>OY728135.1:118788160-119988160 GCA_963277665.1 Viscum album
TTCTACGTCGAGAATTAGTCTCACAATCCTTCTCATTGTGTGAAGATATTGTCTCATGTGCTATCAAGACAGAAAATGAATTCACTAAGTATTAAGAATTGAAAGCAAAGAACGAGAAGAAGAGATATGTTGATCACTCTAGAAATGGAAATAAGGGGTGGAAGGAAAATTTTGATTATCCATCTTGTAGTAAATGTGGGAAGAAACACCTCGGTAGTTGCTTGAAGGGAATGGGAGTCTGTTACAAGTGCGGTGAAAAAGGCCACCAAGCTCGTGATTGTAAGGGGAAGAAAGAAGCTACCGATGTTCAATGCTATAATTGCAGGGAGATGGGAAATTATGCAAATGAATTTCCTAAGTGTTAGGGGAACTTACCTCAGAAAATTCCAAGGGATCAAGGACAAGCTTATGTTATCACTACTGCTGAGGTAGAAGCTCTGAAAGACATGGTGGAAGGTAATTTAATAGTTTCCTCAAGTTTAGAAAATGCATTATTTGATTCTGGATCATCACATTGTTTCATATCTTCCCAGTTTTCTAAGAAAATTAGATATTTCCAATTTGATTTATTAAGGGAGTTTTCAGTTAAAACTCTTAATGGAAGTATCATCGCAACAACGTTTTGTGAATCAGTCCCCATTAGAGCATATAAATGTTCTCCATCGGAAGATCTCATCATCATATCCGTGATTGAACTTTATATAATCCTCGGTATGGATTGGCTTTCAGAACATGATGTGAAGATTTATTATAAGAAGAATGAGGTTATAATTTTTTATGATAATGATAAAGAACACATTATCTTTAGAGCAGAAGTGTCACCACCTAATACTTATCTAGATCCACCCACAGTAGCTCTACTAAATTCAATTATTAGGTAGGAAGAGAATGAAATAAATATGGGTGAGGAAAAGAATGTTCAAATAGAGGATGTACCTATTGTGAAAGAATATTTTTATGTGTTTCTAGAAGATTTACCTGGACATCCTCTAGAATGACAAATTGAGTTTTCCATTGATTTAATTCCTAGATCGAGGCCCATATCGAAGACCCCTTATAGAATAGAAACTATGGAATTAGTGGAACTAAAGAAACTACTAGAGGAATTGAGTAATAAGGGATTTATTCACCCTATTGTTTCTCCATGGTGATCCCCTGTCCTTTTTTTTAAGAAGAAAGATGGATCTATGAGGTTATGTATCGAATACAAGGAGATCAATGCTATAATAATAAAGAACAAGTATCCACTACCTTGCATTGATGATTTATTTTACCAACTGCATAGAGCTCAATACTTTTCAAAGATTTACCTTCAATCTGGATACCATCAGTTGTGCGTGAATAAAGAACACATTCTGAAGACAGCATTTCGAACTAGGTACGAGAATTATAAGTTTACAGTAATTCCTTTTGGAATGACTAATTCACCCTCAGTCTTCATGTATCAAATGAATAGAGTTTTCAAGGAATATCTTTCTGATTTTTTAGTGGTATTTATTGATGATATCTTGGTATACTCCAAAAGCTACAAAGATCATGAAAATCACTTGTGCATTATCCAGAAGACTCCTAGAATACATGATTTATATGGGAGGTTTAGCAAGTGTGAATTCTGGCTTTAGGAGATTTCTTTTCTTTGACATATTGTCTCTAAGGATGGAATCTTCGTTGATCCTTCTACGAAAAGAGAAATCCAAGAATGGACAGCACTGACGAGTATAACTGAGGTACACAGTTTTATTGGTTTAGCAGGTTATTATCGATGTTTCGTCCAAAATTTTTCCAAGTTGGTTAATCCATTAACAAAGCTCACAAGTAAAGGGGTTAATTTTTTGGACAAAAGCGTTTAAAGAATGTTTTGAATAACTTAATAGAAGATTTTTCAATGCTTCTATATTGACTCTATAGTTGGGGAATGATGGTTTTGTTATTTATAGTGATGCTTCAATGAAAGGACTTGGTTGTGTCCTTATGCAGAATGATATGGTTATTTCCTATACATCACGACAGCTAAAAATTCATGAGCAAAACTATCATACTCATGATCTTGAGTTATCAGTTTTAATCTTTGCTTTGAAGATATGAATACACTATTAATATGGTAAAAATGTGAGATTTATACTGATCACAAGAGTTTGAGGTATATTTTATCATAGAAAAAACTGAACATGAGGAAAAGGAGATGGCTTGAACAACTCAAGGATTATGATTGCATGATACACTCCACATGGGGAAGGAAAATAAGGTGGCATATGATTTGAGTATAAAGTATCATGGAGTTTTGAACAAGATGAGAGTTGAAAGGGATCCTATTTTCATGGATCTAGTAAAGATGGATATGGGAATTACCATGGAAGGTGAAACATCAATACTTTTTCAAATGGTTGCCAAACCATCTTTACAAGAAAGGATAAACAGTTATCAGACCGATGATGAAGAATTTCAAAAGAAGATTAGAGCTGTGAATGATGGGAGATTGAGTGACTTTGTGTATAAAGATGGAATTTTTGAAATTTGGTAAGAGACTTTGTGTTCCCGATATACCTGATCTAAAAAATGAATTGTTGGACGATGCACATAGTTCCAATTTCTCTATACACGCTGGGAGCACCAAAATTTATAGATATTTGAAGGAACATTTTTGGTGGGACAACATGAAGAGGGAGATTGCTTATTTTGTGTCAAGATGTATGGTTTGTCAACAAGTGAAAGCTGGAAGGCAATATCCTAGAGGAGTCATGCAACCTCTTTCTTTACCTGAGTGGAAATGAGATAATATTACAATGGACTTTGTCATCGGACTAACAAAGACATCTAAAAAGAATGACGCAATATGGGTCATTGTTGATCGTCTTACCAAATAAGCACATTTTCTTTCTATAAGAGAAGATTTACCACTTGAACGATTAGCAAGACTATATATTAATGAAGTTTTAAGACTTCATGGAGTACCATTATCGATTGTTTCTGATCGTGATCCCTGTTTTACATCAAGATTATGGAAAAGTATTTCAAAATCCATAGATACTGAACTTCATTTGTGTACTACTTACCACCCCCAAACTGATGGACAATCAGAACGGACTATTCAAACCCTAGAAGACTTGTTGAGATCATGATCACTTGACTTTCAGGGTGTGTGGGATCAATATTTACCTCTGGTGGAATTTTCCTATAACAATATCTTCTATTCAAGTATTAGGATGGCACCATATAAAGCGTTGTATGGAAATAGATGTTTCACACCAACCTGTAGGGATGATGTTGGTGAAATAAAACACGTAGGCCCAGAACTAGTGGAGGAAATGATGGAAAAGGTGAAGGTAATCCAAAACCACATAAAAGCAGCTCGAAGTAGGCAGAAGATCTATGCTGATAATTGAAGGAAGGATTTGGAATTTCAGGTAGGAGATCATGTTTTCATGAAGGTATCTCCATGGAAGGGAGTTATACGTTTCGGTAAGAAAGGTAAATTGAGTCCCAGGTACATCGGACCTTTCGAAATTCAAGAACGATTTGGGGTTTTAGCTTACCATTTGGAAGTGCCACCAAATCTCTGCAAAGTTCACGATGTGTTCCACGTATCACTGTTGAGAAAAAACATGCCTAACCCAACGCATGTACTCACTAATGAGGAATTAGAACTGGAACACGATCTATCTTATTGTGAAGAGACTGTCAAGATTCTTTATACAAGAGAACAAGTGATGAGAAACTGGACGACTCGTCTGGTAAAGGTTCTATGGAGAAACCATAAGATGGAAGAGGCAATGAGGGAACACGAGGAACTTATGATGAAGAACCACCCGATTCTTTTTATGCAGTAATATTCTAGAAATTTCAAGTGAGAAATTATTTGAAGGAGGAGAGAATGTAACACCCCAAGATTCCACAGTACGCTTCTCTTTGAATAATAGAGTAGCGTGTGTTGTACGCAACTTCGAGTTCTAACACACCACAACCAATCAAACTAGCTGTTATGAATAGTAATACCCACATTTTGAAATTTTATAAATTTTATCTTTCAAGATGGACTTAATTTTTGGATTCAGAAAATCGAATTTAGATTTTGTTGAATTTTTGGTATTTTTTTGAAAACTTTCAATTTTTGATGAATAGTGAAAAATAGTGAGTTATAGATTAAAACCGAATTTTTATTTAAATAATTATTTACTTTATTTAAATTTATTTTTGGTACAAATAGATATATAATACCTATATAAGTTCAATGTAATTCATTGGAGTTAGTTTATAATTATTTTAGATATATAAAAATTTTATTGAACTTTTCATCGTCTTTTACCCACCACCTTGGAGAATTTGAAAATTCACATAAAACTTAACTTTACCACTTCTGTGAGTGGAATTTAGAAAATCCAAGAGACACGGTTAATATCAAGGTGTAAAATGTGGTTCAAAAAGATAGAAATAATTTTTGGGGAATAGTAACTTTTTGATTTTATTTACCATGGTTAAAAGTAAATAGGGTAATTAAGGGTAAAAATTATATTATTATTACCCTAACACATGTCTTAATTCTATTGGATAAGTATAATTCGACCAAAAACAACCTTATTAATAAAATATGAACCTCTTAGGTCAACTTAGATTAGATTAAGATATTTATTATTATTTAATTCAAAGAAGAGTTAAAAGAGTTAAAATCCAAGTTTAATAACTAAAACATTATTAATATATGGATAAAAAGAATATAAATTCGACTATAAATATTAATTAGAAATATAAAAATATTTCCTACATAATGTTATTTTATTTATATTTTTTAGACATTATATAATATAATTTATTTATGACCCAATGATGATGCTGTAATTACCTAATTAATAAAATATTAAAATAATTGATATTATAAATATCCAAATAAATGTAATTTGAGACTTTTTATGCATTCCACTAATTTTATAGGTTAATTTGACATATTAGGGCTGGTTATATGAATTTTGTTCGAAGTAATAATGCTGTTATGAATTTAGAAAAAAGAAAATACCAAATAGTGTCAAAATTGACATAAAAGAGTTTTTTAAAAAAATATTATATTATTAATTGATATTCTATTCTTAAAAATATGCATTTTGGCCAAAGGACTTATATAATGATAGGTGAATCATTAATGAACCACTATGGGTTCTATTGGAAGTATATAGTATGTTTATTAACCATATAATATAAAAATTCAAAGAGACATGGTAAATGTCAAACTATTTAACTAAGAGTTAAATCTAACAGTTAAGGTTAATATAGTGACCCAAACCTGTCCAAAACCTATTAGTTGGATTTGTTTCGACCCATCCCCACCTTAGAATTTAAATAATCCATTTTGGAGCCATTATAAACCGAAAATTATTTTTTTATAAAATAATATTTCTAGCTTTTCCTAAGGTCCCCCTCACCCCTCTTATAAAAGGGAACTCCCCTTCTCTCTAATTCACACCTTCAAAGCCTTTTGGATCGTCCAAACCATACCCAAATATCCTCCAAACTTAACTTGATTAATTCATGAGGCCCTACTTTGGCCAGAAATCCAACTTAAGGAGACCTTTTTATCAAATCAAAAGGAAGAACCCGAAGAAGAGGTGATAATTTCACCACCCTCTTTCAAGTTCATTTCTTCTTCCACTTATTATTTCATTGTTATTTCCATTATAAAATAATAAATCCAGTATATTATATATACTGTGATGTTATTATAAATATGGTACATTCATATTCATTATTATATCCATCCTTTTAATGACAAGTCACCATACGTGAGTACATACGGATTACCGTCTCCACATCGTGGTATAATTGTTATTCAATACATTATTATTTAGATGGGTATAATAATGATGTGCAGTTCATGTAAATAATAAACATAACATGATAATTATTCTTTATATATGATTTAACATCCCATTATATGTTATTTTAATATCAAAATAATGATATTGTCGCTCGTGCGTACGTACTGATTAACGTCTCCACGAACACGATGAGATTCATCCCCATCGTATCCATTCAAGACTAATTTTCATTAGATGATTAAAAATAATTTTTAAAGACTTGATATCATTCTGGATATGACTAAGATACATCCCATCCATGACAAATATGACTCACAAAACAAAGAATATAAAGGAAAATGACTTCGTTAACACCCGAAACAATGATAATACTAAGATA
This sequence comes from Viscum album, assembly GCA_963277665.1. NCBI lineage: Eukaryota > Viridiplantae > Streptophyta > Magnoliopsida > Santalales > Viscaceae > Viscum > Viscum album. The sequence goes on from OY728135.1 coordinate 118,794,344, forward strand.
TTATTAACAAATCAATGTAAAAAGATCATATATGATATCATATTAATGTATATGATTTTTGTATAATTTAATAACAATAATTTTACCATTATACAGGAGGTTAACCTACCCTCGACCAAGGAAAATTACAAGGTAAGGGTTAATTCCACAATCTCTTTATTATCCGAGGTTCTTTATACGTAATTATCTAATGGGATCTCTTTATCATCCACATCCATGATTCTTAAACATTTATTACAAAACATTTTTACTATTTTATGAACTATGGGTTAAATTAATTTATACCTTTTTTTACTTTTATAAGATTTTTATAAAGAAATATTTTTGTCATTTTCCAAACAAGTTCCTTTATAAACTTTTCGACAAAATTAAGGTAAGAATGTATTTTTTTTACTTATACGGTGCGTGCGACTATTTTCCACTGTTATGACATCATCAAAGATTCCATTACAATCTTATAAGAATATTTTCAAATATAAATTTTTTCTTTTATAATTATGTGGATTTTAAATGATTTAAAAATAGGAAGAGATATTTCTCTAAAAAGGGTTTTGATTTCAACTATGTCAACATCCTTTGATGGATTTTTTGTTTATTTGAAGTTGATTTGTTATGATACAAAACATCTATATTGTATTAAGGTTTTGTTATATGTTTGACTGTGGATGTGTTGTTTTTATACCACTCATGGTTTATTATTAAAGTATTGACATTTCATATGCTAGTTTTAATACGAATGTTTATGTTATGTTTAAATCTTTTCATATGAGGAATTCATTGGACTTGTTATGTGATGGGTGGAGCCCGCTATATCTCCTCGATGCATCGGTAGGTCTCTTGAGACAAACTGGTGTCTTGGAACAAGTCCTTGAAAAAATCTTATTTGTAGTCTTGGCACAAGGCCTTGACTATGTGGTTATGATAGTCTGTGATTATGCATTCCATCATTATGAAAGTGTCTATTGATATGGCATGTGATTATTCGACTAGTAGAATATCCATGTGAGTGAGTAAATGGCATTATTTGATTTTATCTTTTCCATATTATGATTAAGTTCAAGTTTAAAAGGCTTTTGTTTAATCTTATACATTGTCTTAAATTTTTATGCTTATTTAAAAAAGTTTCTGCTATATTGTTATCCTTACTGAGCATCTGAGGTCACCCCTTTTTATGTTTTATTTTTTCCAGGATGCGAAGAGGTATTTTATGACTGACCTGCAAGGATAGTCTGAGGGGATATGAGTGTGGTCTATGGAAACATGTTGTTGTAGTTTTTCATTTTATGATGTAATGTAAACCTTATGAATGTATCTAGTATTTCCAAGGCTACTAAACTAATTGGTCTTTTGAGACTTGATATTTTGTGATCATGCCAATGTTATTTAATAATGCACTGACTTTGGGTAACTAGGGTCTGGGCGTTATAGGGGATGTCCAAGTGGGTGGGGTGTACAGTTCGGTTAGAGGGCCTTCCAAGGGGGTAGGGGGTGTCCTAAGGGTGGGGGTGTCTAGGGGAGAGGGGGATATCCAAGGGGTAGGGGTGTCCAAGGGAGTGGGGGTGTCCGAGGGGGCTGTCTAAGGGGTTGGGGATTGTCCATGGTGTTGGGGGTGTCCAAGGGGTTGGGGGGGTTGTTTCGGGGGGTTGGGGTGTCTAGAGGGGGCTGTCCTAGGGGGTGGGGTTGTCCATGGGGTGTCCAAGTGGTGGGGGTGGTGTCCAGGGGTTGAGGGGTTGTCCAAAGGGGTAGGGGTGTCCAGGGGTGGGGGTGGTGTTCAGGGGGTGAGGGGTTGTCCAAGGGGGTAGGGGGTTTCCAGTGGGGTTGGGTTGTCCAAGGGTGAGGGGGTTGTCCAAGGGCGTAGGGGGTGTCTAAGGGGGTTGGGGTTGTCCAGGGGGATGGGAGGAAGGGGCTTTCCAAGGGGGTGGTGGTGTCCAGGGTGTGGGTGTGTCTAGGAGTGTGGGGAAGATGTATAGAGGGTGGGGGTGTCCAAGGGAGTGGTAGTGTCTAGGAGTGTCCAAGGGGTGGGGGTGGTGTCCAGGGCAGTGAGGGGGATATCCAAGGTGGTAGGGGTGTCCAGGGGGTGGGGGCGGTGTTCAGGGGGTGAGGGGGTTGTCCAAGGGGGTAGGGTGTCTAGGGGTTGGGGGTGTATAGGGGGTGGGGTGTCCAGGGGTTGGAGGGTTTTCCAAGGGTTGGGGTTGTCTAAGGGGTTGATGGTGTCCAGGCAGTGTCCAAGGGGGTGGGGGTGGTGTGCAGGGGGTAAGGGGGCTTTCCTGGATAACCATTGGTATAGGTCTATTTCAACGACCATCATGCCAATGGTGTGTGAAACCTTTGGGATATTCTATCCCAACGGTTTCAAGGGATATCAACTGGTTTCAAATCTTTGGGATCAGTGTAATTTTTAGTAGTGAATGTATACATATTTTAATAATTATACTTCCTATTTATTTTTTACGGAAGGGTGAATTTTGTATCTAGTTTCACCAGGTTGTATTCTTTTTATACCTTAAGAAGATAGGATCCAAGATGGATTTATATTGTTACATCATGATCCATATGAGAGAGCTGTAATCCTAAAATGATTTTCATATGGATATAAAACTGTCATATCTTACTATATTTTACTTTTAAAATAATTTTCATTCATATATTTTCAAATACGCATATATTTGTTTTATATTTCTAAATTGTTTTACATTCAAATTATGATATTTTTCATAAAAATATAAAATTGGATTATCTTAACAAGATGTATAATTTTTATAGGAAATAATGAATCGAAGTTGGATTACGGAACATCAAATAAGTAATGAATATGAGGAATGGGTTGATGCCTTTTTGGAATTTTCTAAATGAAATATTCCAAGCAGTGACATTTTTTCTATCCATGCCTGAAATGTTTGAATATGAAGAATTTTAAAAGTAGAGAGATCAAAGATCATATGATTTCTCATGGTTTTAATTCAATTTACAAACCTCGGATTTGGCATGGTGAAATTTTACAGAATGGCATATCTACCGATGATGATGATTTGCAAGATGGTAACTCTGAAGGAATTGAAGAAATGATTAGTGATATTGAAGTAGAATAATTTGAGATAGAACCAAATGTTTCACATCTATATGGTTATTCTTAAAAATCCTTGTATCTTGGTTGTACAGATTTTACGGTATTGTCGATGGTGTTAAGAATGATTAACCTGAAGACGAAACATGTATGGAGTGACAAAAGTTTTACAAATCTTCCACAATTGTTGAGAGACATTATTCCAAAAGACAACAATCTTCTAGATTCACATTTTAAGGCCATGAAAATATTATGTCCAATGGGATTGGGATACAATATAATACATGCATTTCTGAATGACTGTTTGATAAATAAGAAGGAATATGAATTTCGGTCAGAGTCTCCTAAATGTGGAACATCGCAGTATAAAATGAAAAAAAATCACAGGATGATGTAGAGATTATAGAGATCCCTGTAAAGGTATTTTGGTATCTTCCTATAATTCATCGTTTGAAACGTCTATTTTCGAATTCACATGATGCAAAAAGGTTAACATATCATGCTAATGAGCAGATATGTGATGGAAAAATACATCATCCAGCTAATTTTCTATAATAGAAGAAAATTGATGCGCAGTATCCTATATTTTGAAATGAAATCAGAAATATCAAACTTGGGTTGTGCACAGATGGAATGAATCCATACAAAACCCTCAGTACCACACATAGTTCATGGCCTATTTTATTGATAATTTACAACCTCTAACTTGAAGTTTGTATGAAGCACAAATATTCCATGTTGAGTATAATGATCTCTGGTCTGAAGCAACCCATATATGATATTGATGTTTTCTTATCACCATTTATTAATGATTTGAAACTTTAATGGTAGGATAGTATTAGGGTGTATGATTCTTATCAAAATGGAATATTTTCAACTACATGCAGTGCTTATGTTCGCTATAAATAACTTCCCAGCATATGAAAATTTGTCTGGATATAGTGTTAAGGGGAATAAATCATGTCCCATTTGCGAATAGCAGACTTCTTATTGTCAATTACATCATTGGAGGAAAACATTATACATGGGTCATTGAATGTTCTTGCCTATGGATCACTCTTATAGAAGACTAAAAAAGGCATTCAATGGATCATAAGAATTTTATATTTCTCCAAAACCTCTATCCCCTAATGTGTATTTTTAGAGGGTACAAAACCTTGATGTGACATTGGGAAAGAGGCATAAATCTGGTAATGATAGAAATATTTGGAAGAAAAGGTAAATATGTTTTGAGCTATCATATTGGAGATATCATGAAGTGAAACATAATATTGATACCAAGTATGTGGAGAATAATATTTGTGACAGTTTGATTGGAACATTGTTAGATATTAAAGTAAAGACTAAAGATGAGTTAAATGCAATATTAGACTTAACATAAATGGGAATACGTTTAGAGTTATCTCCCACTGTTAATGGAAGATGAACATTTCTTCCCCTAGTTTGTCATACATTATTCAAGAGGGAGAAAATTATATTTTTTTAGTGTCTTCATGATATCAATGTACCTCAAGTTTATTCATCAAATGTAAAAAAAAAATCTCTTTGAAGGATTTGAAGTTGATAGGTATGAAATCTCAGGAAGGTCACGTCATGATGCAACAACTTCTACCAGTTGCATTGAATGGAATATTTCTCATTCATTTCAGAAAGACTATAATGAATTTGTGTTATTTTTTTAATTCAATTTGTAATAAGGTGATTGATGTGAATGCTTTGAACATTTTTGAAAAGGAAGAAATTTATATAATTTGACAATTGGAAATGTATTTTCCTCCAACTTTTTTTGATATAATAGTGGATTAAATGGTTCATCTAGTTTGAGAAATAATGATTTGTGGACCTTTATATCTTCATTAGATGTATCCTTTTGAAAGGTATATAAAAATATTAAAGGGGTATGTTAAGAATTCATATCGAGCTGACTCCTCCATTATTGAAAAGTATATTTCTGAGGAGGTTGCAGAGTTTTGTACGAGCTACTTGGCTATGGAAAAGCACATTGGTTTGCCTCCATCTCACTATGAACGAGTTAATAATTAAGGAAAGGGGATTCGTGGCTTGAAATTCAAATCATTGTAAGTTGAATAGATGAATAAGGTAGAATTAAACATCTTGGATAACATAGCTAATTCTCAACCATATATCACATTTCATATTAATGTGTTGAAACAATGTCATCTAAAGAAGAAAGAAATGTGGATTTTTAATGTGCACAAAAAAAATCCATGGTTTAAAAAGACGTTTCTTGGTTAATCATATGTATCATATACATTAAGATGGTTATTGGGTGGTCCAAGTTTAAATGTGATAACATGGTTCAGGTATGACATTAATGGCTATACATTTCATACAAAAACTCAGGATAACAGAAGTACAGTTCAGAATAGTGGTGTATTGGTGTTTGCAAAAGCAATGCATTTTTCATGTTCTATAGACAAAAACCCAATTTCTGCATCAAATTCATATTATGGAGTCATTGAATAAATATGCGAGGTTGATTAATTTAAAATTAATGTTCGTGTATTTAACTGAAAAAGGTTTATCAATAGCAACAGTGTTAGACACGATGAATTTGGAATGATAGTTTTTAATCAGAATAGATTGGAAGACACATCAAATTCTTTTATAATGAAAACACATGAAAAAACGATTTTTATGTAGTTTATCAATCATATATGCAGTATTTTGTTGTTTTACAAGGGAAAAAACGATATGTTGGTGAGGATCATCTTGATGAAGATGCTGATTTATGTGATATTTCTACTTTCATGGAATGACTAGCATAAAATAATGATGAGCATGTGGAAGACATGGTTTGTACCATAAGGAATGATCCTGATGAAGGAATTTGGGAAAAAAATCCATTTGTACATTCATAATATTACAGGTAACATATGTTTATTTCTTTTTTACATTTATTATTTTCCTAAAATATAAGATATTTTAATTTATTTTTTTATTAAAATTCATATTAAAACAAATAAGTAGATTTTTTTAATTTCAATTTTGTTTAGTTTAGTTTGTCATGTATACCATTACGTAACTTATAAATCTAATTATTTTTTAAATGAAAATTACTTTACCATGTTTACCATGTTTACCGTGTTTACCATGTTTACTGTGTTTACCGTGTTTACCATGTTGACCATGTTCACCATGTTTACCATGTTTACCATGTTTACCATGTTTACCATTTTTACCATGTTTACCATATTTTACGATATTTTACCTTTACATGACATATATATTTATTGATTTTGTTGAATTAAAATTGCACTGCCATGTTTACCATGTTTACTATCTTTACTATTTTTTAACATGCTTACTATATTTACCGTGTTTACTACTATGTAACATAGTTCAGTTTTCCATTTTTTACATTAGTATTATAATATTTTAATTTGTATATTTGTGAACTATTGTTTGATATTTTTATTTGAAGGATAATGAGAGATCAACTAGGTTATCAACCACATGATTCTGGAGATGAGCATCATGATCATACCTCTGGGGAGGAACATTCACTTGTTCTTCTTGATGTTCCCCAATCTTCTTCATGTGCTCCCGTAATGACAAATAAGAGTTCAAGAGTTTGTAAACATGGTTGCACACATTTACCAAAATTATCACTTGCCTGTAGCCAGGACCAAAGGATACTTGTTGAGTTTTATGAGAATGATATTCTTAGAGGTCCAAATGTAACAGATTTTAAGACTTTTGTATCAACTCTGGGAAAAAGAAAAGTAAGAATTTTGTATGATGATTAGAGAAGTGTGAAAAAAAATGAAAATATCTCAGTTGTGGGAGACGATTTTATAAATATCTTTTTCTATTGTTTGACAAATATTTAAATTTTTCTAATATAATATATTTTACCTCTTCTTTATTAGATGAAATTTGATATTCCTAACATTGGAGGATTCTGGAGGAAATTTTTATCGATGGATTCTAGGATATGGAGGGATTTAAAATAAACCCATGCATATAATTTTATAATATTTCTTATAAAAATGATCTTATTAATGTTTTTTAGTGATTTCTTGTTCTTAATATACAGCAAACAATGACATCTCATTAGGAGGTCTAATATAAGGATGTCCTTGTTTTCAAACAAATTTTCTGCATGTGTCTTCATCTATGAAAGGATATATATGACATGGATTTTCATGATTCCTATGACCAAAAATGAAATCATATGTGATGGTTTATTTGATATCCTTCCATCTCCTAGAAACAATCGATAAACATTTCCTCCTGCCTCCACCAGTGTTAAAAATATAAAATTTCATCTAATAAAGAAGAGGTAAAACATATTATACTAGAAACATTTAAAGATTATTGAAAAAATAGAAAAAGTTATTATGAAAATCATTTCCCACAACTAAGATATTATCGATTTTTCTATACTTATCCAAACATCATACAAAATGATTACTTTTATTTTATGCTGAGTTGATACAAAACTCTTAAAATCTTTTGAATTTGGACCTCTAGGAATATCATTCTCATCAAACTCAATGAGTATCCTCTGCTCTTGGATAAGATCATGTGATAATCTTGGTAAACATGTATATCCATGTTTACCAACTCTTGAACTCTTCTTTGTAGTTATGCAAGAACATGAGGAATATTGTGGAACATCTAGAGGAGCATGTGAGTGTTCCTACCTAAAGGTATGATCATGATGCTCATCTCCAGAATTCTGTGGTTGATCAACTGATTGATCTGTCATTATCCTTCAAATCAAAAAATAAATCATTATTTCAAAAATATAAAAATTCAAATATTATAATACTAATGTAAACAAAAATAGGAAAACTGAACTAAGTTACGTAATAGGAAAAATTGTAAATATGGTAAGCATGTTAAAAATGGTAAATATAGTAATCATGGTAAACATGTTAATGTAATTTTCATTCAACAAAATCAATAAATATATAAGTTAAATAAAGGTAAAATATGGTAAACTATGGTAAACATGGTAAATTAATTGTCATTTAACAAAATCAATAGATATATAAGTTACATAATGGTAAACTTGATAAACTAAACTAAAAAAATTAAAAAAAATTATACTTATTTGTTTTAATACGCGCTTTAATAAAGAAAAAAATTACAATATCAAACATTTTATGAAAATAATAAATGTAAACAAGAAATAAACATATGTTACCTGTAATATTAGGAATTTAAAAATGTATTTTTTCCAAAATTCCTTCATCATGATTGTTCATTATGGCACAAACCATGTATTCAACATGCTCGTCATTATTTTATACTAATATTTTCCTAGAAGTATAGATCTCACATAAATCATCATCTTCATCAAGATGATCCTCACCAACATATTGTTTTTCCCTTGTAAAACAATAGACCAATGAATATCTGATTGATCAACTACATAGAAAACTTGGTTGAATGTGTTTCCATTATAAAAGAATCTGTTGTGTCTTCTAATCTCTCCATATTAACAACTATCATTCCAAATTCATCGTGTGTGACGTTGTTCCTACAGATAAACCATTTGTATTTAAAAACATGAACTTTAATTTTAAAGTAATCAACCTCCCATATTTCATCAATGACTCCATAATATTCACTTGATGCAGAAATTTGGTTTTTGTCTTTAGAACTCAAAAAATGAATTGCTTCTGGAAACACCAATACACCACTTTTCCTAACTGCACTTCTGTTTTCCTAAGCTTTTGAATGAAATGTATAGCCATTAATGTCATACATGGACCATGTTATCACATTTAAACTTAGACCACCCACTAACCATCTTAATGTCTCTGATATATCTGATCTACCAAGAAAGGTCTTTCTAAACCATGGAAAAAAGGTTTTGTTGTGCTCATTCGAAAATCCACATTTCTTTCTTCTTTGGATTACATTGCTTTAACTCTTTAATATTCAATGTGATATTTGGTTGATCATCAGCTATGTTATTCAAGATTTATAATTCAACCTTCTTCATCTGTTCCGTAAATAACGATTTTACTTTCAAACCACGAATCCCCTTTCCCTCATTATTAACTCGTTCATGGTGAGATGAAGGCAAACCTATGAGCTCCACCACAGCCAAGTAGCTCTTACAAAGCTCTGAAACCTCCACATAAATATACTTTTCAAAAATGGAGGTTTTAGTTAAATATGTATTCTTAATATAAGCATTCCATATTTTCATATACCTTACAAAAGGAAACATCCAACGAAAATATACAGGTCCGGAAAAATTTATTTCTCAAACCATATGAACCATTAATTACAACATTATATCAAAAAAAGATGGAGGAAAATAAATTTCCAATTGACAAAGTATATAAATTGAATTCTTTTTCCACATGTTCAAAGCATTCACATCAATCAAATTATTTCAAATTTAATTGAAAGAATAACACAACTTCATTATAGTCTTTCTAACACAGATTAGAAATTTTCCATGCAATGCAACTGGTAGAAGTTGTTGTATAATGACGTGACAATCCTGAGATTTCATACCTATCAACTTAAAGTCATTCAAAGTTACAAAACAAAATTACATTTGAATAATAACTTTTAGGCACTTTGATATCATGAAGGCATTGACAAATGCTAATTTTCTCCCTCTTAGATAATTTATGACAGGTTGGGGGAAGAAATTTTCATCTTCCATTAAGAGTGGGAGCTAACTCCAAGTATTCCCATTGATTGTAAGTATAATCTTGCATTAAACCCATCTTTAGTCTTTCCTTTAATATCTAACAATGTTCTAATAAAACTATCACAGGTATTATTCTCTGCATGCATGACAACAATATTATGTTTCACATCATGATATCTCTAATATGACAGCTCAGAAAATATTGAGATTTCCCTCCAAATATGTCTATCATTACCTGATTTATGTGCCTTTCACAATTTCACATCAAGGTTTTTCACCCACTCAAAATACACATTAGGGTATAAAGGTTTTGGAGCAATATAAAATTCTTGTGGTCAATTGAATGCCTTTTTTAGACTTCTATAAGAGTGATCAATAGGAAAGAACTTTCGATGACCCATGTATGTTGTTTTCCTCCGAAGATGAAATTGACAATATGAAGTCTATTGTTCGCAAATTAGACATGCTTTATGACCCTTAAGATTGTATCTAGATAAATTTCCATATACTGGGAAGTCATTTATAGTGAACATAAGCTCTGTATATAGTTGAAAATATTCCATTTTATAAAAATCATATACCCTAATATCATCCTCCAATAAAAGTTTGAAATCATCAATCAATGGTTACAAAAAACATCAATATCTTTTTTGGGTTGATTTAGACCAGAGATCATGATACTAAACATGAAATATTTGTGTTTCATACAAACTTCAAGAGAGAGGTTGTAAATTAACAATAAAAAAGGCCATGAACTATGTGTGCTACTAAGGGTTTAGTATGGATTCATTTCATCTGTACACAACCCAAGTCTGAGATTTCTAATTTTATTTCAAAATATAGGATACTGCTCATCAATTTTTTTCCATTGTGGAAAATCAGTTGGATGACATATTTTTCCATCACATATCTACTCATTAGCATTCCATATTAACCTTTTTTCATTATGTAAATTAGAAAATAAACATTTAAAACGATCAATTATTGAAAGATACCAAAATACCTTGGCAAGGATCTCTTTAATCTCTATATCAGCCTGTGATTTTTATTTAAACTTATACCATGATGTCTCACATTTAGGTCACTCAGATTGAAATTCATATTCCTTCCTACATTCATACAGTCATTCGGACAAGCATGTATTTTCTTGTATCCCGGTCCCATTGGGCATAATATTTTCTTGGACTTATAATGTGAATCTGGAAGATCATTGTCTTTTGGACGAATGTCTTTTAATAATTGTAGTAGCTCTATAAAACTTCTATCACTCTATCCATGTTTCTCTTTCAGGTATATCAATCTTATCACCGCAAATAAAATTGTAAAATCCATACAACAAGGATACGATGGTTTTTCAGAATCACCATGTAGATGCACAACTATTGGTTCTATATCAATTTGTTCTTCTACAATATCACGAATCATTTCTTCAATTCCATAAAAGTTACCATCTTGCAAATCATCATCATCAATATATTTGAAATTTGGTCTTGTTTCACCATGATAAATCCAAGGGTTGTAACTCAGATTAAAACCATGAAAATCAGATGATCTTTAATCTCTCTAATTTTTAACTTCTTCATATTCAAACATTTTAGGCATGGACAGAAAAAAAATGTCGCTGCTTGGAACATTTCATTTAGAAAATTCCAAAAAGGTATCAACACCTTCTATATATACATTACTCACTCGATGTGCCATAATCCCACTTTGACTCATTATTACCTATAACAAATATCAAAATTATACATCTTATTAAGATAATCCAATTTTATATTTCTATGAAAAATATCATAATTTGAATGTAAAATAATGTTGAAATATAAAAAAAATATGCGTATTTGAAAAAGATATGCATGTAAATAGTTTTAAAAGTAAAATATTGTTAGATATAATAGTTTTATATTTATATGAAAATCAGTTTAGGATTACATCTCTCTAATTTGGATCATGATATAACAGTATAAATTCATCTTGGATCTTTTCCTCTTAAGGGATACAAAGAATAGATCTTGGTGAAACTAGATACCAAATTCACCCTTCCGTAAATAATAAATATGATGTATAAATTTTAAAATATGAATACATTAAATACTGAAAATTACACCTATCCCAACGATTTGAAACCATTGGGATAGAATATCCCAATGGTTTCACACAATGTTGGAAAGATGGTCATTCCAATAGCCATATACCAACAGTTCTACAAGAAATCCCCCTTGGAAAGACCCCTCACCCCCTGGACACCCCCAAGACACCACCAAGCCCTTGGATAGCCCCCCAGCCCTTGGACAGCCCCCACCCCCACCCCCTGGACACCCCCACCTCCAGGAGACCCCCTAACCCCTTGGACAGCCCCCACACCCCCCTAGACACCACCCTGACCCTTGGACACCCCTGCCCTCTTTGATATCCCCCTCACCCCCTAAACACCCCCACCCCCTGGACAGCCCCCACCCCCTGGACACCCCCACCCCCGGGACACCCCCCACCCCCTGGACACCCCCTCCCCCTGGATACCCCCACCCCCATAGAAGCCCCCCTAGATATCCCCTCACTACCTTAGACACCCCCACCCCCTAGACATCCCCTACCCCATTGGACATCCCCCTCACCCCCTAAACATCACCCCCCAAACCCCCTTGACACCCACTACACCCTTCGACAACCCCCACCCCCTTGGACACCCAACCCCCCCACCCCCCCTTGACACCCCCACCCCATGAATAACCCCCATGGACACCCCCACCCCAATGGAAATCTCCCCAACCCCATAGACAGCCCCCCTACCCACTAGACACCCCACCCCCTGGACACCCCTACCCCCTTGGATAGCCTTTCACCCCCGGAACACCCCCACCCCCTGGAAACCCCCAACCCCCTTGGAAAGCCCCCACACCCCCTGGAACCCCCCCCCCCACCCACTAGACACCCCATGGACACCACCTCCTCCTTAGACACCCCCCCACCCCCTGGACAGCCTCCCCACCCCCTGGACACCCCCATCCCCTTGGGCACCCCCACCCCACTTGGACACCCCTACCACCTTGCACAGCCCCCTCACCCCTAAACACCACCCCATCCCCTAGACACCCCTACCTCCTTGGACAGCCCCCTCACCGCCTGGACACCCCCACCCCCTTGGACACCCCTGGACACCCCCACCCCCTTGGACAGCCCCTACCCCCTAGACACCCCCCCCAAACACCACCCCCACCACCCCCAAGACACCCATATCCCCTTGAACGTCCCCCTCACCCCCTGGACACCCCCACCCCATGGACACACCTGGATACCCCACCCCCTTGGACAACCCACCCCCTAGACACCCCCACCCCTGTACGCCCCCCCCCCCCCACCCCACCCCTATGGATATCCCCCCAACCCTCTGGATAGACACTTACCCCTGGACACACCCACCCACTGGAAATCCCCCTCAACCCCCTGGACACCACCCCCAACCCCCTTGAACACCTCATACCCCCTTGGACAACCCCCTCACCCCCTAGAACCCCCCCCCCCCCAGGACACCCCTACCCCCTTGGAAAACCCCATCACCCCCTAAGCACCACCTCCACCCCCTTAGACACCCCTGGTCACCCCCACCCCCTTGGAAAACCCCCACCCCCTAGACACCCCCAACCCATGAACAACCCCACCCCCCCGGAACACCCCAACCCCCTGGACACCCCCTCCCCCAGGGACACCCCCAACCCCCTAGATAGCCCCCACCCCCTAGACACCCCCACCCCCTAGATAGCCCTCTCACCCCCTTGGACCCACCAGAAACCCCCTACCCCCTTGGAAAGCCCCCTCACCCCCTGGACCCCCCCCCCCTAGATAGCCTTCCACCCCCTGGACACCCCCACCCCCTAGACACCCCACCCCCACCACCCCCCACCCCACCCCCCCACACACACATGAAAGTAAATGCACAAACACATGATAGAACACACATGGTAGCAACAAAAATCCTAGAACTTTCATGATATCACACCCATGGTTTATTTTACAAAAAAGTAATTTAGCATGGTATTAAAGAACACTATGAGACTTATAATGATAGTAATAACTAAGATAGAAAAATAACAACTAAAATCATAAGTTTAGGGCATCGTGAAAAATAAAAAATGAAACTGAGGTGTGTGAGGATTACTTGAGTATTGTGAGTAGACCTGATATATCAAGTGATAATAAAGATGATGAATCATATTGGAAAAACATGGTTGGAGGGAATGACTTTGAAGAACCCTTTCTAGGTTTTCCACGTGAGAGAGATGAGTCACAAGTTTCCCGATCAAAGAAAACCGAAAGAAAAAATATGGGGAGTGATAAATCATTTAAAATATATATCACGTCAGTTATTGAATAACCAATGTGATAAAATATTTTTTAAGTTTATAACATCGGTTATTTAATAACCGATGTAGAAAATCCTTTCTCACGTTGGTTATTTTATAACTGAGGTGAAATATAGTGTTTTATCACGTCGATTATTTTATAACTGACATGATAAATCATTGTGATTTGATTTATCACATAGGTTATTTTATAACCGGTGTGATAAAGCACCCAGATTCAATCTATCATGTCGGTTGTAAAATAATTTACGTGATAAATCAAATCTCAGTATTTTTTATGTCAGTTATTTTATAATCGATGCAAAAAATCATTTCTCATTGATTTATCACATTAGTTATTTTATAACCGGAATGATAAAACAATTCTTCTATCTTTGCAAATTGGTTATATAGAAACGACATGAAAAATGCCGATGTGTTCAACATTTTTTGCACTAGTGACAACACTTACCCTTATTTTTTCTATTTTGTGTAAATATGATAACATCAGTTGTGGAAGTGTGGACTACTACCTCCTCAAAGTGATATGACTCATTCAAACAATACATTGGACATATAAAATATGATTTTAATAAACCCATATAATATATATTACATAGATATTATACTGTAATTATAATATACATATATATCATTTACGTTTCATTCTTTTAATTTTTTTAAAAAATGAAAGTATTGTTCATGGGTACGCATGACCTACCATCACCATGAATGGTGTATTTCATTTGTTATCTCCAAATATTATGGATTATTATAAATACATATATTGTGAATATAAATGATATTTAACTCATGGTATATATTCTAGAGATGATGAAACCATGATCTAACAAGTCAAAATATACTTGAGAAACACGGCAATTAACACCATAAATAGTGAAAATAATGAATGATTACTAACAAATGAGAAATAAGATACCATAATAATATAATATATGATATTATAAATATGAGTATAGTTCTGTAATAATATATTAACATGTTTAAAAGCCTTAAAATTTTGGTTAATGTTTCTTCACCAAAAGGAAATGCAAGGTAAGGTATTTTTATATCACTTTTTACATATTTGAGATAAATGTCCTATTAACCACTTACTTATTTTTTTATGGTGCATATACTATACATATTAATATATTAAACCATGAATTATTTTATCTTCGTGGTATTTTGAGTTTCATTTTTAATTATTACTTCTAGGAGTATTTTAGTTAAAAGTTACCTAGTTGTAAAGAATTTCATAACCCTATTTCTTTTTCTTATGTTATATTACTTTCTCATTATCGTTAATATTATAAGAATATGTGTTTAATAAATGTACCCTATCTATATTTTTATTTCTTATTTTTATCTTGATTTATATTTGATAAAAATAATCTATTGATTTATTTATTCTCACATTAACGTTACGGGCTTTTCAAGGGTTTACTACATAATCCCATTTTTTCGGGATTGTTTATACTTGAAAATCCATCAGAGGAATATATTGAATATTTATTTAATAAATACTTTAATTTTAATATCCTATTGGTATTTTTGACCTTTTTCCAAGTAATAGTACCAATTTTCACTCTTTAAAACTAAAAATGTTTTAGATAAAATATTAGAAAATATTTATTAGAAAACCTAACTTCATTTATCTCTTTAGTCAGAAAAACTATTTACTTATAAAACACATTTTTTAAAAGGGTTTTAATATTTTTAACAATTAAAAAAGGGATTTATTAAATAAAATTTACCTTTTTTCCCTTTACAAATGTTTTAATATAAATCTTCTTGTCACTTTCCAAACAAGTCATTTTTCTAACCTTTTTACCATGCTATTGGAATATTCGTTTTACCTCATACGACATGTACGGATTTACACACCATAAACTCTATGAAACATACTTTTCAAGTATAAAAGTATAATTTTTAAAAAAAATTGTTTTTGAAAATTATTTTTCGAATAAAAGGATTTTTAGAAGGTTTTTTCAAAATAAAAATTATATTTTCCTTGATATTTTTTTAAAGATCTTTTTATAGTGTTTCTATTTATAAAAACCCTTCCCTTTATTACATATTGATACATGATTTAATTACATAAAATGAAACTTAATAAAACCTTAAAGGTAGATAATTCTATTTTCTTTGGGAAATAGGTATAATGAATTACCACTTTCAACATGAATTACAACATATTTGTTGAAAACATATTTAACATGTTTGAACATAAAAATTCATAGAATGCCTTGGGGACACACATAAGAAAGAGTTGAGATAAACATCCCAATAAGGGAATAAAATTTTCATAACATGAAGATAATAATTATGTTAGAAAAATCATATCAATGAGGCATAAAGGAACATGAATAATAAGGCATGATATATCATGATAATCATAACATGGGACAGGTGGAAAAAACTTAAAACACTACATCATAAAAATAAGTAAATGATAAACCACCAAAAATTAATGGTGTAAAAATCCACATAAAGGAATCAAGTACACCCCTGTCCCAAAATTATTTATCATTGTGAAAAATATTACCCAATTCATTGGAGCACTATATAATTAAGGGCACACCCATCACTTTTATTTCATTCTATTGATTAAGTGTGGAAAATAGATCTTAAATCATGGATTCATTCACCATAATTTATTCCATAATCAAGGAGTGTGTAAAAAATACATGTAATTACCCAATTAAAATGTATATGTGCATAAAAGTGAACACCCTTTATAGGGAGTGGGTATGATATTCACTAAACAATTATTTTGGCATGGAAAATCACGGTGAAAATTCAACACCATAATGGCGTCACAAAAAAACTTATAAAATGGGATGATGAGATAAAAATGGGTTTATCATAATTTCAACGTGAATTGGATAATAATAGGGGAATTTAAGGACATGTCCACACATTTATAATTATAAAAATAAGGTATATTATAATAAATAATATTAAATACAAATAGAAAGCAAAGGATGCTTAGGAAATTTTAGCATGGTAATGGGTGTATATGGGAGGGATTAATTAGAGAGAAAGGGGTATCTTGTCATTTAGAAATAATAAAGGCAGTATGGGGGGGTGAGAAAAAAACCCCATCATTGTTAATTTAAAATAAAATGGTATAACATGATAAATAAACATAGATAAATATGATAAATGAAAGAACCCTTACTTGAGTGTGTTGCACCAAAAGCTTGAAAAGAGGATTATAAAGATCATAAGGTTACTTAGCGGGATTATAGAGTGGGGAGGGAAGATTAAAGAAGATATCCAAGAATTTTTAGTGATGATAAGTGGGAGATTAGGTGGGTTTATATAGGAAAAGAGAGGAATTTCATTAATATCTAGGTTTTGGACTCTACAAAATAAAATTTTCAAAACCAAAAACCCATCCCAGAGTTTTTACCCATGGTTTCTGCCAAGGGAAGTGTTTTTAATTATTTTATTAGTTAATGTTCTGAAATTTTTAAAATAATTCACTTTCTTATGTGGAGGTGAGTCGCACTTTTAAATAATTGAATTTAAAACTCTAAAATATAATAATGATTTTGGAGGATTCATAAAGAATTAAAAAAATAATCAAATAAATATAAAATGAAAATTTTTTAATGGTGTAAACATAAATTTTGACGATTATATACATTATAGTGTTTATTACATCATGTTTTATTCATTATGATGTCATAAATCACGCCATATATTTATATGGTATTTAATTTTTACCATAAAATTCAACTATCTCAGAAAATTATGAAAATTTCACAATTTGATAATTTTTATTTTATGATTCATAAACACATATTAATTATATATAAATATTTTTCTAAATATGTGAATTTTCACTTTTAATATAATATTCGACATTTATTAAAAAATGTTTAGTTTTTGATAATAACAGTTTTTAACCCTAATAGAATGTAAATTTAAGTTCATAAAAATTATCTGACCATTTTTAATTTATAAACCTTATTTAAAAATAAAATTTTATTCAAATTCTATTTATTTCAAATATCCACTAATTTATCAAAATAAATCCCTTAATTGAATTGGAATATTACCCGAAAAAACAATTTGTGTTTAAACCTTTTTACACTCGAAGAATAATGTG
The DNA here is from genome assembly GCA_963277665.1 of Viscum album. Taxonomy (NCBI): domain Eukaryota; kingdom Viridiplantae; phylum Streptophyta; class Magnoliopsida; order Santalales; family Viscaceae; genus Viscum; species Viscum album. The sequence continues at coordinate 118,812,514 of OY728135.1, forward strand.
CACGACGGTGAGACTTTTATGGGGTCATTCGGTGAACACGGTGTAGGTCGTGATCTCGATGAGCTTGAACTTCTCCCATAAATGATTTTTATCATGATTAAGTTGCTTCATATCAACATGGTATTAGTCAAGGTAAAAATCCCATTGATGTTATCTCCTTCAGAATCTTTGATAAATGGGCTTCATAGGGCATGATTATACTAGTTGAGGTCATCACTTCCTTTGTCTGAGTCAATTGGAATTGTTAAAAGACCTATATTTATATAAATCGTGTGATCACTCTTAAATGGATATATTAACAATAGAAATATTCTTAATGGTATTTTAAATCAAAATATATAACCAAGGAAGTACATGAGTTTTATATAATAATATTACATAATAAAACATTTAATTAAATCACAAAGGGAAACTTCATTTATAACAGTTTGGGTCATTACAATCTTCCCTCTTGAGAAATTTCTCCCTAGAAATTTTCATTTCAACCTTTAAAAAAATAAGGGTAATACTATTTCATCACTTCCTCCATTTCCCATGTTTATTACTCAAACTTTTGGTCTGTCCTCATCATTTCTACATGGTACATTGTCTTATTTTTTAGAACTTTGTCTCTATGATCTAAGATCATCACTGGACACTCCTCATAGGAAATATCATTCTAAAATTGTACCTCCTCTGGATTGAGTACATGTGAGGGTCCAGGTATGTACTTTCTCAAGATTGATACATAGAATACATCATGAACTCGAAACAGCTTGCGTAGGAGTGCAAGTTGATAATCAACCGCTCTGATGTGATCAAGGATCTCAAAGGGGATGATGTATCTTGGACTTAGCTTTCCATTATTCCCAAATCTCATCACTTAATTCCATGTATATATGTGTAGGAATATCATGTCTATATCATCAAACTCTAGGTCTCTTCTAATATTGTCAACATAGCACTTTTGTCAACTCTAAGAATCCTTGATGTGCTATTGGATGGTCTTAACCTTTTCAATCATTTCCTCTACCATTTTAGGACCGATAAGTTTTCATTCCCCAAATTCATCCTAGCATACATGTTTCATGCACCTCTTCCTATAAAGGGCTTCAGAGGGATCCATTTGGAATCTTGAGTGTAAACTATTGTTGTAATAGAACTCGGCCAAAGGAAGATGTTGATCTCATCCTCCTTTGAAGTCAATTGAGAATGCTCTCAACATATCCTCATGTTTCTTTATAGTCCTCTCTGATTTTCCATCAGTTTGAGGGTGATAAGTCATGTTGAATTTCAACTCAGTGTTTAGTTCATGATGATGACTTCCAAAATTTTGAGGGGAATCATGGATCTCGATCAGATACAATTGATGTGATACTCCATGCAGCCTGATCACTTCCTCGATGAATATTCATGCAAGTAGATCCAGTGATAATTCCTCTCATATCATAAAAATGTGTGCAGTCTTTGCAAGATGATCCACCACCACCCATATAGCATTATTCCATCTTGATATATTTGGAATATCAATGAAAAAGTCCATGGTGATGTTTTCCCATTTCCATGTAGGTATGAGAAATGGTTGCATCATCCCCTTAGATTTTTTCCTTTCCTCTTTCACTTGCTAACATACAGGACATCTTGATGTCTATTATGTGATATCCTTATTCATATTGTCCCACTAATAGTGTTCTTGGAGATCTAGATACATCTTTGTGATTCTTGGGTGGATGGAGAAGGTTGATCTATGTGCATTATAGAAAAAATCCTTCTTTAACTCTAGATTTGATGGTACACATAGTCATGACCCAAATCTCACAACACCTTCATCACTAACATTCAACTCTGAGGAATTTCATTTCCTTATAGATTTCACATTCTTCATTAATTCACACATCAACTCTTTAGGAATCCTTTAACATCTCCAGAATAAATGGTTGAAAAATAATTTGCGAAATGACTAATGATGTTACTTCATTTTTGATTCTCATGTTCATACATCCAAAATCTAAGAAGATCATATCCCTCTTAATTATCATTAATTAAATAAAGGTGAGAACCTTTCTTCTTAGAGTTTTTTCCACTTTATTTATTCTAAGGATGGTAGTAGATTGAGCATTCATAGTCTATGATTAGATCTAACCATCGTTGTTGGTGCATATTTAGCTCTTTCTATGTGAATATATACTAGAATCTTTTATGATTAATATATATTTCACACTTATCCCCAAACAAATAATGCCACAAAATTTTCAAAGTGAAGATCACTACTACCAACTCCATATCATGTGTTGGGTAGTTCTACTCTTGAACTTTTAACTTCCTTGAATAATAAAAAATTCTTTTGTCATTTTTCATCAACACATGACCCAGTCACTTCCTCAAAGAATCGATGAATACTTCAAAAATCTCTCCACTTGTGGGTAGTATGATAACAGGAACACGGATAAGTCTTCTTATCAACTCCATGAATCTTTTTATGCATTAATCATTCAAATAAAACTTTACTCCCTTTCGAGATAGTTTTTTAGAGAGGATTTTATGATCATAATAAATTTCTAAAAAATTGGAGATGATACCCAGACAACCCAAGGAAACTATAGATATCTATCACAGATGTTGGCCTTGGACATCCATCAATTGCTACTATCTTTTAAGGGATTATATATATTCTATTTCTTGTGATGATATGTACCAAGAAAGAGAATTCCTTCAACAATAACACACATATATTCTACTTTTCATAAAGATTCTCATTTCTCAAGGTTTTTATCATAGTTCCTAGATTCTCCTCATACTCCTCCTTTCTTTTGGAGTATATTATAATATTATCTACAAATATTTCCAAAAAATTATTGAGGTGATCCCTAAAGACTTTATTCATTAAGTCCATGAAAATTTCTGGAGCATTAGTGATTCTGAAAGGAATCACTATGAGCTTATAGTGCTCGTACCTTATATGAAAAAAAGGCTTTCAGATATCCTCCTTTTTTACCCTAACATGGTAATATTCCAACCGCAGATCCACCTTAGAGAGGAATATTCTCCCATGTATCAGATCAAACAATTCATCAATCCAAGTCGTAGGATACTTTTTCTTTATCGTGATCTTGTTGAGTTCATGATAATTGATGAAAAGGTGCATGACACATCCTTCTTCTTGACGAAGAGAACTGGTGCACCCCATGGTGAAGCACTTGGTTATATGAAAGCTTTACCCATATTCTCCTATAGTTGTTTCTTCATCTCCAAAAGTTCAACAAAATCCATTCTATATAGATTCTAGGATAATGGTAATGCCCTAGGTATAATCTATATTGAAAACTTAACCTCTCGGGTAGGAGGAGGACCAGAAAATTCCTCAAGAAACAAATCAGTGTATTCCCTCACAATGGTCATGCCTTTATAGATGATTATTTCCATAGAATAAATCATTTGAGCTACGTACTCTTTCTCACAGGGAAATAATATTCATTCTTAAGATAATGGTGCTAAGATGATTCATCCTTTACCTTATACTTGTACTGAATTGGGGGTTGATTCAAAATACAGAGAGGGATTTCCTTATCATGGAAATTAATGTTAGATCTATATAGAGAAAACCAATCCATTCCCTTAATTACATAAAATTCTACCAAATGGAGTATGACAAGGTTCACTAAGAAATTCATCCCACAAACAATGATAGGGGATGAGTTATATACTTGAGATGTAATAATTTCCCCATTTTTTATCTTTACTAATAAATCCACTTCCATTATTTGTGATGGTGTTTGAATTGTTCTATTAAACATTCTAGATATTAAGGAATGTGTAGAACTGGAATCAAAATTTATGTTCAGTATTCTAAATGAATAACTAGTGTACCTATCACCACCTCATTTTCGGGATCTACTTCGGCAGTTGTAATGGAAAAATCTCTCTCTTATTTCCTTGGAGGTTGTTGGTTGTCTCTTAAAACCCTTTTCATGGTGTATTGGTTTGAAAAATGCCTTCGTTCCTTGTAGTTATAACAATGAATAATATGTCATGGGTTGACTGGATAATTCCTTTCCTCTGTCACAGTAGTGGTTTTTTCTTACCGGAAATCACTAGTTAGGTGCACATCCTTCCAACACCTAAATCCTTTCCTCATTCCCATCAGGAAATTTACAGGGTGATTCTTTTTGTACCTTTAGAAAGTGGGATGTTGAAATTTATTGGAACCATTATATCTCTTTATCAAATGACTAGAAATTATCTCCACATTCCGTTTCTTATCACCATGATACCCTTAAGATTCTCTAATATTTAATCACTACTACAAAACTACCCTCTAATAGTGTTGGTATTTATCATCACTAGAAAAAATCCTTGATAAATAAAATATTTATCAGCCCTAATGAAGGCATTGATAAATTTAGACTTTTATCTGCACTTTTTTAGCACTGATAAAATAAACCTTTATCAGTGCTTTATTTTTAGCATTGATAAAGGGTATCCTTTATCATTTATTTTTCTAGGGCTGATAAACGGTATCCTTTATCAGCCCTTTATTTTTAGTTCTGATAAAGGGTTCCCTTTATCAGTGCTTTATGTTTATCGTTGACAAATAATTTTTTAGCGGTACAGTTTTAACATTAATAAAGTTCTGAATAAATAAATTGAAATAATTAAATAAATAAAAAATAAAAAATTAGTTTATTAAAAAATATTAATTTTTTTTATTTAAATAATTATTGATAAAAATAAATAAATTGATCATACATTATTAAATACTAAACATTTTATTAATTAGATATTTTGATAATTAATGTTAATAAATTAAATATATAGATATATATTAATGTCTATAAGTATGATTTATATATTAAAAAATATTTATTCACTTTACATTAAATAGTCATGTATTTATTGAATAATGGTTTATAATTAAAAATTAATATGAATTCAAATTACTAACTAATTGCATAGTGTAATGGTCATATAATTGAATATCGTTTTATTTTTCAATTAAACATAGATAAAATGTGTGATACATTGATTTCATATATACGTAATTGATTCATTTTTATATAAAATGCACACACACAAAACTTATCCATTTTTTCAATATTGGTAAAGTTTACTTATTCTTAATTTTTTCAATTTCACTCATTTATAACATATATGCATGCACATAAAAATAGATACTTATTAATAATGTTAAAAATATATTTATAAAAAATTATTCATAAATAATTATATTTATGTATTTACATTTACTATATTTAAAAAAGTATATATTTATAATTATAAATAAATAAATATTTTTTTAAAAGTTTTTATATAATTATATATATTTAAATAATTATTAAATTTATATTAAATTTACTTCAATAATGAATATATTTATTATATTTATATTTATTTATGTATACTAAATATATATGTATAATCATATAAATATATATAATGATATCAATATTATTTTTAAAAAATATTTCTATAATTAAAAATAAATAATTATAAAATTATAATAAATATATTTAAAAGGAAAGATATTTACCATATTTATATTTATATATATATTTATTAGTTATATAAATATTTAAAAAAATATTTATAATTGTAATAATAAATTCTTTATCAACACTTAAGTAATAAGGGCTGAAAAAAGAATATTTATTAGCGCTTTTTCGTGCGAATAAAGAGGAGGATTTATTAGTTATAAACAAATAATTCATAAAATGAATATTTATCATCACTAAAATTTTAGCACTGATAAATACCTACATTTATTAGCACTAAACAAGAACTAATTAAAGGACTCTTTATCAGTGCTTATTTATAAGTGTAGATAAAAGTGTCCCGATCTATATAAAAAACCTAACCATTTGCGAGCCCGTTGTGATATCAATATCTTTTCGTGAAATCCACCAACTTCTGGCACTCCTCCTTGGATAATTAAAACTCGACTCACACCACTTGACTGGCTCCATTTGCTCAAACATATCTAATGGCATCTGGTGTTCAGTTGCAGTTAGGGTTTCCAAAGAGGGTCTCATTTTTTCTTCAACCTAGCGAGGTAGTCCTTTGGATTTTTTTTTTGTATTTTCGTTTTGTTTTTTGTTTCTTCTTCAACAATTTATTTATTTTTTTTCTTGGTGCTTGTATTCTATTCTTCTTTTTTATGGAAAAAATGATTTTTTTATGATATGTTGTTTAATTGACTACCGAGGTTTTGGTCTATTTAAATTATTGTTTTTAATCAATTTTCTTCATTTTCTATTGTTACATCTAAATAGAGAACAAAATCTTAAGGGCCTATGGCTACCCATAGATTTAACATCCCAGTGGACTTCAATCCAACATATAAATTAAGGCTTCCAAACAACATAAAATGTACCAGCATGAGGAATGATATTACAAGTAACACTAAGGGACCATAAAAAATGAAATCCTGAATGAAACTATGACATTAATTTATTTAATAAGAATTATATTCCCATATAGTTTAAATTAGCCATGATAATGAGGAATGAATATTGAATTTGGTTTTTAAATTTAAAAAATCATTTTGACTTCTATAAATGATAAGTATTATTTCCTTCATAGTCATCTACATTTTTTTATATGTCTAATCAAACATCTAAAATCTATGCAACCTTCTCTTAATAGAATTTGGGAAATGATATTTCCTTATAGTAAAACCATGTAGGAAACCTTTAGATACTCCATAAGGATATTCATCAAATAGTTTGACTAAAATTAAGTGTTGTGACCATCATAAGTGTAGGGTACATATGTTCTTTAATTTTATATTCATTATGGGAATTTTTTCATAACATGGATATCATGGGTTGTGGATTCATGTAATCTTGCATAACTAATATATGTTTCACCCAATCCAAGAAAAATTATCATCTATATAATAGATTTTCAATGCATCAAATGATTCGTGAAATTGTATATAAAAGGTTGAAATAATGTAAATCATAACGACAATTGAAATAAATGGTATAAATTTTTCTCAATGGAATTAATAATTAATTAAGATACCAAAACCAATAATATAATCACGTAATATGATATAAGAGATTTTAACAAAAGAAACAATTTTGTTTCATCTGGTTTTGGAATATCATATCATTCTACATGGCTAATTATAATGAATTATTTGATAAAATACACTATTTTCATATCTCATAGTAGAGAATAAAATCATGTTTAATATATCGATAAATATTTGATAATATGAGTACTATTTAAAGTGAACTTTTTTGTGTGAAGATAACATAAAATATGATAGATAATCATGGATTATATATCCTTTCAGGGAACACCAGTTAAAAGGAATGATATATATTTAAACTATATAATGGATTATGATATAATGTATATCATTAAATACATGTTGAGGAATAATAATATTTTTATAATTATTATTTATAAATATAATTGTATAATTTATAATATGATTATAAATTTTTTTAAAATATATTTTTTGAAATTAAAATTACTTATAATTATTTCATATATAAATTATTTATAAATTATTACTAATTAGTTATTAATGGATTATGGTACATTTAGAAAATACATGTCATTAATATTATTTAATAATACTGATGTACCTTTTTTATATATATTTAATGTCATATTATTTTGATAATGAATATCTTATGTGTATGTACTTATATAATGTATAAAATTAATCTTTCATGAACCCAATAGTATGTATATGAACTATAAATAGATGAATGCTAATCGTTTGACAAATGAATATGAAGATAGAGTTATAGATTTCATCATGTTTTCAAGAGAGCATACATACGACCCTTCTAAAATCCTCTGTCCATGTTTATGTTGTTGTTATTCATGATAAATTAGTCCAAAAGAGTTAGAAGAACATTTTATTTTTCACAGAATAGATCAAAGATATAAATGGTGTACTAAACATGGGGAAAACTAAATGTGGGCATTAATTGGTATGATACTACTATTTATGAATAATGTGATATGTATACCTTTGTAAAAGATAATGTAGATCGCATGGAGGAAATGAAAATGGAAATTGAAGATGACCATCATGATTTTTGAAATATTTTTGAGGAATTAAATAGTTTTTTCAAGAAACCATTGTATACCAGTTGAACTAAATACACAACATTGTCTGTTTTATTGAAGTTATATAATTTGAAAGATGTCAGTGGATGGAGTGACACCAACTTTAGAGAACTATTTCGCCATATGAAAGATATGATTCTAGATGAAAATGAACTACCATGTCGAAGATATGACAATAAACTAATGTTACCTTTAATGGGCGTGATATCTAAAGAAATACATTCTTGTCCAAATGATTGCATATTATTTCAGAAGGACCATGAATCACTCATAAAATGACCTAATTATGGTGCATATCAATATAATAAAAATGAATCAATTAATTCAAAATATTTATGGTAATTTCCTATCATTACATGGTTTATAAGAATATATGGATGTTAAGAAACTGTGAGACAATTAACATGGCATGAAGATACAATAATTTAATATGGAAACCGATTTCATCTAGTACATTCTACTCAGCAGAAGAAAATTGAATAAGAGTTGGTTGAATTTGGAGATGATCCAAGAAACATTTGTCTTGCATTATATACATAGGTAATAAATCCTTTTGGTGTATAGAGTATTACTCACAATACATAGCCCATCATTTTTGTAAATTATAACTTTTAATCATGTTTATGCTTGAAGTACAAATACATTATGTTGTCTCTACTTGTATTTGGACCAAAGAAATCTGGGAATGATAATGATGTCTATTTTTATCTATTGATCGAATATCTAAAATTGATGTGGGGTATAGGTGTTACAATGTATGATATTTATAGAAGTAAAGAATTCACATTGAGGTCCATGTTATACAGAATGATAAATGACTCCCCCGCTTATGGAAATTCAGCATTAAAGGAAAGTTGGGGTGTCCCATTTGTGAAACATGAACATACTTAGTCTAGATAAAAAATTTCTAAAAGACTATGTTTTTAGGAAATCATAAATATTTACCTCTATGGCATAAAAACTGATCCTAGATGACAACATTCGATGGGAATATAAAAAAAACTACAACATTGTGTCCAATAACATGCAATCTATTATAAAAAAATAAAAATGATTGAAACTGTTTTTGGTAAACCATTTTCAAAAAACCTTAAAAAATTAGGTTGGAATAAGAGATAAATTTTCATTAAATTACCGTATTGTAATTGTTTGTATGTGAGACATTTTCTTGATGTCATGCATGTAGAAAAAAATGAATTTTATAGTGTTATTGGCACGTTATTAGATGTTCCTGGAAAATGAAAGATGGTGTCAAGACATGGTTGGACTTGATGGAAATGAGGATAAGGGAAGAGTTAGAACCAATGAAAGGTAAAAGGTAAAAATTTATTCTTTCAGTATCTTATAATCTATCCAGAAAAGAAAAATCACAATTTTTTATTTTCTTTACATGTTTAAAAGTTCTATAGGGATATTTGAATAATATAGATAATGTCATGTCAGTGACTAATTTTAATTTAAAAGGGAAAAAATCACACAAACTATCATGTTTTGATGAAATATTTAATGAAATTTTTATTATATTGAAATCTGCCTAAAATGTATGATAGACATTAACCAGACTCTGCTTCTTTTTCAAATCCACATGCAGTAAATTTGTAGACCCAGTGAAGTTTCCCATCATGAATAAAGATATTTCATTTATACTATATGAATTAGAGATGTTCTTTACACCATAATTCTTTGATATAATTCTCCACCTAATGGTTCACCTGGTCCGGGAGGTTAAACTATGTGGTCTTGTCCATTACATATTGATGTACCCCATTGAATGGTATGTGAATATTTTGAAAGGTTATGTCATGAATCGAAGTCATCCAAAAGTTTGTATTGTATAATGATATATTTTTTAAGAAGATATTGAATTCTGTAACTGCTATATATCAGATGTTGAAAGCATCAGTCTCCCATAGTCTTATCACAGAGAATTCCTTATGGGTGATGGTAATTATAGAAGATATGTTGTTACAATTACCTTGATAGAGAGGGATCATTAACATATTTTCAAATTACATAATAGTGAATATTTTTATCCATACATTGAACCCCACAAAGAAAATCTTAGAGATTTGAATCCATCAAGGTCCGAAGGATGGATATCAAATATACACAGTTAACAGTTTAAAAGATGGTTTAGAGATCAAATTTATAAGGATTTATTTGAAAATTCAAATTCGATTGTTGAATGACTTCAATGGCTAGACAGAGGATTGAATGAAAATGGTATATCTTACAATGGTTTTGTAAACAATGGTTATCTATTCTATAAAATAGAGAACTAAGGGTTCTATACGATGAAAAATTGTGGTGTTACACTCGTGGTTGAAGTGATGCACATATCTGGTTCCAAGGATAGAAATCCAATTTATCCAAATATATCATATTTTGGCATTATTGAAAAGATATACGAGTTGGATTATATAATATTTCAAGTGTCACTTTACCATTGCAAATGTGTTTACAGTATCAATGGATTGGATGTTGATGAAATGGTCTTTGTGAAGGTGAATTTCAATGTGGAAGGGTAAAATGATGATTCATTCATAATGGAATCACAAGAAATGAAAGTATTTTATGTCTCTGATCCAACAAACATGACTTAGTTTATTTTCCTGCTTGAAACTGAAACAAATGTTGAGTCAGATGAAAATTTAATCAAGGATGACCCTTTCATTAGGATGTCATAATCAATTCATATCTGTCCCAATGCAGATAATGTCTTTTACATTAGATTGGACCATAAAGAAGGGATTTTTATTCTCGATATAGGAAAAAATCCTTGAAACATTTAAAAACAATAAAGAGGGTTCAATGAGATGGTAAAAGTGTTTTTTAATATATTTTGTTTTTTCTTCATAATATTATATGTTCTTTACTACATTAACATAATCAAAATTAAATATTTGACTACTCATGTAGAAAATTTATTATACACATGATGATGTAACCAATCCATTAGATGAAAAAACTACAATGATGGAAACACTTTGGAAGGATGTAAAGGTAATGTTATAATGTACATTCTCAATTTTACAGAAAAATTATATAATGTACTGTTGATTTAATTTTCATTATTCTTTGCATAGTTCATTTATTTTAGAATATTTCTTTCCAAGTGGAATAACCTTTCAAAAAGAGAAACAAAACTATCACTTCTCAATCAAAGAGGTAATCTTGATGTTTGCACAGTAAAATAACCATCCATAGAATTAATGCATTCTTTCATATTTATGTTTAATTTATTTCTTTTTTATTATTACTCACATAATAATTATTTGCTTATACAGGTGGATTCTTCTATTCTAGTTGGGGTGTTATTCCCATATTTCAGGACTTTCTACACCAAAACACCCACATAGTTATTCTCCCTCAAAACATTTTCACCCCTACAGTGGTGCATTTATCACTTTATTCCAAGTTATCTCTACTACCTTTACATGAAGATAAATGATACTGTCTCTGCACAATTAAAGATTTAATCTTGATGTTTTCAAAAAACTAATTTTCCATAGATTTAATGTATTGCTTCATATATGTGTTTATTTTTTTATTTTTTGTATTACTCACGTTATATTTTTTTCTTATACAGGTGTATTATTTGGTTTGATTTAGGGTGTTATGCCAATCTTTCATTTCATTCTTCACTAAAACATCCCGAGAATTATTCTCCCTGAAAAACATTTCACCCCTATAGTGGTGAAGTTATAAATTTATTTCCATTTTCCTCCACTACCTTTATAGGATAAGAAACTATGCTTCCTCTTATCAATTACGAAGGTAATCTTGATGTTTTCATCGTAAAATACTTTTCCCTAGAATTAATGTACTATTTAATATTTATGTTTATTTTTTCTTTTTATTATTACTCACATAATAAATTTTTTCTTATATAGGTGGATTTTGTTGATTGAATTGGGGTGGTCAGTCCATCTTTCATGCCTTTCTACACTAAAACTTCCACAGATACACGATGTGTTCTGTATTAGTAAAAGTGTGTGTTTTATGTTTAAAATGACATTTTAGTAAAAAAGAAAAGTGATGTATTCAAAACTAATAAAATACTTTAATATTGTTTTGATACTCTAGGTAAATGATCCATAAGTCATTTGGGACATGTAAGAATTAGATTATTCTCAACCTGATGCATGGTGTGATCGGTATGACTCTAACTGCGTCTTTATTTAAAATTGAAATAAATTTTAGTTAAAAACAAACTATTCTACTCAAAACCGAACAAACACATTAAAATCATTTTGATATTTAATAAAAATGAACCGTAAGTTATCTCTGACATGTGTGAATCTTTTGTACCTCAATCTGATGCATGGTGTGACCGATATAACTCCATGTGCGTGTTTTTATTTAAAATTGACAACAATTTTAGTAAAAATTATTACTAACCTACTCAAAACCAAGAAAACACATTCACATTGTTTTAATACTTTAGGAAAATTATCCATAAGTCATTTTTTATATGTAAGAATCAGCCACACCTCAATCTAATACACAACATGATTCGTGTGAGTCAAATTTTGTTTTTTAATTTTAAAATAACATTTTAGTAAAAAATAAAAGTGACGTACTCAAAATTGATAAAAAAACATTCATATTGTTTTAAAACATCACTAAAACGACCCATATGTCATTTGTTATATATATGAATCAATCGCACATCAATGTGACACACAGTGTGACAAGTATAACTCAAATTGCATTTTTTTTTAAATTGTCATCAATTTTAGGAAAATGGACAACTATCCAAATAAAAACTAAGAAAACACATTCATATTGTTTTGATACTTTACAGAAACGATTTATAAGTCATTTTTTGACGTGTAGGAATCAATCACACTTCAATCTGATCCACGATGTTCTCAATATGACTCAAAGTGTCTATTATCAGTTTAAAATCTACATTTTTTTCAAAAAGTGTCACTCACTGAAAACAGATTAAATGTTATTGTATTTTCTTGATAATTTAGTAAAATGATTCATAAGTCATTTTTGATGTGTAATAATCTGTTTCATGTCAAACTGATACATTATGTGATCATAATGAGCCCAAATTTCATGTTTCAAGTTTCAAATGACATTTTAGTAAAAAAGATAACTAACGTACTCAAAACCGATCAAACAATTTCAGGTTGTTTTTATAATTTAAGACAATAATCCACAAGTCATTTGAGTTGTCTTGGAATAGTATTCATCTCAATCAGATGCACGGTGTGACCGATATGACTCCATGTACATCTGTATATTTAAAATTGAAATCAATTTTAGTAAAATTAGCACTTTCTGTTAAATTATTTATTTATATAATAATAACATAAGAATTTGTTTCTTATAAAGGTGTGTTCATTTGTTCAAGTATGGGTGGTTTGTTCGACAATTTCATGAGTTGGGTCAGTATTACATGATAAAGGAACATTTATTTTTTTTAATGTATGAAATAATTTGTATTTAGGTAATTCTATAAAGAAATGTTTGAAATGTCTATAATATTTTATTTTTTTTCTTGTGTTTCTGTTGTAAATTTGATTTCATTTAAATCCTATACTGCTACTTATTTCAATTGATATCTGGTGTGTTTATGGTGCTGGGGTGTTTTGTTGTAGCACATTGCAGTGGTGCTACTGTGTGTTGCTACATCACATTGTTGTATGGGCCTTTATCAGTGTTGAGAAATAGGACCTTTATCAGTGATTTTAAAAGTGCTGATAAAAGGTCATTTATCAGCACTTTTATAATCATGGATAAAGATATACTTTATTAGTGCTTCTATAAGCATAGATAAAAGTCCCTTTATCAATGTTTTTCTAATCACCGATAAAAGATCCGGGATTTTAACTTATCTCATGTAGTCATCCTGTTTCTTGTACTGATAACGGCCATTTATAAGGAAATTAAAATCATATTATGTAGTAATGATTTTGACTTTGAGGTCACATCAGACCATTTCCTCACCGCTGTCAATGTCACAGATCTCTAGGACTTTTAGTAGACTAGGTTTTATCCCACCAAAGAAGCGGTCAACCATACATTTGGGGGTAACAAAAAAGCCATATGCATATCATGCAACCCTTTGGAAATTTTCCTCTTACGCTTCTATAGATTCATCACCTTTCTCTTCTGGGAAAAGAAATTCCATTCCATTTTAATATAGAGAGAGCGGTTAAAATATTTATCATTTTTTTCAAAAAATCCTTCAACACCATTACTTCGATCTGCTTCTCAAGATTCATATTTTTACCAATGTCAACCACTGATCAGCTTCACCTTCCATATGATAATCATCCAGAAGAACTTTCTCTTGTTCAGAACATTGAAGGCTAGAGAAGATATGTTCAATGGAGTTGATCCATTTTTCTATGATTAAGGTGTCAGATGACCCATTGAAAGTCTGAGGCCTTTAACGCGTGAATCTCTCGATTATTGTTTATTCTCTCTTAGGTGGGGTTTGAAACTCCTCCTGATCAAGGTATGTATTCAGAACCTGATTCATCTAAGAGAGTATCATTATGAACTATGTGATTCCTACTTTTTTGGGGGTGGGCCTGTCATTGGGGTAGTCCTCACTTTGCTCTCCACATTGATTGTTTACCTGATTCCATCTATTTCCATCCATTGGATAGAAAAAAATGAAAATTACATATGATTATATTTAACTTTTAAACACATAAATTAGAATTTAATGACATTAAAGGAATAACTTATAACATACATGTATTTATATAACTTATGGATTTCTAGGATTCAGTCTTTTTCATCCAAGATATATTTCCTAACATATATTCTTATGGGCATTTTTTACACCCTTATAATGGTTCGTAATGAGATTATGAATTACAAAAGCATATCCCCTAGAATTGTAAAACTAGATGTGTAGTAAGGCCCCTTGTTGTATACGAGGTTACCTCAAGTTAGCCCTGAGACACCTAGTCAGAGTTGTTACCATTGGGTACATATGTTCCAGAAGTACGTCCACTTGTAGTATCCAGAGAGGGATGTATTTTCTTGATAAAAAACTTACTGTATACTCGCAAAAATCTTAGGGATTTATTTTTATACATAGTCTTATCTCTAGGTCTTTTTCTAGAGTTTTATAATGCTAATCCAAAAAATAACTAAACATTTCCTCTGATACCAACTATAACAAAACTTCTCTTTATTACACATTAATAAATGATATAATTACATAAAATTACACTTAATACAGCCCAAAAGATCATGAATTATAATGTATTTTGGAAATAGGTACATTATATCACAACATTAGACGTGAATTAGAACTTATTTATTTAAAACTTATTTAACATTATTGAACTTAAAACTGCATTGGATAACCTAGGTAAATACATAAGAAAGGGGTGATACATAAATTCCATTAAGGGAATAAACTCAGAATAAAATGAATATAATAATACGTGTTATGCAATGCATATCAATGAGGAATAAAGGAACATGAATAATAAGGCATGATTTAGCTTGATAATCATAACATGGGAAATGTGTCAACAACTTAAAACACTACATCATAAACATAGGTCAAGGACAAAACACAAATAATTCGTGGTGGAAAATCCCGATAAAGAATCAGGTACACACATTTCACTACATGATGTGTCATGATACAAAAAATTACCCAATGCATTGGAGTACTATATAATTCTTGGTGTTCCCATCACTTTCATTTGATTCACATGTTTAAGTGTCCCACATAGATCATAAAATGTGAATTCATGCATCACAATTTATTTCATGATCAAGGAGTTTAGAATAAATACATGTAATTATCCAATTAATATTTATATATACATAATATTTATCACCCTTGATAGGAAATGGGTAGGATATTCACTATACAATTAGTTTGTCATGGAAAAGTGTGATGAAAATTCGGTAGCAAAACGGCGTCACATGAAAATTCATAAAATGGGTTTATGAGAGAAAAATGGGTCTCTAATCATTTTTACAGAAATTTTATTGTAATAGGGGCATTGTAGGACATATCCACGAATTTATAATTAAAAAATGAAGGCATATTATTATAAATAATCTTAAATAAAAATAGAAAGGAGAGGATACTTATGAAATTTTGGCTTGGTAATGGGTGTACTTGGGATGGATTAATGAGAGATAAAGGGGTATGTCATCATTTATACATAATAAAGTTATTATGGGGGACATGATGAAACATTCCCCATCATTAGTAAATGAAGATAAAAGGTCATAAAAAGATAAAGAATCTTGGATGAAGATGAGAAAAGAAAGATCCCTTACTTGAGTGTGTGGAACCAAAATCTTGAAAATGGTATTCTTGAGAGTTTGGGGTGGCCTCTATGGATTACAGAGAGGGATGGTAGAGTAAATATTTTCTTCTAGTATTTTTAGTTTAGAGTAGTGGGATCTTGTGTGGGTTTATAATGAAAAGGAGATAGATTTCTTTAATATTTATGTTTTGGACTCTAAAAAAATATTCAAAACCACAAACCTTCACATGGTTTTCACCCTTTTTTCAAACAAAAGAGAGTTTTTTTCATTATTTTATTATTAAATGGACCAAACTTATTAAAATAATTCCCTTTATTATGGGAAGGTGAGTCACACTTTCAAAAAAATGAATTTCAAACTCTAAAATATAATAATGGTTTTGGAAGATTCATAAAGTCTTAATAAAAATAATAAAATAAACATAAAATCACATTATTTAAAGGGGAAAACATAAATTTGGCATATTATTGCCATTATTTAATTTATTACATCATTTTTGGGTCATTATGATGTCATAAAACACACCGTATATTAATACAGTATTTATTTTTTACCCAACAAATCATCTGTCTATGAAAATTATGAAAAATACACTAGTGGATAATTTCAATATTCTTATTCCAAGGATAATATTCATTATATCTGAATAATTTTATAAATAAATGAATTTCTAATTTTAAAATAATATTCAACATTTATTGAAAAAATCTAGGTTTTTGACAATAATGGTTTTCTTAAACCCTTATAAAAAGTAAATTTCACAACATAAAAATTCTTTGAAAATTTATAATTAAAAAAATTTATTTACTAATAAATTTTTATTAAATAGTATTAACTTCCAAAATACATTAATTCATCAAAATAAATCCCTTAATTGAATTTAAATATTACTTGAAAATACATTTTTTATTTAATTGAATCAAAAAAAAATCATTTATAAAGTAATAATAATAAATTAAAATAAATTCATTATTCTATAAAATATTAAGGTCTTGATGCATGTCAATTTATTACACTATCATACACCCTAAGAGTAATTTTTGTGATGGTGAGACTTTTCTGGGGTTGTTCGGTGAACGTAGTTTGATTCTTGATCTTGATGAGCTTGAACTCCTCCCATAAATGGTTTCACTCATGCTTAAGTTGTTGGATATAGCTTGGGATTTGTAAATTAAAAATTCCAAATAAGATATCTCCCTTGGAATCATCAACAAATGGTATTCATAGGGAACGATTATTCAAATTGAGTCTATCACTTACTTTTTATGAGTTAATAGAAATTGTTAAAATCCCTATATTTATACTAATCATGTGATCACTTCTCAATTTCTATATTAACAATGGTAATATTATTAACGTTCTTTCAAATACAAAGATATAACCAAGGAAGTGCATGGGTTTTCTCTTACCATATTAGATAATAATACATTTAATTAAATCAAAATATGAAACTTGATTTATAAGAGTTCAAGTCATTACACCACTTATCAACAACAACAACCGTCTATTTTACTCCACATGGGATATATTATATTGATATTATACTTGTAATTATTTTGGATATTTTATGCTTCCTTTGACCGTGGGGATTATTGAAATTCACAACCTTGATTCCTTTATTATTACACAAGAAATATTCATTGATCATTGAATTTAACCAAATTATACATATCATTTATCATGTATATATTCATCACCTAAACTATATAACATTTTTAAATATGGTGTACATGATATTTATTTCATTAACTGGGGAAATATTGATAAACTTGTATCTTTTACCCCAAACAGGTATTCTATAAGGCCCATTTTAAATAAATTACATGATATATGTGGAATGATTTGGAAAGGTATGACATGATTGGGGCCTAGTTATAGATATCACCTTGATGCATCGATAGTCTCATGGGATGAGTTGGTTGTCTATTCTTAGATGATCTTTTACCCTATATCCTAACTCATCTTATGAATGGTCTCGAAAAAAAGAGATCCAGGTACCTAGGAAACATGGAGTCCAATAATTAAGCATTTACTTAATTTATATTTAGTTATTATTTATCCATGATATTTTTTTGATATTTTTATGGATAAATTTCATTCTAATTTTATTGAGTAAATGGAATATATTTGCAATTTATTACCTTTCCATACTGATTTTTTATTTTTGAGTTATTTAAATGGAATATGTTTTCATTTATTTACCTTTACATATTATTTACACACTTCCTTACCTCTTTATTGATTTCAGGTAATGTTTCTTCAGTTATTACCTTTCCATTTTTATTATTCTCATTGATTCATAATTTCTTCTTTTGTACTTTACCATTACTGCGTATTTGAGCTCACTCTTATTTTATTTCCTTTAACCAATATTCCCAAAGGTGTACAAAGAATGATTTGAAAGTATAATCTAGATGATATAAAATTATAATTATTCTCAATGAAAAAAAACTATATTGTAATTAGTGTATTCATTTATAATAGAAGACTTGTGTATGTATCTAGTTTTCCAAGACTACTAAATTGTTCTGTCCTTTGGGACATGGTTTAATTGTATCTTATGCCAATTTAAAGATAGTATACATCGGCTTGAGGATTTAAGTGTTAGGGTCACTAAAAATTACTATCATAAATATAATTTATTAATATTAAAAATAATATTTTATAACTGATCTTAACATTTTTTTTATCCGAATGAAAATATATGAGATATAATAATTGAGAGAGATTTTTTTATTCTTATCATGAAATATTATAAAGGTTATAATCAAAGGTAAGTGGTAATAAATTTCCAAATTTTAGAAACTATTATGGTATTATAGGAATTAAACTTATACGATGAAATAATTTCTAGTTTTATGGAGCTTTTGAGGTCTTATCCCATTGCATTAACCTCGTTTTACCTGTTTTACCCTTATCGAGGTGACAAATATTTACCACATCTACTCCTCATAATGTCCTAAAATAAAAAAACCTATATAAAGAATTTGAAAATTATGATTTCAAATATATAAACAATTTTTCATGATTTTTTCTCTTAAAGTATTAGAAACCAATTTAAATATAAATGCGCAAAACATAACAGAAAACATTATTTAGAAATATGTGTTTTAAGCCTGGAAATAAGATTATACCATAATTTAATATTATTGTAATTAATTATATTATTTCAAATTGAAGGATAATTTTATTACTTTAATACCAAATAAAAAACATAATGGGACTTTTAAATTTCTTGATTTAAATAAAATAAATGATAGTTTGGAAAAAATCTACATTTTTTATTATTCACTAAAAAATAAACCTTTTCATAAAAATATAGAAAATTAATTATAATAATGTTATGAAATTGTTATTTAAAAAATGAGATCCAATATTTCAAATAAAATTTATAAAAGTAAAAAAAAATTATTATAATATCGATGCACAAAATGTAATAAAATCATTTTTTGAAGAAAAAGTATTAATGAAGCATAAATTGGATTTATTCTCAATAATTGTCTAATAAACATAAGTAAATAAATTTTAATTAATGAAAGTGGATATATAATCTATATATTTCTTTATAAACATCTATATATTGTTATTATTATAATCTAGTAAGATACAAATGCATTGTCAACATAAAAAAGTTTCTACAAATAAATTTATCTTTTACCTATAAAATATTTTATCTTCATATCTAACTAGTGGATAATAAATATATTATTTATTATTCATTTTATTAAGGAAAATATTTCAACATATATTTCATAACATGTTTTTTCCATTCATACCTATCAAATCAATGGATAGGTTTTAATAGTTATATTTAAATAACAATATTTCTATAGTATATTGTAGTTCCTTTAACCTCAGTGTTTGATATACCACATGTTATGAAATATATTACTTAAAGAAAATAAATTAACAAATATTGGGGTGTTATAGTATACCCCCTAAAAATAATTTTATCATCATAATTTTACTTCATGCCCAATAAAAAATGGTTTAAAACATATTTTATAATCAATTTTATAGAGTGGATGATAAAACATATGATCATGAAAAGAAAACCCTTTTTAATATTTCAAATTACCTTTTTTAACCCAAATAGTAAAAATGGATAATAAAACACTACTAACAAAGATCCCTTTAATTGTTCTAGAATAGTCCTTTATCAGTGCTAAAAAAGCACTGACTACCGCAGCGCGGTTAAAAGCTAAGGATTTTATCAGCACCATAAAATAACTGAAAATAGGTTATTTTTTAGCATAAAAAAGAAATGATAAATTACACTTTTTCATCTCTTTTAAAAGTTCTGATAAAAATCACCATTTCTTAGTGAATTTATTTATCATTGATAATGTAATACTTTATCATCCCCTATACAAGTGCGGATAATGGGTCCCTTTATCAGAGCTATGAAATGCACTGATAAAGGCATAATTTATCTGTTCTTTTGGAAGTGCTAATAAAGGAGTCCTTATCTATAAGTTTAATATTGATGATAAATGGTAATACTATAGTTTTTTGCTAAAACACATTGAAATAGTATAAATAGGGCATGTAGTGTGTTATCACAACACACTACATCACTAAAAATAGTAACATGCATTAGAAAAATCAGATAAAAATACAAACATTAAATGAAGTAAAATTTCCAAAAAAAATAAAAGGAAAACTATTATAGATTATGGAAGTTATTTTTTCTAAATTAATATCAATTTAGAATAAAAAGGAACACATTAAGTAATATAAGGGACACCATGAGTCATATTTAGGTACAGCTAGTTCTTACACATCACAAATGACATATGGGTTGTTTTTCTAAAGTACCAAAATAATCTGAAAGGGTTTTCTCAGTTTTTAGTATGTCAGTTGTTTTTTACTAAAATTAATTTCACTTTTGAATAAAAGGTTGCACATGGAGTAGTATGGGTCACATTGTGTGTCAGATTGAGGTTTGGTTTGTTTCTAAACATCCCAAATTCTTTATGAATCATTTTCCTAAATTATCGAAACAATGCGAATGTGTTTCCTCATTTTTGAGTACACCAATGGAGTTTTTTCTATAATTTCATTTTAAACTAGAAACAAGCACTTTGAGTCAAAAAGGTTACATCATGTGTGGGTTTGACATGATACTGATTCATATGCATCATAATTGAATTATAAATCATTTTCTAAAAATATCATGAAAATCTAAGAATGTTTACTTGGTTTTCAGTTAGTAACACTTTTCTGTATTAAAATGTCAATTTTAAACTGATAATGGATGATTTGAGTCATATAGGTCACATTGTGTTTCTAATTGAGGTTTGGAAGATTCCTACACATCACAAATTACTTATGTATGATTTTCCTAAAGTATCAAAAAAATGTGAATGTGTTTTCTCAGTTTTGATTATACCAATTGTTTTTTACTAAAATTAATGACAATTTTGAATAAAAAGAGGCACTTAGAGTCATATTTATCACACCATGCATCATATTGAGGTTTAGATAATTCTTACATGTCCCAAATTAAGTATGGATCATTTTACTAAGGTATCAAACAATCATAATGTGCTTTCTTGGTTATAATTTTACCACTTTTTTTCACTAAAATGTCATTTTAGACTAGAAACAGGTACTTTGAGTCATACTGGTTGAATTGTGTATGTTTCTGAAAATGATACTAATTCATACGCATCACAAGTTAATTATAAATATTTTTCTAAATTATCATTAAAATATAAGTGTGTTTGATCAATTTTCTGTGATTTCCGCTTTTTTGTATTAAAATGCCAATTTTACACTATTAATAGACACTTTGAGTCATAGCAGGAATATCATGTATCTTATTGAGGTGAGGAAAATTCTAACTTGTTAAAAATGTCTTATTGATCATTTTTCTAAAGTACCAAAACAATACAAATGTTTTTGATCAGTTTTAAGAATGTCAATTCTTTATTCAATAAATTTAATGTCAATTGTGAATAAAAAAACGCATTTGGAGTCATACCGGTCATACCGCACATCAAATTGACGTAAGTCTTATTTCTACATTTCTAAAATGACTTACGTGTCATTTTTGGAAGGTATAAAAACAATTCAAAATTTTTTCTTTTTTTTTTGAGTATGCCATATATTTGTTTACTAAAATTTCATCTTAAACTATAAACATGCACTTTTAGTCATGCATGTTTCATCGTGTGTGGTTTTGACATGACACTAATTCCAACATGTAAAAAATTAATTAAGACTCATTTTATAAATTATCAAGAAAATTTAAGAACTATTTCTTGGTATTTAATGGGTGACATGTTTTTGTATTAAAATGTCAATTTTAAACTAATAACATACACTTTGAGTCATACCTATCATATCATGTATCAGATTGTGGTGTGGATGATTCTTACATGTCAAAATTGGCTTATGAATCTTTTTCCTAATGTACCAAAATAATATGAATGTTTTTTCTCAGTTTTGAGTATATTAGTTATTTTTTTCACTAAAATTAATGTCAATTTTGAATAAAAAGACACACTTAGAGTCATACTGGTCACACCCTACATCGGATTGAGATGTGGATGATTAATAAACATCGCAAATGACTTATGGATGATTTTAATAAATTATCAAAAATAATCCGAATGTGTTTCTTTAGTTTTGAGTATACCACTTTAGTTTTTTACTAAAATGTAATTTTAAACTAGAAATATGCACTTTTAGTCATATTGGTTTCCTCGTGTGTGAGGTTGACATGAGACGTACTCCTACACATCATAAATTAATTTTCAATCATTTTGCTAAATTATTATAAAAATATAAATTTGTTTTCTTGGCATTCAGTGAGTCGCATATTTTTTGTATTAAAATGTCAATTTTAAGCTCATAACAGGCACATTGAGTCATACCGGGAACATTGTGAATCAGATTGAGGTGTGGATATTTCTGACACATAAAAAAACACTTATGTATAATTTTCCTAAAGTACCAAAAAAATATGAATGCATTTTATTAGTTTTTATTATGTTAGTTGTTTTTTCACTAAAATTAATGTCAATTTTAAAAAATAAGACGCACTTGGTGTCATACTTGTCATACTGTGTATCAGATTGAGGTTAGGCTGATTCCTACACATCATAAATGACTTATGGATATTTTTCTTAATGTTTAGAAATAATCTAAATGCATTTACTTGGTTTTGAGTATTCCACTTGTGTGTTTACAAAAATATCATTTTAAACTAGAAACAATTAATTTTAGTTATACCATTTGCATCATGAGTGGGTTTTATATTAGACAGATTCCTACACATCAATAATGAATTATGAATCATTTTCCCAAATTATCAAGGCAATATGAGGGTTTTTTCATAGTTTTCAGAGAGTGTCACTTTATTGTATTAAAATTTCATTTTTAAACAGATAACAGACACTTTAAGGCATATTGGGAACTTTATATATTCGATTGTGGTGTGTTGATTCTTACATGTCAATAATTAAATAGTTATAATTGTCCTAAAGTATCAAAACTATTAAATTTTTTTTCTCATTTTTTATTATGTCAGTTTTTTCACTTAAATTAATGTTAATTTTGAATAAAAAGATGCACTTTGAGTCATACTAGTCACACTATTTGTTTGAATAAGGTTAGATTGATTCCTAAACATCTTAAATTAATTATGGATTGTTTTTCTAATGTAATAAAAAATCTGAATTTGTTTCCCCAGTATTGAGTATGAATTTTTTTTTACTAAAATGACATTTTAAACTAGAAATATGTTCTTTTAGTCTTGCAAGTTGCATCATGTGTGGGTTTGACATGAGACTGATTCCTACACATAACAAATGAATTTTAAATCATCTTTATAAATTGTATATAAAACTGGATAAACTTTTCTTAGTTTTCATTGAGTAACACTTTATTAAAATGTCAATTTTAAACTGATTACAAACATTTTGACACCAGCCCCCCTCAATAACTATGATATATCGATGCTAGTTTTCCTACAATAGTTCTCTCATATGCCTGTTGAATTTGGTTATTTATTACACACATATTTATTCAACTATTTAAGTTTGTTTATATACTTTTTTGATGATTGGGATTTGTACATATATTGCGTTAATAAAACTAGTGGAGAAATTGAGGCTTCCAATATAGAATGATCTTATAGGTGTATTACTACCCTATTTAAAATCTCTATAAGAAGTGTTCAAAACACTATTTCAATCACAACCTAAAACACTTTCAAAATGTATCTTATCTTAAGTGACATGTGTTGTGTGAACTTTTCAACAATTATTCTCAAACACAATCTTTGTATGATCCTCATTATACTTTATTGCCCAATAATTTTATTATTTGAAAGCCAATGCTTCCTCTCATACTCCACCTTGATCTCTACCTCAGTCTCTACCTCTACCGCATCCTCCAAATCAGTCTTTAACTAAAAATTTGTATCCCCCTCTAGCTCTGCCTACACCTCTACCTCTACCTCTGCATTTACCTTTTCCTTCTCCATTTCCCTATAATTTTATTGTTTATAGGGAAGTTCTTCTAAAAAATTCAGCCATTATACTTATCCTTGAGAAAGAGGTCAAAAATAATATATAATCATTATTACACTAATGATTTACACTAAAAATATATTTATAAGGTCATAAAGTATACTAGATCACAAATATATTAGGTAATCACGTAAATTTGTCGTCGGAACACATTCTAACAAAAATTATTTTTCCCACTCATCTCTAAACAAATTTATTTCATCTTTTGAGTATCTAGGTTGTTGGAAATATCAATAGTACTAAAAAATATAAAAAAAACAAATTATTATAAAATATATTTAATGAAATTGCAATTACCTTCAGAAATTACATGTTGGGTGATGCTAGTCTTCTTATGATTTATGATCTCTCACATAAATTTATAAACATAACATCTAAATTTTTTCCATTATCTTCTTTCAGAAACTACAGATGCATTGACCAAAACAAGTAAATTATTTTGAAATGTTTTGATAGTTAAATATTTCTATTTATACCTTAATTATTTTCATTCGTGGTAGTCCACATGCTTTATATCTTCTGACACAAACTCCATTCCATGATTTATCCTATATTTAGTGACCAGTCTATCATAAAAAAATTCTTGTTAAAACACAAATTGAAAAAAATATTTCAAATTTTATCTATAAAATTTTTATTTTACAGTATTACATATTCAAAATACACATCATTTGTAGTCGTTTGGTTGGATATCCATGCATTGGATCCCATAAATAAATATTATGGGTGTCTATATTGGCAGCGATCAGTATCCAGTGCGCCCTAAAAAACAAAATACAATTAAGTAATGAAAAAATACAAAATATATTTTATTTGAATATATTTATATTTTTACTTTTTAATTGTAGGAATCTAAAATAAAATATCATTTGACACTTTCTTATTAAACTCTTTTAGTAACTCAACATTTTTCTTATTGACTTCTTCATCATCCAAATTAATTTTTTTTGTTGAAATGATACAAGGATTGACGAATACAAATCATGATTCACATGATCTACCCTTTATATAGTTGTAAAATAGAGGCCTATAGAAATTATAAATAGTTATTAACTTTAATAAACATATTATCTCACTATTTGGAAAGATAAATTATGAAAATATAACTTATTTATATATTCAAAATTGTTTCACCCAACCATTCATTCCTAAGAATCTCATTTAGAGTCTTATGACCAATTATTTCTATCAAGAAATTTCCATATATTTATTTTTCATATTCAATATAAGACATATATTTATCTTTAAATGTGGTCTCTACATGATGTTTTAATGATAATAAATGTTTCTCTGGAACTGGAGGGGAGAATCCACTCTTGAAAAGTCATTTTGTTTTCTTGGTTGGTTCACTATATTTTCTTGATTCGACATTCCGTTTCCCCACTTCTTTATCCATATTTAATATCATACCTCACTTTATAAATTTTACAATAATCCATTATATTTTTTCATATGAAAGTAGTTTATGAATATATACCTCACGTATATTTATAAGATTAGATGACCATGCTATAAAAGCTCTAATAAAATCATTGACTATTCTAATATCTGGACCATAAAGTGGAATAGGAAAATCCACAATAGGCACATGAGATAAATCAATCCCCAATATAATGTAATATTTTGGGAGGTCCTGTTAGTATAGATTCTCTCCTAGGATATTATACATTGTACTCGTCACAACACGGTGAAGTGTGGGTGTTGACTGATATAAATCACCTAAAACTGTGTCCAGAAGAATTTTAGTAATATAAAGTTATCAAAAGTTGTTTTATTCACATTTAATGGAAATCATAATTAAAAAAAATGATTGGCACATGTAAGGTATGCGGTTGGGTGTATGAGTAGCCTCAAATCTAGTGGGATCATTTTGTTAATGTGTGGATCTTTTCTCCACTACTGGTTCACATTGATCCTTTATCATACATTAGTCTACAAAACTAGACCAAAAAATAATTTTGTGTAGTGAGTATCCTTGTGTCTTTAATTGTCTCACCATATTATATGTATCTTCATGTGGTTTTATCTTCTCAAAATATGTTCAAGGAGACTCTAAAACTTAATCCTCTAACATGACTGTATTGTTCGGTCCACTTCAATGTTACTGAACGTATCTTTTCTTCAGGTATGGTCACTTCAAATTCTTATGTCTAAACCATATTAAAAAGATGCACATAAATAGATATTTTTATGTAATATTGTTATAAAGAATAATGAGTTGTAATTTTTTCATACTTACACATCTTTCCCATACTATTTTTGTGTTTTCGTCAATTAATTTACCCTCCATTTTTACAAGTTCCTCCTTCCATAGCACTTGACATGGGATTGAAGTGTCTTTAGATTTTGATTCATCAATATGAATATAAATAATGGAATATATATTGTTCCATATCACATAATTATACTTTTATTGTTGATTTAAAATAAATTCCAATTTATTATCTAATAAAGAATACATCATCCTTGCTTTGTGATAGAAGTGAATTGGTTTTCATGCACATTCTTTATTTTTAGCACTATTTTGTTATTTCATAAATTTAAAATTTTTAATCAATTTGGATAAAATAAATAATTTAAAATAATATATTTTTGACTGCAATGCACCTGAAATGATTTCTATTTACAACGATTGATGAAAGTATTCCATGTTTCCTTCTTTATAATGTGTGCATAACTAACTAGTGGGTGGGTCTTTACTTTCTCTTTATCATCCCTAAGTTTTAGCTTCTTAAGAAGAGTCTAGAAGACTGAATGGGCTTTTCCATCAGCCATGGAGACAAATTTCTTATGGAACTCTTCTAAAACAAAAAAAACCTCTCTAAATAAAAATGAATATTATATAAATTTTTCATTATATAATTTTTCAATAAAACAGAGAAATTATATCATAAAATTAATTTAATATTATTATAAAGGATTTCTTTCATTACTGGTTGGATGTGGTTCATTGTATCAATATATATTATCATCTTCATCCTCATTGTGACCCCAAGATAACTAATGGACATTGACTTGTTAGGTTCAATATGTTGACCACATTGATTCCAACCAACCTCAATGATTATACCCTGAATTCTTGCCTTGGTATTTTTACTCAACATTGTGATGTTGCGGCATTGTTGTTTTTTTAGTCAACATGTTGTTGACCCCCTAATAATTCCATAGTTTCATCATCAACAACATGTTCTTCCTTATGATTGGTAACATCATCATGTGTAGAATACATTGTCTTCATGAGTAGTCAAATATTAATTTTCTCTTGAAAAAAACATTACAATAAAATCCATGCATTGAATTTCACATTTCCATGCATCTAGCATGAAAAGTTTTATTGTATTGAACATAGATATAATACTTTAATACAAGAGTACAACTAACTCCACTAACATTATTTAATCTATCCTTAGGCACTTGATTTCCTTCCATCTCTTGATGGTGTATTGGACTCCCTATTTTAAACTAGCCTTCCTCTCATCATTTTGGTTCCAAAGTTCCTTGATATAAAACCTCTTGAATATTTATTATGGTATTTTGTTTCTTGATACCCATCCCCCATATTTTCAGGACATCTACCTATGTTTGTTTAACTATTGTAACAAAATATCATTTCATTCTAGGTTCTAATGGTCATTTTAGATGAAAACTACTCATAGTAGTTCAAAAAACATATAATATATAGGGTAAGAGTCTCAAGAAAAAAAATTCAATAATAACTATTTATGAGATGAAAGGTCTCTCACACAGCCATGAGAACATCAACTCATACCCACCGAGCTACACTGACTCTAACTTATGTTACTATTCCATTTCCCTCACATGTATCTCAAGTATAAGAGCTATATATCCATTGAGGTTAAAGAAAAACTAAATGAAATTCTAATTATGGATTCTATAATATTAAATTTCAAAATTGAAGGAATAAACATTAAAATCCACATGACTTCCACTCACATTCATTTACTTACACACACAAAAATTTACTATTTTCCACTTCCTATGAAGTGTTTATTTTTTTGGAAAGTCCTAGAAGAGATATAAAATTGTGGTGTTATTGTTGTGAGGTGTATGGGGGAGAATGAAAACAATCCATTTCTCCAAGATTACAAGAGAAATTATCGTGAAGATGATGTTGAATGTAAGTTCTAAGATCTCTGCTCATTATGGAAGTAATACCTTCTAGAGTCATTGATGTTATTCATTTATTAATATCATTTTATATACTCCCTCTACTGATTTTCAATTAAATGTGCATAACTTATGTGAAATACTCATGCTTTAATATTAAATATTATTTTTGAGTATTGTTTCGAATAATACTGATTCATGTCTGTTTAGTATTTTAAATATAACTCTCACCCTACTAATCCAAATTGTGTGATTCTTGTCCTGTAGGGTTCTAAATTCAATTTCCTACAAATCATTCAACTGGATCATTGGCTAATTCGGCCATTTGAAGGGCCATATGGACCACACAAGATGACCCACCGGATCTGCCTAATTTCTGGACCAGCTTTGAAGATTTCATTACTGGGCTCAATCTCTCATCCCAAATGAGTGGATATTCTTTTTCAAGCTCGGGAATTTCCTAAGGAGTCATGGATAAAAATTTAAAGGCCCAACTCTACCATTTTGGGGCCCAATGGATCCATTGAAATCAAGCCCACCATTCTGTCCGGGATTTTAAATCAGCCCACAATTCTTGACTTTTCAACTTATCCACGTGTCCAAAGAAGCTCATATTTTGTGGTGTGAAAGCTAAGATATGGAGGATCAACTTTCCAGAAGAAATGGTTCGGATTTGAAGGCATCTACATAGCCATAAATGCATTCACATTTAGGCCATGGAAACTTTCTGGATAAAATTGGACAGTAGAAAGGTTCTTAGTAATCCGGCCATAACTTTGGCCACAAAAGTCCAATGACAGCCAAATTTTGAGGGTGACTAGTCCACATCCATATCTACAATATTGAAGAAGGATATCTCTCGAGATTCAGCTGTCTGAAAGGTCATATTGGCGGGCCAACGGGAGGGACAGATTGGGAATGCAAACAGTCCACTCCTTGGGCTATAAATACTCTCCCCTTCTCTCCTTGAGAGGGGTTGGCATTTCAGAAGAGAGGAGATCACATTGGCACGACCAAAGCTTTGCCAAAGGCTTGGGAGGACCTGCCATACTCAAGTTTTTACTTGAGAGACCTTTCCTCCTCTCTTTCTTTTCACTTACTTTTGAGTTCTTCATTTTTGTAATCTTGTAATTCTCTTTCTTTGTAATTCTGTTTTAATGCAAGTTACTTCTTCAATATCTCTTATTCTCTTCCACCTTCTGTATTTTAATATTAATGTTCTTAAAATAGTTTAAAATTCAGTTCAATCCCCTTCCCTTCTTAAGCTTCCTCATTCAATCGAAATTTCATTTTTGATTCTTAAATTATTTCGTGTGTGTGTTCGGCACACTACTCTTATCTTGTCCCTTTCTTTTTCTTCTCTTTATAATTCATCACCATAAACATATATTACCAGATTATTAATCACACAAATGGATGAGTAAATCTCTCATTGGGGTGAGTTATAATTTAGGTATGTTAAGTGATTGAGAGCTTCTGCTCGATGAATATTCTTTGAATTAACATTGTGTATGTTGGACTTAACATGTCATGGATTAATGACTTGTTTCGTTTAACATGTGGTTTCCATGGATTATTGGAACCATAAATACACAACCATAAATAAGATCTGATTGATATTATAACCTTAAGTTAAGTTAAGTCTTGGTTTAAAGCCTTAACACTTAAGAATTCTAATCAACATCATCTTGTGACATGGGTGTTAATTTAAATGCAATATAAAGCAAAGCTCGAGGATATCACAAGCTTAACTAACCTAATGATGAACTCACCCCAATCTTTATCAATTTGGTAAATCAAACATCATCCATAAATCATTTCAATTAAGCTCTGCAAACAAACCCCCCTAATCAAAATACAATCAACTAAAAACAAACGACTACTACAAAGTATCATCGCCGAGGATTCGACCCGAGTGCTGCTATATACATTAGCAGAGCACCGGAACCTTGAACGGTCGATAGGCGACAATCGGCCACACTTTCAAATGGCGCCGTTGCCGGGGATGGTGCTTTAAGTAGTCATTAGTTTCTGGTTATTGTAAAAAAAACCCAAAAAATACAAAAGTTTAAAAAAATTGAAAAAAAACACAGAGAAAAACCCGTCTTCCTCTTAAAAATCATAAACTGAAAAAAAATACAAAGAAAAACCCGTCTTCCTCTTTCTTCCAAAATCTCTCTGAATGCCCCGTAGCCTTCCAAACAATCCCTCGGATTTGTTTGACCCTGAAATTGATAGAACTCTTCGCCGAATTAGGAGGACCATTAGGGATAACCAAATCACCCAAGAACCAATCATTGCCCTACCAATTGAATTAGATATGGCCAATCCTAGGGAACAAACCCTAAAAGAACTCGCTGCCCCTGATATGAATTACCAACCTCTTGGTATTCAATATCCAAACATTGAAGCTGACTTTGAACTCAAATCGGGTTTGATTCATCTTCTCCCTCATTTTCACGGGCTAGCCGGTGAGGATCCACATCTTCACCTTAAAGAGTTCCAAGTAGTATGCTCTACCATGAAGCCTCAAGGGGTTTCTGAAGAACAAATCAAGCTTAGAGCTTTCCCCTTTTCCCTAGCGGATTCTGCCAAGTCTTGGCTCTACTACCTCCCACCTGGTTCCATAAACTCATGGGTTGACATGAAGAGACTTTTCCTTGAGAAGTTCTTTCCCGCTTCCCGAACAGCTTCTATCCGAAAGGAAATAAGCGGCATCCGTCAATTCTCTAATGAATCACTCCATGAGTATTGGGAGAGGTTCAAAAAGCTTGTGGCAACTTGTCCACACCATCAAATCCCTGACCAACTCCTGATCCAATACTTCTATGAGGGGTTATTGGCTATGGAGCGAACTCTCATTGATGCCGCAAGTGGCGGTGCTCTTGTTGACAAAACTCCTGCAGCTGCACGAGAACTCATAAGCAACATGGCTGCAAACACGCAGCAATTCCATACTCGAGCACATGCTCAAGTGAAACAAGCCCAAGATAATCAATCCATAGAGCCCAACAAGATGACTGAGTGGATGAGTGAACTTACAGGTCTTGTGCGTCAACTAGCGGTGGCTACCAAAGCCCCAACCTCATCTTCTCCACAGTCACTATTCCCTGGACCTATCAAGAATTGTGGAATCTGCAACTCTCCATCTCATCCGACTGACACATGTCCACAACTTCAAGATGATCCATCTGATTCATCTAGTCCAATGGAGCTCAATGCGGCTTATGCTCAGCGAAACTTCAACCCTCAACAATCAGGTCAGTTTGTTAGAAACTTCAACCAACCCCACTCTGAGCCCTTCTCTTCTACCTTTAACCCACCTCTGAGGTATGGTAATCCCATTTCTCATCCTCCTCAATTCCCTCCTCAAAACCCAAACCAATTCCAATATGGTCAAGGTGGTGGTAACTTCCATCAACCTTATCCTTTTGTTCCTCAACCTCAAAGGAACAATCCTCCTCCTGGATTCCACTATCCTAACGAGCCTTCCCAATTCCCCACCCAATACAATCGCTTTCCCAAGAACCAAAATCAAGGCCAACCCAATTTGGGACAAGCCTCTTCTTCTAAACAACCATGGGAAAGTGCTGTAGAGGATCTTGCTTCCTTCACCCGTTCTAGCCTAAAGAACATTGAAACCCAAATAGGTCAACTTGCATCCCACCTTAGCCAGCAACAACCATCCAATTCATCCCAACTCCCAGCTCAACCATTACCCAACCCCAAGGGTAATGTAAGTGCAATTGCACTTAGATCAGGAAAGCAACTTGCTATGCCTCAAGATAAATCCTCAAACCCCCCTTTCGATGTTGATCTAGAAAATGAAAAGAACAAAAAGCTGGAAAAGGAACTTGAATCCACTCCTTCACCTTCTTCCATTCCACTTAGGAACCCAATTCCTTTTCCTCAAGCCATCTCCAAGCCTAAGAAGTCCTTTGAACCTGATCCTGAAATGCTTGACATGTTTAGACGTGTTGAAGTGAACATCCCCCTATTAGATGCCATCAAACAAATCCCTAAGTATGCCAAGTTTCTTAAGGAATTGTGCACCCATAAGAGGCAACTTAGGAACATTGAAAATGTTTTAACCCAACAGTCCATTCCCATGAAGTGCAAAGATCCAGGGACCTTCACGGTTCCATGTCAAATAGGGAGTTCCAACTTTGATGATGCACTCATAGACCTTGGAGCCTCAATAAATGTCATGCCCAAATCCATTTTCTCCAACCTTGGTCTAGGTCCCTTGCACCCAACGGGTGTTGTCATTCAATTAGCCAATCGAAGCACTGCCAGTCCTGATGGGATAATTGAGGATGTTCTTGTTCGGGTCAATGATCTTATCTTCCCAGCTGATTTCTATGTCCTTGACATGGAAGGTGAGACGACCTCTTCTCGATCTCCCCTAATTCTAGGAAGACCATTCCTCATGACTGCGAGAACCAAGATTGATGTCCACTCAGGCATCTTATCCATGGAATTTGGTGACCAACTGGTCAAGTTCAACATTTTCCAAGCCATGCGATACCCATCTGAGGATCACTCTGCATTCTCAATCCATGCTTTTGAGGACACTTCTAAGATTCAATCGAACCCCAATCCACCATGTTCTTCATGTTCTAATGATAAAGGATCTTGTGAAATATGCACCATGATTAACAAAGTCATAAATGGTGAAGTTGATGTGGACCTCTCATTCATAGACTCCATCAATCTAGAGGAACTTGAAAACTCTCTTGAATCCCACATCAACTCTGATCTCTACTGCTCCACCTTGGACAGTGTTGAGGAAAATGATCCAAACCCATCTGGAATCCCTTCTCCTGCTCCTAACTTTTCTAGCTCTCAAATCAAGGCTGAAACTGATCTAAAACCACTTCCTTCATACCTCAAGTATGCATTCCTTTTCCTTGATCCCTCCTACCCTGTCATTATCTCTGCTTCACTTTCTGAAACTGAGGAGTCCCAACTTGTTCAAGTGTTAGAGGAAAACAAAAATGCCTTAGGTTGGACCCTAGAGGATATTCCAGGAATCAACCCTGCCCTTTGCATGCATCACATCCATCTAGAGGAATCATCCAAACCAATTAGGCAACCTCAAAGAAGACTCAATCCACTCATACTTGAGGTAGTTAGGGAAGAGATTACCAAGCTTCTTCAAGCTGGTATTATCTACCCAATTTCTGATAGTGAATGGGTTAGTCCAATTCAAGTCGTTCCTAAGAAGGGCGGGATAACAGTTGTCACAAATGAACATGGAGAAGTGGTCACAACTCGGGTGAAAAACAAATGGCGTGTGTGCATCGATTATCGCAAATTGAATGCTGAAACACGAAAAGATCACTACCCACTTCCTTTCCTTGACCAAATGCTTGAGAGATTGGCCGGAAAGTCACACTATTGCTTTCTTGATGGTTACACCGGCTACTTCCAAATTCCAATCGCACCTCAAGACCAAGAAAAGACCACATTCACTTGCCCCTTTGGAACCTATGCCTATAGGCGAATGCCTTTTGGCCTTTGTAATGCTCCTGCAACATTCCAGCGGTGTATGATGAGTATCTTTTCTGAATTCATTGAGAATTGCATGGAGGTATTCATGGATGACTTTACCATTTATGGCGAGTCATTTGAATCTTGCTTACATTCACTCTCTTTGGTCCTTCAAAAGTGTGTCAAGTGCAACCTTGTGCTGAATTTTGAAAAATGTCACTTCATGGTTTCAAATGGGATTGTTCTAGGGCACATAATTTCTCAAGAGGGTATCCAAGTTGATCCAGCCAAAATTGAGGTGATCCAATCACTTCCTGAACCCAAATCAGTTCGAGACATTCGGTCCTTCCTTGGTCATGCTGGTTTCTATCGGCGATTCATTCAGAACTTCAGCAAGATTTCCCTCCCACTCACTCGTTTACTTCAAAATGATGTCACATTCAATTTTGACGAGGCTTGCAAGAGAGCCTTCATTGAACTCAAATCTGCTCTCACATCTGCTCCAATAATCCAACCCCCAGATTGGTCCTTACCATTTGAATTGATGTGTGATGCTTCTGATAGGGCCATTGGGGCTGTTCTTGGTCAAAGAAGAGAAAACATTCCTCATGTCATCTTTTATGCCTCAAAAACATTGGATGAAACTCAATCACACTACACTGTGACTGAAAAAGAACTTTTAGCTGTGGTTTTTGCCTTGGATAAATTCCGGCCCTATCTCTTAGGTGCCAAAATCATCATCTTCACGGACCACTCAGCATTAAAGTTCTTACTTAAGAAAAGTGATTCCAAACCAAGGCTAATAAGATGGATTTTAATGCTCCAAGAGTTTGACCTTGTGATAAAAGATAAACCTGGAAAAGAAAACCCTGTGGCTGACCACCTGAGTAGAATTTCTAATTCTTCTCATTCTGAAATAATTGATCCTGAATTTCCAACTGAACACCTCTCATCTCTCACTCCAAAGTTACCATGGTATGCCCCAATTGTCAATTACTTGGTTTCTGGTGTTTTCCCTGAATATTTTTCAAAAGAACAAAAAGAAAAGATGAAAAGTGATTCAAAGCATTATTTTTGGGAAGATAATAAACTTTGGAAAACTGGGGCTGACATGGTAATTAGGAGATGTGTTGATGAAACTGAACAATCCTCCATCTTGGAATTCTGCCACTCAATGCCTGGAGGTGGCCACTTTGGACCACAAAGAACTTCTAGAAAGGTCCTAGATTCTGGATTCTTTTGGCCTTCACTCTTCAAGGACTCACACGAGTTCTGTCAATCATGTCCCACTTGCCAAAAGTTTGGCACAATTTCCAAAAGAAACGAAATGCCTCAAAAGCCATTAATCTTCTGTGAGCTTTTCGATGTTTGGGGCATCGATTTCATGGGACCTTTTCCCCCTTCCAATGGATTATCCTACATTCTCCTTGCCTTTGACTATGTTTCTAGGTGGGTCGAGGCCAAACCCACTAGGAAAGATGATGCTCAAACTGTGAGTGAGTTCCTCAAAACCCATATCTTCCATCGATTCGGAACACCACGTGCTTTGATAAGTGACTTAGGAACTCATTTCTGTAATAGAACCATGGAGTCACTTTTGAAAAAGAATGGGGTTGTACATAAAACATCCACTGCATATCACCCTCAAACAAATGGAATGGCTGAACTTTCTAATAGAAAAGTGAAAAGAGTGCTTGAAAGAATTGTTAAGCCCACAAGAAAAGACTGGCCCGATAGACTTGGTGAAGCACTTTGGGCCTATCGAACAGCCTATAAGACACCCATTGGGATGTCTCCATTTAGGCTAGTCTTTGGTAAAGCCTGTCATTTACCAGTTGAAATCCAACATAAGTCATTTTGGGCTGTCAAAACATGTAATTTTGATTGTGAAAAATCTGGTGAAGAAAGATTGTTGCAGTTGACTGAATTGGAGGAGCTTCGACTCGATTCGTATGAGAACTCCATTCTCTACAAAGAAAAGGCAAAGTCACTCCATGACAAGCACATTCTTCGAAAGGTATTTCATGAAGGTGAAAAGGTAATGCTCTTCAATTCTCGATTTCGACTTCACCCAGGTAAGCTCAATTCTCGTTGGGATGGACCTTTTATTATTACTAATGTTTACCCATTTGGTGCAGTGCAAGTCCAAGACCCTTCTTCAAAAAGAACATTCACGGTTAATGGACACCGGTTAAAGCATCACCATGAGAGGCCATTCACTTCAGGTTCCCCATCCACTTCAATAGAACCACCACTGGATGGAGACCCGCCAAATCCAAACCAGGGGGCACCTCTTTCCCTTTAACTCTCTCTCTCCTCAATATCTCTTCCTCTCTCTACCTCTTTCTTCTTCTTCCTCTCTCTTTCATTTTGTTACCACTTTATTCATCAAACCCTTTCTTTTTATCTTTCTTGTGTGGGTGTGTATTTTTTTTAAAAAAAAAAACCTTAAAAACTAAAAAAAAAAACAAAAAAACACAATTACTTAAAAAAAAATTACAAAAAAAAGTCATGCTTACTCACCATCTAGTTTTGAAATTTTGTCCAACCATTTTGGGGAGTCAAAAGGCTTGTTTTAAACTCAAATATATTGAATTTTTATCTCAAACTTGGGTAAACAATTTTGTGTCAATAACAAACATTTTGAATGAACAATTTTTGGTGGAAAATGATTTTCCCCTACCGTGAGGAATAACATTAGCCTTCATGCCAAGGTCATCTATGGCCATCTTTTTCATTGTGTGTCTTCACCACTGATTGTGAGTCTTGAGTTTGTGGACCTTCGAGCTGAATTTCCATCTTTTGTGTGCATTAATATGATAGAGGCATTTTCTAAGCCACATGAGAATCAGAATAGCCAAATAGCCTCCCATTACCCTTACATTGATCCTACTTTTGAAAGCCCCTTTGAGCCTATGAAAACCTTTCTTTTGATAGCCACATTACAAGCCTAATACCTTGTCCCACCCAACATCTTCATGGATTTTCATTGTACAATTTATTGAAATTTAAGTGTGGGGGGAATGAACTTCATTTTTGGGCGTACTTTCATTGATTTCCAATGTGTCATCATATGCTTGAGGGCAAGCATCCATTCAAGTGTGGGGGAGAGGTTGTAATTCTGTGAGCTTTGGGGTGTATATGTGTAATTGTCATTTTTACAAAAGTCATTGAAAAGTGTTCAAAAAAAATGAAAAAATTTATATTAAAAAATGAAAAAAAAGGAATGGGTTGTGTCTTGGGTGGGTCAAAAATCATTCATCCTCAACCTTTGATCGTGTTATAACTACTAAAATTAGTTCCATGAGAAGATCAAAAATGGGTTGGGAGATGACTGTGAGACTTGTTTCAAGCACAACTTTCGAAAAAAAAGCAAAAAAAAGAAGAAAAAAAGAACACTTGAATCATCTTGTATTGTGTCATTATTGGAAGTCTTCCATGTTGTACATATTCCATCATCTCACCCTATTACATTTTCTATCTCCATCACTTTTCATTCATCACACATTCATGCCCTTGTAAATATGTGTTTCTATTTCCTTTCAAATCAAATTTCAAAAAAAAAGGTGCATTGATTTTTCCATGTTGGTGTTTTTAACCCCTCTTTTCCTTTGGACATTATATACCTACCGTCCCATAGCCACTGAAAAACCCCTTAAAAGACCTCTTGATTCTTGTACACATTAGATTTGGGAATGGAAGCTGAGAGCTCTTACAAACTCTTGATTTTCACTTTTTGTTGGTGAATGAGTGAACCTCCTAAAATACATTTTTATCATCTTGAGAGGAGTAAGTTTTGAGTGCCTACATTTTCCAATTCAAATCTTGAACATGAAAAAATGAATTGTTTCTGATGCATTATTGTGAACCAAATTTGTGATGGAATTCAATATGGATGAGTGAAATAGTCTAAACCTCCCCTGATTGGTGAAAACAAAATTTTAATATTTGTTGGTGAATGAATATGGTTTTGTTTTGATTTTCTTTTGTGTTTGTTGTACATGAGGACATGCACAATATTAAGTGTGGGGGAGTTGATGTTATTCATTTATTAATATCATTTTATATACTCCCTCTACTGATTTTCAATTAAATGTGCATAACTTATGTGAAATACTCATGCTTTAATATTAAATATTATTTTTGAGTATTGTTTCGAATAATACAGATTCATGTCTGTTTAGTATTTTAAATATAACTCTCACCCTACTAATCCAAATTGTGTGATTCTTGTCCTGTAGGGTTCTAAATTAAATTTCCTACAAATCATTCAACTGGATCATTGGCTAATTCGGCCATTTGAAGGGCCATATGGACCACACAAGATGACCCACCGGATCTGCCTAATTTCTGGACCAGCTTTGAAGATTTCATTACTGGGCTCAATCTCTCATCCCAAATGAGTGGATATTCTTTTTCAATCTCGGGAATTTCCTAAGGAGTCATGGATAAAAATTTAAAGGCCCAACTCTACCATTTTGGGGCCCAATGGATCCATTGAAATCAAGCCCACCATTCTGTCCGGGATTTTAAATCAGCCCACAATTCTTGACTTTTCAACTTATCCACTTGTCCAAAGAAGCTCATATTTTGTGGTGTGAAAGCTAAGATATGGAGGATCAACTTTCCAGAAGAAATGGTTCGGATTTGAAGGCATCTACATAGCCATAAATGCATTCACATTTAGGCCATGGAAACTTTCTGGATAAAATTGGACAGTAGAAAGGTTCTTAGTAATCCGGCCATAACTTTGGCCACAAAAGTCCAATGACAGCCAAATTTTGAGGGTGACTATTCCACATCCATATCTACAATATTGAAGAAGGATATCTCTCGAGATTCAGCTGTCTGAAAGGTCATATTGGCGGGCCAACGGGAGGGACAGATTGAGAATGCAAACAGTCCACTCCTTGGGCTATAAATACTCTCCCCTTCTCTCCTTGAGAGGGGTTGGCATTTCAGAAGAGAGGAGATCACATTGGCACGACCAAAGCTTTGCCAAAGGCTTGGGAGGACCTGCCATACTCAAGTTTTTACTTGAGAGACCTTTCCTCCTCTCTTTCTTTTCACTTACTTTTGAGTTCTTCATTTTTGTAATCTTGTAATTCTCTTTCTTTGTAATTCTGTTTTAATGCAAGTTACTTCTTCAATATCTCTTATTCTCTTCCACCTTCTGTATTTTAATATTAATGTTCTTAAAATAGTTTAAAATTCAGTTCAATCCCCTTTCCTTCTTAAGCTTCCTCATTCAATCGAAATTCCATTTTTGATTCTTAAATTATTTCGTGTGTGTGTTCGGCACACTACTCTTATCTTGTCCCTTTCTTTTTCTTCTCTTTATAATTCATCACCATAAACATATATTACCAGATTATTAATCACACAAATGGATGAGTAAATCTCTCATTGGGGTGAGTTATAATTTAGGTATGTTAAGTGATTGAGAGCTTCTGCTCGATGAATATTCTTTGAATTAACATTGTGTATGTTGGACTTAACATGTCATGGATTAATGACTTGTTTCGTTTAACATGTGGTTTCCATGGATTATTGGAACCATAAATACACAACCATAAATAAGATCTGATTGATATTATAACCTTAAGTTAAGTTAAGTCTTGGTTTAAAGCCTTAACACTTAAGAATTCTAATCAACATCATCTTGTGACATGGGTGTTAATTTAAATGCAATATAAAGCAAAGCTCGAGGATATCACAAGCTTAACTAACCTAATGATGAACTCACCCCAATCTTTATCAATTTGGTAAATCAAACATCATCCATAAATCATTTCAATTAAGCTCTGCAAACAAACCCCCCTAATCAAAATACAATCAACTAAAAACAAACGACTACTACAAAGTATCATCGCCGAGGATTCGACCCGAGTGCTGCTATATACATTAGCAGAGCACCGGAACCTTGAACGGTCGATAGGCGACAATCGGCCGCACTTTCAGTCATGTTGGCACCCATTAAAATTTATCAAGGTTGAAGAGGAATAGAATACAAAGATGTCTTTGCTATGTTTTTTCACAAAAAATGTTCAACATGATTATTTTTAGGTGGTCACCCATCGTAGTAGTATTCTTTTCCAAGTATGATTAACAACATAGTTGAAATAGTATCTATCATGATTGTAACCAGATTAAAAGTAATATATTAGGAAGTGCTGCCAAAATTTACTGAGTGCATCATATAAGAATATTCATTTCATGAAACCAAAAAAAAGCATTCATCAGGTTTTGATCAATTTTTAGTTATCACTTTTTTGTTCTCAGGAAGTAATAAATGAGGAGGATAAAAAGCTAAAACAATTGAAGAATATGTTGGGAGATGATGTATTCAAGGCTGTGGAGGTAGATTTGATGGTTATTAATGAATAAAATCCTAGTGGGAGGTATTTCATTATGGAACATTGGAACAAAAATAATGGGATGAATTCTAGTTCAAAAGAGGGAGTCAAATCCATCATCAAGAGATGAGAGGGAAATCAAGAATCTGAGGATGGATTAAATAAATGTAGTGAAGGTTAGTTGTACTGAGGTATTGAAGTATTATATCTCTATTCAAGATAGTAATAATTTTCATGAAGGATGCGTGAAAATGTGTACTTTTATGCATGAATTCTATTGTATTGAATATCTATATTACCAAAATGAATCCTTATTTACACAACATTATTTTTGGAACTCGTGGTCCTTTTTATTAAAAGTTATTTATGTTGCCTACGATTATTATGTGTTTCTTTCTTCATTCAATTATCATTCATTAGGAATATTTTCATAAAATAAAAATGAGATACATGGTTTTCATATGAATCAAGGGATTGGAAAATAATCAGAGAAAACCTAAACATTTACTTTACATAACCACTTTGTGTCCATCTTGGTGCACATGTAGCTTATGTTTCCATGGGTTGAAGGTTGTAAGGCTTGATTATTTATTAGATTGGATAGAGTATAAAATTATATCTAGTGGATACTTGTGGTGTTTTTATCTTCAATGGTAGTTTGGTTATTCTTATAGGGTTTTATTTTTTACAT
The DNA here is from genome assembly GCA_963277665.1 of Viscum album. Lineage (NCBI taxonomy): Eukaryota > Viridiplantae > Streptophyta > Magnoliopsida > Santalales > Viscaceae > Viscum > Viscum album. Next base: position 118,854,060 of record OY728135.1, read on the forward strand.
AAGATTTATCAAATTGTTATTTTTTATGCCTATAGGCATTTATATTCTTGGGATTTTATTGTGTACTATTTAAAATAGATACACATGTCACGTCAGTTGGTTTTTTAAACCATTTCTCATAGATCATGTTGAATGTTGTATATTTGTTATCAAACCTTTGGAAGTTGGTTAATGGTTCCATGGGTTGAGTAAATTTATGATTTAGCTCAGGTCAGGTTAAAAATAGTTTTGCTATATTGTGATATTATGGTTTTATAAAAGATAAATTTATTGAGAAGATAACACACAAACACAAATAAAGATATCAAAATTTTCCTAAATTATCTCACTTTATCAAAAACAAATTCCTTCTTGGGAAGGATTATATTTATAAAATTATTTGATAGAAAAGTAAACTCATATATAACATCTTCTATTGATGACACTACATATGAAAAATATTCTAATGAAATATGATGTAGTGTATTGTACTGTGACATGATTTCATTTATAAATGTAAAATAAAGTAAATTAATTAAATCTATTTACTATTAATATATTAAAATTAAAACTTTATTTTAACTAATTATATATTAAAATGAGATGAGAAATTATTGGAAACTATTCATTGATAATCGAAATAAATGGTAACTCGTTTAATGATCTCCCTAAACAATTGAATATCATCTTCTCTCATGACTATAATGTTTTAGTGAATATATTTATTAGTAAATGAACTAATATTAGGAACCTATCAATCAATTTTAAACAACCCTCATATTGAAAATACATTACAGCCTTTGAGTTTGGGTTAAATAAAAAATTGAAAATGTATGCTTATTTGGATTTCAATAAAAATTTAAACATTTTGTACCTAAATAAATTATATATATATATATGGTATTAATAATATTAACTAATATAAACTGTAAAATTTAATCTTTAGTTCCCTAAATTATATTAACCCCTTCACATTAAAAAATATGTATATTAACCCACTTTATATTATTCATATCAAATAACATTCCCTCTAAAGTTATTCCAATATAATGTTAAAAAAAATTCATCTTCTTGTTCATATCATACTATTGAAAAAAGATTCAAACAATGATAAACCACACTATATAAAAGGTAACCTAAAATAATATAACAGAAACATCAACAAAATCACTATTAGTTGTAACAATGTATGGAGATGCAATTCGCATTAGTCTCGTATGAAGCTGGAATGAGTTTACAGAGTAGAGGTGATATTGTGTAGGTATAGGTAAGTGATAGATAGATATATATATATATGAGATATAGAGTTCATCATGTTTAAGAACAGTACAGAAAAACAAACCACGGAACCTAAAAAATCCAACAACAGGAGAGGAAAAGAAGAAAATAACATACGCTAAATTCTAACCTTGATTCACCCGAGAGAATGTAGAGGAGTAGCCGCAACAATATGGAAGTTATATGAGGGAATATGATCCATGATTGAATAAGTCAAAGTTGGGGATATTTTAAATGGATTGAGGAAACTTTTATCATCACAATCAAAAAATAATTAATAAAGAGCCCTTTTTTTAGCATTAAATTGATAAGCGCTTATAAAAGTTTTCTTTATCATCGATTTTTTTTTCACTGATAAAGATCAATCTTTATCGGTGCTTAAAAGCACTGATAAAAGACATCTTTATTAGATCTAACATTTTAGCAGTGATAAAGACTTATTTTATCAGTTCTTTTTTAGGGCTGATAAAGCTCGATCATTATCAGCTCTAAAAAGTGCTGATAAAACGAACATTTGTCATCTCTAAAACTATAATGATGATAAGGAATTTATAATTATAAATATAAATAAAAATATTTAAAAATATTTATATAATTATATATTTGTTTATTATAATTTTAACTTTATTTAAATATATATATATAATTATTTATTTATAATTACTTTATAATACTTTTTTAAAAAATATTATATTCTTGATTTATAATTATTAATGTATAATTTTATAAATATAGTAAATATACATTATTAAATATATTTACAATTATTTATATATAATTATAAATATCTTTATATCATTATATATTTATATAATTATATATATATAATTAATATATATAAATATAAATATAGTAAATATATTCATTATTTAAATATATTTATTATAATTTTATAATTATAAATATAATTATATAATTATATATAATTTAATAATTATATAATTATACATATTTATATAATTATATATTTTTATAATTATATATATTTATATAATTATATATATATATAGTACATAAATATAAATATAAATATATTCATCAGTTGAATATATTTATTATAATTTCATACTTTTTTAAATATATAATAATTTATTTATAAATATATGAATAATACTTAGAAAAAAATAATATTTATATAATTATACATATATATCCCCCAAGGTGCAGCTCAGTGGTAGTTACCGCTTTGGATCTCGGCATGGTCTCGAGTTCAAGTCTCATTGATTATATTATTTAAATAAATTTATTATAATTTTATAATTATTTAAATTGATATAATTATTTATTTATAATTATATAAATTTTTTTTAAACAATAATATTTATTTATTTAGAATAAATATAAATTTATTAATTTATTAATATAGTAAATATACATTTATAAATATATTTATTTATAAGTATTTATCTAAAAATATATTTTTAACATTATTACTGAATATATAATCTTAAATACATGAATTTTAAAAAAGAGTGGAATTGAATGATTCAAAATGAGTACACTTTAAACATATTAAAAAATTGGGTAAGTTTTATTAATTAAATATAAATAATTACAAAATATGGATATATATATTGAAGTAAAGATGAATACATATTGAAAATACTAAAACATGGTAAATTAATGTATATAAATAAATAATAATAAATGATTAAATTCGAAAATAAAATAAAAAATAAAAAAAAATTATTAAAAATAAATAAATAATAACTAAATGTAATAATATTAAAAATAATTAAATAAAATTTACTGATTAAAAACATATTAAATTAAATGTATCATGTTATAATGAAATTATAAAATATACAGAAATTTGAATAAATTAAATAAATATTATGTGTATGTGTTTTTATATGAGATTCCATTAATTTCATAAATATTTTTTTGTGTAAGTTTTATATAAAAAATCATTAATTACAAATATATGTGTGAAATCAATGTAACAGATGATGTCTGATATATGTTAAATTGAAAAATCAATCAATATTAAAAATGATTAAGAAATTAACATGTTTTAAATTATTACATTTTATTAATTTTCTATATATTTATATTTAATATATATTATTTATTACTATTTAATATATATATATATATATAATATTTATTCATTTTTATTAATAATTGTTTCAATAGTAAATTTTTAAATAATTTTTACTTTATTTATTTTTTTGTTTAACTATTACAATGGAATAATTTTATATATCAAAATTAAATATATACTATTTACTAATATTTATAATCTATATATATGTATATTAAATTTATTCATTTTTATCAATATTTTTTTAATTAATAAATTGGTTAATATTTCTCTTAATTTACTAAATTTTTATTGTTATTTGTTTAATTATTTCATTTTATTCATTTTTTATATCCATATATTTAATATATACTATTTTTTATTTTTAATAATTTATATATATGTATATTCATTTTATTCATTTTTAACAATAATTATTTTTATAATAAAATTGTTAATATTTTTTTATTTTTCAAATTATTTATTTTAATTATGGACCATTATATGTGCTAAAAGAGTATTTATCAAGGCTTTTATCATCGCTAAAAATAAAGCACCGATAAAGGCTACCCATTATCAGTGCTAAAAGAAAGTGATGTTAAAGGGAAACCTTTATCAACACTTTTTTCTAGCACTGATAAATGACATCATTTTTTAAGGCCTCTTGTGTAGTAGTGTAACTTCTTTTTGAAAAGAAGAAAATGAAAATATGAAGCTCTATTAGAATAACACACAATTGGGTTCCAAAATAATGAGAACATTGGCGGGAAGTGAAAATATGGACATCGAGGAGAAAAATATCATCTAATGAATAATAAAGGGTAGTAGAGACTTTGATCAAGAAAACATTAATAACCACAATATCATAGATCAGTTAGGGACAAACATGACCATTAATTCATCAATTATGGTGGTAAAAGGATGACATTTTTATTTCAAGATAATTTTTACTATAGTAGAGGGATTCTTCAACCACTAAGATAGAGAAAACAGGAAAATATACTTACATTATTTATTCTATTCCATAATCATAATTTCAACCATTGGTTATGATTCAATATGTTTTTCAACTTCTACTTCATCCCATATTCTAAATGATAAATGATGGATTTTTCCTAAATGAAGCGTTAAAATTAACTTTCAACAGATCACAATATATAAAAAAATATGAAAAATTATTTATCTTTTTTATATCCATTAATGAAAACCAAAAATGTTTAACATTAATTATGATAATATCTAATATGGATAAACCTTTATATGAATAAATACTACATTAATATAAAATGCCTCAACAATAACACCCAAATCTAAACATAAATCATTCCATGAGTAATTAACCTTAAAAAGCTTCAAAATATTCCTGACTAAGTTGAAAACCCAAAAATCCAAAACATTTGAGATCATATTCTACCAAGATTAATTTAACATTTATCTCCAAACAATATTAATCACTCGTAAATTTACATAACTAAAATATATACGCTCTAATCATATAATCTTCAAAATATTCTAATATTTTTCATAAATAACCTGAATCATCACAAAATCATATATTCTTCCCAAGTTTTCCTCAAATAAAATCCCATATTTTAAAAAAAATCATTTAGTTAAATCAAATAATTTTCTTAATATAGTGATCTTCTTAAAAAATAACTTTAATAACTAATTCACCAAATCACTTTACAATCCCATGTTTTTCTATATGATAAAAATATGTTCCCAAAATATAATTACTCTTTTATCTTAATTAACCATAATTAATATCAAAGACCATATTGAACCTAAATAATATCAATTTATTTTAACTTATATTAAGAAAATATAATACTATTCTTCCTCAAATAATGTTTTCACTAAAACAGATACTAAACCAAAAGGTTGTATTCCAAAAAAAATATCTCCCAAAATATTATTAATCATCTTAAACTCCCATCACATTGAACCTCAATAGGGGTTCTTATGCCTTTAATATTATGATAAACCTCATACTTACCAACCCATGAAACTATAGGTTTATCCCATATCACTATGGAATATCATAGGTTTTCATAGGTTCTATCCTCTAACTTATTATAGTGGTTCATTGATAATATGTAAATTAACCTAAGAAAATCCCTCAGGAATGTCCATCCAAGTGTGTAGTCTTAGGCCCACTCTTCATGAATTGATTAATATCTAGTTAATACCAATTCTATCAATTTAATAGTGGTTAACCATAGGTTCATGTAACGGACCATGCCCTATTGGCCCATTTCCTTGTTGGTTTTATGGTTGGAAAATGCTTGGTGGGGGTCCCGAAGGGTTTGGAGGGTTTGGAGCTATAATTATATAGTAGTGAGGAGACTTTCATCATAAGAGGGTGATTTATGACTTTAATGAGTGTTTTATGGATTTTTATATTTGCAGTTTGTGTCCTGTATGCAATTTGGGAAAAATCCTGAAATGGGTTTATGCCATAAAAAGGGGATTTCTAGTGTTAATTTATTCTAGCCTAAGTGGCTTGTTTTTCAATGTAAAACTAAATTTTATGAATTCACTATTGTAATTAGTGTTTTATGGATTCTAACACATGGAACCTGTAGAATTTATGACATAAACATGTAATTCACAATGTAAATGTGGTGAATTATAGTCGGTAAAATGGTTTTTTGGCCAAATGTTCTCTCATTCACATGCCCTTGATCTCAGTTTATAACGACCCATACTTTACATAAATTGTTATTACTTCAGAATTGAAGCATACTTATTACAACATATAACAAAACCATTAAAGGACCGTATAGGTATAGTGTCTTTAGAAACTGGGAAACATAAACAACTGGTTCATAAAGCATCTACATTATCTCCCATTTATTTCATCATATATAGAATCCCTTTTTGGCATGTCTTACTTAATACCCTTCTTCCAGACCTAGGGAAAAGAAAACATACAAAAGGGTGAGCTCAAATTCTTAGTAAGGGAAAACAAAAGAAATATCAATCACATCATATTCATAATAACATAACATTTTGGAAATCTTAACCTGCAAAAGAGATCATAATTTCATAATCATGGGATAAATCATAGTAGTGAAATGTAATCCCAAGAATCATAACATAAGACAGGAGACTTTGTGTCATACACACATAATTATAGAGAATCATTTCTTAGTAGTCAAGACTCATTGACAAGACTATCTTAGCGGACAAAGTCCATTTCTGAACAGAGTTCACTCCTCGTTTCAGTCCTGTTTCACTAAACCGGTTTAACCTTTCTTTCCAGTCATGTCTATCTCATGAGATTTAAATCTTTACCCAATGAATTGGAGGGAGATATAGGTACCACCCACCTCATAATGAAACCATTCTTATGTGTCCCACAAAATCATAAATCATACATCATAGCATAACCCATGTAATAAAAATGGGAATCTTAAACATCATGCCATCATAACATAATCAATATAAAATAAAAAGGCATCATAAAATTAATTCCGTCATAATAAAATCAAATAAATGTAAAAATAGGGATAGAAACAGAACCCTATATTATTTTATATGGAAAATAATTTTGATAAAACACTTTAACTCCATTCTTGAGGAAAATATCCTTTCTACTTCAAAAACATTTTTCCTTTCTTAACATGTCATACAATTTTAAACTAAAATAAGTTGATTAAAAATAAACTTGAAAAATGGTAAAGGAAGCTTCATGGAAATAATGTTCTAAAGATCCATTCAGGACATATATGTTAAAAAAAACTCTTCTCGTACTTTGGATAGAAAAGTCAAAAAGTACCTCGTACGAAAAACGACAAAAGATTCCTTTTATATCTTTTACTAAAAACTCACCGAAGGGTAAAATTGGATTTAAACAATTGTAGGATGATAGAAATAATATTACATATTGAGGAAACATGGATGTGGATGATAAATATTCTCCAGTAAATTCTGAAGTATAAACAATCTCGGATAAAAATGAGATTGCGAGATTTTCCATTACCTTAGGTCTGATTTGCTTCGTAAGTGTCCGAACCTCCTATTCTTTGAAGAGCCTCTTCTTAACCTCTTCTTAGGGAACTAAAGATGGTCTTTGAAGAAGACCAGGACCTCTAAGATGTTTATAGGTAAGTGGAGAAGAGAAATTGGTAGGGGTTGGCCGAGCATGAAGGCTCAAAGTGGTGTGAGGAAGAGGGGGGGGGGGAGGTGCCCTTTTATAAGGGAGGAGAGGGGCACCTTTCGAAAAACAAAAAATATTATTTTATTATAAAGTCATATTCTATTTTTAACAGCTCCAAAAAGTTTTATTTCAAATCTAAGGTGGGGATGGGTCTAAAGCCTCTCAACCAATGGGTTTTAGACAATTTCAGGTCATTATATTAACCTTATATTTCAGTTTTCACTCTTAGTTAATTAGATTGACATTTACCATGTCACTTAGTATTTTTATATTATATAGTTAATACACTTACCATATATATCCAAGAGACCCCCAAGTGGTCCATTAATGATACACCTATCATGATATAAGTATCTTGGATGAACCTTAGATTTTTAGGAATATAATAACAATTAATAATATAATATTTTTTAAAAAACTATTTTATGTCAATTTTGACACTATTTGGTAATTGATTTTTTTGAAACTCATAAAAGAATGATTAGTTCTAAAAAAGTTAATTAAATCAATAATAATATGTCATATTAACATATAAAATTAGTGTAATTCATAAAAAGTCTCAAATTACATTTATTTGAGTATTTATAACATCAATTATGTTAATATTTCATTAATAAGATAATTATTCAATCATCATTGTGTCAGAGATAAATTAAATTATTTAATGTCAAAAAAACTATAAATAAAATACCATTATGTAGGAAATAATTTTAGCTTTCTAATTAATATTTATAGTTGAATTTATCTTATGTATAACCCTATATTAAAAATATTTTAGTTATTAAACTTTGATTTTAACTATTTTAACTAATCTTTAAATAAAATAATATTAAATTTCCTAATCTAATCCATGTGGACCTAAATGGTCATGTTTTATTCCTAAGGTTGTTTTTGGTCGAATTAAACTTATTCAATAGAATTAGGACATGTGTTAGGGTAATAATAATATCATTTTTATCCTTAATTACCCTATTTACTTTTAACCGTGGTAAAAAAAGTAAAAAGGTATTATTCACCAAAAATTATTTTCATCTCATTGAACCACATTTTAGTCCTTGATATTGACTATCTCTATTTTATTTTTGAAATTCCACTCACAGAAGCGGTAAAATTAAGTTTTATGTGAATTTGCAAATTCTCCTAGGAGGTGGGAGAAAGACGGTGAAAAGTTCAATAAAATTTTTATATATCTAAAATTATTATAAAATGACTCCAATGAATTACTTTGAACTTATATAGGTATTTTGTATCAATTTTGACCTAAAAAAATTTAAATTAAAGAAATAATTATTTAAATAAAAAGTCAGTTTTTAAATAGTAACTTAGTGTTTTCACTATTCATCAAAAATTGAATGTTTTCAGAAAAATACCAAAATTTCACCCTAGGCTAATTTCGATATTATGAATCCAAAAATGAAGTCCATCTTGAAAAATAAAATTACAAAAAGTGGGTATTACTATTCATAACTGCTAGTTTTAATAATAGCATATCGTTGTTTAGTGAAACTCGGTATTGCGTACAACGCAAGCTATCGAGGAAGGTTGTGATTGCATGTAAAGCAAGACAAACTAGTGTTGTGTGTAGTGAAAGATTCCTTTGATGATTTATATTACATAAAAACAAAATATTTCTCATAAAAATCTCGAGTGTTACATTCTACCCCCCTTAAAATGAATTTCGCCCTCGAAATTCATCACTTTGTAACAAGCAGATGAGGATACCTCTCCCTCATCATATCCTCAAGCTTCCATGTAGCTTCTTCTAATTGGTAGTTCCTCCATAAAACTTTCACCAAGCGAGTGGTCTTGTTCCATAGGACTTTTTCGCTACGATCCAGAATCTCTATCGGTTGTTCTTCATAAGAAAGATCTTGCTCCAGCGGTACAACTTATGAGATGAGTATATGTGAAGGATCGGGTATGTACTTTCTCATGAGAGATATATGGAACACATCATGAACTTGAGAGAGATTTGGTGGAAGCGCCAATCGGTAAGCTACCTTCCCAAAATTATCTAGTATTTCAAAAGGACCGATATACTTAGGGCTCATCTTTCCCTTCTTTCCAAATCTCATTACTCTCTTACAAGGATATATTTGTAAGAACACTTTATCACCCACTTCAAACTCTAGGTCTTTTCTTCGGTTATCGGCATAAAGTTTTTGTCGAATTTGAGATACTCTTATGTGTTTTTGAATAGATCTGACCTTTTCTATCATCTCATCAAAAAGATCAGTTCCTAATAGATTTCATTCCCCATCTTCATCCCAACAAGTTAGATTCATGCATTTATTTCCATAGAGAGCTTCATAAGGAGCCATCTGAATACTGGAGTGAAAGCTATTATTATAAGAAAATTCCACCAAAGGTAGGTGTTGATCCCAACCACCTTTTAAATCCATAGAGAAAGATCTTAACATATCTTCTAGAGTTTTAATTGTTCTCTCGGACTGACCGTCTGTCTGAGGATGATAATCAGTGCTGAAACTCAACTCTGTATCCAGATTATTCTAAAGACTTCGCCAGAACTTTGAGTTAAACCTCAGATCCTGATCAGATATAATGGAAAGTGGTACTCCATGTAATCTTACTACTTCCTTTACATATATCCTGGCAAGCTGATCCAGAGAGAAATCCTCTCTAATAGAAATGAAGTGTGTCGACTTTGTAAGATGATCAACTATGACCCAGATAGCATTATTGCCTTTGGATGTTTTATGAGGTCTGGTGACAAAGTCTATAGTGATGTTTTCCCATTTCCATTCGAATATGGGTAATGGTTGTAACATCCCCTTAGACTTCTGTCTCTCAGCTTTAACTTGCTAACAAACCAAGAATCGAGAGACATATTCAGCAACATCTCTTTTCATGCCATCCCACCAGAAATACTCTTTCAGGTCCCTATACATCTTCGTGGTTCCAGGATGAATAGAGAATGAAGAACTATGAGCCTCATCCAACAGCTCCTTCTTTAATTCTGGGATGGGAGGAACATAAACCAAATTCCTTAACTTTATTATCCCATCATAATGAAGGTTGAATTCAGGAACATTTCTCACATTCTTTTGTAACTTTACACCTTCTTTCTGTGCCTCTTTAATCTTCACATGTATAGATGGTTGAACATTCATTTGAGAAATATATGATTTTTCCCCTTCCATTATAATTCCATGATGTTGGTGCCAAAAATATGGCCCGAAAGGAAGGAACGAAAAAGACAGCCGGCGCGCTGCCTCGCGAAGCATAGCCGCGAAGCCCCGCCGCGAAGCGCCCCAACCTTGGCGGTCCCGCGAAGCTCCGGAGGCGTTAATCCTCCGCGGACCGGTTTGACGTTCGCGAGGCGCCGCGAAGCTCCGGAGGCGTTAATCCTCCGCGGACCGGTTTGACGTTCGCGAGGCGCCGCGAAGCTCCGGAGGCGTTAATCCTCCGCGAACCCGTTTGACGTTCGCTAGCCGCCGCGAAGCCCCGAAGGCGGCGCGCGAGCCCTGCTTCGCGGCGCCCCTTCCCTATAAATACTCGACTCCCCCCGAGTCCACGGGACGGACAATCCGACTCTTCGGCTTCTCCTCTCCCGAATCGCGAAGCACGCTTTGCCCCGGGAATCATGAGCTCCGCGAGGTATTCCTACTTCGCGAGACGACTCTGATTTGTTTCGTTTTGAGCCCCTCTTCCGAGAGGGATGCCCTTCGCGAAGCTCAAGGGCTTTCGCAAAGGAAGGGGATTCCCAAGGGAACCCGGGCAGCCGCGGAGCACTTGTGCTTCGCGAAACACCCAACCCATGCTAGTAATCCCTATGCCAAGGCAGGATAACTATGCATCGCGAAGCACATTGCTTGGCAGGACCCCGCTTCGCGAACCACTCCTTCTTCGCGAGGCATTGCTCCGCGAACACTGTTCTGCTTCGCGAAGCACCTCCCACTTCCACCTATGCCCCATGCTAAGGCCAAGGCACCCCACTTCGCAAAGCACACTCCTCTGCTTAGCGATTCCTCTTTCCGTGCGACCCTCCAGGTTCGCACGATGTGATTTCAAAGTCCCATGGACAACACCTCCCGTAGCGTTGCTTCGCCCAATGCTCCTTCTCATAGGCACGCTAACGGCTATTGCTTCTTCGCATAGCCACGCTAACGTGGACCCCTCGATGGTTCCTCTCACGACCCCCCTTTACCATGGCCTTACCGACACCTTCCCTTCCCCAAGGACCAGAGGGTACCGGTTATGTAAGCCCTAGGGGTGTGGAGTGAACCCCCCCTCGTCCGAGCTGCAGGACGTTAAACTGCCAAGCACCACGTCCTCAACACATGACGTTAAACTGTGACCCAACCTCGTCTCCCTCACGAAGGGTCCCCCCAGCTCGAGCATTCATTACACCGCTCGTCTCCACGGGAATGGAACTCTTCCGCACATGGAATGAGATCCTCCTTGTTGGAGTGGTGTATGTTCGCAGGGGAAGGGTCGCCTCAGAGCGTAAATCCCTAACCTTTGGTACGGATGATTGCACCCGTGCATCTCGGTACTTCCCCACTACCAAGGTCAGTGGAGGACGTGATAGGGAACGAGGCACCTCCCATCGCCGGACCAAGGTCCATCTTTCCCGCGCTTTGTCGCGCCATGGGCCTCCATCCTGGAGTAAGTCCCAACACCATGGGCCGCCCAACGCGTAATCCCCTCTTCGCTTCTCACGGACTCACCCTTTGCGACGTGATCGTCAGGTCCTTGCAACCTCTTGTTTCTCACACCGAGCATGACTCACGTGGGCTTAGAGTGAGCACTGACCCTGACAAACTCATCCGAACTACGAGGACTTTGATCCGTGTCAAGGCATGGTACGTAGGAAGCCTCCACGAGGTTCAAGCCCACCATCAGTGGACCAAGGTATGCTTTCACGTCGGTTCGCCGACAAACCCCCATCCGAACTACGAGGACTTTGATCCGTGTCAAGGCATGGTACGTAGGAAGCCTCCACGAGGTTCAAGCCCACCATCAGTGGACCAAGGTCTGCTTTCACGTCGGTTCGCCGACAAACCACCATCCGAACTACGAGGTCTTTGATCCGTGTCAAGGCATGGTACGTAGGAAGCCTCCACGAGGTTCAAGCCCACCAATAGTGGACTAAGGTCTACTCCCACCAACAATGGACCAAGGTCCACTTTCACGTCAGGGTTCACTTTCGTCCCGCATGACGTTAAACTCTCATCCGAACTACGAGGACTTTGATCCGTGTCAAGGCATGGTACGTAGGAAGCCTCCACGAGGTTCAAGCCCACCATCAGTGGACCAAGGTCTGCTTTCACGTCGGTTCACCGACAAATCCCCACCTGAACTACGAGGTCTTTGATCCGTGTCAAGGCATGGTACGTAGGAAGCCTCCACGAGGTTCAAGCCCACCAACAATGGACCAAGGTCCACTTTCACGTCGGGTCACACCCGCGTCCAACATGACGTTAAACTGCACACTCCTGTCTGGCATGACATTAAACCGCACCCCGGTCCAGTGGTAAGCCATTGTGACCCATCCCATCCGAACTACGAGGACTTTGATCCGTGTCAAGGCATGGTACGTAGGAAGCCTCCACGAGGTTCAAGCCCACCAACAGTGGACCAAGGTCCGCTTTCACGTTGGTTTACCGACGCAACCCACCCGTCATTTCACGTCGGGTCCCATCCTGGTCCAGTGGTAAGCCGCTGCGACCCATTCCCTTTTGAACTACGAGGTCTTTGATCCATGTCAAGGCATGGTACGTAGGAAGCCTCCACGAGGTTCAAGCCCACCCATTACCCAATTCACGTCGTGTTCTATCTTCGTCCCACATGACGTTAAACTGTATCATTTGAACTACGAGGACTTTGATCCATGTCAAGGCATGGTACGTAGGAATCCTCCCAGAGGTTCAAGCCCAACTCCCATCGGGCCAAGGTCCAGCTCCACGTCGGTTTATCGACACCATCCCGAACTACGCGGACTTTGATTCCCTGCCACAGGGATACATAGGAAGCCTCCTCAAGGCTCAAGCCCAACTTCACCGTCGCCCCTGCGATGGTCCCATTTCATCCCCATCCACTTCATTCATCCATCCATCACCCATCCTGATTCTCACCTGGGCCACCACATCCCGGGGGAGTCATGCCACCCACTTCCTCGCTGCTCCTAGCGGCGCTTGGGCCACTTTCCATGTGTAAGCCCCATCATATCACCGGGTTGCTGTCCTCTGTGTACACCCCGATTCACCTCCCTTTTCCCCCATAGGGAGTGCACCAATCTGATCCGTCCTCATTGGACGTTCTGATCACCCTCATCCGTCTCCGCTGGACGTTAAACTCACGGCATACCCTGTGTTGAACACGGGAAGCTGAGGAAAACCTCAGATACGTGTCTATGATATGTAATTCCCCGCGCTCGATGTGGGATGCCTCGGGCTTCCACGCCCTTGAGAAGCCTTGTAATCAAGGATAACAGACAGACATGCCAGGTACCCCAGCATCCAGACACGCTACTGATGTCTCAACGTGACTACTCCCCTGACCGAAGGTTGTTGCCCTGACTGGACCCTCTGGAATGTCCCGACAGGAGCGGCGTAATTAACCGGCACCCATGGAAACATGGCACTGGGAAGAGTTTCACGAACTACGTATTAAATCTATAAGGGAGACCCGGACTAGGTGACGAGTTCTGAGGAGGAATCCACAGGAGGAAGAACCGACATCCCATCATCCCGTTTCGATCAAGGAGCAGACGTACCTGAATAAGGAACGAATGCCGCCCGCCTTTGGAAAGCGGGAATGCGGGGCAACAAAGCCGCGCGTCCCCCCCGCCTCACGGACGGATGCGCGCGCCCCGACGAAAGCGTCGGAAACAGAAATGGTGAACCCGACGTGAAATTCTTCTCCTCAACATGGAGATTAGTAGCGTTCGAGACACCAGTAGATTGACGTGTCACCGGATTCAGATATTCGTTGCCTGGTCCCGCCAAGAAAATGGCAGGCCTGTCGTGAAACTCACCGGCAGTCGGGGTAGTAGAACGTGGGGCACTCCGCTCTGCAGTGTGTTGGCGTGGATCCTTCTCACAGACATGGAGGATGGAAGAACGCTGGGGCACTGGCTGTCAATCCTTTTCCTCTCAGTACTGATTGATCCTTTCACTTGCCAGGAACCAGGTTGCTACTTCAGAGATGCGGTCACCATCCGCTCCTCGCCCGCGCAGGGACAGGGGCAGCGCCACGACGGCCACTCCACATGGAGCCACCACCGCCACGACGGCTGCCACATCATGGAATACGGGACGTCCACGTCCCCTTTCCCCTTCAGAGATCATCCAACGGAGGGTGATCAACAGCCTCGTGCGCAGGTACGAGGAGGAAGGGATCATCCCGACTAGGGACATGGCCCGCTTGGACCTGGAGGTCTCCAGGCCCCGCCGTCAACGCCGCCCTAACAGGCCGCGCAGGGAGCCCCTGCTCCCCGCCTCAACATTCAACCGTTTCGGGAGCCTATCCCCGGAACGCCTGGACGACTCTTCGCCTTACGCCGAAGAGGCAGGCGCGGTCCGGCTCAGCCCGCTCAGGGCCCCGACCTAGGGGCCCTGGGCGAGAGCTCCCGCCCGGCCACGTCAGCGCCGCCGTCCGACCCCGCAGGGAGGGCAGGCAGACTACGTGCAGGCAGACCACGTCCCCGCACCACCTGCACCGGCCCGCCTGACCCGACGTCAGCGTTGGGCCCGGGCTGAGGACGCTCGCCTAGCCGCGTCCACGTCGATAGCTACAGTGGCCCGAGCCACCGCCGACGTCCATTATGAAGCCCCCGCCCCCATTGAGCAGGGGCACCCCTTCGCCCAACCCAGATTGAGACCCCAGCCGCCCCATGGGCAGGCCGGGTTGACTCTCCGGGTTGCAGGCCCCGGTGATGATCGTCGCGAGCTAACCCGCGGTGATGCCACCCCGTACGGAGGTCCTCCCCGTACCACTACTCCACAGAGCTTGGGCCTTCCCCGCCCCGAAGTTCGTCATGGAGGCATGCCTCGTGCTGCCCCCATCCTGCAGGAAGACCTGCCCCGGGGCAGTGATGCTCAGCGCGGAAACATTTCCCGCGCCCGCTGTACAGGGTATGAAGTCCATCCTTCTGAAGGCACCGTCCATCCGGTCCTTCGACGTGGGGGCCCCCCCTACGTCCTCTCTGCGACTGGCGAAGGTCCTCCTCGCCCCAGCAACTCAAGGAGTGAAGTTCAGCCTCGCTCCACTCGCATCGATCATGGAGGTCTTCCCCATGCTCCTGCCAGTTCCAACAGAGGTCCCGCCCGCACGGGTACTGTTCATGGAGGTCCTCCCCATGTACCCTTCGACATTTGCCCTGGTGCCCCTCGCGCCCCGGCTGTCTCAAGTGGGGGCCCTCTTCGTCACGGCGCCAGCGCCGCCCCAAGGCTGCCTGATAGGGGTCAACCCTGTCCCGAAGAGCCACCCAGGGGCAGAAGAGCGGGTCGTCGCCACCACAAGAAGAATCCTGGGAAGGTCCAGGGGGAAATCAAACCTGCTCGCTTCTCTGATTCGGAAGCGGAATACGATTCAGCGATGGAACCTTCTCCCAGCTCCTCCGTATCAAGGACTGGGGCAGGAACCAGACGCGTCAGCCTCGTTCTCCCGGAGTTTGAGGTCCACCGGATTCCCGCCTCTCTCCGCAGGTACATTCAGGAGGAAGAGATTGTGAGAACTTCGCAGGTTTCGACCGCACAGTCACCGCCATCGTCACCCGAAGCGCCCTCTACCTCTACTCGGGATCGCGAGGAGCTATTTTGGGGGTCAACGGTGGTAGAGCCACGACATGACCGGACACCGGTAACGGCAATTCCCGTACCCGAAGCAGTGGCTGTTAGCCCGTCCTATCGTGACGTTGTGGTCAGGTCACCTCGCTCTTCAGAGGAAGGCCCAGAATTCGGTGGCCAGTCTACTCGCGCACCGTATTCTCCACCGCCGAGTTTGTTGTTCCAGAGGTCAGCCTCGGTACCGCTACCGGTCCCTCAGCCACCCCCGGTTGATGAGTGGGGAAATGTAGGGCCGAATCCCGAGGACGAACCCAGGAGCTTCTGGAGTATTCTTGCAGCGAACTACTTCCCAGAAAAGTTCTGGCCCACGGCGACACTGAATTTCCGTGTACCCGAGTCGCTTACCCCTGAAGAAGTGGGGTGCTTTTGTCGAACCCTGTGGGCGACGCACTTCCGCCTCCGCTGGGAACGGGTAGTGTACCCCCGGAGTCGAGAGCACTTCGAGGAGATTGGCAAACAGTGCCGCCTGATTGACGCAGCGACGCTCCTCGTGGCCCAGCACCCCGAGTCGCCCGGTCACCAGAGTGCTCTCCAACGAAAATGCGTTCAGAGTTTCAAGGCACTCCGCAAGATCGTCAGAGAAGCCACCCCCCATGTGCAAGTCCGTGGCTGGGGACGCTATGCCGCTCTCCTCTTTGACCCTATCCGACGACAGCCTGATTCGCTATGCGACATCGAGGATATGCCCTCAAGGGGGGTCACAGTCCACATGGCCGACGTTGTGGATAAAGAAGATGAGCTTGAGTTCCTTGATGGGGACTTACCATCTGAGGGCGTACCGCCACTACTCGACCCATCAGGGAGAGTCACCCGTCATCAAAGGAACCTGCTAGGCCTCTCCGTGCCCACCGAGTCACTGGCACTCGGTCGAAGCACTGGAAAGGGTAAGGAACATGTCGGAATAGTCAAGCACTCCGACCCGTCCGCCTCTATGCAGAAGAAAGACGAGGATCCTGAGAAGGCCACGTTGCGCCAGCAGCTTGCTGAACAGAAGAGGCTGGTTGACGAACTATTGGCTGAGCGCGCCGCAGAGCGGCGACCCGACTATGGTAATCCCAGGCCGGGGCATCAGGGGCATGAACAATTCCCCCCCGGCGAGATGCCTCCGGGCAACCCTGATCATGCTACTGTCACGGACAGGGCGGAATCCGGAACTTACGGCAAGAGGGCGCGATACGTCTCGCCAAACCCCCATGAGCGACGAGGCAATCTGAAGAATCCAACCCGGGTTCCCCCAGTCACCCAGCAGGTCGTCCAGCCAGCTGACCCACGAGCGGCCGAAGCCGTCTACCGTGTTGAAGAACCTGGCAACACGCTTGTTTTTAGGGATCCCCGTCAAGACAGGGACCCCCACCCGGAGGACCTTATTGCGGCACTCACTGCCCGCCTCGAGGCATTGGAAACGCGACAGGTGGCGGTCCCACCCGATGGCAAGCCTTATCCCGCGTGGGTGGATGATATGCCCGCGCCTCCGGGTTTTGGGAACCCCACTTTCTCGCCGTTTAACGGGACAGGGGACCCACCCCAGCACTTGGCTCATTTCTCTTCCAGGTGTGGCCCCATGCTGGGGACCCCGGCTCAGCAAGAAGCCGCTAAGCTCCGATGTTTTGTACAGACATTGGAAGGTTCGGCGTTCGTCTGGTACAACCAGCTCCCCATCGGATCAGTGACCGGTTGGGAAGATCTTCGCCGGCAGTTTCTTTACCAATTCAGCTCCACCACGCGAAAGACTAACATTGCGGACCTCTTCAAGTGCAAATAGAGGCCTGATGAGCGGGTTGCAGACTTCATCGCCCGGTGGAAAGGACTTACGTATTCCCTCGATATGCCACTGACTCAGGAGCAATTACTGACGATGTGTGTGGGAAATGTCAAGACGGAGCTGGTACCCTCCTTGATTACCCAGAACTACCCTGGAGGGTTCAGGGATTTCTCGGATAAGGCCCAGCGCCTCGAGGAGGCCCTGCAACAGGCTAGTCAGGCACGTTTGCTGCCCCCTATGATCCCAGCCAGGAGGGCCGCCAGGGCTGAACCCGCCGCGGTGGCTCAAATAGAAGCCCCGAGGCAGCTGGAATCGCTACCGGCGGCACCACCCCCGCAACCCCGCAGGGGTCCTCCACCTCAAGCGCAGGCTCCTGCCCAGCAGCGACCGCCTCAGAACCGACAGGTTCCTCCGCGCAATGCGCCACCGCCACCTAGGCGAGACAACCAGGCGCCGCCTCCTCGGCAGGCTCCTCCGGTCCCTCGACAGGACCAGGCCCCCAGGGCTCCTTACCCGGAAAGAAAGTACCATACCTATTCGTTTAACGAAAATCAGGTCCCTGGTTACTTCCGAAGCGCTCTAGAGCAAGGGATTGTGCGTCTGCCTGAGTGCAGGAGGCCGGCAGAGGCGCATCTCACTGATCACCCCAACTACTGCCCTTATCATCGGATCCTAGGGCACACCCTCAAGCGATGCTATGTGTTTAAAGACTGGCTTCAGGACCAGGTTAACAAAAACATAGTCAAGTTGGGCCCGGCGCCAGCACAAGTGGCGGGCGTCTTTGCGGGATCAGAAATCGGCAGCGACGGCGAAGGTGAGTGGCAGCAGGTCCCTAGCCGCGGGTCCCAAAAATACGATGACTGGATGGCTCGAAAAACCGTCGTCCGTGCCCAGGGCATCATTCGGGCACGCCTGAAGCAGCCGGAACCTTCAGAAGAAGTAGTGGGTGCCTCAACATCGTCTTCACAGTCGACCTCTGCCCAAAAGGGAAAGCAGCGCCGACGTAAGAAGAAGCAACGTGCACCGCCAGTGCCGTCGTCATCCCGCACTCTCGGTGACTTTATGCCCCCCGAAATGGGCATTCCCCCCAGGATCCGCCCAGCGGTGGATGACTCTTCGAGTGATAGTCAAGGGCACGCTTCGGTTAACACCGTGGAGCTGGTAAAGCCCTATATGACACCCGACGGAGAGGAACCCCAGGCAGGCCGCCCCAATGTTTCCAGCCGACGTCAACGTCAGCGGAATCGCAACCACGCCGGTCACCGAGGTATGTCAGCAGGCATTTGCGGCCAAGCCGTGCACGCTACCGAGACCAGGCAGCAGGCTCAGCGCAGATCTCAGCACGCGCAGACCTATCCAGCACCCTCGGCTCTACCTCCGCCGCCGTTCGTGTTGCTGGATCAGGGAGAGCCGCCTCGTTCATATCACGGCCAGTCTCGCCCGGCAACAGGCCAGCCTCTGCTGTCCGATCCTAGCCCGGCGACTACTCCCCAGGCTTCTGCTAGCAGGCAGCAGGATGTATCCAGTACTAGCCGACCGTCAGTTCAACCAGCAGGACCCGCTATGCCCCCAAATGCCGAAAAACCCCCTGTAAGCAGAGGTTCGCGTTTGGCGCGAAAGTATGATGTTCTGAAGCATCTGGCCAGCATCCCGGCGAGGCTTTCCATCCTCGAGGCCCTTCGCCTGTCATCTGAAATGCGCGAGGCACTTGCCGAGGCCCTAAGGAGCCCCCTCCAGTTCGAGACGGAAGTGGCAGCCGCGGAGGCCTTCCATACCGAGACGATTGAAAACGCCGAATGTCAGGCGGTTATCTCGTTCTCTGGTAAAGATGAAGACCCTCCTATACAGGGGCACATTTGCCCGCTGTATATCACTGGCCACTTCAACGGTGTGGAAGTCCGTCGCTGCCTCGTTGACACGGGTTCTGGAATCAATCTAATTCCGACCCGGACGCTGCGAAAGCTGGGTTTGTCCGAAGGTGATTTGACTCCCTCTGACCTCAGGATTCAGGGGTACGACAGGACAGAGCAAACCCCGGTCGGCAAGATTCGTCTGAAGACCCAGTTCGGTGGCTTAATTGCCAGTACCGAATTCATGGTTGTTTCTCAGGACACCGCCTATAACGCATTGATGGGCAGGCCATGGCTCCATCTGCATGCAGCGGTTCCCTCGTCGTATCACCAGTACCTTAAATACTCGCTCAACGGTCGAGTAGGCGTGCTCCAAGGAGACGCGTCCCCTTTCGCTTCTTGTGAGGCCCGCTATCTGGATGCGGGTTATTACAAAAGTAAGGACAAGCAAATCCTGGTAAGCGAGGATGAGCCCGCCCCAATCACGAGTGATCCCTGGGCGAGCATGGACGACGCCTAGATCCTCCCGATCCACCGGTTGGAGGCCACTACCCCCGACATGGGACAATGTTTTGTTGTTTCGGGTACGCAAGGAAGGCGTGTTCCCATGTCCAAGCGACGGCGGGAAATCACCTCGTACTCCTACAGCAACCAAGCTCGGGTCATCCCGGAACCTCCTACCCCTATACGGTACCGGGACGTCGAGCTGATGGCAACAGCGGTGCGCCATACGTGTCTCTTTCACCGGGATGGAATCAACCGACTCAGGCCGACACGTCACCACTGCTTTGATATCATCAAGCGTGGTCCCTTAGGCCGAAGGCCAGATGGGATCGGGTCAAATGCATTTATTGCTATGGTCTCAACGACAAGTGAGTCTCCGGATATGATGACCGCTGCTACCCAAGCCGGCACCAGTTGCCCCTCGGGTTTTGAGAACCCAGAAGTATCTCCCGTCGCGGGAAGTTCCCCCACGGCTGGGGAGGAAGACTTGGAGGATGCTCCCCCAGCCTTCGAAGAAGGCGTCTCTACCACGGTTGACGAACTGGTACAGGTAAACCTTGGTAGCGAGGCAGATCCAAGACCCACATTGGTCAGCGCCGCCATGCCCTCTGAGGAGCGGCAGAAGTATGTGGACTTTCTCAGGCAGCACCGTGATGTGTTCGCTTGGGGCTATGACGAGATGCCAGGGCTAGATCCTCAGGTAGCCGTCCACCGTCTTGGTCTCCCGACAAAACACCGTGGGCTCAAGCAGCCTCCCAGGAAAATGCACCCTTCTCATGGTGCTATGGTTGAGGCCGAAGTTGACAAGCTTATCAAAGCCAACTTCATTAAGGAGGTCCAGTACCCCAAATGGCTCGCCAACATTGTGCCAGTCAGGAAGAAGAATGGGCAGATCAGAGTCTGCATCGACTTCCGCGATCTCAACCGCCACTGCCCAAAGGATGACTTCCCACTCCCAGTAACGGAGCTGTTGATTGACGCCACGGCCGGGTTCCAAGCCCTCTCTTTCATGGACGGGTATTCTGGGTATAACCAGATCCGGATGGCCCCCGAAGACGAGGAGTCCACTGCCTTCAGGGCTCCCCAGGGTACCTTTTGCTACCGGGTAATGCCATTCGGTTTAAAAAATGCAGGTGCCACTTATCAGAGGGCCATGCATCGCATATTCAAACCGATCCTCGGAACATTGGTGGAATGCTACGTGGATGACCTTGTAGTCAAATCGCGCCAGCGCCAGGACCATCTCAAAGACCTTGAGAGAGTGTTCGGTTTCCTCCGTTCCCGTCACCTGAAGATGAACCCGTTGAAGTGTGCCTTCGGAGTCACCTCCGGGAAGTTTCTGGGCTTTGTTGTCAGGTACCGAGGTATCGAGATCGACCCGGAAAAGATCAAGGCCATCAGCCAGATGCCTCCCCCGAGCAACATTCGAGAGCTACGAGGCCTGCAAGGCCACTTAGCCTATATACGCCGATTCATTGCGAATCTGGCCGGCAAGTGTAAGCCCTTTTCCCGGCTCATGAAGAAAGACGCTGCCTACGAATGGGATGAGGAGTGCCGGGCCGCCTTCGAGGAAATCAAGCAGTATCTGCTCCAACCTCCGGTCTTGATGCCACCCGTCTCCGGAAAGCCGCTGGTCCTTTATGTGACCGCCCTGGAGAGATCCCTCGGTGCGCTGCTCGCCCAGAAGAATAACGAGGGCACTGAGAATAGTCTCTACTATCTCAGTCGCATGCTTCTCGATACGGAGTTCAGATACTCCCCCATCGAAAAGAGCTGCCTTGCGCTCGTCTTCGCTGTGCAGAAGTTGCGACACTACCTGAAACACCACGAGGTACAGTTGATCTCTCGGGTTGATCCGCTGAAGTACATCCTGAACCGCCCCATGCTGACTGGCCGACTAGCACGGTGGGCGGTGATTCTCCAGCAATTTGATATCAGGTTCGTGCCTCAGAAGGCCGTTAAAGGACAAGCATTGGCAGACTTTTTAGCTGCCCATCCAACCTCTGCAGATCAATCTCTGGACCTGGATTTTCCCGACGAGACGATCCTCTCAGTCGATCATGCCGCCCCATGTTGGCAAATGCATTTCGACGGTGCCTCCCGGAGCCCCACCGGTAGAAGGCTCAACGACCCCAAGCTCAACAGAGTGGGTCTGGGCATTGTTTTCATTACCCCGGCGCAAGCCGTCCTGCCGTACTCGTTCCTGCTGTCAGAAGGTTGTACGAACAACGAGGCAGAGTACCAGGCTCTCATCACCGGCCTCGAGTTGGCCCTTGAGATCCATGTTCCCCATCTACATGTGAAGGGAGATTCTGAGCTGGTGATCAAACAGGTTAATGGCGACTACGTCGTCAGGAAGCCAGAGCTTGCACCGTTGCTGGAGTACATCCTCCTCCTAATGGCCCAGTTCTCCCCTCGGCCAGAGGTCACCCATGTCCCAAGATCGCAGAACGGACAAGCGGACGCCCTGGCTGGCTTAGCCGCGTCACTCGCGGAACCCGAGCAAGATGATTTGGTCATACACGTGGCCCACCGGAGAGTCATCGCTCCCGTCACCCAAGAGGACCGTGATAGCCTGCGGGTAAGTCATCTCACCGCCGGACCCCCCACATCGGGAGTCCCGGGTTCGTCAGACGCAGTGGTTGAAACCACCCCCGACTGGAGAGCACCTTTTGTTGAGTATCTCCAAAATGGTCGGCTCCCGGACGACCGGGCTGAACGCGAGCGAATACGACGCCGCGCGCTGCAATTCACCCTCCAGAGCGGCCCCAGTCTTGAGCAGGCCCTCTACAAGCGGAGTTTCGATGGTGTTCTCCTCCGTTGCATCCAAGGAGTAGAGATACCTCAAGTTATTCAAGAGGTTCATGCCGGTTCCTGTGGCGCCCATCAAGCTGGGCCGAAACTGTCCCAGCAAATCTGGAGGTTAGGGTACTTCTGGCCCTCCATGATCCACGATTGTATTGGGTATGCCAAGAGATGCCACGCGTGCCAAGTACACGCCAACTTCTTGCATCGGCCGCCAGAACCCCTCCACCCCACCAAGTACTCTTGGCCATTTGCGGTATGGGGACTCGATGTAGTGGGACCGTATCCACCGGCAACAGCCCGCCAGTGTAGGTTCATCCTGACTGCTACAGATTTCTTCTCCAAGTGGGCAGAAGCAGTCCCGCTCAAAGAGGTCAAGGCCCGCTCCATCGTTGACTTTGTGAGCTCCAACATTATCCACCGGTTTGGAGTCCCTCACGCTGTCCTCACCGATAACGGCACCAACTTCCGAGCAGCCGAGTTGAAGAAATTGTACGCCAAGTACGACATCCGGTCGAACCATACCTCCCACTACCACGCGCAGGCGAATGGGCAGATCGAGGCGTTCAACAAGACCCTCTCTAACATTCTGCAGAAGATGGTTGGCCAGAACAAGAAGAGTTGGCCGGACAAGCTCCCCAACGCCCTTTGGGCTTACCGGACGACGACTCGCAACTCTACCCAGGTGACCCCATATTCCCTGGTGTATGGAGCTGAGGCCGTCCTACCCATTGAGATCCAGCTGCTGTCGCTACGCACTGCAGTTTATGATCACCAGACACCAGATGAGGTAGCTGAGATCCGTCTAGCTGAATTAGAGGCACTGGATGAGAACCGGCTTCGTGCCCTGCACAACCTGGAAAGGCATCAGGACAGGATAGCAAGAGCCTTTGACAAGAAGGTTCGTATCCGCTCTTTTCTACAGGGTGACCTGGTACTGGCCCTCCGAGCGCCAATGATCCCCGGTAGGAAACCACCCAAGTTAGAACCCAAATGGGAAGGACCTTACATCATCCATAAGGTTTACCCCAATGGAGCATACTCCTTGGTGACCACGGATGGAGGGCGTGTAACCCCTCCCACCAATGCCAAATTCCTCAAACGATACTTTGCCTAGGGCAAAGCTTGGTCCTGCACGACCCAAAACTGCGAGAGAGTCCCGCACGACATTAAACTGCTTGGTCCTGCATGACTCTAAACTGCGACTTGGTCCCGCATGACCTTAAACTACCTCTCTGTCGTCCATTATGACGTTAAACTGCATTTCAAGAACTACGTATGGCTTGATTCCCATCTTCATGGGATACGTAGGAACGCTCGGACGCCTCGTCTTGAGCCCAGCCCCAAGCTTTTCTCTTCCGCTATTCCCCCTGGGATAGTCTCCTCGTAGGATCTCTGTGTAGCGGGAAGTAGGCCTCTTTAGCCCCGCTCATGCAACCCCAATCGCGCAGAGATTGTAAAGGTCGCACCATGCGCCCACTCCCGTTCTTCTACCCTCCACCACGTCCTTACCGCATGACGCTAAACCGCATGGCCTTCAAGAACTACGTATGGCTTGATTCTCATCCTTATGAGATACGTAGGAACGCCCGGACATTTCGTCCGTTGGCCCAGCCCAAAAGCCAAGGTCTTCCCCTCGGGTCAAGACATGGAAGGGTGCACACTTTTGCCCCGACCCACGTCGAACAAGCCCCGACCCGGCTGCACGTTTTCCTTTGGAGGTGTTTGCCCCTTTCATGGATGAACGCAACTGAGCTTCACCCACCCTTTGACCGGGATTCTGTCCCAAGGTGACAAAATTCCCCCAAGCGATGCTGGCGATCCGGGCCACGGCTCAGGATTCCTCATAAGAGTGTACGGTGTGGTGTGGGACTACGTCCTCATTCACGTTGGGATCATGTACCATGCCGTACGTCCTCCCTTTACGAGGCTTGGCCTCAGGCCCCTTGGCCTCCTTGGGCCCCTGGCCCCCCGTCCTCATGTAAGACGTTAAACTGCAAGCCGGTCAGGCCTTCCTGACCGAGGCTCAGCCCCAGGCCCCTTGGCCTTTCCGGGCTGCGGCCCGGGACCTCTCATATAGGATCGTATGGTGTGACGTAGGACTACGTCCTCATTCACGACGGCTTCTCTACCATGCCATACACCTCCCGTGTCTAGGGGTATATTACTCCCCTCCTCATCCAGTATGACGTTAAACTGCATTTCAAGAACTACGTGTGGCTTGATTCCCATCCTAATGGGATACGTAGGACCACCTGAATGCTTAAGATACGGGTCCAGCCCCATCTCTTGGGAATCCCCATCCCATCTTGGCCCCACGGCCTATCCTTCCTCCATGAGGAGATCGTATGGTGTGGTGTGGGATCATGTCCTCATTAACGACGATCTCGTAATGACTGCGCCATGCCCCCCCCCCTACTGAGCTCTTTCGTCGATCCTTTTTCTTCGGCGGTTCACCAATGTGCTTAAGAGTACTCTGGTTTATTACCTGGAACGCCAAGCATTACTCGGACACGTCCGCACCCGCTTTCCAGGCTTTGCGTATACCCGCATCAGGGCTTTCATCATCTTTCACACCCGGAGGGACCCCCAAGAACGGCCCGGATACAATGCCCAAGGGCTCTCCTACCGATACGGGCCAAAGCCCCCGGGAGTTTCGGATAACAGATCGATAAAATCCCGCGTTGCGAATATGGTCAGCGGTCGATGCTCGTTTGTTTCTCCCACCTCAGGCTAACGCGATACAGACGCTGTGTTTCCGTCATGGATAACAGTTTTCCTCTGTCGCCACGCCAACCCATTAAGCCCAAATGTCGGGTACACAATTCACACTCTTCACCACTTACTCATGTCCAAGTAGAGTTTTGGGAATCTTGGTACTTTTCCCCCGTGCACGTTTGCGCGTTCGAGGAACAAGCTACGTCAAAGGTGTCCTTTGAAATTCTCTGCTGACTCCCCTTTGATGGATACCCCAAGTATTGTGATGAGGATACCCCCCTTGTTTCCCACACCGAGTTTATCTCACGTGGGCTTAGGGATTGGGTTGACATCTGTGCTTACTCGGGAGTTGTCACCACCCATGGTCCGAGCTCTAAGACCATAAACTAAGACTCTCATCTGGCATTACGTTCAAGACCCCTTGTCTTCGAAGCCAGTTTGAGTTCAGCGAATTTTCCTCTCTAATCCTGCCTTCAGGACCCTGATCACAGGACTGCGTGGCGCAGTGTGGGACTACGTCCTCATTTACGATGGGTTTGCAATAGCTGCACCACGCACGCCCCATTCTGAGGTTCAGTCTGCCTGACCTTCTGTCCTGCATGACGTTAAAAGGCACCTTTCAGAACTACGTATGGCTTGATTCCCATCCTAATGGGATACGTAGGACCACCTGAATGTCTAAGATTCGGGTCCAGCCCCACCTATTGGAGATCCCCTGATTTCCCGGTCACCTAGGCCACTTGGTCCATCCCTCTCCAGTGGGGGGGGGGGGTGTAGGTACGATACAAGGTTTTGGGCACCATGCCCCCTTCCCCTGGGAATCTGCCATCTCTCGATCACCCTCAAGGTTGAGTCCCTTGGCTCCCTACAGTGGTTCACCCATGTATTAAGAGCACTCTAGTCTAGCACCAAGAGTGTCAGATCCAACTTGATCAAGTTCCTTCCACTTGTCAAGCTTCGTGTTCCCCTCTATTCGGACTTCCATCGTCTTTTCACACCCAGAGGGACCCCCAAGAACGGCCTGGATACAATGCCCAAGGGCTCTCCTACCGATACGGGTCAATACCCTCCAGGGTTACGGACAACAAATCGATAAAATCCCGCGTTGCGAATATGGTCGGCGGTCGATGCTCGTTTTGTTAGTCCTCATTTCAGGCTAACGCGACAGGATGCTGTGTTGCGAACATGGTCAGCAGTAATCTCCTGTCGTCACGCCAGCCCCTTCAGTCCTTGAATGTTGGTTGCATGATTCACATAATTTTCCACCCCATCATGTCCAGGTGGAATCTCGACACTTTTGGTGCTATCCCTCAGTGCACCTTTGCATGTTAGGGGGACAAAGCTGCAATCTGGCGCCCTTTGGGGCTCCCATGGTCCGAGCTCTAAGACCATAAACTAAGATCTATTCGGGACTACGTTCGACTTGATTACCATCCTCATGGGATACGTAGGACCGCCCAGACGCCCTGTCTCTTGGTACAACCCATTCAGGAAGCCAGTCTCTCTCCCTGTTTCACCTCTGTATAGGCCCCTCGGCCTAAGGTTTCCCCCTCCAAATGGCGTACAATCTGACGTGGGATCATGTCTCCGTCAATTGTGTTTTGTAACACTGTGCACATTTCCCGCTTAGCATCGCAACTGCTACGTCCGCGCTGCACGACGATAAAATGCATGCTTGGTCCCATCATACGACCCTAAACTGTGACATTATCGTCCTGGCCGCACGACAAAAAACGGCACCGCATTGTGGTAACCTCGCTGTAGAGGACATCACGTTGGGTACTGGCCACGCGCCATGCCATTTGTCAACGCCTATCACGGCTTGATTCTTGTGGCGACATCACGACCTACAGTTCTAGGCCTGTCGCTTCACAAAAAAAAAACCATTCACCTTAAAGAACAAACAAGATACATCAAATTCCGCTTCTTTTAGTGCAAGGGCCACGTCCGCACTTCCCCTTTCCCCTGGCACTGGTACCTTACCCTGCCACCTTCCAGAACTACGTATGGCTTGATTCTCATCCTCATGAGATACGTAGGAGCGCCCGGGTACTTCCCCACGGGCCCAGCATAACCCTTGAGTTCGGTCCCTCGACTCGGGCTTTTCCCCAGAGAATGCATGGTAAGCAGGACTATGTCCTCATTCACGACAGGTTGTGATGTCATGCGTCCCCTGATCCCTTTTTCCAATCCATGGTCCGAATTCTATGACCATAAACTAAGATCTCCCCAAGAGAAAAGAATCTGCTCCCTCTCTCTAATACGTTTCATTGACGTATTCAGATGTGTTTTGACAAAAAGCCCGAAGCATGGGGTTTTCACAGGGACATTCCCCTCATCCCATGACCAAGCTTCGTGAGCTCACTATTTGGATCCTCATCCTCTTCCACATCCAAAAGGACCCTCGGACGACGTGGATGCTAAGCTTAAGGGCTCTCCATGAATGCTGGACCTAAGGGCCCTACAATCGTTTCGGGCCAACGTCCCTACGGATATTTGACAACATTTGCGACACGGTCCCGTGTTTCGAACATGGTCAACGGTCGACCCTCATTTGTTTGTCCCCACTTCAGGCTAACGCGACAGGATGCTGTGTTGCGAACATGGTCAGCAGTAATCCTCCATCGCCACGCCGCCACCGTCGTGATCCGAATCTCGAGCGTCATGATTCACACATTTCCACTCCCTCATGTTCAAGTGGAACTCCACCATACTCGGCTCTTTCTCTTCGCGCATCTAGGTGCGCTGAATGATTGTGTTAGTGTCATTGGGCCGGTAGTCACCGAGTATCCCTTTGCCCCAACCTGCCCCTCTCTGCGTCGGGAAATTCCCACCACTACTGCTTGTTTCCCACACCGAGCACGACTCACGTGGGCTTAGTAGTTTTGGCTGGATGTGTACCAGCACAGTTAGGCTGCTCCTCGTCCAGTACGACGTTAAACCGCGCTTCCAGAACTACGTGCGGCTTGATTCCCATCATCACGTGGGATACGTAGAGACGCCCAGGCATTTCACCTAGGGTTCAGCCCCAGGAATCGCAAAATCCTGTTCCACCCCATTTCCAGCCCTCTGGCCTGACCCCTCGGGGGGAACTATGTAGCTACAATTTTACCCTGAACAAGTTTAGGATGCCCCAAGATCCCATTGGGAAGCGATAGATCCCCTCGCCAGAGAGGTCCTGTCCCAAAAAGGAATGATCCATGATCAGACCGAGGCGCCCATCTGGCGTACTCCCACCACGGTGGTGCAACTACCGAAGTGTTGGATTCTGTTTGAACAAACCACCACTCCATGTTCCACGCTTTGCGTGTCCCTTATTCGGACCCTTGTCCTCTTTCATGTCTGAGGGAACCCCCTAACGGCCTGGTTTTGTGCCGCATCGGCTCACCTACCGTCCTGGGCCAACGTTCCGGAAGACTGGTCATGTCTGGAAGGACCCCCTAACAGTATGGATGTCTGACCTATGGTCCACCAACTGTCCTGGGCCAACGTCCTGGAAGATTGATCGACAACAAATTGATAAAATCCCGCGTTGCGAATACGGTCAGCGGTCGATGCTCATTTGTTGTCCCCATTTCGGGCTAACGCAGTAAGGATACCGTTTCTCCGCCACGGTTAGCGGTTGTCCTTTATTGTCACGCCATCCCCGCAGTGTTCCGAATTTGGGCAACGTGATTCACACTTCCCATTTTCATCTGTTTGAACCGACTTTAGCGCCCCTGGTGTTGCCCCGTTCGTGCATAAGAGCACGTTGGGGAAACGGTAATTCGGCTATCCTGGAAGTTCCTCCTCCGATCAAGCCTTCCCCATCTTTCGGGAATCTGGACTGGTTTGAGGGAATTGTCGTCCAACGTCCCGCAAACATTGTAGGGATGCAACAAGGCAATTCAACAGTGGAAATCGTGCGTGCTGTGAAGGAGAAAGAAAGAGTTGGAGCAGAAAAGTGTTAATAAAAATTTCTCTAGAGTTCGCTACAATACTCGGGGGTTGACTTCCCCCACGGACGGGTTGACTTCGTCAAAAGAGCGCTGCAGCTCCGCCACCCGTTGACTTGCGGCGTCCAGAGCCTGTTGCCGCTGATTTAACTCCCGCTCCTCTTCAGCAGCGGCGGGGCGTAATCCGTCAACCCTGGCCCGGGCCCTCTCCACCTCGGCCTGGACGACAGCCATCCTTCCAGAGGTCTGCTCCATATGCTCCTCAGCCTCCGCCAACTGGGCTTTCAATCGTAAGACCAGCTCAGACTGTGCATCGAGAGTGGCTGAAAGCTCATTGGCCCGGATCTGCATCTGTTGGACCTCGCCTTCAGCCTCCTGGAGCTTCCTGATGCTGGTCGCCTTTCTCCGCTGCCATCCCACGCTCAGCCCACGATCATGCTCCCGGATCTTCTCAGCCATGAGGTCTCGGATGAGCGCGTGAGGGCGTTGGGCATCCACTCCCCCGACACACAGTTCGCGCAACCGCGAGCGGAGCCTATCCATTTCGGCCAGCCATTGCGCCTGGGGAGTGTCCCTGATGAAGCGCGTGATCAGCTTCCACGACCGGCGGCGGACTATGCTGCTGTCTTCCTCATCAGAGGCTGTTTCGTCCCAATCCGCGCGGTCGGCAGGCTCGTACACGGGATATGCCTGCAGGAATTCCTCAGTAGGATCTGCATCTGGTGTTGAGTTTGGTACAACACCTGACGCCGGCACAGACGCGACAGGACTGGGACTGACCGGTTGATCCTCTTCCTCGGAGTCCACCTCGATGACTTCAGGTATGGCCCTGCTGGTGGTCCTGCCAGTAATGGTGTGCGCCGCAGCTGGAGGAGTTGAAGGGACTATCGTCACCATCACCGGCATGCCCCTGGGAGGGACGCCGCCAGACATCCCAACCAGCCTCGCTGCAGCAGCCCATGCCAGTCGGAGGACTGTATGACGAAAGAGACATAAATGTTAGTCGACATGGCCCACATGTGGCAACGAGGAGACCGGTAGAGGAGACTTACGAAGGTTGACTTCCGAGCGCTGCTCCTGGGCCGGTACTGAAGGGACTCCGAGACGAGGCCCCCCGTACACTGTTGGAAGGTCTGGAAATTTCAGAGGAGCCACCTCAGACCCCCTGGTCCCACCGGACGCAGAACTGGACGCAGCCATAGGCGCGGGTTCTGAAGGTCCCGCATCGTCACCCGCCAAGGAGCGAGAACGAGGCCTACGAACAAGTTCCTCCTGCATGACCCAAACATTGGTGAGAAGTCCGTAGGGATTCAATAACAGATCGTAAGAAGAGAGGTTCGGAATGCTACCTCGAGGGCCTCCGCGGAGTCGTCAGATTCTGAGCTTCGGTCTCCGACCTCGCCCTCCTCCAGCGGGCTCCCTCCTCCAGCCTCATCCTCCCGAGAAGAGCCCCCTGATTCCTCCGGCAAGGGGAAGCGCCCCCTCAGATCGGCAGCCGATAGCTGTGGAGGGACCGTCTGATTCAACAGTACCCTCACCCGGTCTGTCATCGGGCGAGGGGCACCACTGGAGTGGATGTAATCCTCCAGCTTGTTCAAGTATTGCTCCGCCTCCGCCGGAGACACCATGAATCCAGCCCGGACTGGGCCTATGCCCGGCAGTCTCATCCCGAGGCGATTCAGGTGGGCCCACATCTCAGATGGGCTGAGGAATTGCCGGTTGACATCCCAGGTGTCCCAAGCTATGTCAATGTGACGCAGCCGCTTCCCCGGAGCCTGAGCGGATATCCGACGGAATCCCCTCGGTGGTCGCCCCTCTGGATGACCCTGCTCTCCCGGAACCACCGGATCCGCTGCTGCTGCCATACCCTCGGCCGGTGCGGGTCTCTCTGCCACGGCAGCTCCGCTGCCACGGGCGGCCCTGGCTGCCCTCCGACCCCGACCTCGAGATGAAGGAGGCCCACCGTCACCAACCCGGATCGTTGGCTGCTTCAGCATCTCCCCGGGATAAGCAGCCTCCCAGCTGATGGCGTACTCCTTCACCAAGCCGAAGGCGGCGGTGGATGGAGGCAATGTGATCTGCATCTTTCCATCCTCACGTGTGAACATGAGCCACAGCTGCCTCATCACACACGGGTGCTCCTCGTGACGCACCTCCCAGTATACCTGCGGGGTCAGCCGCTGGAGGCACCGGAACTGCCTCGCAAAACGGTGCGGGGTGTACGGCTCACAGATCGGCTCACGATCTATCCGAGCCACCAAAACGCCACCGCGGAAGGCCAGGAGGTAAGCCCGATGCTCTTCCGTTCCCCGTCCATCATCAGTAAGCCTCCCCGTCGGCAGTGGAAAGGGATGAAAGTTGAACTCGTCCGCCCTCCACACCCTATTCAGCACCATCGGAACGGCCAGTTTGAATGGGAAGCTTCCAACTGCGTTCAGAATGGAAGGGCGAAAGTCTGATCCCGGCGGCGAAATGGGGTTTGGATACTCGTAAATCCCCCTGATATGCGCCGCGATCCACCCATACAGAAGGTGGAAGGGCCCACATATTCTTGGCGGCTTCTTGCCCTCGCTGATGCGCCGCAGCATTCTGTACAGTTTGGCAAGCATCGGGATCCCCAGGTTGATCCGCTGCCCCATGGCCAGCATTGATGCCATGATGAACGAGCTGGGCCGTACCCCCATGCTTGTATCTCTCACCGGCAGGATCCACCCGCAGATGAGAGCCGCGATGAACGCCGCCAGCCTAACTATTGGCTGTTGTTCGGTGCTGACGCTAAAGCCCCAAGTCTTCCATTGGCTGTCCTCCAAAACCCGCCAATACGAGTGCCCCTTGCCCCGCTGGGCTGCCCTCGGACAAGTTCGAGGCCTTGGAGGGAACTCTCGATTCTCTGGAAAGTTCAGGAAACACTTGAACCACCTCTTGAAGTGGACGTCCCTCACGGCCTCCTTATCCTCTCCGGGGACAAGCGCCATCAGTGCTGACGCGAGCCGTGGCATTTGCTCGGCATCTCCCCACGCACTGATGACGGGGAGGAACTCGTCGTACATGGCCCCCAAGATCGGGACCCCAGAAACCTGGTGGACATCCCACAGGCTGATGCCCACCTCCCCGTGATGCAAATGAAAAGTGTTGGTCCTGGATGACCATCTGCTCAGCAGTTCCGGCATCAGCTGCTTTGGCTGGTAAATGTGGAACTGGGAGGCCCATGCCGTCTCGTACAATCCCACTCTCCTCAGCTCAGCCTCGAACTCCTCGCACGAGGCGCCTACCCAGTAGGCCCAGGCCCAGTCGTCGGTAAAATTGCCGCCCTGGCGCAGGTCCCACTCATCGGACCATCCCTTCTTCGGATCCTGCAGAGCCACCTTCAGCATGGTACGGTAGAGAGGAGGGGACGTCTCCGGTTGCAGTGGCCTCCCGTCGATGTCGTTCACATGATTGTAGAGGCAATCGGCGGTGACGGGTGTGAAATCCTCCCGCGCATGACCATCGGCCGCCCTGAACCATTGGTGCTGGCACGGTGTGCTCCTGAACCACCAAGCTGGTTCATCCCTTCCCGCTTCAGGGATGAAGACGTCATCCCTCAGCCCGAAGCCGTACAACGGCAGCTTTTTGCACTGTGGATAATCCTTTTGGCCTTCCGACAGCAGATCTGTCAGAGAAGTGTGGTCCGAGTGGCTCCGAACCATCTCCCCCAGGCCTGGACGGTTGGCCATCTCATCCCGGCGAGCAGCATCTGCGAGCACTCCCAGCACAGCTTCTTGATGGGCCATCTTTAATGTCGACCCTTAGAAAAGTTTTTCTCCCTGGATCGCGAAGCTCGGCTGCGAATCTCGGCCGCGAAGACGGATCGCGAAGGTTGGTCGCGAGACGAAGCCGCGAAGTCCGGCCAAGGCAGACAGAGGTTCTCTTGGCGCGGACGCGGAGTCGGAGACTCGCGGTTCGCCGCGAAGCTCGATTCGCGGAGTGCTGTCGCGGAGTACGCGGAGCGTCGCGAAATCGAGAGCACAAGAGGACAAGGAAGGCGCGTAAAGACAAAAGAACGCGGACCCCCTATTTATAGGCGACGACCCTCGGAGCATCGCGGCGCGCCTTACCCGCGCGGAGCATCGCGGCACGTCCCGACCCGCGGCCCCGGCGAGCAGCGCAGGTCCCCCTTCGCGATGACACATCGCGAACCACCGACAGTTTTTGGCGATGTCCCTCAGACTTCGACCCTTTGCCCTCCGCGGCTCCAAGTCTGAGGGGGGGAATTTGTTGGCGCTAAAAATATGGCCCGAAAGGAAGGAACGAAAAAGACAGCCGGCGCGCTGCCTCGCGAAGCACAGCCGCGAAGCCCCGCCGCGAAGCGCCCCAACCTTGGCGGTCCCGCGAAGCTCCGGAGGCGTTAATCCTCCGCGGACCGGTTTGACGTTCGCGAGGCGCCGCGAAGCTCCGGAGGCGTTAATCCTCCGCGGACCGGTTTGACGTTCGCGAGGCGCCGCGAAGCTCCGGAGGCGTTAATCCTCCGCGAACCCGTTTGACGTTCGCGAGCCGCCGCGAAGCCCCGAAGGCGGCGCGCGAGCCCTGCTTCGCGGCGCCCCTTCCCTATAAATACTCGACTCCCCCCGAGTCCACGGGACGGACAATCCGACTCTTCGTCTTCTCCTCTCCCGAATCGCGAAGCACGCTTTGCCCCGGGAATCATGAGCTCCGCGAGGTATTCCTACTTCGCGAGACGACTCTGATTTGTTTCGTTTTGAGCCCCTCTTCCGAGAGGGATGCCCTTCGCGAAGCTCAAGGGCTTTCGCAAAGGAAGGGGATTCCCAAGGGAACCCGGGCAGCCGCGGAGCACTTGTGCTTCGCGAAACACCCAACCCATGCTAGTAATCCCTATGCCAAGGCAGGATAACTATGCATCGCGAAGCACATTGCTTGGCAGGACCCCGATTCGCGAACCACTCCTTCTTCGCGAGGCATTGCTCCGCGAACACTGTTCCGCTTCGCGAAGCACCTCCCACTTCCACCTATGCCCCATGCTAAGGCCAAGGCACCCCACTTCGCAAAGCACACTCCTCTGCTTAGCGATTCCTCTTTCCGTGCGACCCTCCAGGTTCGCACGATGTGATTTCAAAGTCCCATGGACAACACCTCCCGTAGCGTTGCTTCGCCCAATGCTCCTTCGCATAGGCACGCTAACGGCTATTGCTTCTTCGCATAGCCACGCTAACGTGGACCCCTCGATGGTTCCTCTCACGACCCCCCTTTACCATGGCCTTACCGACACCTTCCCTTCCCCAAGGACCAGAGGGTACCGGTTATGTAAGCCCTAGGGGTGTGGAGTGAACCCACCTCGTCCGAGCTGCAGGACGTTAAACTGCCAAGCACCACGTCCTCAACACATGACGTTAAACTGTGACCCAACCTCGTCTCCCTCACGAAGGGTCCCCCCAGCTCGAGCATTCATTACACCGCTCGTCTCCACGGGAATGGAACTCTTCCGCACATGGAATGAGATCCTCCTTGTTGGAGTGGTGTATGTTCGCAGGGGAAGGGTCGCCTCAGAGCGTAAATCCTTAACCTTCGGTACGGATGATTGCACCCGTGCATCTCGGTACTTCCCCACTACCAAGGTCAGTGGAGGACGTGATAGGGAACGAGGCACCTCCCATCGCCGGACCAAGGTCCATCTTTCCCGCGCTTTGTCGCGCCATGGGCCTCCATCCTGGAGTAAGTCCCAACACCATGGGCCGCCCAACGCGTAAGCCCCTCTTCGCTTCTCACGGACGCACCCTTCGCGACGTGATCGTCAGGTCCTTGCAACCTCTTGTTTCTCACACCGAGCATGACTCACGTGGGCTTAGAGTGAGCACTGACCCTGACAAACTCATCCGAACTACGAGGACTTTAATCCGTGTCAAGGCATGGTACGTAGGAAGCCTCCACGAGGTTCAAGCCCACCATCAGTGGACCAAGGTCTGCTTTCACGTCGGTTCGCCGACAAACCCCCATCCGAACTACGAGGACTTTGATCCGTGTCAAGGCATCGTACGTAGGAAGCCTCCACGAGGTTCAAGCCCACCATCAGTGGACCAAGGTCTGCTTTCACGTCGGTTCGCCGACAAACCACCATCCGAACTACGAGGTCTTTGATCCGTGTCAAGGCATGGTACGTAGGAAGCCTCCACGAGGTTCAAGCCCACCAATAGTGGACTAAGGTCTACTCCCACCAACAATGGACCAAGGTCCACTTTCACGTCAGGGTTAACTTTCGTCCCGCATGACGTTAAACTCTCATACGAACTACGAGGACTTTGATCCGTGTCAAGGCATGGTACGTAGGAAGCCTCCACGAGGTTCAAGCCCACCATCAGTGGACCAAGGTCTGCTTTCACGTCGGTTCACCGACAAATCCCCACCTGAACTACGAGGTCTTTGATCCGTGTCAAGGCATGGTACGTAGGAAGCCTCCACGAGGTTCAAGCCCACCAACAATGGACCAAGGTCCACTTTCACGTCGGGTCACACCCGCGTCCAACATGACGTTAAACTGCACACTCCTGTCCGGCATGACATTAAACCGCACCCCGGTCCAGTGGTAAGCCATTGTGACCCATCCCATCCGAACTACGAGGACTTTGATCCGTGTCAAGGCATGGTACGTAGGAAGCCTCCACGAGGTTCAAGCCCACCAACAGTGGACCAAGGTCCGCTTTCACGTTGGTTTACCGACGCAACCCACCCGTCATTTCACGTCGGGTCCCATCCTGGTCCAGTGGTAAGCCGCTGCGACCCATTCCCTTTTGAACTACGAGGTCTTTGATCCATGTCAAGGCATGGTACGTAGGAAGCCTCCACGAGGTTCAAGCCCACCCATTACCCAATTCACGTCGTGTTCTATCTTCGTCCCACATGACGTTAAACTGTATCATTTGAACTACGAGGACTTTGATCCATGTCAAGGCATGGTACGTAGGAATCCTCCCAGAGGTTCAAGCCCAACTCCCATCGGGCCAAGGTCCAGCTCCACGTCGGTTTATCGACACCATCCCGAACTACGCGGACTTTGATTCCCTGCCACAGGGATACGTAGGAAGCCTCCTCAAGGCTCAAGCCCAACTTCACCGTCGCCCCTGCGATGGTCCCATTTCATCCCCATCCACTTCATTCATCCATCCATCACCCATCCTGATTCTCACCTGGGCCACCACATCCCGGGGGAGTCATGCCACCCACTTCCTCGCTGCTCCTAGCGGCGCTTGGGCCACTTTCCATGTGTAAGCCCCATCATATCACCGGGTCGCTGTCCTCTGTGTACACCCCGATTCACCTCTCTTTTCCCCCATAGGGAGTGCACCAATCTGATCCGTCCTCATTGGACGTTCTGATCACCCTCATCCGTCTCCGCTGGACGTTAAACTCACGGCATACCCTGTGTTGAACACGGGAAGCTGAGGAAAACCTCAGATACGTGTCTATGACATGTAATTCCCCGCGCTCGATGTGGGATGCCTCGGGCTTCCACGCCCTTGAGAAGCCTTGTAATCAAGGATAACAGACAGACATGCCAGGTACCCCAGCATCCAGACACGCTACTGATGTCTCAACGTGACTACTCCCCTGACCGAAGGTTGTTGCCCTGACTGGACCCTCTGGAATGTCCCGACAGGAGCGGTGTAATTAACCGGCACCCATGGAAACATGGCACTGGGAAGAGTTTCACGAACTACGTATTAAATCTATAAGGGAGACCCGGACTAGGTGACGAGTTCTGCGGAGGAATCCACAGGAGGAAGAACCGACATCCCATCATCCCGTTTCGATCAAGGAGCAGACGTACCTGAATAAGGAACGAATGCCGCCCGCCTTTGGAAAGCGGGAATGCGGGGCAACAAAGCCGCGCGTCCCCCCCGCCTCACGGACGGATGCGCGCGCCCCGGCGAAAGCGTCGGAAACACATGATCCATCCTTTGTAAATCCATAAATGTTGGATCTTTTGTGATCCTCATAATGGATAAGCTAGCATGGTCTTGTCGACTTAATGCATCTGCCACCTTGTTTGCTTTCCCAGGGTGGTAATGAATTGAGCAGTCGTTATCCTTAATCAGCTCTAACCAACTTCTTTGGCGCATATTCAGCTCCTTTTGTGTGAAAATATACTTTAAACTTTTATGATCAGTATAAATATCACACCTTTCTACATAAAGATAATGCCTCCAAATCTTTAATTCAAAGATTACCACAGCTAACTCCAAATCATGAGTTGGGTAATTTTGCTCATGGATTTTCAACTGTCATGAGGCATAAGCTATCACCATATCATTTTGCATGAGAACACACCCCAATCCCTTCTTGGATGCATCACTGTAGATCACAAACCTTTCTCCACTAAAAGGCAGTGTGAGAACAGGTGCACTGGATAACCTTCTTTTTAACTCCTTGAAATTATCTTCACATTCCTCTGTCCAAACAAACTTAACTCCTTTCAAAGTCAAATTGGTGAGTGGGTTAGATAATCATGACAAATATTTCACAAAACGTCGATAATATCCAGCCAAACCAAAAAAACTTCGAATCTCAGTTACTATTTTTGGTCTCAGCCATCTTTCGATAACATCTTTTTTTGCTGGATCTACATATATCCCCTCTTTTGAGATTATGTGACCCAAAATGAAACTTTTTGAAGACAAAATTCACACTTGTTAAATTTGGCATAAAGCTTCCCCTTTATTAGGGTCTTCAATACAATTTTCAAGTGATCTTCATGTTCTTCCTTGCTCTTTGAATAGACAATAATATCGTCTATAAATACTACCACAAACTAATCAATATAGTCTCTAAAGACTCTATTCATCAGATCCATGAAGATAGCAGGGGCATTAGTAAGACCAAATGGCATCACTATAAATTCATAGTGTCCATACCTTGTACGGAAAGTCGTCTTTGGTATATCCTCCCTTTTGACCCTTAATTGATGATACCCTGAACGAATATCAATCTTGGAAAATTATTGAGCTCCATGTAGTTGGTCAAATAAGTCATCAATGCGCGGGAGAGGATATTTGTTCTTGATCGTGATCTTGTTAAGTTCTCGATAATCAATGTAGAGTCTCATTGATCCATCTTTCTTCTTAACAAACTGAACAGGTTCTCCCCAAGGTGACACACTAGGGCATATGAATCCTTTATCAAAATTCTCTTGGAGTTGCTTCTTCAATTCCTACAACTCCATTGGGGTCATTCTATAAGGTGTCTTTGAAATAGGCAAAGAACCCGGAACGAGTTCTATTGAAAATTCAACTTCACGATTTGGTGGAAGACCCGGCAATTCCTCCAGAAATACATCATCAAACTCCCATACAATGGAAATATTCTTAATCGTGAGTTTCTCACCAACCATTTGAGATAAATAACCTTCATTTAGTGGAATCAAGACCCATAAGTTGGAAGAAATTTCCACTGGAAGGTTATGTTCATCCTTGCATCGATAGACGATCATAGATTGATCTGGAATATGAAATGTGACTCCCCTTCTTTGGAAATTGATATTAGCTCCATATAAAGAAAGACAATACATGCCAAGAATCACATCAAATTCCACTTTAGGAAGGATCACAAGATTTGCAGGAAGCACATTCCCATAAACTTCAATCGGAGAAGAATTATAAACTTTTGATGCGACTGTTGTACCATTAAGAGATGCCACATCTAACTCAACATCTAATTGTTGAGGTAATATGGTGATACCCTTAGAAAATTCTTCAGAAATAAAAGAGGGGGAGGATCCAGAATCAAATAAAACATTTGCTACTTTAGAGTGGATAGTAAGTGTACCTTTCACCACTTCATTATCGTACACCACATCGCTGATAGAAATTGCATGTGACTTTCCTTTGTCTTTAGACATAAGAGTTTTTTGACGTCGATCATCATAAAAAACCCTTGGATTATGGCATTGATTAGCATAATGCCCCATTTCCATGCACTTGTAATATTGAAGTGTATGAGGGGCACTCTGTGTAGCCTTTTCTTTGTTCACATCACTAGACATCTTCTTCCCATCATTGCGGTATTCAAATGCCCGATGATTTTCTTTTCCACATTTGAAACATTTACTTGTACCTTTAAGACAACTCCCTCCATGTTTCTTTCCACACTTTGAACATAAGGGAAAACTCATCTTCTTTTCAGTGTGGTCTTTAGATTTTCCTTTGAATTCCATTTTCCTCTTCTTATCAAACCCATATGACTGATGGGTTACTCCAATCTCCATCTCAACTTTGAGAGTGTATCAAACGATTTCCTCGTAGTTATTGAAGTCCCTTATGGATAACGCCCTTCAAAGACTTGGTTTTAAGCCACTAAAGAATCTATCAATCTTACTCTCAGGTTGTATAATAATCCCAGAAGCGTACCTTGCAAGTCTTGTAAAATTTGTTTCATAGGTACCAACAGATTCACCATCCTTTTGCTTCAGTTCAAGAAATTCCTTCTCTATATTTGTTCGAAGAATATGAGGGAAGTACTTATTGAAAAATAAGTTCTTGAACTCGTCCCATTCCATGGACTCAATTTCTTCTCTTGGCCTCATATTCTTGATAAGATTCCACCATTGATCAGCTTCACCTTCCAAACGATATACTGCTAAGATGACTTTATCATGTTCAGAACATTGATGAACTGAAATTATCTTTTCAGTAGTATTGATCCATTGTTTAGAAACTAATAGATCAGTAAACCCACTGAACGAGGGTGGACTCTACCTCATGAAGGATTCAATAGAGTGTTTCTCCTTCCTTTTCTCGTTTGGAAGTCCTGCATGATTCATAGCTTGAGAAAGTTGTGTGAGCATGGCTATAAGATTTTTCATTCCCGCACCCATAACTTTTGTTTTCTCAGGGGGACAATCATTACAATGCTCATCGCATTCCACATTAACACAGTTCCTTCGGGTTCCAGCCATTGACTAAAACCAAGAAGAATAGTGTGAGCAATACTAAGTATAATAGGAAAATCACATAATCAAGAATAAAATTTTACACTTAAGGTCTTATCTTATCTTAGA
Source organism: Viscum album (assembly GCA_963277665.1). Classification (NCBI taxonomy): domain Eukaryota; kingdom Viridiplantae; phylum Streptophyta; class Magnoliopsida; order Santalales; family Viscaceae; genus Viscum; species Viscum album. Next base: position 118,894,933 of record OY728135.1, read on the forward strand.
TATATTCTTAGGGTTCTTACTAAGGCTTTCATATCCTAGTTTCCAAATATTGACTATAACTTCCCTCTGATACCAACTATAACGACCCATACTTTACATACATTGTTATTACTCCAGAATTGAATCATACTTATTACAATATATAAAAAAACCATGAAATGATCGTATAGGTATAGTGTCTTTATAAAATGGGAAACATAAACAACTGGTTCATAAAGAATCTACATTATCTCCCATTTATTTCATCATATCTAGAATCCCTTTTTGGCATATCCTACTTAATACCCTTCTTCTGGACCTGGGGAAAAGAAAAAATACAAAACGGTGAGGTAAAATGCTCAGTAAGGGTAAACAAAAGAAATATCAATCACAACATATTCATAAGAACATACTATTTTGGAAATCTTAACCTTGAAAAGAGATCATAATTTCATAATCATGGGATAAATAATTGTAGTGAAATGTAATCCTAATAATCATAACTTAAAACCCGAAACTTTGTGGCATACACACATAATCATAGAGAATAATTTCTTAGTAGTCAAGACTCATTTCCAAGACTATCTTAGTGGAAAAATTCTATTTCTGAACCGATTTCACTCCTCGTTTCAGTCCTGTTTCACTGAACCGGTTTAACCTGTCGTTCCAACCATGTCTATCTCATGAGATATAAATATTTACCCAATGCATTAGAAGGAGATATAGGTCCCACCCATCTCATAATGAAACCATTCTTATGTGTGCCACAAAATCATAAATCATACATCATAGCATAACCCATGTAATAAAAATGGGAATCTTAAACATCATGTCATCATAACATAATCCAAATAAAATAAAAGGACATCATAAAAATAATTCCATCATAACAAAATCAAATATATGTAAAAATAGGGATAGAAACAGAACCCTATATTATTATAGATGGAAAATAATTTTGATAAAACACTTGAACTCCATTCTTGAGGAAAATATCCTTTCTACTTCAAAAACATTTTTCCTTTATTAACATGTCATACAATTTTAAACTAAAAGAAGTTGATTAAAAATAAACTTGAAAACTTGTAAATGAAACTTCATGGAAATAAGGTTCTAAAAATCCATTCAGGTCGTATAATTTAAAAAAACATCATTCTCGTACTTTGGCTAGAAAAGTCAAAAAGTATCTCGTACAAAAAACGACAAAAGATTCCTTTCATATCTTTTACTAAAAACTCACCGAAGGGTAAAATTGGATTTAAACAATTGTAGGATGATAGAAATAATATTACATATTGAGGAAACATGGATTTGAATGATAAATATTCCCCAAAAAATTTTTAAGTATAAAAAATCTAGGATAAAAATGAGATTGCGAGATTTTCCCTTACCTTAGGTCTGATTTGCTTCATAAGTGTCTGAACCTCCTCTTCTTTGAAGTGCCTCTTCTTAACCTCCTATTAGGGCACTAAATATGATCTTTGAAGAAGACAAGGACCTCTAGGATGTTTCTAGGGAAGTGTAGAGGAGAAATTGGCAGGGGTTGGCAGAGCTTCAAGGCTCAATGTGGTGTGAGGAAGAGAGGGAGGAGGTGCCCTTTTATAAGGGAGGAGAGGGAAACCTTTGGAAAAACTAAAAATATTATTTTATTATAAAGTAATATTCGGTTTTTAATAACTCCAAATTGATTTATTTCAAATCAAAGTTGGGTATGGGTAGAAATAATCTCAACCAATGGGTTTTAGACAAGTTTAGGTCATTATATTAACCTTATCTTTTAGTTTTAACTCTTAGTTAATTAGATTGACATTTACCATGTCACTTTGTATTTTTATATTATATAGTTAATAAACATACCATATACATACAAGCGACCTCCAAGTGGTCCATTAATAATACACCTATCATGATATAAGTATCTTGGCCGAACCTTATATTTTTAAAAATATAATAACAATTAATAATATAATATTTGTTTTAAAAACTATTTTATGTCAATTTTGGCACTATTTTCTAATTGATTTTTGTGAAACTCATAACAGCATGATTACTTCGAAAAAAGTAAATTAAATCAATACCAATATGTCATATTAACCTATAAAATTAGTGTAATTCATAAAAAGTCTCAAATTACTTTTATTTGAGTATTTATAACGTCAATTATGTTAATATTTCATTAATAAGATAATTACTATATCATCATTGTGTCATAAATAAATTAAATTATTTAATGTCTAAAAATTATAAATAAAATACCATTATGTAGGATATATTTTTATCTTTCTAATTAATATTTATAGTTGAATTTATCTTATGTATAACTCTATATTAAAAATGTTTTAGTTATTAAACTTTGATTTTAACTATTTTAACTATTCTTCAAATAAAATAATATTAAATGTCCTAATCTAATCTAAGTGGACCTAAATGGTCATGTTTTATTCCTAAGGTTGTTTTCGGTCGAATTACACTTATCCAATAGAATTATGACATGTTTTAGGGTAATAATAATATCATTTTTACCCTTAATTACCCTATTTACTTTTAACCGTGGTAAAAAAAGTAAAAAGGTACTATTCACCAAAAAATATTTTCATCTCATTGAACCACATTTTAGTCCTTGATATTGACTATCTCTCTCGGATTTTCAAAATTCCACTCACAGAAGCGGTAAAATTAAGTTTTATGTGAATTTGAAAATTCTCCTAGGAGGTGGGTAAAAGACGGTGAAAAGTTCAATAAAATTTTTATATATCTAAAATTATTATCAAAATGACTCCAAAGAATTACTTTGAACTTATATAGGTATTATGTATCAATTTTGACCTAAAACAAATTTAAATAAAAGAAATGATTATTTAAATAAAAAGTCGGTTTTTAAACAGTGTTTTCACTATTCATCAAAAATTGAAAGTTTTCAGAAAAATACCAAAATTTCACCCTAGGCTAATTTCTATATTCTGAATCCAAAAATGAATTCCATTTTGAAAAATAAAATTTCATTAATTGGTTATTACTATTCATAATGGCTAGATTTAATAATAGCATATCATTGTTTAGTGAAACTCGGTATTTCGTACAACGCAAGCTATCGAGGAAGGTTGCGATTGCATGTAAAGCAATCCAAGCTAGTGTTGTGTGTAGTGAAAGATTCCTTGGATGATTTATTTAACATAAAATCAAAAAATTTCTCACAAAAATCTTGGGTGTTATAGAGTTTGTCGGTGAACCCTAGTGTGGTTGGAAGGTATACCAGACCTACTTCCCATAAATTTGATACTTGGGTTCTGGTAGTTGATTTTTGGTGATTTTAGGTGAGTTCTCCACCATTCCATATTGTGTTTTCTTCTTTTCATTCTTCATATTTTCATTGTGGTGTCATTGTTTTAGTTTAGGGTGAATTTGGGATGCATTTTGATAACCCTTTGGTGTGGTTCATGGTGATATAGAGTTTCTAATGTGGTTTATGGTTTCAGGATATTTCTTCTTCACCCTATGGTTCATAGTGACTGAGAAAAGCTTCTTTAAGTTAGGGGATCCTTGTTCTCTCGCTTTATTCAATCTATGCATGGTAATTTAATGGTTTTTTTTCTTTTGGGTGGATAGTATGGGTCGACATAAATAAATAAAATTAATTTTTATAACTGAAATTGATGGGGATGGTGATAAATTTCATGTTTTGTCTATTTTTATAATCTTATTGATATTTTTAGGATCAATGTTTCCCTTGTTGAAAATAATGGTTGTTAGGAGCCATTTTTACACTATAAATAAAATTCTTTGAAACATTTGTTGTGTTATTTAGTGATTGTGCGCCGAATAAATGGTTAATGCATATATCTATATATGGATAATGAATTAGTTACCCATGTAATCTAGTTTGTGTTATATTACCCATGATAAATAAGGAAGTGATGTGATAAAATCCTGTGAATAAATTATGGAAGCTTAGATGTGTTGTTGTTGTGTGTTCTTGTATATATTTTTTTTCCTATGTGTTTTGGGAAGTTGTGTGTTGATGGAGGTGGATGATAGGGTTGTGTAATTCATGGTCATGTGATGTGGTGGTCGGTGGACATGGATGCGATGGGGGAAGTTTTTTGGTTGGGGTGTGTAGTGGCTATAGTGTGTAGTGGTTGTGGTTGTGTGGTGGTTGTGATGTGTGGTTTCTGTAGTGATATGGATTAGTTTATGTGGTTTGATTACGATAACGGATGTTTAGTGTTTTAGATATGGTTGTGGGTGGTGGGGAGTTGTTTGTGGAATGGTTGTGTTAGTTGTGTGGGTAATAGCTAAATAAATGATTATTCGTAATGAAATGAATAAATGAATGGGTCGATAACTAAATAAAATAACGGGTTGTGTGAATCTTGGTGAAATAACTTATTAAATGGAAGTTATAGGAAATACATTAAATCTATAAAATAGAAGAACCTATTTTTGAAAGTGGGCTTGTGTGGCTTGTGTGGTGGTTCTGTGGTGTGTTGCATGTAGTGGTGATAGTAGCTAGGTTGGTTTTCGTGTGGTGAGGTAGTGGTGGTGGTGTGTTCTATTGATGTTTTCATTCAACTGATAGATTGGTAATTTTGTGATATATATATCATGTATTTTATGTTATTTCTATACAAACTTTGCTATATTTGGATAACCCTAAAAAAGATCAGAGGTTATGGGTTTTGAATTTTCTCCCCAACATTTATAATGGTGATGGTATGAATGGATGTCTACCCCATCTTCCCCTCTCTTCCTTTAGGAATGAGATAATGAGTATTTTTTGGGTTATTTTTGGAGTGACAGATTAGTTTTGTTTTGGTGATATGTAGTGTGATGAGGTTATGAAGATATTTTATATGTGGTGGGGGTTATTCATGGTATGAGGAGGTTATGAGGTTGATGTCCTTCACATTCATGATACTCTACTTCTATGGTTATGTGATGAGGCGACATGTGACGTGATAACCTAGGCTTATTTATGAGAGATGTATTGTGATGGACTAGATGTCTTCAAAGAGATGTTATGTGATTATACATGATTATACCACCATATTACAGACCTTGCGAGGGTGGGGTAGGTAGCAATGTGTCTCAACCAACATCAAAGATCGATGGTTTATCATTTAGTATGTTCAAAAGGGATGGGATCATAAGAAGTTGAAAGTTAATTCATAAGAGATTAAAATAAATTGGTAAGTGTTATTGGGGTACTTTAATTTTTTATGTTCTCGATGATATATTACAATATTGGATGTGTGATTTAGTGAGTTATCCATGGTGAGGTTATGATTGGTTAATTGACCTTTTTAGGTGCTTGTTAGCATTTCAATTTATTATATGGAACATTAGCATGCTCTTTTTACATGTTCACTTGATTCTTTGGGTATTATACCACTGATTATACATTTTATGATCACCCTACATATGAAAACTACTTTTCAGGTTTCCAAGAGGACTTTAGGGACCAATCTGGACATTAAAATCTTGTTCTTAGAGCTGTTATTGATTTTTTTCATAGGAAATGTATTTTGGTATATTGGATACTTTTATTTTTATTGTTTTAATTTATTTGTGATTTTTTTATGGTTTTTGATTTAATTTAATTTTTTCTACTGGAGTTGTTTACTGGTTGTTTATTCTATCTTTCGATGTTTCTTTTACATTAAGTGGAAATTATAGTGACCCAATATTTTCACATGCCACAAGAATAAAAAAGGTTTACTCTTGAACTTAGAATATATAAGGTCGAAATATGGAAATACAATGGTTTTTGGACATGTTTTGGGTCATTTTTATCCATTATTATTTTAGTTTAACCCCCCAATAAACAAATGTTTACCTTTATCGTGGTAAATAATTTTTACTGCTTTTACAATTCATTATGTAAAAAAGTTATGTTGATATAATTAAATAAAATAAATTTTTATAATTACAAATATTTAATCCATTTTTTCAAAGTCCATTCACATAAGTGGAAAATTTTAATTTAATATAAATCCCGCAAACATGTCGAAAAAACAGATTTTTGAAGAGAAAATGTAAAAAGTTTATAAAGATTTAATAACAAAATTCAATATAAAAATGATTCAAAATTCATAAATTTGATTAATATATATATATATATATAATTTAAATATTTTTTCTTTTAAAAATATATTAAAATAATTAATATGTTTCTAAAATCTTTAATAGAAATAACAATTCTTAATAAAAACATGTGTTTTTCACTATTTATCAAAAAATTAACTTTTTTCAGAAAAATAGAAAAGCATTAACAATAAGATAACTTTTACATTTTGATTCAAAAATTTAAGATCATTTATTCAATTATTTTTCTAATAGTGTAAAAAATTAATTTTAAATCTGAGTGCAAAAAAGGAGACAAAACTTCTTTTAAAAAAAGAAATTTAAGCGTAAAATTTGTTTCATTTTTATATGTTTTCTAGAAAAAATATAAGTAAAATTTTAATAATTTTTTTAAATATACAATATATAAAGTTCATTAAAATAATTCATATAAAGTGATTTTCTTAATTTATTGATGTAAACCATGTTTTTGTGAAGACAAATAGTTTTTTAGAAAAGCATTTCCATTATTTTCAAATTGTTTTTATTTCAATTTCTAATTAATTTTTCATAAAATAATTTATTTTATATAAATTTTTAAGCTATATATTTCCTTCATTTATTTAGTCTTATTCATACCTTAGATTCTAATGGTTGTTTGAAAAATATCATGTTACATAAAAATATTTTAATAGAACGTCATGTTTCGTTTAGACTAGATGTTGCGTGTATTGCAAGATAAAATCAGTATTGTACATAGTGTAATATAAACACAATTTTGTGTGTAACAAATAATATTTAAAGGATTAAATTTAATTAAAAAATAAAATATTTTTCAAAATCTTGAGGTGTTATATTATACCCCCATTAAAATTTATTTAACTGAAAAAATTTGTCACTTAATACCAATAAATGAAGATAATTCTACCTCACTACATTGTAAAATTTCCCACATAGCTTCCTAAAGCTTCTGTTTCTATAAAAAATGTTAACCTTGTGAGTGTTATTGTTTTTTAGAACTTTCACTATATGATCTAAAACATCAACCAATTTTTTCCTTATAGGAAATATCATGCCCCAATGGTATAACCTATAAGTCCAGTACATGTGAAGGATCAGGAATATACTACCTATGGAGAGGTACATGGAACACATCATGAAACTGATAGAGGTCTAGTTTAAGTTCTAAATAATAAGATACTATCCTGATATGATCAAGTATTTAAAAGGGGCTGATATACCTAGGTCAAAGTTTTTCTTTCCATTCCAATAGAGAAATTTGGAGACACTATCTTCAAATTGTAGATCACATAATCAATTATCATCGTACCATTTTTTTCAAATTTGTACTATTATTTACATGTTTTTGAATGTATCTGACATTCTCTTCCATCTCATCATCTTCCTCAAGTCTTAATAGATTTCCTTCTGAAAATTCATCCTAGTAAGTTGGAGTTCTATACTTATTTCTATAATAGACTTCATAAAGAGCCATCTGAATCTTCGAGTGAAAGTTATTATTGTAAGAAAACTAAAATAGAGGAGGGTTTTTACCTCAAACACCTTTTAAAACTATATAACAAGGCCATAGAGTATCCTCTAGGGTTGAAATTGTTCTATCAGACTATCCATATTTCTGAGGATGATATGTAGTGATAAATCATAACATTGTATGAAGAGTTTGTTACGAATTGTCCAAAAAATTGAGTTAAAAATTGGATTCAGGTCAGATATAATTTAATATGATACTTTATGAATCCTTACAAATTCCCTTAATGTATATTCAGGAAAAAGGATCCAAAGATAAATTTTTTATGATATAAATGAAGTGGTATCACTTTGTAAGGAGATTGGCTACAATCCATAATTACCTCAACATCAAAGATAATATAAACTGTAAAGTTTACCAATACCTTTAATCATATTTTCACAAAGTGTAAATGAGTTACTAATTAAATAACATTTTCACTAAAAGATAAAAAACCAAAGGGATGTATTTCCATAAATATCTCTTAAAATATCCTTAATATTGATAAACTCTAATCACATAAAACATAAAAATAGGTTTCAATGACATAGAAATTATGATAAACATTAAAAGTATAACCCATGATGGCACTCATAACACTTAAATTAATAGTTCATAGAATATTATGTAAAAAACATCCACTGGAATCTTGGATTCAACCTTGTTCCAACAGAATAGAAAATGTGATTTCATTATTCTACAAACCTTGTATAGGGAGATAATCAATGCTCAAAATAACATACAATTTAACTAAAGGATGAACAAAAGAATTTTTAAAGGTGTCATTCATACAAAATCTAACATGAAATTTCCTACTATGGAGTAGAGTATAAGTGTTCCCTCATTATCATGATTCACTTCAACCATTATGATTTCATAATATTTCCCTTTTTTCTTTATTATTATATGTTATTGTTTTCTATCATCCTCATTATTCATTAGATAGGTGCATTAATTCACATGATTCACATACTCCTTGAATTTGAAACAATGGAGTGTGGGTGGTGAATTATATTAAAATGTCTCTTTATTCTCATCATTAGATAACTTCTTCCTATCAATTCTACATTAGATATCCAGATGAGAAACACTTACATAATTAAAACATTTACTAGTTCCCTTAAGATAATTTACTCCATGTGTATTCCCACACTTTTGAGCATAAGGGAAATCCCATCTTCTTTTCTCCATGGTTTTTTTATTTTATTTTTAATTCCATTTGTTTATTCATATCAAATCCATGATATTGATATGTAATTCCAACCTTGATTTTTACCTTGATATCACATCAAACAATATCTTCATAGATACTGAAGTCTTCTATGGCTAACAACCTTCAGAGATATGGTTTTAAGCCACCAAATAATTAACCAACGTTACTTTCAGGCTGGATGATTATAATAGAAGAGTACCACACAAGTATTATATAATTTTCCTTGTAGGTACAAATGGATTCATCATAATTTTTATTTTTTAAAGGAAATACTTCTCTATATTTTTATAAATAATATGAGTAAATTACTTATTGAAAAATAATTTCTTAAACTCATACTAATCTATGGATCCAATTTTATCCTGTTGCCACAAATTCTTGATAAGATTACACCATTGATCTGATTCACCATTCAAATGGTAGATAGCTAAAATGACTTTCTCATTCTCTGAACACTAGAGGATGAAAAATATATTTTAAGTGGTACTAATCCATTTATCAACAACTAGTGGATTAGAAGACCCAATGAGAGAAGGTAGTTGTTGCATCATGAATGAAACAAAAATATATTCTTCTCTTATATTCTCATTTGGAATTCCATAATGATTCATATATTGATAATGTTTTGTGAGAAATTAAAATATATTTTTCATTCTAAATCCAATAACATTTAGTTTATCAGGAGGATAATCACCGCATTTTCTATCACATTCATCTTTACCAAATTTATTCAGATTCTAGCCTTTGACTACAACTAAAATCATAGTGTGAGAAACACTAATAATATTGGGGAACCAGCTAATTATGAAAAATAACATATAGGATGTCTAAATGATGACATATTATTTTTAATCCATGTCACCTAAGGTTTATCCTAGGTTATTCATAATTTTCATTTATTTAAATCCTTCATGATGGTTCATAAAGTGTTTGTGGATTTATAAAGTATATCCCTTAGGAGTTTCAAACTAGGTGTATAAAAATTCCCATTATCATACAATAGGTGATGATTAAGTCCATCTCAATGTAACCTTTTTATAGCTATTACCCCTAGGTACCTCTGTGTGAGAGCCACATCCACTTGTAGTATATAGAAAGGAATGTAATTTCTCAGAAACCACTCACTCTATCCTTTACTATAATTCCAACACATTTTCTTATAATTTTACTCATCCTTAGAATTATCCTTGCACATAACCCCAGAAATATTTTTAGACATATCCACAGGGATCTCAATAAATATTTCTCATCTTAGTTTCTAAATGTTAACTAAACCTTTCCTCAGATACCAACTATATAAATTTTGGTTTTTTACATGACAAAATCATCCCAAATGATCCATTCTTGAACATAGAAGATATAAGGTCTACATATGTCCATTAAATGGGTTTTAGATATGTTTTGTGTTATTTTTAATCCCTATATTTTTATTTTAACCCTCCAGTAAACCCATTTTTACCTTAATCATGGTAAATATTTTTTACTATTTTAACTATTCATTATGGGAAAAAATTAAGTTGACCTTGTTAAAAAAATATAAATTATTCTAATTAAAAATATGGAATCTATTTTTCCAAATTCAATTTATATAAGTGGAAAATTTTAATTTAAAATGAATCCCACAGATGTGTTGAGAAAACAGGTTTTCAAAGAGAAAATGTTCAAAAGTTTAAAAAGTTTATATAGAAATATTAAATATTAAAATGACTAAAATAACCTAAATGGAATTAATAGATATATAATTGAACAAATTTTACTTTTAAAGACATATTAAAATAATTCACATGTTTTTAAAGGATTTAAATTAATCAAAACTTATTAATAAAATACAATATTTTCCACTATTCATTGAAAAATTAACCTTTTACAAAAAATAAAAAAATCACACTAAGATAATTGTGAAATTATGATTTCAATGATTTATTTTATTTTTTAAAATTTATTTTTTAAAATGTTCAAAAATTATTTTTAAAACCAAGTTCATAAAAGGTGACAAAACTGTTTTTTTTTTTGAAAAATACAGTTTATATGCGTAAAATTGGTTTTATTCTTATCAATTATTTAGAAAACACATAAAATGAATTTTAAAATTTTGATTAAATATAAGATATATAAAATTTATTAAAATAATCACCCAAAGATATTTTTTTAATTTACTGATATAAAATACCTTTGAGCGCAAAAAAATATTTTTCAGAAAAGGATTTCCATTATTTTCAAATAGTTTTTATTTTCATTTATAATTGATTGGTCAACAAAAAAAATTAATATAAATTTTTAAACCATATATTTTCATAATTTATTTAATCCTATTCATATCCACTATTCTGAAATCTATATGATAACTATCATATTAAATTATAATATTTTAATAGTGTGTCACATTAAATTTTAACTCAGGGTTTCATGTAACAAAAATAAAACTCAATGTTTCCTGTAACACAAGCTAAGCTTGGTGTTGTGTGTAATGAAAAATATTGAGAATATTAAATTTATTTGAAAAATATACTTTACAAAATATCTGGGTGTTTCAGTAATTCCTCTCATATACGATATTATATATATATATACACATACACACACCCCCACTCAGTGCTTGTCTTCAATATGGGGAATATTGGAGGTGGGACTCAAGGGTTCATTATCTATCTTCCTACATTGTGGTATCTTTTAAGGTAGGATTTCATGACATGGTGGTATCATATATTATAGTTGAGGGATAGGATGGAGTATGAATTTTGGCACTGTGAGGTTTTTTCGGTTAGTAGGGTAGTCATGCTAGTTGACCTTGGTGTGTGACATAAGCCATGGATACTAGATTAGACATGAGATTTTAGGGCCTCCCATGATTTGGTGCATAGACATTGAGCTTATTGAATAACCAAGAAAGGTCTACCTATTTTTAGGGTAGAGACCTAGTACATCATGATTGATAGTGTTCATGTATGAATAGGTTTATTATGGAATGTTAATTAAATAAAAAATTAAATACACAAGATTTGATAAAATTCTACGCTACCAAGCTTTGGATGGTCTCCTTTATTTTCAATAATGTATCATGGTCATTATATTTGGGTATCTTAGGTATTTGGGGTTCAATAGGTTGATCAATTTGATCATCATATAATCAACTAGATAGAGGAGGATGAGGTATAGAAAATGGATTTGTATGCCTTTGAGTGTTAGAGTTTGGTAATGTATGAGGGGAGTATCTTGGATCTGGAGATGTAGAACCAGTTATAGGATCACAGTATCACTTTTGATCGAATTCAATCATGGACTTAGTTTTGGATGTTGTTAGTATTTAGTCAGTTCTAGTCCGTTTTTCATTAGTGGTGGTCATTGTATAATGGTGACAAATAAGAAAAAGATGTGTTTTTTCAGAATATAAGAAGGAGTTCTATTCAGAGTTCCTATCATCGAATATAAAGGTAGTGAAGTGTATGGATTTTCCCTATCTTTAACATGGGAGTATGATTGTGAAGGATCTTTGGATCATTCTCAAGTACGGCATGTGATTTTTCATTTATGAGAATTCCAAAGAACACCAAGAGGAGCCTTTTCACCTAGTGATCAGGTTTGTAATCACCTTGTTTATTCTTCCAACATATATAGAGGTGAAAAAGAAGGATATGGTTTTCAAGAGGATTATATATCTAGGATTTGAGCCTCAATATATTTTCTAGTATGGTGTCTCATGAAGAAGATCTATAGGAAGTGATTCATGGGTCCTCAGGCTGTCATGGTTTAACCAGTTGGGGATCAACCATATCAGATATCCTTCTGTCCTTATTGTGAAGTAGGCTTCTGAACTCTTGTCAGCGGAATTAAGTTTTAATGATATGTTTATATGGTACATGATAACTACCAAGATCAATGTACAAACATGCATGGAGGATAAAATCAGGTGGTTGTTCATACCTCTTTTAGTCAATAGAAGTTGTTTCCTCCAATGCAGTTTTAGCAGTAGGGACCATCGGTACTTCTTCAGTAGCTAAGAGAATATGAATTTAGGTAAGGAAAACCTCATGATGGTCCCTATACATATGAACCTAGAAAATAGAATATTTTAGGAGTCCAACATGATAGGTGGAAAGGAGATAGGTGTGGTCAAATGCATACGTTATAGGTGGTAGTTTTAGTAGGCTCAGGAGTTGGTTGTAGTAAAATTGGTTTATCATATACTCTTGTGTATTCCTTGTTTAATTCAAGAGCCCCATACTAATTTGTTTCACCTAATTTGTTTTATGACTTGGGATTGTACGTGGAGAGACTTCCATTTCCCATGGTGTTATCTACACCAGTTAGAGATCAGGTTGCTTTTTTGACATGTGTTGGAGATGTATGCTAGTGACAAGGCAACACTAGTCCACAAGATATTTCCTTTTATTTTAGATACAATTGTATGATGTTATCCATGGTATGGATTTTCTTTATTCAATGTGTGAAATCATCGAATATTTCTATAGAAAAGTTTGGTTTTTCAACGTGTAGTCCTAGTGAGCATCATTCATTAGAAAGCAAGGCTATTGGATGGGTGGTATGAAATAAAAGCCTCTTTTATCTCAGTTGGTTGATATATCAATTGAAGCTCGGGTATAGTATGTTCACAGGGTCATGTAGGGGGTCCAGTATGTTTTTCTATAGGAGTTTGGGAATTTTCCCCCTTGGAATAATGTAGAGCTTAGGATAGAGTTGCAACCAGGTGATTCTTCAATTTTGATGGAACCCTACTGAATGGTGCCTATGGAGTTACACAAGTTGAGGTTTCAGGTTGATGATCTGATGTATAGGGGTTTCATCTGATCTGTCGTGCTTCCTTGGGGTTCCCTAATGTTGTTTACTATGAAGCAAAATAGTAGTCCAAAGTTTTTTATAGATTATAGGAGGTTGAATCAAGTGATGGTTAAGAATTGTTACACTCTTCTAGGGATACATTATCTTTAAGACTAGTTGAAATAATCTAGTTGGTTTTTAAAGATTGATAAGTGTTATTTATATCACCATTTAAGGTTGAAGGATGAGGATATCCTGAAGAAATCGTCTAGGTGCAGGTATGGGAACTATTCGTTCATGGTCATGTCATTTGGTGTTAATAATTCACAAGATGTTTTCATGGGACCCATGAACTCTATATTCCATGACTACCTGGAATAATTATTAATCATGTTCGTCAATAATATATTGATCTACTCAAAGTTAGAGGATGAGCATGCTAAGAATCTCAATGTCATTTTTCATATCCTTAGACACCATAAACTCTATGGGAAATTGTTCAAGTCTATATTTGAGACATGAGAGGGCTGTTTCCTTAGAAATATGGTGTTTCAGCAAGGTGTGGCAGTAGACCCATTGAAGGATGAGGTTGTTGTTTCTGGGGAAGCACCTAGGTACAGGGTGTAGTTTCACATTTCTCTCCGTTTGAATGGTAATTTTCAGAGTTTTTTTCCCGATTACTCTTGATTTATAGCCCATGAAACAACTTTGACCATGAAGTACCATTCCCTCATGGAGTTTGATCAATTTAATGAAGCATTCAGTTACCTGATTGAGATATTATTGAGTGATCCAACTATTTGGTGGCCTGAGAAGAGTGTATTGTTTGAGGTTTTCTATAATGCTTCCCATATAGGATTGGGATGTGTGTTTATTCAGAAGATTAAAGTGATCTATTATGGGTCTAGTTGGTTATTTACCCCATGATCATATAAATTCCAATAATTATCTGGGATAGCTGTGATTGTTTTTATGTGTAATTTGTTCCAGAATTACATTATCGGTGAGTGCATTGTGTTTTTTATAGAGAATAAGAACCAAACACATGTATTCTCTCACAGATATTTAAATCTAAACTAGTAAAGGTGGATGGAGTTACTTTAGTATAATTATTTGATATCTATTACACCCTGAGAAAGAGTAATATTTTTGTTGAGGCATCAATTCAAAAGTCTTGAGGGGATGTAGGTCGAGAGTCTGCTGATGTTTTGAAAGGGATGGAAGATCTAACAACGATGCATCTTGACGTTGGAGAGAGTAGTGATCACGGTTGTTTTTATCTTATGATATTGGAGTCATCCATTATGTGATAGGAGGAAAAGTCTCAGTGGAGATATTCATAGGTATAGGTGATGTGAGACCATGTTATCCATGGTTATTCTATGGAGGTTTGGTCAGAGGATAGTCAAAACTAGGGGGTTGTTTCCGGGAAGGTTTTTTATTCCATTGGAAGTGCATAAGGATGTTCTTTGTGCGTATCAAAACTCATCTTTATTAGTTAATATTGGAATGACTAATATGTATCTTGAATTCAGAAAACAACTTTGGTGGTTGAGTATGAAATAGTTGGTGGCAAAGATTGAGATGGGGTTTCTAGTTTTTCATAAGGTAAAGGTGGATCATCATGTTCTAGGAGGCTTAATACATTTGTTAGATTTTATGAAGTTTAAATTGGATGATATCTCTATGGATTTAAACACCAAGATACGTCGGTCATAGGGAGGTTGTGATATTTTGGGGTGACAGTGAATCGACTAATGAATTTGGTCATTTTCTAGTGATATGTGAGTTCTATTTCATGGATGTATTGGTGAGGTGGTATGTGGATGGTGGGTTTAGGCTTCATGGGGTACCAATAAATATCATATATAATTTTTATCCACTTTTTTTATCATGGTTCTAGATGGTATTTCATCATGGCCTTTCTCCTAAATGTGCCTTATCACTACTTTCAACCCTCATATTAAGGGGATGACAGAGAAGACCATCTAGAAATTGGAGGACATGTTGAGATATTATTCCCTTGACTTTGGTGTATTGTGGGTAAAGGAACTACCTATGGTCATGTTTTCATAAAACAACAACTATCACTCATTTATTGGAATAACATATTTGAGGTATTTTTATGGGTGCTCATGTTGTTCTTCATTATGTTGGAAGGAATTTGGGGAGTCATTAGCTCTTGGTCATGATGTGGTGAAGAGAATTACCAAATATATGAAGTTATTATAAGATAATATGAGGGCAATGTAAGACTATCAAAAGGACTATTCTTATGAAAGGTAGATCCCCCTATAATTTTAGGTTAGAGACCATGTTTTATTGATAGTCTCCCCTAAGGAGGGGAAGAGGAGTTTTGTGCGGGGTAGTAAGATTTCTCCTAGGTTCATTGGTCCCTTTGAGGTATTAGGGTGAGTTTTCAAGGTTTCATATCATTTAGAATTTCCACCATAGTTGGAGAGGATCCATGGAATCTTCTATGTGTCCCATCTTCATCAGTATCTTCACAATGATGCCCACATTATTGACTAGGGAGAGTTGGATATTGAGGATGATGAAACATTCATAGAGCATCCAATTAAGATACTTGATCATCTAGGGAAGGTGTTTCATGGATGAATCACCCCCTTGGTTCATCTACTTTGGAGTAAGATATGGAGATGTATACCTAGTACCCAAATTTGTTTTTATTTTTTCTTTACTCTATTATCATTTTATGATGTGATGTATAGATATTTATATTTTATAAGATGTGATTTTTCTTGGCATTGTAATGTGTGATAAAGCTTCCTGCATATGAGAATATAAAACCATGATTCCTAATTAGGACATGTTATACCATAACATGATTAAAACCATGTGGGAATGTTATTTCCAACCAGATAGGATAATATCTTGACATAGAAGGTGTAAAGTGGCTGGTGTGTGATGGTGTGGTTGTGCAAGGTGTTTTTTGGGTGTTTCTATTTAGCATGTCTATCTTGTGGTATCTTTTGATGTGTGATGAGATCTTTGAGAGGTATCTTGCAGGGTTTTTGTTGGACCCCTTTATTTTATGAGGTTTTGTTTCGATTCTTGAGGTCAAAAATAATTAAATAGGTATCTAATGTAATGTTCCATGCCTTCCTGGTTTATTAATTTTCTTGTTTTGTGGTTCATAAGTGTTTGGAAGATGTCCTAGAGGAGTTGGATGAGTTAGAAATGAAATTGTGCTATAATAAGGGCTTGTGTTTTCTCCAATGTTGACTTGATATTGTGGTATAATCATTTTATATTTTAACCTTATGATATAATTACGACTGCATTAAGGATTAGGTATGGTCTATATGAGTTCGTTGAAATTCTGTTTGGGTTGACAAACACACCAGTAGTGTTTATGGACTTGATGAACATAATCTTTCAGCTGTACCTAGATAAATTTTTGGTAGTGTTTGTGGATGAAAACTTAATGTACTCTAAGTCTCATGAAGATCATTTCCAACAACATGACATAATCCTTAGTACACTTAGAGAGAATCATTTATACACCAATCTATATAAATGTCAGTTTTGGATTGATCAGGTACACTTATTGGGTCACATAATCTCAGAGGAAGGTGTTTCAGTGGACCTCGATAAGGTCCATGTAGTGGTTTAGTAAAAGCATCCCAAGAACATGCTTGATATCCCTAGATATTTGGGATTAGTTAAATATTATAAGATTATTATTTAGAAAACTTTCCATTTAGAATAATTTACTGTAGGCTTGTCCAAAAAAAGGTATAAAGTTTGATTCGTCTAGAGCATGTGAGAATGATTTTGAAAAGTCGAAGAAATTCTTGAAATCGAAACCGATCATGATCCTACCTGAGCCAGGTGAGGAGTATACAGTGTTTTATGACACTTTTGGGATAGTTCTTAGAGAACTATTGATGCAGGGAGATCATTTTTTGGGGTATGGGTCTCAGTAGTTGAGGCCATATTAATGAAATTACCCAACGCATGAGCTCATGTTGCCTTAAGTGGTTTGTGCTTCAAAGTGTTGGAGACATTATCTATTGGGAGAAAAATTTACTATGTACATGGATCATAAGAGTTTGAATTACATATTTTAGTAGAGTGATTTTAATATTAGATAGTGAAGGTGGGTTGAGTATATACAGTTATTTTATTTTGAGCTTGTATATATTCCCAACAAGGTAAATAGTATTCTTGATGCTTTGAGTTGGAAAACTAAAACTCAGGTTGTTTTGGCTAATATGCACAATGTGGTTAAGGAGAGTTAAGAAGAGATGAATTTGGTTTTATTTTTATTGTATTATACAATTTTGATATGGATTGGGGATAGATATTATGATGGTCTACCATGTTAGTCCTTGAGATAAATCCTTAAAGGTGGGGAGTCACCTTCCTATTGGTGCACAGATGAGGATGAGATCATCTATGTCTGAAATCGGGTCGTCGTACCTATGATTATGTAGGATGATATAAGGGGTTAGTATCATGCCTCAAAGTTTGAGTTACATACATGTGTGACCAAAATGTACCATGACCTATGATGATAGTTTTGGTGGCTGTGCAAGATAAGGGAGAAAGCAGGGTTGGTGACATGATGATACACCTATCAGTAGGTGAAGGCTGAGCATTAATGACCTTTTGGTTTTCTATATTCATTTCCCATTCTATAATGGATGTGGGATGATGTGACCATGTATTTTGTGGTGGGTCTTCTAATAAAACCTTATAATAACAAAGCTATTTGGGTTATTGTGGATCGGTTGACAAAGGTAGCACATTTATTTACAATACAGGAGACTTTCTCAGTGGAGAAGCTGAGAGATATCTATTTTTTGGAGATAGTCTATATGTATGGGGTTCCACAGAATATTGTTTCAGAATGTGATTTTTTTTTCTTCATTATTCTTGTTGGGCTTATAGAAGTTCCCTCGTACTTAGGTTTTTTAGACTATAACATTCCATCCATAGACAAATGGGCAGTCAGAACATATTATACATGTTCTTAAAGATATACTGCAAGTATATGGTTCTGGATTTTGTTGGTCATGGGAGTAGAACCTAGATTTGGTGAATTTTTCCTATAATAAATTATATCGGTCTATGATTCATATATAATTATATGATTCTCTTTATGGTAGGTCATGCAGATTACCTATATATTGGATGGAGGTAGGTGAGTCAAAGTTTTTTGGACTAAGTATTGGGTAGGAAACATCAATGTATGATTATATAATTTAGAAATGTATTTTTATGGCTTAGATTATATAGAATTTGTATGTTGAAAGAAATCGATGACCCCTAGAGTTTACAGAGGTTGATCATCTATTCCTTCGAGTTTCACCTAGATTGCATCACCATAGGATACAAAGACAAGGAAAGTTGGCACACAGGTTTCTTGGGTCATTTGAGGTTGTGGAGAGAATCAGGCTGGTGGTATACCAATAGTCTCTTCCACAGAGATACAATGTTATGCATGATGTTTTCTATGTGTCTCAACTTCGAAGGTATCACCCCGACCCTTCTCATGTGATCTATATGGATAATATTGATCTTGATATAGATATGTCCTTTGAGGATCATCTGATACTTGTGTTGGATTATAGTTATAAAGGTTTATAGGGAAAGACTGTGTTGATAGTTCATCTATTGTGGAAACATGGATATGTTCAGGATGAAACATGGGAGAGAAAAGTAGATATAAGGGATTAGTGGCCCAACCTTATTGACTCGAAATCCTAGAGATTCATGGGATTAAAGCTCAAGGATGAGATAATATAAGGTTGGGAAATTATAAAACCCTGACCTTTTCTAGTGATGTCTCATGATTTTTTACTTGTGGTATTTGGATTTTTTTTGAGTACGTTTTGTTTTGGTTTTAACATGGGTTGTTTTTGGGTGAAATTTTGATAAAATTTAATTAAAGAGGGTAGTGAAAGGTTGGTGCATGGTTTTTATTAATCGTGCACCCCAACCCAACAAACCACACAACCTTGGATAGAAATAATATTCATGGATGGAGCATGGTTATTCAAACCGTGCACCCAAATAGGAGACACCCGGACCCCCCCCCCCCCAAGAAGAGTTGCATGGTTAAGCGCATGGTTAGGGTAAACTATGCACCCCAAGTAGAAAACCATGTGTACAATATTTTAATCCCGTGATAATTTTTAAAAAAAATTCCCAAAACACCGTATTATATCCACAAATCTTCTAACTAGACCCATAATTAATTTCTCTCTATTATAGAGCCTCTATGAGGGATTCTAAGGCTGTATGGCCTCTGTTCATGGTGTTTCGAAGCCTAGTTGGTAGATTTGTACCTCCTTGGGTATGTTGTTTCTTCCCAATTGATTTCTCATCTCTCTCTTGTTCTTCTCTGATTCTTTTGGTAGGTTGTTATCCTTTTTTTGGATCGAGATCTATATTTTTTGAATCTTGATATGTGATTTTTGGATCTAGATCTATAATTAAGAGTGCTTGATTTTTCCAATCTTGGATGTTGGTTTTAGATCTGAATATCGTGCTATGTTGTTACTCCGTTCAAATTGGGTATTTACCTTGAAAGAATGTTCATCAATGAATTGAGGTAGGTGGTATCTAATTAAAATACAAAAGTTTTTATTGCAATTATGTGTATGTAATTATAGAATTTCTATTTACATTTAGGAATTGAGTTCTTGATTTACATGATTAATTTTTTAAATTGGTTAATTATGGAAAATGTGAAATTTGGGATATTGGGATTATAGACTTTGGATAATTAATTGTTGAATTAATTATGGGATATATATATTACTAATTTGGGTACAAAATTTTTAACTTAATTGTGAGATATTGGGATTATTTATTTGACATTACTAATTGTTGAATTAATTATAAGATATTAATATTATGGATTTAAATTAATTAATTGTTTAATTAATTATTAGATACTAATAAAATATATTTGGATGATTAATTATTGAATTAATTATGAGATATTGAGATTATTTATTTGAGATAATTAATTATTGAATTAATTATGATATATAAAGATTGTCAATTTGGATAATTAATTACTGAGTTAATTATTAGAATATTTAATTGTGAATTGAATAATTAATTATTTAATTAATTATGGGATATAGAGTTTGTGAATATTGATTATTTAATTTTTTATTTAATTAATGGGATTGGTATTATTAATTAACTAGTTGATTAATTTAATGGATTGATGTGTTGAACTAATGATTGAATTAATAGTGGATGAGAAGATTAATTAATTGATGTATTAATTAATGGAATGAATTTGAATGGGTGAATGGTTACAATGAAATTCGTATGTGATATAGAAATAATAAATTGTAACAATTTAATTCATGATTGAATTATAACAATGATGGGTAATAATGGAATTCATGTGTTACTTGAGAACAATGTATGTAAAAACTTCCATTCATGTCTTAATTGAGAACAATGAATGGTAGTAGTGGCATTCAAGTGTGAATTAAGAGAAATGAATGATAACAATGGAATTCTTGTGTTAATTTAGACAATAAATGGTAATAATTGAATTCATGTGTTGATTGAGATGAAGAATTGTAATAATGTCATTTTGAGATATGATATTCCTCGGTGATACTTCAGGCTCCGACATGAGCCGAAGCAGGTATTGATGTATTGTTGTCTACTAGAACCCAAGGGGTTTATGTAGTTAAATAAAGATTAATTGATAATGTGGTAAGTTCTTACTTATTCATTTTAATTATTTATTTATATTTCATACACCATTATTTGATTGTTTATTGTTTTAGATGTGGTTGGTGGTGGCCTACTGAGTTGTACTCACACCCTAATCGGGCTGCTTGATCAGTACTTGAAGAGAATTCATGTTTGTAATATAGGATAAGGTCAAAGGAACAATGTTACATGACTGAGTTGGGATAGATCATTGATGAGGGAACGAGATGTTGTTCATGACTTTCTTGGGAGTGGTTAGTGCCTTTAATTTTTAGTTTCTTTTTGAAACTTTCCACGTGCTCTAGAATGGAATATCTAATATTTGATTTTGGTATTTTAATTCTAGTTTTGTTCATCCTATAATAATGATATAATCCTAGTTATTATTATATGTCATTTAAATATTTTTTTTTATTTCTTCTAGTGTATTACTCTGATAAAGTAGGTATAGTATCTACATGACTCATATTAGACCCTCAATTCTAGTTAGCAGCCTCTGAAATATAGAGAAGCATTCTTTAGGTCATGTGACTGACTGGATCGGGGTACTGGTGTGTGGTAATGAGGAAAACACATTACACAATAGAAGGAAAGTGTGGGTTAATAGGGATTTGATTGATATTCTTGGTTTTTTTGGAATTAAAGTTTGGATTTTTCTGAAATATGATTTATAAATTTTGAATTATTGGGTTTTATGCTTGAATATGGGTGGAAAGAAAGTGTGTGTTCATGTATCATTCTTGGAATGTAGAGATCAAATGAAATTAATATTATTGATTTTGATTCATATTCTAGACCGATATTATAGATATGATGTGGGGTTTAGTTACTTAAACTATCACACACAACTTATATAATCTTTACTATAAAACATCTTGGTGTAGCATTATTAGAATGGCCCTATATTACTGGTTATTACTATGATATACTATGAATTTTATGAGATCATGTATGAGATTTTACCAAACCTAAGAGTGGGAATGTTGGCCTATACTAAAGACAATATATTTTACACCCTTGTATCATAGGGTGTGTTTTTAGGGTTTCATGATGTGTGTTTGGATATCTAGATCTATGATAGATTTTTTTATATAAGTTTTGTTCTGGTAATTATACTTATATGCCATTGTGCTAACCTCCTTGTGAGTTCCAGGAGGGTGGGGATGACCATGGCCTGCTAAAAGTGGAGTCAAAGACTACTATTTTGAAATTTCATCATATTGATCAACATAATTGAGATATTATAATTCATGTGTTATATTATATGGGGAATTGGGTATTTAGGGTTAGGTTGACTATGTTAAACATGAATAAAGATTTCTAGTTATAGTAATCAACACTCTTTTCCGGTAAGGGTAGACCACATTATGGTGAGTTCATGATAAATTCCATGTAGAATATCATTGATCATCTTGAGATACCCCATAATATATGGGTGATTCTTTATGATTATATGCTTCAGGGACCAACAATGAATTTGTGGGATAATTGGGTCTTGGAAAACTAGTATGTAAGGTTATCTTAGGACTTCCAAACACTCTTTTTTAAACATTTCTCTGTAAAAACTTTGAGGAATGATAGGGAAAAAGATTTTATGTTTCATATTTAGGTGGATATTACAGTGATGGATTGTGTCTCCCACTTTATGGATTTTCTAAGGATTTCACCAACATCAGTGGGTGATGATAATTCTAGGTCCATGAATTTTTAGGATAACCTGAGTCATTTTATATGGTCAAAAGTGAATAGATTATACTTGACATCATTCTCTAAGGTCATGAATTAAGAACTTATTATATAGTGTAACTAGATATAGGGTTGAACATTTGGGAATCATGCTTCTTCTTTCAATGTTAAGATTGGTTCATTAGGTAGATGTATGTAGAGGTATGTGGAGTCTTGTCAGGGTATAGAGAGGTAGGCTACCTAGGGAAGGGGTTTATTACTTCCTCCAAAATGGATATCCTCTATCAAGTGTAATAATTGTAGTCATCTAGGATATATTCAAGCTAATTATGATAGTTCTCTAAAATATTTCCACTCTTATGGGGAGATGGGGAACTTTTATGGGTTTTTGGCATATCATCATGCTTGGGAGGTGGGTGTAGATATAGTCAATATTGGGGTTTAAGATTAGGTTTAGGAGTGGTTCTGGTAATTAGAGATCCTCATACTATTCAGGTTATATAGATGGTGATATTTTGTAAGGGTAGGGGCGGCTACACCATCAGGGTGATTCCCCTTAATAGAGTTAAGAATCATGACCTCGTGTATGGAGTTTATACTAGATTCACACCATCAATAAAACTTCTATTATGAAAGGTGGGGATCCTTATATAATTTGATGTATGATTCTTATGGGATCGACCCTTTTATCTACCTTATTCAATATAGGTGTGTTAGGATCATTCACATCTGACAATCTTGTCTATGATCTGAGGATTATATTTGAGTGTATTTATGGGGTGATATCAATAATTGTTCCCATAGGGGTGTGATCTAAGGATACCCAAAGATATAAAAAGTGTGTAATAGTGATTGGTGGAGGTAGGTATTATCTTAGTCCAAAAAATACTTAGTTTAACTACCACAAATCATGTTTCTTATGTTTTTAATGATATTTATGTTTTATGATAGTATATTATTTTCTGGACAAAATTTTGAAAAACAAAATTTAAGTCTTTATGTGACTATGTCCACTTTCTGTATGAATAATATAAACTGATTATAAAGGCCAAGTGACCTCATAGAAGTCATTTTGTGTTGAAATCTAAGTGACTATATGAACAATAAAGTAATTTTGCATCAGATAATTTTTTCTCTATGTCTTGAATTGATTGCATGAAGAGTTCAAGTGATTGTGTGAAGGATTCAACCTACTATCAAGTGACCATGTGAGGTGATCATGCTCGTGAAAATGGAAAGTGAACATTCCAAATAACCATTGAAAAATGACCGTGCTAGGTGAACATGTGAATTGATCATGAAAAGTAGTTGTACTAAGTGTCTGCACGACAAAGTGATTGTGCTAAATTGAAGAATAATTGACCATATCAAACTTATGTAGTGAGGAATATTTAGATCTCCAATAAAAATATTTTTTTAGCATTTACATGAGAAGTCATGTCACTTATGGTTTCCAGGTTAGACCAATGTGTACGAGGATTAGTGTATGAATAACATCCAATGGATAATTAAATAGAGTGCTCTCTTAAAGAATTATATCCACTAATTGACCCATTAAAAGTGAGAAAAATGTAGTGACACAAAGTTATTGAGAACTCACTCTGAGATATTAATTTACTGAATGCTTCTATGACACTCTATTTTTTGACCTCTTAGTGAAAAACTTGGTTAAAGAATTTTCAAGGATAGATTATAAAAAAATCAATCAATTGAATGTTTCACAAATTGAGATGCTTCAGACTTTCTATCTTCCAATCTTTTGATCTATATTTTTTAGCTTAATTTTTTATCTATTTTTTATTACTATATATTTTCATTATAACATTCTCCTATATCGTACTGAAGATTATTAAATACTCTTTCTTTAATTATTTTACTCCAGTCATCCCACCAATAATTGTGGAAGTTGTTGTGTGTATCATGGACTAAATAAAGTGTAATTGTTTATAAAAATATGATCTAAGTTGGGGATCAAGTTTATTGTTCAATAAACTTCTTGGTGGCTAGTGATTTTCATGTAGAGATAACTAGGTCACATCTTGACATGGAATCTCTTGATTTATTCCACAAGGTGTTTTTAAATTTTTTATTATTGTATTTTCAAAAGAAAACAGATTTTTTTTCAAAATCTATATAGAAAAATAATAATATGGTATTTAACTTTAATTATTTTTTCATATACTATATTTAATATGATTAGATGTATTTTAAAATTTAAAGTTATTTTGAAATTGTTTTAAAATGGCTATAATCAAGCCTTTGAGAAATCATTGGAAAAATTTTAATTAAATATTTATACAATTTTAGTTAACTATGATTTTTTAAAAAAACTAAGGGATTTAGTTTCAAATTTACTTAAATAGGAATTTATATTAGAAACTCAATTCACCCATATTGAGTTTTCCAATATGACCAACATTTGGTATCAGAGGGAATTATTTATTCTATTTTCCTAGCTTTTAATCTTGATCATGTTTTTATGTAATATATTATTTTTTATTTGTTCTATAATTTGAAATAATAGAGGATAAGTCTAAAGGTTATTCCACCAAAATACCTAACTATTTTAATGGGAAAAAAATTCATAGTGGAAAATAAAATTAAAACTCCACCTTGAGAGCATAGAATTTTCTACACCTTGTGCATGCTTCTTTTGACGATACATGACCACTTGAACTCAAACCTGCTACAGAAAACATTAAGGATGATATGTCAAATTTGAATATAAATAAAAAATATAATACCTCTAATATTTAATCTGATTCACAAAAATAATCTTCTAATAGAGATCATTAAATTATTCCTGACTGAGAAGAATCCTTGGGTGAACTAAGTTCTCTAGTCCCTATAACCATTAGAATCCTTAGGAACCATCCCCTGGATGCTGTTGTAGGAGACCTGGATAATGGAACTCAAACATTATCTTCAATTAAAAATCTAGTTATACATCAAGCCTCCTTATCATAGCATGAACCTAGGAACATAAAATAATTATTCAATAGTGAAATTTTGGTAATGTCTATGAAATAAGAATTAAATCAGTGTGAAATAAATTAATTTGGGAAATTAATCTATAGACCTAAATAGTACCAAAATATTGGAATCAAGTGGGTATAAAGGATCAAGGTTGATGAATTTGTAATAAAAAAAGAAAAAAAATCTAGATTTCTTACACAATGATATAGTCAATAAGAGGGTATTCTCTATAAAGAAACCTTTTCAGTAGTGGTTAGAGTTGAATCATTTAAAATACTTCTTTACAATAAAAATCATCTTATTTTCAAATTATATAAAATGGATTTCAAGTCTATATTTATAAATTGATATATTATTGAGGTTGTTTTTGTAGAACAACCCCATGTATTTTTAAATCCTCTTCTTCCAAATCATGTTTTTAAAATATTTAATACTTTGTATGGTTGCAATAAATATCCCGGAGCTTAGTATAATTGGTTTAACACCATTCTTATTTAAATTTATTCTAAAAATAGTATTGTTGACCATATGTTATTTATAAAAATAATTTCAAATGATGTTTTAATAGTTATAATATATGTTGATGATATTATTTTTAGATCATCTAAAAATTCATTATGTGTGGAATTTTCAAAATTAATGCAAAATGATTTTGAAATTAGTTTAATAGGTAAACTAAAATTCTTTCTCCATTTTCATATTTTTCAAAACAAATATGGAATTGTTTTAAAATAAAGTAAATACAAAATGTTGGGTTTAAAACATTTTGTTACGGATAGAACCAAAGGTAGTGATACTCGGATAGGAACAAGTAGTAGGGTGGATATGGATGGAGCTGGAATTTCAATTAAAAAAACTACATATAAAGGTATGATTGTAAGTTTACTATACATAACTTATTGTCTTGGTAGCATTATGTTTAGTGTGAGTATTTGTTACTACTTGTAAGAAAAATTAAAATAATCTTATATAAATGATGTTAAAATAATTTTTAAATGAATAAAAAATACAACCAGTTTTAGATTATTATACTATAGAGATCATGCATTTGATTTAGTTAGTTATTCTGATTTAGATTTTGGTGGTGGTAAGTTAGATTAGAAAAGAACCTCTAGAACATTTCATCTTTTAGGAAAGTCTCTAGTTTCATTGTGTAGTAAAAATAATAATTCTATCATATTATATACTATTGAAGCTGATTATATATATTCAATTAGTTTTTGTGAAAAAATTATATGAATGAACCACACTTTACTAGACATTGGTTATCAATTTTGACATGCCCCTATAAATTGTGAGAATAAAAGTTCTATTAATATTTCTGAAAAATATATGTCTCACTCCAGGAAAAAACATATTGATATAAGACATCACTTTTTGAGAGACCATTTTCAAAATGTAGATACTACACTTGAGTTAATTGGCACTAAATATCATCATGTTCATATTTTTAGAAATTATCTGAATATAGAGAGACTAAATTATATCAGAAAAGATCTAGGGATGATTAATTATTCCTAAATACTTAAATTAAATTTATAAATCTTTTATTTTTCAATTTATTTTTAAAATGATTAAAATCTATGTTTACTTTTAATATTTTTTCATAATTTAAGTTAAGTGGTCATGAGATTTTTTTTCATATGGCCAATTATGTGACTATGATAAAATTTTTTCATGTGGTTAGTATACCTATTGTGAACATTCTACATAACCACAAGGAATTTAATATGGAATGTATATTAACTATAAATGTTCTACGCTGCCACAAGTTTAAAGTTTGTCAACCTACTATGATTTTTTATGTTTGAAATTTTATTTAAGTGATTTGGAGGGATTTAATTTAGTTTATTATTATTTTATTCCCTGAATAATTGAATAAAATTAAAATTTGAATTTGAATCATCACACATCTCCTTCTTAAATGCACATTTTTTTCAAAAAACTACTTGCTAAATCTCTCTAAAATGCCTATTTCTCAAGACTAACTCCCTTTTGAAATTGAACTTAAACCTCTTGATATTTGAATCAAAGTGTAAATATGGTTATAGTGAAAATATCTTGGGATAATACATCTTTTATTGGATCACCTCCTTCAAATAGATCTAAAAAAGAATGAGGTAGCTTGAGTGTTGTGGAGATGCCTTGCAATCCATATTTTCTAGATTTTAATATCATTTTAAAAATAGATATTGATGTCAAATGTCTCTAACGCATAAATTATTTGATCTGGAATTTAATTCAAAAAAATGGATAGAGTGAATTATTCAAGGATAATAGTACGATATTTTATCCTCGGATAGTTAAGGATTTTTTTAATAGATATGGAACTCATTTATAGTGATTCAAGGGATACCATAAGAATAGTTTTAAAGGGATACATTCTATGTTTTTCTCAAATATCAAGGCTAAAGTCTTATGTGTCCCTCATATAGAAGAGTATGAATATTATCAAAGTTCATATCCTATAAATCATGATCATTTTGAATTTTTGGGTGATCTTAAGGAATTAACTAGGAATATAAATCTATGAGACCAATTATCATAGAATTAAGTATAAAATATATATTTTTGATCAATGTTTTTTAATATATCATTAGTTCTAGGAAAGTGGAATTCAATTACTTAAAACAATAAAATTTATTCTTTATTTATTTTATGAATAAAGAGATTAAAATAAACTTATCAAGATATGTCATGAGGGACATGAATTAATTATGAAAGAAATCCCAAATTTTAATTCACTTCCATTACCAAAATTCAACTCAACCCTATTAAAATTTAAAGGATTAATTAATTAGGGGGAATTCATTTCTTATGATTGTTGTTTCCTATATTATAGGATAAGTAAACATATGATGGTGAACTAGAACCCTTTAGGAAAGGAATGGGTAGAAAATAATGAAAATATTTATCAAAATATTTTAACATTGTTATGAACCCTCTCAAATTAAATGACCAAGTAAAAAATATTCTAGATCCTGAATAAATAGTTGACTATTCTTCTAATAAGAATGAATTTTTTGAACTGTAAAGTTATGTAGATGAATTAAGTGAAGCTATCTAGGTAACTCATGAGGATATCATAGACCCCTCTCGTTAAATTTCATCTTACCTCATGAGTATACTCTTACTACTACTTTTTGAGAAGAAGAGTTATAAGATGAAGAAATTAATATTATTGAGGTATAAATGAGTGGTTTTTTTGAATTAATTCCACAGGAGGTAAGAAACTCAAGTGATTCATCCATAAGTGAATAAAGTTATTAAAATTATTATACTCTAAGCCTTATCATTTGATGTGATCATAGGAAATTTGTGAGAGAAATAACTCTTAGGGGAGGAATATAATAATGATGACCATGAAGGTAATGCACTAGATCAAGTTGGACCATCCATCTCTTCTAATCTAAGAGTAATTGATCTGTATATGATTGTTGAGATTGATTCTCAATAAAGGATTGAAGTATCTCTTCTTAGGCCTTTAGTTTACCAAGTGTAGAAAGAAATGTTTGTTCAAACTCCAAAAAAAGTTGATGAGTAACCTATGGATAACAATTTGACAACTAATATTAGATCCATTCTCCTAGATCTCACTGAAATTGATCAGGAATAAAATGTTGAACTAGAAATTCCGTCCTTGGTGCCAGTGTGAGTGGAGTTTGAAGGTGGTCAAAATTTTAGGTAGCCTACTTTTGATCCATATACCCATCTACCTTCTTCTCCTCCATATACATCCTTTTTAACTAAATAATATTTGAATGAGTTTAACATAGATTTTATGGATGTTTTGAAATAATTTTTTATTGGTTTTGAAAATAGAGTGAAATTTGTTAGAGAAGAGTGCATCTCTAGGATAATAACTATAGTTATTTCCCATTTTCAAACTAAACTTAATCTCAAAATGGATCTTATAAAAATAATATAGATGATTTAATATCTCATATTGGTTCTTTTTATATAGATCATCATCATATGATATTGAAGTTAGATTAAATATTTTTGAATGCTTCTTTTCAGTCTTCTACTTTAGCCAATCCTCCTGCATATTCTTCTATTCTACCACATAAACCTATATAAAGTGTTTTTGGTGAAGATAAAATCTACCATATTATAAAATATGAGTTGAAAGTAGTCTTAAATTAGTTTCAAAAAACAAGATACATGGTGTTTAGTAGATTTTAAACATAGAAAATAAAGACCTTAGAACTATCTTGGAAAGATGAAAAGAAAGTTGACAGAGATTAAGGAATAATAAAAAGGTCCATTTATTTTTATATCTATAGGATCTTCGCAAAATATGATCAAATTAACTTGTTCACATCATTGGATAGTGATCTCAAAATTCATCCTTCGACTTAGGCCTTTAGATATTATTTAGAGAAGTTAAAGGTTATTACTCTAGTTCTAGAATCCCTTTTGAATAAGAAGAAGATTATATTTTTGACATAGAGCATGGTTCATGGTTTGTGATAAACATCACTAGATTTCCTAGGTCATACCTTTAAAATGTAAATACTATAATTTTGGATCCTTTGGCCTTACCCATTTCCGTATCCCCTACTTCTACCAATTCTTTTACTAACCCTTTTGGATTTTCTCCAAGACAAGTAGCTTGATACCTTAACCTTGTTTCTAAGTGTGTGGTTATTCAATATCCAACTTAAAACTCTTCTCCAAAACCTCTCCCTATATTCTTAGCCTACAAAACCAAATAAAATGATCATCCCTTCTGACATTATATATCGGCCTAAATATGATTTTTATAGGATTATCTGATAGAGTCTCTTTTTATAATCCTTTTTGAAACCAAAATGAAATTCGTTATTTCTATATATTTATTTCTTATTGTAAAATTATTTTTAATATTTATTTTTTGCTAAATTTGTTATATTTTAATGTAGAATAATTTTTTATAATCCCAAAATGGGGATAAATTAATGATGTTTCATTTCATTTCATATACCTACCATGATTTGTGATCATCAAAAAGGGATAGATTGTTTGACTAGTATTGAAACTCCTTATTTTATTGCCTAAAAATAATGTTTCTTATAATATTAATGATATTTATGTTTGATGATTGTAAACTATTTTTTCTATCTAAATTATGAAAAAATTATAATTATTGAAGTGATTGTGTCAACCTACCATATGAAGAATTCCAATTGAGTTTGAAGGCCAAGTGCACATATAGAAGTTACAGCATGTTGAAATCTAGGTTAATATATGAAAACTAAAGTTATAATGGATTAGATTAAAATTTTCCAATGTGAAGATTTAAAGTGACCGCATGAAGGATTCAACTACCCATAAGAAGAAAAGAAGTGACTACTTGAAGAAATGAAGTGACTGTATGAAGAAGGAAAGTCATGGTTCCAAGTGACCAAGCAATGTTACCATTCCAAGTGACCATAAAAATTGGACACGCTAAGAGAACATGTGAAGTGATTGATCCAAGTGAAAATGGATTGTCACTGTTCCAAGTTCCCATAGAAAGTTACCATGCCAAGTGATCATGTGAAGTGACTATGGAAAGTATCCATCGAAAGTAACTGTTTAAAGTGATAGTGATCCAAAGTGACTGTACTTAATTGAAAACCAATTTATTATATATAAATTAAGTAGTGATGAATATTAAATCTCTAATGGATACATTTTGGATCCATTTCAAATGAGTTAGAGAATTTATGTTTTCCAGTCTAGACTAATGAGTATGAGGATTAATATGAACATCCCCTAAGGGATAATTAGAGAGGGTGATCTCTTAATGAACTAAAGGAACTCATTGAAAAATTAAGAGTAGAAAAAAATTGTGACACAAAGGTACTAAAAACTCAGTAAAAGATATTAATTTATGGAATTATTCCATGAAACACTATTTTATAAACTATTAGTGCAATACTTGATTAAAGATTTTTCAAGGACAGATTTAAAGACAATATATCAACTAAAGGTGATCAGATTAAGTTACTTCATACTTTATATACTCCCATATATTTATATATCTATTTAAGAATAATTATTTATATATGTTTTCATTTTCCGCTATTTTAATTTTTAGATTCTTCTACATTGTACTGAAGAGTATTAGATCCTCTATTTTCATCATTTTACACTAGTTATCTCTTGTAAAATTATGGAAGAGGTTGTGTATAGCCTGTACTAATTTGTGTGAAAATTATTATAAAACATTTATCCATTTTATTGATCAATTTTATTGTTTAATAAACTATTTAGTGGTGGGTGATTTCTAATTGGAGATGTCTTGGTATAGCCTTGAGAGTGAACCACATTTTTTATTCCGATTTGTGTTTTTATTTGATTTTTATTATATATTCAAAAAACCTGATTTATATTTTAAAATCTATATAGAAAAATAATACATTGAAATTTTACTTTAACTAGTGTTTTTCATATTCTGTATAATTTAATTTTATGTACTTCAAAAGTTTAAGTGATTTTAAAATTGTTTTAACTGGGATATGACTGAGATTTTAGAAATGATTTGGAAACATTAAATTATATATTTCTACCATAATAGTTAATTGGGATGTTTTTAAAAAAATGGGTTTAGTTTTAAATATTTTTAAACATAAATTTTATTAGAAACTCAATTCTTCCCCGTCTTGAATTATACACTCCAACCAATAGTAAGATTCATTGGGATTTCATCATGTTAGATATAAACAGCTTCAATGTGATTTTTGGGGTGGACTGGTTGACTCATTATTGAATGAACATTGACATATATCATAGATAGACATCTCTTATTTTGATATAGGGTGAATTTTATACATAGTTCAGGGAAAGAGATCTATAGAAATATTATTCAAGACCTAAAATTTAGCTACTCAGGGTGATTTTAGCCTAATGGTTTATCTTTGTTATGAAAGGTGAGGAGACATTTGAGAAAGTATTTCCTCCTATTTACGACCAATTTTAAATTGTTTTTCCTATGTATTTCTCTGGAATTATAAGTTAATGTGGGATTGAGTTTATGATTTAACTTATGTTGGACACAAATTCCATATCTATTCTATTTTATAGGATATAGTATGCATATAATAGCATAATGATGGATTTCCTAGAGGATCTATAAGAAAATGGTTTTATTTTCTCAAGCACGTCTTCTAGGTGTGCTTCTATTTTATTTTCCAAGATGGTGGATGAAACATGGTGTTTGTGTGTGTATTACACAATGTTGAATCAAGTAATGAATAAGAACTCTTATTCACTTCCTTATATTGATGACCCATTTAATAAGATAAGGGGGTTCAATGGTTCTCTAACATCAAATTGATGTTGTAATGTCACCAGCTGTGTGTGAGGCCGTTTAATATTCCTTATACTACTTTTAAATCACATGTATGGATTGTATATGTACTTTGTTTGTGTTATTTTTAATTAATGTTCGAAATGTGTTTATAACCCTAATGAATAGGGTCTTGCACCAATATATGGATTCATTTGTGGTCAGATTCATTGATTATATTCAATAATACTCCTAATCATTAGAGAATCATACTCTCCATCTTGAGATTGTATTGATTATACTAACAGAGTAGTGGTTGTATGAAAAGATCTAAAAGTTTTAGCCCTGAATTAGGAAAGTATGCATCTTGGAGAATTTTATATCTATGGTAATATTATTAGTGTAATCTAAGAATGTAGAGGTTATAGTTTCTTAGGATTTACCTAATACAATTTTTTAGATTCAAAATTTCTTAGACTTGGTAGGTTACTACTAGAGGTTTAAACAAAACTTATCCCATTTTTTAGTGTCAATTTCAACCTTGACCAAGAAGCGAGTGAAGTTCTTGTGATGGGACGCTTATGATAGATCCTTATATGATATAAAAGAGAGTTTGATTTCCACACTAATTCTTAACTTACCAGGGTTGGGTAAGAAGTATACATTATATTATTATGATTATGAGGTTAAACTCAGATAGGTTATGATGCAGGATGGGAGATTGATCTCTTATTGATCAGGTATGTTTATGATATGAGATAAGAACTACCCACACAATATCTAGAGTGGTAAGTGGTAGTACACATACTGATATGTTGGAATCACTGCCTGTTTGGAAAGGGTTTTGTGGTTGTTAGTGACCATAAGGTCTTAAATTATATCTTTACCCAGTATGTCTTGAACCTTCATCAGAGAAGGTGTGTTGAGTATATTTACACATTTAATTTTGAGATAGAATATTACCATAGGAAATTTAATTTCAGAGTTTATTTTATGAGTAGAAATGATCAGGTTTAATTGGTGTAGGTGGCTAGTAGTGAGTGGATGGTGATGAACCTCTTCACTGAGATACACATTGATGTTCAGAAGTATCAAGGTAGAGTGACAAATGAAACTTTTATTATTTCCTATTTATTCCTCAATATGGTTAATGAGAGTTATTAATATAATTTATATTGTTTGGTGATTAGGGAAAATATATATGGGGTAGAGCTTCCACATGATTGGTTTCTAGATTCTGATCAGATCCTTTATATACAATGTCATATGGTAAACCCTATGAGAATATGGCATGTATTGGTGTAATATTGACATTCCATGAGATGGTTTTTTCATCTAAGACTTGATAAGATGTATCATAATACCCATAGGTGGTATTGGTGGCTCAGTATAAAGAAGGACATAACAGGGTTCATTTTATGATGCTTTACCTTTCTGTGGGTAAAGCTTAAGAATCTATGACACATAATACTTCTTTAGTTATTAATATTTCTTTAAAGGAAGTGGTATATTATAAATAAGGAATTCTAGATGGAATTTCCTAGGCTATTTTGTGGTTGTGATGTAGTATGGTTTATCATGGACTAGTTGATGATGGTCTCACATTTCTTACCAATTTTGCATACTTATTCTATTGATGATTTGGGATACCTGTATGTTAAGGAGATAGTGTATCTTCATGGGTTCCCTAGGATCAATATTTTATATCAAAATTAACATTTTACACCATTTTTTGGTAGTTTATGTATAAAAAAATTTGATATGAAGTTGAACTTTATCATTTCCTACCATTCTCAAACTAATGAGAGGTATAAGTAGACCATTCAGGTGTTAGAGTACATGTTATGGGAATACATCCTTGTTTTTAGGGATTCATGAGAGAGTCTACTATAACATACAAAATTCACCTATAATTAGTTTTACATGAAATCAATTCAAATAGTAATTTTTTTGGCCCTCTATAGTAGGTTGTGTTGATCAATTTTATATTCTTTAGTGGATGGGGAGTCTTTTATTATCGAGATGAGTCTCTTGAGGGATATGTTAAGAGTACATATATTTGGTTTGGAAGTGGAGGATGACCTCTCATAGTAGATAAAAATATTATATTTATTGTTGATGTTATCCTATAGAGTTTTAGGTGGGAAATAAATTTTTATTGTTAGTTTTTTTATAACTATGACATGTGCATATCTTAAGGTAAGGGAAGTTAATTTGTAGCTTTATGGGGCTATCAGAGGTTGTTGAGAGAATTGGTACAGTGGAATATTGATTGGAGCATCCTTAAAGATATGATTTTATGCATGAAAAATGTCATTTATCTAATATATAAAGATATCATCCTATCCCATCTCTTATGGTCAGCATCAATGAGGCTTAGATAGAGCCTGACGCATCATTCAAGGAATAAAAAAATTAATATTTTCAGTTAGAGTAATAATAATCCATGCGTAAATAAATTCCCTTTTGTATGTGTGTAGTGGTATCATAATTTTGTCCAAGAAGAGACTAGGAGAGAGAGAATGATGTATAGGCTCAGTGGTTGGAGCTGTTTTGGATGAGGCTCAGTGGTGCTCTAAAGTGAAACATTGAGATGTGGTTCTATATGGTGGACAAGTTATAACACCCTATAAGAAAATGATGTATAATTTTGATTTTATTTTCAGTAAAACTCATTTATTTTGAAGAACTATGAATGTTGGAGGTTCTATATACAGATTTTTAGTTTACTTTAGGGATAATAGTTTCTAGACATTTTTAATTTTAAAATAAGTTATTGGGTACTTAGTGGCTTACTACTGGGTACTTGGAAGTGGTATGTGGAGGGGAAGTACCTTCAGGTGGGTCATCTGATGGTTGGTTACCCTAGAACATCTACCAAGTACCCTATGTATACCTTGTGGGTTCCTAGTGCGTTCCTTATTTTTTTTGAAAAAATTTGTTAATTTATTTATTTTATTAAACATATCTTCTCTCCCACCCTTCTCATTCCTCCAGTAACATTTCCCTCTCATTTTTTTATCATTATTATCTTCCAAGGGGTAGAGTTCCTTCTTTTGTTTCCGGATTGAAGGATCTTTCATCATGTTGGGTTCTAATATGTTAGTCTAGCAGTCCTATCCCATCTATTATAGTTCCCCCTCATTTTTTCACCATGAATCATTGGCTAATACCACATATGGTGGTTTTTTCGTGTGTTAGAAAAAATCTTCTTCAATAATTTTTATATTGTTTTTATTATTAATGATTATAGATATACTTTTAAATAAATTCAAAGAATCATTAAGACTTGATACCATGAAGATTAATGGTGATCAAAAAAAGCAAGATGAAGTTAAAGGAGTTCTATTTGTAAGACAAAATTCATGCTGAAACACTATGGATCACATCGTAGTATGTTTCACATTAAATTAAATTTTTGAGGATGTAAGTATGATTTCCCCATTAGCGATTAATCTACACCATAACTGACTTATGTAAGGTTAGAAAAACATACATAAGAATAGTCCAGGCTATAGACAATTAATTATGGTTTTTTAAAACTAAATAATAACCAACCATTTTTCAATGGTATGTGTCACATTTTAATAAGCATTATGTAATAGTAATATATTCTAGAGGTGAGTATTGTGGGAAACAATTCATGCCAGGATAGAGTCCCAGTGGAACGTTAATGTTTCCTTGTCTGGATCTTGAATGGTTATCGCACTATAAAGAATGATACTATGATGTAAATCATAAGGATTTAATATTTATTGATTTTCCCAGAAGTTAATGTCATTTCATAGGTGATTATTTCTATATGATGGTATGGTCAAAGATTAGTTCCTATTATTTGACCACACTATTAATATAAGATTTTTATCTGAGAAACATAGATGATAAAGGAATTATGTCGAAAAGGAGATAATTATGTTGTGATGATTCCAAACATGGAAATAGAATGACTTGGGGTTTTGATTGAAAAATGGAATTATGGGTGAAGAAGTTTACCATGTTGTAATGGGTTTGAGCTATGAAAAATATCCAGAATTAAAATTTCATATCTTTTATGTATTTTTTGTGACATTAAAGGATGAATAAAATTTAAATATACGTCTTTATAATTTTTTCCATCCAAAATAAGGTGAATTGACGATAAATTGAAAGGTTAACATGGAGATTCTCTCAAGGGTGAAAAATATCTTTCTACAAAATAGGAAGAAAGATCATAGATTAAACAAAGAGGATTGAAAATTCAAGATCTATGATTGAGGTAAATTATAGAAACATAATGGGATGTATGATTATATCTAATAGGATAATCAAGGAAATTCATTACATGGATAAATTAGGAGCTAATTGACACCACATAATTAGTGTAAAATCATTATTAGTTAATATAAAACCAAGATAGTTTCTTTTAGAGGAACAGTAATATTTTTGGGTAATTTAGGGTAGTGATTTATCTAATTTTTTCATGTTATAATCCTAAAGGGTCGGTGTAGATGATCTAAAATTATTAAGAAACAAGTAGTTCATTTAGTGAATTTTTTATATTGGCATATTATTGTTATATGATCCTTGTACATTCCCCAGTGTTGATGAACCAAGTAAAAATTCCTCATTTATCCCTTTATTTTCTTTATTTTTCTACACTTTTTATGAGGGAGTGTAGTGTTCCTAATAATGGAGGTACAATATTATTGGAAAAGGTTAGTTGAACAAAATTTACATACTCAAATTCACTCCACTCACAACATATTTAACTTGTATGGGACCATAAAGTGGTATTAGAGCCTAAATTTCTTGGTGATAATGCCATCTTGGAATCCATGTTAGTGGTTATCAGTCAAAATTGAATTTTGATCATCAAAGGAAACAATTTTCAATTGTGGAAGAATCAAACAAAACATTGTTTCTTATCATTAGAAATGGATGTATATACAAATTTCATACATGGGATCACGTTCTATATAGAATGTAGAGTATTATCCAAGAAATAATGAAGGGAACTAGATATCTACACTAAAGGTTTCATTGAATTTGGGTTATTATTTTCAACATAATCTATATGATTGTGATATCAGGTAAATCGGCATATTCCATGTGATAAAAATTACTCAACATCTATGAATAAGGCTCTAAGTTTTGTGAACCTGAATTACATGTTCTATGGGAAATGTATGAGTATTTAAGGATGCATCAGAATGAATCTATTGATGCACTGTTTGATCATGTGAAAGATAGAATTGAGGACATTTATGTACTCATAAAAACCCTTGATATCAAGATCATTAATAATATCCTGCGAATATTTACATGACAATTAAATGAAAATGTCTCGATATTTGAAAATAAGGATCCAAAGGATCTTACACAAGAAAGAATTTAGGTTCCAAGAGTAGAGAAATAATCATGTAGGGCATGCGCACCAATTATTTTTATCACGATCAATGATTAATATGAGATTTACATGATGATATATTCCATGATCAATAGAATTAAATAAAATAATATATACAAGGGATAAATGTTGTAACCAAATCATAGGATAGTCACATATCATTTATAACTAATTTAAGAAATTAAAAAATAGCCTTGTGAGAAATTATTTCTTCATTAATGGATCTGAAAAAGTATCTACCGCATACCATAATTTCATTATAGGAATCAAGAATGGATTACCTCTAGTTATGATCCACAAATGTTCCACAAACATCCTAATGTCATCATAGAAATCTTCTGGTATTATCAGAGGAGATTCTAATGAATACATTGTTCACCATTAATATCCTCAAGATCTTTGTTCTCTTCTATCTCTCCTTAATTAAGAGTCATGATAAAGGTAAAATCCTCAACATTCTTGAGAGTGTTATTGGTGAGGGAGCTCTCTAGAGATTTGATCAAAATCTCTCCAAATTTCGTTGTGCACAACACAAAAAAAATGAATAACCACTATTAAGAAAATAATATAATTGGGTATATATACCACTAGGGTTTGAAAATAATATCTACACATGAGCCCTTTATTATTTCCATAACCCCTACAGAAACCCATGTCTATAATAATAATATTATTATTATTATTATTATTTATTGATATGCACTAAACTCAAGAATTAAATTAAATAATATTTAATGAAATAATATTCAAGATATATTTTTTCTCACCAGATTATTAAACGCAGTCCCTCATCCCTCCATTATATTTATTAGAACTTTAATAGTTACAATTTACTTAATAAATAAATAAAACATCATTATTCACCAATAAATAAATAAATATTATATTCATTAAATAGAAAATAAATATTTATTAAATGTTCGGTTGACATAATATTCTCTTGAATAACTAGTGACCAAATATATGTGATCAAGAAAACATGAATAATTATTAAACCATGTTTGTGAATAATATTTATTCAACTTGTTAAATAATAAATGATAATATATTATTTACCTAAGATTTTGGATACACTTAGTGTGTGACCCTATAGGCCTCTTTCTCAGTGGCATTAGGTGAAGAATCCTAAAGTCCAAGGTTAGCATCTAACAACATTAAAAGTCACCTATAGAGATATAATTTAATGTCGTAATGAAATAATAACTCATATGGACACTTATAGTGTAATATAATCCTTTTATCATGATATCTCTAATCAAGATGGTTGCATGATGATTCCATCAACTAATGTGCTTGATGTCTCTTTCTTTGACTTTAAGGAAATCAAACATGCCTATAGAACACAGTGGCCATGGATTTATTTATGATATATCATTTCCGTCAAATGTACTAAGATATCAACTTCTATTAAATAACTAAAGGGAAAATTCTTATTCATTAATTAAATTCTACTTGGGATGCGCCTAATTTATCCTACCAAACTATGAACATATTTCTTCATGGTTTCATTCAATACATCAAAGTACATAACGTATAACAATCATTAATAATAATTATATATTATAATGGTCAATGCACACATTTGCGTATAGAAACATCTAGGGAAACGTATAGATTTGGATTTGATACACATGGGCCTCATTATCATAATATCCTACACTGGACATGACCAAGGGTTTACAACCAGAGAATGTTCCTTAAATTCCTATGATTTTCCATCCATGATATCTTGTATCATTTGTGTCCTTAAAATTATTTCATTCGACTACATAACATATATTTAATAATACATTCTTGGAACTTTTGTGTTCTCATCCTAGCATGGAATAGCTATGTCCTTTCAGTTTGATACCTACTCTTAAGAAATTATCACATACTATGTTATGTGGAAGAATAATCATTATGTGATAATGACTATTAATAAAAAAATAAATATAGGTTATCATAAAGTACACAAAAGTTGGTTCTAGGGAGCCAACCCCAACAGACTCCCACTTAAACTAGACCCAATTGCTAACAACATCCAGTCTACTAGTTCTTACCTAATACTAATGATTCTATTGAGATGCGAATTTATTCAAGGGGTCCACCACGTTTTCTTCTGTGTGAACTCTTATTACTACAACTTTACCCATCTATGAGAAATCCCTCAAAAGGTGATACTTCCAGAGTGTATGTTTTTTCCATTAATGTGAACTTGGATATCTTTTAAGAGCCACCAATGTATTATTATCATAACACAATGTGATAGGGTATTTACTGCTAGGTTCCACATCGAGCTCCTAAATAAAGTTTTATATCAAAACAAATTCCTTTTTTATATCAAAATCCATATATAATCTGACTCTATTGTAGAATCAGTGAAAATCGATTGCTTTGAACTCTTCCATCTCACAAATCCTCTATAGATAAGGAAAAAATATCCTAACTCATACTTAAAATCATTATGGTTTTTTTAAAACTAGAATTATTATAACCCATGATGATTAGCTCATCGTCTCCTCCATACACCAAGAATATATCCTTAGTTATTATCAGTTACATATGGATATCCTTTGTAGAAGACTAATGTTTTTATCCTATATCTACTTGATATATACCTACCATGATCAACACATAGGAAACACCAAGTCTAGTACAAAACATGTCATACATGATTGATCATATCGCTCAAGCGAATGGGATTTTACTCATTCTATCATTCCCCCATTATTTCTAAGAACACATTTTCTTAGAAATATGTATATCATGTGACACTATAACCAATCCCATCTTGGATTGATCCATACTAAATATCTTTACTATCTAGTCAATGTATATACTTTGACTTAGTCCAGGAAACATCTTGGATCTATCATGAATGATCTTCATCCCTAGAATATATGCTACTTCGCTTATGTTATTCATGTAAAAACACTTTTCAACCAATCCTTAACAGACTGTAAGACTGTTATGTCATTTATTATAAGTAATATTTCATCAACATATACTACTAGTATAATTACTAAATTCCCACTAAACCTCTAATAAACACATGGATGAAATTCATTCTTAATGAAACCAAATCATTTTATAGATTCATTGAATCAAATGTTCCATAAACTAGATGTTTGATTCAGTCTATAACTGGATATCTTTAACTTGAAAATATTTGTGGCATAAATTGGAGTCATAAACCCTTCTGTTTGTGTTATATAGACATCTTCCTGAAGGTTCCCATTAAGGAAATCAATTTTGAAATCCATCTACAAAGTTTCATAGTCATGGTAATATTCTATAGCAAGTAAAACTCTGATAGAATTTAACATGGACACAAATTAAAAGGATTCATTGTAGTCAATTCCTTGATGTTATTTAAACCCTTTATCCACTATCCTTTCTTTATAGGTATTAACTTTTCCTTATAAGTCCATTTTTTTATTTAATACCCATTACCACCCTAAAAAATTTACATCAAATGGCGCATCGAACAGAACCCAAACTTAGTTATGATATATGGAATCCATTTCATAATTCATGGATTGTTTCCATCTTTCACATTTTGAACTCTCTACTTCCACTTTTTCTGATATAGGTTCATCATTGTTAACCAATAATTAATCATTGTCCTCAGTGACTATAAAAACATATCACTCTAGTTCTATTACCTATCTAGTTCTCCTACAAAATACATGTTCCTTAAAAGCTAGTTTTTACATAAGAACCTGAGGATTTCTTCATGTACCAACTATGGTGTAATATGAGCATCAAATCTATCAAAGTTAATCTTATTTTCATTATCCTTTTTGATTATGTGCTCCTCTAAAGAAATATGGATTCTTTTGAGACATTCACATTCTTATATGAGTGGTTTTATAGTTTGCATACCCTTTTTTCCTAGTATACCCTATAAAGATAATATTTATGCTTTGGGGTGCTAGTTTATTTAGTGATAAGGCCTTAAAAATGACTCATAACCTCATATATTTGTATGTGAAAATGGGTTTCTTTCCACTCCCCAACTCAAAGGGGATTCTATTTTACACTTTAGTTGGTACTTTTTTTAGTGTGTCTTTCATAGTTTTTAATGAATATCACCAATAGGATAGTTAAAGATATTCATGACTCATAATTGACCTTATGATGCATAAAAAGGTATGGTTCCTCCTTTTACTAACACTATTCCACAGTCTATTTAGTATGTATACCATAGTGTGTTTGCCACAGTTAGTAACGAGACATCATGATATACGAATACATTCCCTCATGTTGCTTCATAATCTCATTGGTCATGGTTGATAGAATGAAACACTAAACATATATAGAATCATTAAAAATTTTCTCATAAATAGATAACTCTTCCTCACTATCCTCATTAATGGACACATCAGGGATATGTTCATCCATCACACGAAATATCCTTTAATGGAGTAGGATAACGCATAATTTCCTTTTCTAATCTTGAAAATTTGTCCCATTTAGAAGGTTATCCTTCTTAATGATGGATTACAGTGATATGTTTGAAGTCAGTTTTATTACGTTTTCTATAAATAATATTATAGTGGTGTTTGTACATTATCTAGTAAAATTTAGACAAATAAATAAATATTATATTTATTAATCTCCCATTATGTTATCGAAACCCAATAACCCTCACCATTTGTTTAAGAATATATTTTTTTTGGGCATTTTTAGTGGAATGAATCTATATTCCTCTTCTCATCACCCTCATTTTGGATGGTCGTGAAATTTTAAGAGTTTTATACAGGAATTCTAAATAACAAGAGCATAAACTCATATTTTTTTGATCTGTTAAGTAGACTCCATAATCTTGAAATTCTTAAATTGGATCACCTCAAATTTTTCTACTCAGTTACATCATGTCTTACTATGTTATTTAACCATTGATGTGGAATAATTCAAGGAGACCTAAAACTTCAAGTTAGAATTCCCTGATAAATGAAAGCACCCCTATTGGGAAAGTCACAAATTTTGAACTATGGTTTGATTTTAACTGAAGTAATGGAAGGATATAATGACTTAACATATATAATTAATGTATTTTATCTTTTATGCATAAATTTATTATTATTATATTTATTACAGGATTGTTAGTGTTATGTGTATTTACATAAGTGATTAACTAGGTCTTGGATAATATTTATGAATAAGTCAATTTATTTTAGTTCTATATTGCATCCT
Organism: Viscum album; assembly: GCA_963277665.1. NCBI lineage: Eukaryota > Viridiplantae > Streptophyta > Magnoliopsida > Santalales > Viscaceae > Viscum > Viscum album. Next base: position 118,938,689 of record OY728135.1, read on the forward strand.
TGTTAATTATATAATTCATGTGATCATCAAAAAACATCCACACGCAAATAACCATGAAACTTGAAAAAAAAAATTAAAAAATTGGTATGATCATGATCTTTTACTAATGGTTATTTTATCTAGTGGGTGATAAACTAACTATCAACCTCGGAGGGAAACACCATAAAAAATTTATGCTTCGTGTGGTAGCTTTCCAAATTTCCACTTATATATCTCTAGTGGATTGGTTTCATCTCGGATCCAAACTTGAACTACCCCCACTAGATTTAGAGCTCGATCCATTACATATGCTTTTACTCACATAGAGGTGAAAAAAACAAAGTATTGGTTAAGGGGTAAATATAAAAGAATCCATGGTTACATAGGCCCTTACATAATGGGAGGAGAATGACAAAAATGTAAATAATTTAATTTATTAACAAATTAATGGACCAATCCCATACTATAGTCTATTCTAGACTCATTATCATCCACATACATGAAATGAATTATGCATTTAACAAAATTAACATTCAATTCAATTCATTATTATTTAAGATAAACCGTGGTCGAATAAATTAATTATATTCTTTAATTAATCAATTATTTTATCTTCATTCTAATATTGATTTTCTTGAGAGTCTTATATATCATAATTTTTAAAAAAATAAGTAAATTTGTTTAAAATTAACTGTGTGCAAAAATGTACCTTGGAGTAAACATGGTGAGTTCCCGTCTGAACTACCCAATGTGTGTTATACTCACACACTTTTTAATTTTGAGACATGTGGAATACATGAATTATCACTTAATTTAATGGTGTGTACTATCAACATAATGACCACGTGTAACACATGTTATTTATGTAGCATGCTATGCTTCAATGTGCATAGAGTAATAACCGTAATAAGAACTATACACGATATGTAGATCCAAACATTACACAAAACTTAATTATACATATATATATATATATATATATAACTCATTACATGGCATGTACTATCAACTTAATGACCACATAGTTCACATGTTTATATGGTTTTAATAGTATAATAAATTAATTTTCTAATTATGTTTAATTTGGTTAAAGTAAATGACATGTACATTACAATTTAAAAGGTGTGTATTAATTCACCGTTTATCTACTGCACACACTAAGGGACTCATATATTAATCATGCCATGGAAAATATGTGAGTACATAGTGTGTAGATGGGATACAAAGTGTGTGGTCTCCAAGTTACACAATCAAAAGTCTTGTAGGTTGTGTAAGAGGATACAAGGATTATCTGTGACTAAAGGACTACTAGTCATGCATGGAAGTTACATGGTGTGTACATGGGGAAAACGTGTTCCAGGATGGCCCAATCAACAAATGTTGTATAATTAAATCACCATGTGTAATAAATGCACATGGTTTGAATTAATTATGAATTTACATAGGGTTAATTAAACACTAGTACATGGTGTGTACCTTTGGGTTACATGGAGTGTACTCTTGTGTTATCTGTCCAGACTCCTCGGCACCTCCAAATGAGGTGTTTGAATTTCTTTCATTCATAAAATTAATTAAATTGATTATATTTGTGAGAAACTAAAAAGAAGAAATCATATCTCTTAATTCATTCTAAAAAATTATTTAACTGGAATTGAAAACTAATGAAAAATGCATAAATCAATCAAAAATCCTTAAATAATTGTAAATAAAAATAAGACCCCTATTATACCACTTGTAGGTTCTAGGAGAAATAAAATCATCCTATGAGGCATTCCTGACATTTCATTATGTAGTTATAGATGATTAATCCAAGATTTACACAATGATAAATTCCATGATCGATGAAATTGAATCAAAGAATATAGTTAATGGATAAATTTTAGAACCAAAGTGTAGGACCATCACATATAATTTATAAATAATTAATGAAAATAAGGAATTACCTTGTGATAAATTTATTCTTCCTTGATGGATCTAAAAACATCTCTACATTGTACCATATTTTCATTATAGGAATCGTGAATATATTTCCTCTAGCAGTGATCCAAACATTTTCCATGAACCTCTAAACATTGTCATAGGAATCTTGAGGTGCTATCATGGAAAGTCCTAATGCTTGTGTCATTATCCTTTGATCTACCAGAGAAAAGATTCAATGAAGGTTCCTCATGGATATCTATTGACTTGAGAGTGGTGGTAGAGTAGTATCCCTTTATTATTGAGAGCGTTCTTAGAGAGGCAACTCTCTAGGGATTTGAGATAGTTCTCACAAAATTTTTTGTGCACAACACAAACTATGAATTGTCTATATTAAGAAAATGATATAATTGGGTTCATATACCACTAGTGTTAGAAAATAATATATACAAAATCACCCTTTATTATTTTTTTTAATCCCTAAAAAATCCCATGTCTATAATAATAATAATAATATTATTATTATTTACTAACATGCGCTAAACTCACGAATTAAATTAAATAATATTTAATCAAATAATATACAATATAAATTATTTCTCACTCAACCATTAAACATGGATCTAAATTCTTCCCTAATATTTATCGGGCTAAGAATAATTACTATTTATTTAATAAATAAATATCACTTCATTATTCACTAATAAATAAATAAATAAATATTATATTTACTAAATAGAAAATAAATATTTATTAAATATTATGCTCACATAATATTCTCTCAAATAATTGGTGATGGAATATATGAAATCAAGAAAACATGAGTAATTATTAAACCATGTGTGAGAATAATATTTATTCAACTTATTAAATAATAAATAATAATATATTATTTCACAAAGATTATAGATACACTTAGTGCGTGACCCTCTTGGCCTCTTTCCTAGTGGCATGTGACAAAGCAGTCTAAATTCCAATATTATCATCTAATAACACACTAAGGCACCCATAGAGAAAGAATTTAATTCCAAAACAATATAATACCACATATGGACACTTACTATGTAATATAATCCCTTTATCCTGATATCACTAATCAAGTGGGTTACATGTTGGTACCATCAACCTATGTGCTTGATTTCTCTTTCTTTGACTTTTTGAAAATTTAACTTTATTATACAACAACATATACATAGATTTATTTAGGTTATATCATTTCAATCAAAGGATCTGAGATATCAACTTCCATTAAAGAATATAAGGGAAAATTCATTTCTCACATTATTCATTAATGAAATGTTACTGGTAATGCACCCAACATATCCTACCTCACCACGAGAATATGTCTACATGGTTTTCATCAATACATCAATGTATGAAACTTATAATACTCATTAAAAATAATATTAACGTATAAGGTTCAATATATATGTCCACATATAGGAACATCCAATGGCATATATAAATATGGATTTCCAAATGGTGGGTCTCATTCTCAGAATATCCTACAGTAGATATTACTTAGGAAATACACCATGAGAAGGTGCCTCAAAGTATTATGAGTCTCCACCCCTAATAGATTGTATCATTTGTTTCCTTAAAATTATTTCATTCAGCTATAGGACATATATTTAAGAATACATTAATGGAACTTATGTGTTCTCATCATAGAGGGAAATTGCTATGACCTTTCAGTTTGAAAACTAATCTAAGGACATTATCACAAAATATATTGTGTAGAATAATAATCATTATGTGATATAAACTTTATTAATATTCAAAACAATTAATATAGTTTATCATAAATCAGGTAAAATTTGGTTCTAAGTCATCAACTCCAAATGTTTTTATATAACGCTCATTGCATATAATATAAGGAATAATGACAAAAGGAACATGGAAAAGGGGAAAAATAGGGTGTGGAAATAGAGTAAAAGAAGAAACTCATAATATAGGATGATCCTGAATATATAAGAATTAATAAGGATATTTCTTTCATTAATCAAATTTGAAAAGAGGGAAAGGAAAATTAAAATTCAGGATTCCAATCACTTTCTTTTGGTATGGAAAGGCATGGAACCTACATGAAAAGTTTACTAAAAAGTTTTAAGAGGATGATGAAGATTAATCATACATGAATAAGTCATTATAAAATATAAAATCAATGATTATTTCGTAGTATAAATTATTCAAAAATAATAACTTGATTTCAAAAGAGGATGCTAGCTCAGAAGAAACAGAGGTGGAAGAAATTAAGGACTAAAAAGACCACAATGAAGAATTCATTATAGTTTTCATAGAAAACAAATTGAATTGAAACAATGATAACAAACTAAATTTAAGAGAAAATTAGACATAAAATTTTAACTATATGTTTTAATTGAATAAATCGATGTTTGTGTTTCTAAAAAGAGATGTTCAATGGTGTCGTTCATGACTCCAAAATTTATATTCATCAGTAAGAAAAGGATAAATTTTAGTTAAAGGTGGAACTTGAAAATATCAAATATATAAATCTGTAAAACTCAAATAATAATGTTGAGTAAAAAATCAATATTGAATAACATGTTTTAATTGATGATAGGTTGACTAATATGGTGAATGATATAGTCAAAAAAATTAATGAAATTGAAGCAGAAATTTTTAGACTATAGTAAAATTTTAAAGATAAAGAAATGATCTTGAATCTGGGTATTACATTTAGATACTATAATTTTTAAATTGTGGAAAATGTAAAGGTAAAACATGGTGATCAAACTAAAAATTTGGATCATTTATCACAAAGAAAGAGTTTAAAAAATGATGGAAAGTCTAAAGTGGGGCTTGAACACAAGAAAAAATAAATGATTGTTAATGTAAATACATAACCACACACACCTTGGAGGAAAATATATTTGGGTGATTGAAATAATACCCAAAATATTAATAAATGATTTATAAAATGTAAACAAAATACACCAAAATTATAGTGTTAATCTTATGGGGAGGTGGTACACAATCAAAACATGTTTCTTAGAGTTAATCGATACTTCAGGGTATAAGTTCAATAAAATTATATAAGAATAAATTCCTACACATAGTATGTTTTTAATTAATACTACTATGGGTTTTAAATCATTGGACTTGAATCCTGGAATTGAACCTAAAAAATATAAAGGATCACAAGAGGAAATTCTTAAAATCTGTAAGTATCACCAAATGGATTAAAACACAAAACCAAAATTCAGACCTACAAGATGAAAGTGATCATTCATATCTATAATATTGATATTGTGGTAGTGAAGTAGACATTGATTAAGAAATCAATGTACATTGAAGTGAATTTTTTAGATATTTCATTAAATGCAATAGATTTGGATGATGTATATATCCTGATAGTGCATACATATCCCATGTGGCTAAAAACAAAGATCTTATCATGGGAATAAAGTTTGAAATAGAAGTTTCCATTAATGTTTGTAATGATGAAGGGTTGAAAATTATTGGCTCTAAGAAATCCCAAATTAGAGGGACATACTTGAGTCACATGTATTTTTTTTGTTATCAAGGGCCTTATTCATGATTTTATAATTTTAGGTTAATTATATAACTCGAGGAATAAAATAAATTTCACCAAGAATTATTTCATTGTAAAAGGAAGATACAGTGAAATTATAATTCATAGGAAGTGTTCATAGTGGAATATCTACCTCAATAATAGAGAAGAAGATATGAGGTCTATGAATAATTATTATGAACAAGTTGAGGCATAGAAGGCATGGACACTTGTGCCAAAGTGTCCTTAAAATATCTTGTTAATAATGAAGAGCTCATGATATCACTAAAATTTCATGTGATCACACCCACATGTGTGTTGCTTTTTTAAATGGAAATATTATTTATAAGACTTATAAGTTGATGGATGAAAATCCAAAAATTATTCTTAAGTAGGTGATTATTGATGTGTGTGGGATAATATTTCCAAAAAACTTATATGGATAAACATAATGTGTTTTATTCATTGATGATCATAGTAATATGGCTTGGTTGATTATGATTTCCTGTAAATATAAAGTATTCAAGTGTATTACATGTTATTTAAGATTTGTAGAGAAGATTATTATACTAAAAATTAGCATGTTTTGGACTAATAATGTTGTGAAATTTACAAATAATTGGGTTGAAGATTATCTCTAGGAGAATATGATAATGCACTATATTCCATTGAAAAGGACTCAACAAAATAGAGTAATTGAGTGAATGAACCGGATCAATAAAAATATTGCCTGGTGAATCCTCATTGAAATGGTAATACTAGATTTATATTAGAATAAATAGGGATTAACATCAATCCACATCACTAATACGGATTTTTTCTACTCGAGACAAGACAAGAATCCCTATGAGATGTTATATGGGAAGAAGCCAATGTCGAAATACTTTCAAAATTTTTGGTGTAAGTGTTTTCTTATTAATAAGAATAAATTTTAGAATTTATAATCTCATGGATAGTAAGTTATATTTCTTGGATATTCATCTGATAGAAAGTTATATAAATTATATAATTATATGTTTTGGAAAATAGTTGAAATTTAAGATGCCAAAATTTTGGAAAAGAAGATTAATTCTAAAACCTTTAAGTATATTTTAGAGGTAAGTGATTATAAAATAAGCATCTCTAAGAGAACACAAGGGGTTGTTGATGATATTGAATAATACACTAATGATGATTTTGATAATGTAATGTCATCATCAACAAATAATCCAAGAATCAGGTCTGAAATCAATGAAGAAAATGTCAATAGTGACCACACAACCCGAGTGTGAACAAGGATTTGGAATCTATAATAAATCATCTTTCCTATCTCAAGTAAAGACTGATATTTTTTAATATTATATAAAAATGAAAATTATTCTAATGTGCGGTGTGAAAATCCAAATGAAATTAAGAAGAATCAAACTTGTGAAATATTTTTAATGTTGTAAGGGAAAACGTGTCTTCAGAACCAATTAGGTTTTCAATAAAAAAACTCAATGAAGATAGAAAGGTAGTTTGGGACAAGGAATGACTGATGTATAGGGTGTTTTTCGAAATTGAACTTATTGATATAGATGATCCATTTTCTCCTTTGTAATGGTTATAGACAATTTCATTTTTCTTATACATTGTGGTGGAAAGGGAATTCATGGTGTTCCAAATGGATACCAAATCTGCATTCCTTAATGGATATCATTAGATTGAGTAATAAATTGAATAAATATATGTTTTTCTTATTCATGAAGATCAAAATAATATTTTCTAGTTAAATAAATATTTTTATGGGTTGAAAAAATAACTAAGGGATTTCTATTATGGTGTTTTTCATAATTTAAAAAATCATAGATTCCAAAGAGGATGAGTTAATCACAATTTTTAAATAAAAAAGAGAATAATAAAAGAACAATGGTACTCATTTATGTTTATAACTTATATTTATATGATTTAATTAGGTATAATGATATTATTTTTTAGAGTTTATTATGTACAATTTCATGATTTATATTATTGGTGAGTTGACATTTTTCCTTGGTTTAAGGTGACACATAAAATGAATGGAACTTTATTTCATAATCTAAATATATCATGGAGGTACTCAAAATATTTTTAATGGAGGATTATAAGGTGATGAAAACATTTGTAGCTTCCCAGATGAATTTTTAATGTTATAATGAGGACAAAGAGATCAATGTGATGTAATATAGGAAAATAATTTGATGTCTATTATACATAAAATCTATACAAATAAACATGGTATTTTTCATATGGAGACATGTAACATCAAAAAAATCATAAATTATGAAACTTTAAAGTAGTAAAAAAACACTATAGTATGTCATAGTCATGGTAGATTTTGGACTATTTTAAAACCATAGTTCACAATAGGAATTGTTGGTATTTATGGATATATATTTGGTTCTTTCATTTGATGATCACAAGTCCACATTGGGTGATTCATTCTATATTGTAAGATTGTGTATTTATGAGATTAGGAAGAAGAAAGATTTTATTTCTTTAAGAACTTCAAAATATGATTATATTGAGGCAACTCAAGCATATACTTAATTTTTATAGATGGAGTAACAAATTGACGATGTAAGAGTTTATGTGGAATCGCCTTTCTAAAATAAGTGTGATAACCTGAGTATTTTCAATCTTACAAAACTGTGGCATACACACTAAACCAAGTAGACTTTATATTTCAAAACCCTGGTAAGGGTAATGGATCTTTTTATATGGATGGATGTAATAGTGGATCTTGGTTAGAGTTGGGAGGTAAGACAAGACCGTGACTCAGGAATAGTCATTTGGAGACCTCTCTTTACTTTTTTCTTACTAGGGTACTTGTATGAATTTTATGAATTTTATGAGATGTATAGTTTATCATTTTTTATGGGATGATGACTGTTACTTACTTTTGAATGAAATATAGTTATGATTTATATTTTCATGATTTTTTTATATTTGATGATTTTTTATTTATATTCCTTCCACTCGGATTTATGGTGTTCTATGCCAGAGAGGGTATAGTTTCCCGATGATATTCATTGATTCTCTCCACTAGTCAGAAGCCTCGGGCATACAGGGAGAAAAACCTAAGCTATGTTGTGGCCTAGTTTAGTCACAGTGGATGTGAATTGGTTTAGGGACATTACCAAGGGTTTTTTTTGAAATAATTTATCATGATTTATAAAGGGTAAATAGCATATTGTTATAATGTTTTGAAAAAATATATTTAGTTACATTAATGTTGAATTTCCATATGAGTTTTATTTTCAATACCTATTTTCATTATTATAAATGTTTTTAGTTTATTTATAAAATAAAACTACATTATTTGATTCTATTTCCCAATGATCATGTATTGTTTGATAAGATTTTAGGTTGTCACTGTTATTGATTTCTTATATATTCTTTAAGACATGCCCCTTATATGTTACATATATAATGATGGATTATATTATGATATATGATATGGATGGATGATGGATTTTTATTATTATTTTGAAATAGGTTATTTATTTGATGGGTTTTTAGTGGTTTGTTGTGATTTTATTTGACATATTATATTAAATTGATATTATGTTACTCTAAATTTATAACTCAACCAAAATTTTAATTTCATTGGAAGAATCAGGTAGGTAAGCAGGAATTCAAGGGATGAGTGATAAATTAGTTGATATTACACACTAACTACTATGTAGGGTCCTGATTTAGGTTTATAAGTTTTGTTTTTTATCTATTTTTATGTTTTTGAGGGTTTTAAATGAAATTATGTGCATTTGGGGGGATTTGGGTCTTTACTCAATCATAGCAGAGTATCTAGGACATTAAAAAATCCTATGTGTGACCATAAAATGGGTTTGAGGGGATAAAATAGTCTCAATGGTTATTGAATGGCCACTCTATACCATGAATTATGACTATGAAGGTGGGTATATTTTGACATTAGTGAGTCTTTTATGGTCACTGCATAGCCTTCTGAGACAATGCATATAGTGACCCACATTTTTCATACAATCATATATAATCTGAGAAGACGAATATTCATTACATAACATAACAATCCACACTAGAATAATATAGGTATAGTGCCTTTGGAAACTTTGAAACTTAAAAAACCGGTTCATAAGTGATCTGCATCATATCCCTATAAGTTCTTTTTAATTAAAACACTTCTTAGACATATAATACACAATACATTTCTTCATATCATGGGGAATAAAAACATATGAAAGGGTGAGATTAGATTCTTAGTAAGGGTCAACAGGGGATATATCAACTTAACATGATCATAAGGGTATGATAACATGAGAATAACATTTTAATACCAATCCTTACATATCATATATCATAAACTTAATTCATCGCATAAATATTAACAATTCATAATACATGAATCATAGAGGAATAAAATAACATGATATATGAGAACATAACAATGTAATGAGACATATATTTTTGGCATACACATAAGATTATAACATCATGAGCATGTATAAATATAAATAGGTTCACTCATTAAGTTAAGGGCAATAAATCACACCCTCGCATAAACTTATGGACATGAAATTAGGTCCATTAATAACATTGTGAATATAAACAGAAGCCCACACATAACCTTATGTACATGAAATTAGGTCCATTCATATCCTTATATACATGAAATCAGATTCATGTATAACATTTAAAACATTAAATATGGTTCACATATAACTTAATTAACTCATGAGTTATCCATCTTTACTCAACGCATTAGAGGGAGAAATAGGTCTCACCCATAAAATAATACATAAATTGTTTTCCAAAAAATCATAAGACATTAATAATAACATAACTCATGAAAATAAATGGGTTTCATAAAAATTTCATCATATCACAAAATGTGGAAAATAAATGGGTTTCATAAATATTTCATCATGTAATCATAGAATAACCCATGGAAAAGAAATGGGTTTTATAAACATATTTTCAGCATAAATATGAACCATAAAGTGAAATAACAAGGATGTTATCACTAGATAATATCCTCAGTAAATATTGAGTAATATAAAAGGAATTCATCTTATATGGTAAATTTTTTTGAAAGATCACTTGGAATATTTCTTGATGAAAATATACTTTTCGTGTTGAAATAACCTTTTAAAACATTAAAATTTCCCAATTATTAAGGAATAAATATTATTTGAATACAATATTGAAAATTTTTAATGGAGCATTAAAATAATTTAGTGTTCATGATGGTGGATAATTTCATTCATGTAGTATACGTTAAAATAAATATTCCCTTATCACATTCAGTAAAAATTCAAAAGTTCCTTGTTCATAAAATGAAAAAAAGATTAATTTCAAAAAAAAATTAAAAATTCAAAAAAATGTAAAAATTACTTTCAAAAATAATGGAAAAATATTAAAAACCTTTTTAATACATTTTTATAAAACACACACATCGAAGAAAAAATATTTCAGTAAAAGAGATAAATAAAGTCGATATAAGGCCCCAGCCTTAAACCTTACTTAATCTTGAGTTATTACAAGATTACATATTGAGGATCTTTTCAGGTTTAGAGTTTTAGAGAATGATATCATAAAACTTTCATTACATTCCACATTTAAACAAAGTGGTTACATAAAGATAGTATTCATTTTTCCCATCAACGAAAACATATTTAAAATAAAACATGGATTCTTTCTTGACACTTCCTTGACACTATCATCATATCATGTCCCTTTCCCTTGACCTGTGAAAAACATTTCAAAAAACTTGGGATGATCATAAAAAGCTTATTAAGGGTTATAAAAAATATGGAAAGGAAGCATGAGTTCATATATACATAAGAATTAATCATACTTTACCCATAAAACATAGGCACTTTAACATACCTCATCAAATCATGAATAAATCATAGAAATCATAAGACATAAAAGGTAACTTGAGGAATTCATAACATTCTTACATAGGGAGTAACCCTCTTGGTTACGTTTGGAATACCCATCACAGTATATTCCCTAAATCTCTTCGGAGAAACCTTAACGTTTCACTCCTTCGCGTTACCCAATGCATTGTAGAGCTATATCGGGATCACCCGCCCTTAGTTTATCACGGAACCACCCGTCTTCATAACAAATCCCAAGAACCATAACATAATCATAGCACATAACTTAAGCATAAAGGAAAGATAACATTCCCACATTTCAATAACAATATAACATTTTAAGATATTGAAATAATGAATCCATTCTAAAAACCATTTTCAAAACCATTTAAAACATTTAATAAAGATATTTTTAAATCAAAGTGTCCCATACCACATTGAAGCTTTTAACATTTTAAACCATTAATATCCATATAAATAAATCCTTAAAACCATTTTGAAAACATGGATATTAATGAGAAATATTTATAAGAATAAATCATTAAAACATTTAAAACAATATTTTAGTTAAAGGGTTTTTAACAAAATGAGAGACACTTGAATACAATAATTCAGGAATAACATTTAATAAAAACTTTATAATATCATGAGAATAAAGGGATTCATGATATAATATTCCAAATGATATTATCTACACCATATAAGAGTGAATTGGTGCATAACAACAATGAAGTCTCAATGGAAATGTAAATTGAGATGAAATCCATTATAAAGATAGTATCCTTAAATTAAGGATAAATCAATCTCATAATTATGTGCGACAAATATAAATACACCCAATATAAGTGGATATTAAGTGTAAAATAATCAAAGGTCATTCACACATATTCAAATGATGACATATTCAATAACTACATGTTGAACCTAAAGAAATCGAAATTGGGTTAAGAAGTTCCCTTGACAGCCTAACGGCATCACATCAAAATGAGATGATGAGAGATAAAAAGTGTATCTAATCACATGGACATAAAATTTAAATAAATAAGGATATAGAAGAACATATCCCAACATAATAGTATGTTAATTAAAAGACATAACAAAAGAAGTCTTTTAAAAAGAGGAGGGTGAAAGGTTCCCTTACCGACATGGGTATCTTTCGAAACATACACCCCGTGAAAGAAAGACAATAAAACATTGATGTAAATACTCATAAATGAAATTATATTACACAATGAGTAAAATAATGGGCAGTACATACACCACTCAAAGGAAATTGCGGCAAATGTAGCATAAATCTCACGGGAATAAAAGTGAGATGAAAAATCCCTAACGAAGACTCGGCAGCCTAACGGCGCCACATAAAACTTACAAAAATGGATTGATGAGATCAAATAGGGTATCTCATCATATTAACATAAAGTTTATAGAAAGAGGAATATAAAATAACATCACCCAACATAACAAATAGGAGCTTAAAAGAAGTGACATAAAGGAGAGTACTTAAAAAGAAAGAGAGAGGTTAGATCTCTTATGAAAATTCGGCAGCCTAACGGTGCCACTCAAAACTTACAAAATGGATTGATGAGAGAGAATAGGGTCTCTCATCACATGAAAATAAAAATTACAGTAATATTAATATAAAATAACATCCCAATAACACGAAATATGAGCTTTAAAAGTAATGACATAAAAGAGTGTACTTAAAAAGAAACAGAGGAGTAGGATCCCATACCTCAAGTCTGACTTGTCTTGTTCGTTTCTTTATATTCCTGAATAATAAATTTGGTCAATTTAAAATTGCCTAAGGACCTCCTTTAGAGATTATTATTCATTTCATATCACATATTATAATGTTTAATAATGTTAGTTCGTATCAGACGTTTTTGCCGATGTTTGGTACATGAGTCAAAAATGAACTTGTTTGAAAAAAGATTTCCCATGTAGTTATAAGTAAATAATTTCCAGAATAGTATTAATGATTAAAATATCATATATATCCATTAAATATTCATTTTATACTATTCCATATCATTTGGATATAAAAAACGAAAAGCACCGGTCATGGAGACGGTAGGCCGTACGTATGCATGAACGTTACTTTCATTTTTTTCTTTGTCATATTAATGGAATTAAAAATAAATGATATATATATATATTATAATTCCAGTATAATATATATGTTATATAGGTAACATATGTTCATTAATTTCATACTTTATACATTCCATATATTGCATGTATGAGTCACATCACTTAGGGGGCGGTAGTCCACACTTCCTCATATGAAATTATCGCATTTACACAACATGAAAAGAATAAAGGTATGTTTTAAATATAAAATAAAGAAGAATATAGTAAACATAAATACCATATAAATCATATATAAAATATAGTGACATCATAATGGCCACCTTAAAAGGTGTTAAAAGAATATTGAACAATCATTGTTTCGTGAGGCAGAAAATCGCCAACCACAGAAACAGTATGTTCTTTAACCATTAGACAAAGGTGTGTTTACGTTTAGCTCAAATAATTCTTATAAAAACATCCTAGTATATTGAAGATACTGGATGTGTTACAAAATAAGTGAATAAAAAGATTTTAGGGGATTGGATAAGCAAAATAAAACAAAAGGACTCAAGTGAAGACATTACCTTAAAATCAGGTAACTCCCTTTGGTTTGAGCTCAAAGGCTTCCTTGGGAAGACTTATTCCCAAAGTGAGGCTTCAAGGAGTTAGAGAGGGATGTGGAGAGACAAAATGGGCAGGTATTGTCTGAGCCAAAGGCTTTGGAAGTGTGGGTAAGGAGTTATAGGTGGGGGCCTTTTATAAGAGGAGAGGAGGGGCACTCTTGGAAAGGTATAAAATGTAACTTTATTTTTAAATGAGTTTCGGATTTTAATGGTCCCACATTGATGTGTTTTGAGGATAAGGTGATAAGGGTTCTAAATCCACCCATCCAATAGGTTTTGGACATGTGTAGGTCTTAGATTTTACATTATCATTCCATTTTATTTAAATCGTTAAATAATGAGGTCATCGCTGCATCATCATAATGTCATAAATAATTTAATTTATTTAATGTATAAAAATTATAAAAAAAAATACTATGATGTAGGAAATCGTTTTATCTATCCAATTACTATTTATAGTAAAACATCTGACTTGTATAACCCCATGTAAAACTTGTTTTAGTAAAATCTCTCATGTTTGTGTCATTTTTAATTTAACATTAAATAAAAAGTTATTTATGTCATTTCCCAACCAATGTGGCTACATGGGGTCCCCAAGTTGACCCATGGATTGTATTGGTCGGCAATGACACATCCAATTAGGGTAGTACATGTTTCAAGATCATCTCATATTATTAAAACAATATTTTTACCTTAAACTACACTAATTACCTCTAATCGTGAATAAAAAATTAATAAGTTACTATTCACCAAAAATTATTTTAATCCCATTGAACCACATTTTACTTCTTAATGAAAACCATGTATGTCGGAATTTTGAAATTCAAAACACAGATGTGGTAAAATTTCATTTAAACGAAAAATTAGTTTCTTAAGTACCACTTAGTGGTTTCACTATTCATCAAAAATTGAAGTTTTCCATAAAAAAACAAAAACTTCACCCTAATCTATATTTGATATTCTGAATTCAAAAATGATGTCATTTTTACAAAATTCAAAACATATGAGTTGCATTAATTAATTTAATAATTAACTCCCGCTGTCAGAGCAAATAGCGTTTTTTTATGAAACAATAAGTATCAAAATATTGACACTAGTTTAAGTCCAATTTCAAAGTGAAATTAATTCCAATGACCACTATTGGATTAAATGGTAAAAATATATTCTAATTTTACTTTAAAAACAATTCAAAAGATAATATAATCATATAAATAAATTAGATTTAAAAGAGGTTTTGAATTAAAATACAACATTTTTTACTATTCATTAAAAAATGAACTTTATCGAAAATATACCAAAAATTTACACAAAGAAAATTTTGATGTCCTAATTATAAATAAGAATTTTATTTTGTCAAATATAACACATAAAATTTTCAAAAAGTGGATTTAAAAGAGGTTCGCCATCAAAAGGCAGTTAATCAACCTTTTAAATAATATTGGAATGTTTACGCTTAAAATTGGATTCATTCGCATTTTTAATCCTATAACATTTATTGTAAAGAGTAAAAATATTTGACAAACATATATAATCATTTTTTAGTTAGTTATATTCATTCCCGCCATTACCATGGCTAGTTGTTAACTAGCATTTAAAATAATATTATTTTATTATTAGAGTGCAACGCAAGATTCCCAAGAAACTCATTGTTGCGTATTGGGTACGCCATCGTGCATAGCATCCCCTTTAAAGTAATATTAATATTTTATTCACAACTATGGATAAATATGAAAATTTCATATTCTTTATTTACCTGGGGTGTTACAACCTTCCCCCCTTTTGGGAATTGCGTCCTCGCAATTTTTAAAATTGGGCTTGGAAACTTCATTGAAAATCCCACTCGGAGCAAGAGTCAGAAAAACAATTACTTAAAATAAAGAAAGATAAGTACAAAGGTCACCCGAGTTAACCCATACTAGGATTCCAAGTATGAAAATATGGACATAGAGGAAAAAACAATGGTTCATGTTCTGATGGAGAGTGATAGTAAACATGTCTAGGAGAAAGTTAACCATAAGAAAATCACAAACTTGTGATGGGTTAAACGGTATTCGATTTCCCAGTAGGAAAAGTTATCAGACAACATTTTTTTTAAGTTACTCTTTATTGAGGAATTTATTTTTGATCTTAAGGAAACATACTTACTTGTCATGTTGACTTTAAACTTTTACTAGATTTCTTACACAAACTCATATTTTCTCCAAAAGACGAGTATTTAGGAAGACTTGTTCACATTAAGAGTACTATAATCAACTTCTAGAGAATCACCTAATCCACCAAAGAGAACTATATACTTCCCATGTCTTTAGAGATTAACCAAAACCAAACCAAAAAGGCTAGTACAAGATCAGATAATCCAGAAAAGGATAACCCTTTATAAAAAAGAAAATCTATGCTTAATCTTCAAAATTTTTCCAACAAAACCAAAAGTTCAACGAGGACCATTCGATAAACAATTTGTCCATAAAATTCTTCAAAGTAAACCAAACTAATATTGAAACCCAAATATTTGAAGGATTTAGTCACATAGTCTTCCAATTTAAATCGTAACATTTATCTTCAAACAACATCAGTTTCTCCTAAAGTCTCGTATTGAAAAGTAATTAAACTAATCACATATCCTCCATGATAGGTTAATAAATTTCCATAGATAACCCAAAATCACCTTACTCTTAATTCATAAAATCATCTAACTAAAAATAATTAGTCAAACTAACCAGGGACTTCACATAGTCTAGTGGTAGGCGATAAATAGTAGTCGCACTTTGGTTGTGGGTTCGATTCCCGCAGCTTTGTCCGACGTGACGGGTTGTCACACGGTCTGCATGTTGTCCTTTTTCCAAAACTATATAATTCTTAAAGCATTCCCCAAAATGAGATAAAATCTTCAAAAAAATAATCATAAAATATTTTAACCTCAAGTTTATCTCATGCCTTTCATTTTCCATCATAACATATAATAACCCATAATTACCTCAAAAGTAAGGATCATATAAACCCTAATGGTTACTTTTATAATTATTACCTGAACTTCTACATAGATTGGTCATCTCGTACATGATGCATTACAGAACATAGAAAGGTTCAAGTGGATGATCATGACTCCTTGATAGTTGGTTTAGAACAACCACAAGTTTCCTCATTGAATACCACATTTCATCCAGTCTCTTAATCACAGAACCACCACAGTTTCCTTCAAACCTATTGTCACTTTGGTGCCTGCTAGATCCAGCCATTTACTAAAACCAAAAAGGTCAGTGTGAGTATATCAACATAACCATCATGTACTAATGAGTAAGATAAACACAAAGATATACTTACTCATTCACTTTATCTAAAAACTATGACACTTTCTAAAATCCTAGCCAAATATGGTAATGTCACTTATGCTTAAAGAATACCCTAACCTCTAAAGTTATCTAAGACGACCTCTGATACCAACTATAAGGCCATAGCCTTAAACCTTACTTAATCTTGAGTTATTACAAGATTACATATTGAGGATCTTTTCAGGTTTAGAGTTTTAGAGAATTACATCATAAAACTTCCATTACATTCCACATTTAAACAAAGTGGTTACATAAATATAGTATTCATTTTTTCCCATCAACGGAAACATATTTAAAATAAAACATGGATTCTTTCTTGACACTTCCTTGACACTATCATCATATCATGTCCCTTTACCTTGACCAGTGAAAAAAATCTCAAAAAACTTGGGATAAGCATAAAAAGATCAGTAAGGGTTATAAAAAATATGGAAAGGAATCATGAGTTCATATATACATAATAATGAATCATACTTTACCCATAAAACATAGGCACTTTAACATACCTCATCAAATCATGAATAAATCATAGAAATCATAAGACATAAAAGGTAACTTGAGGAATTCATAACATTCTTACGTAGGGAGTAACCCTCTTGGTTACATTTGGAATACCCATCACAGTATATTCCCTAAATATCTTCGGAGAAACTTTAACGTTTCACTCCTTCGCGTTACCCAATGCATTGGAGAGCTATATCGGGCTCACCCGCCCTTAGTTTATCACGGAACCACCCATATTCATAACAATGCCCAAGAACCATAACATAATCATAGCACATAACTTAAGCATAAAGGAAAGATAACATTCCCACATTTCAATAACAATATAACATTTTAAGATATTGAAATAATGAATCCATTCTAAAAACCATTTTCAAAACCATTTAAAACATTTAATAAAGATATTTTTAAATCAAAGTGTCCCATACCACATTGAAGATTTTAACATTTTAAACCATTAATATCCATATAAATAAATCCTTAAAACCATTTTGAAAACATGGATATTAATGAGAAATATTTATAAGAATAAATCATTAAAACATTTAAAACGATATTTTAGTTAAAGGGTTTTTAACAAAACGAGAGACACTTGAATACAATAATTCAGGAATAACATTTAATAAAAACTTTATAATATCATGATAATAAAGGGATTCATGATATAATATTCCAAATGATAGTATCTACACCATATAAGTGTGAATTGGTGCATAACAACAATGAAGTCTCAATAGAAATGTAAATTGAGATGAAATCCATTATAAAGATGGTATCCTTAAAATAAGGATAAATCAATCTCATAATTATGTGAGAAAAATATAAATACACCCAATATAAGTGGATATAAAGTGTAAAATAATAAAATGTCATTCACACATGTTCAAAGGATGACATATTCAATAACTACATGTTGAACCCAAAGAAATCAAAATTGGGTTAAGAAGTTCCCCTCACAGCCTAACGGCGTCACATCAAAATGAGATGATGAGAGATAAAAAGGGTATCTCATCACATGGACATAAAATTTAAATCGATAAGGATATAGAATAACATATCCAAACATAATAGTATGTGAATTAAAAGACATAACAAAAAAGTCTTTTAAAAAGAGGAGGGTGAAAGGTTCCCTTACCGACATGGGTATCTTTCGAAACATACACCCTGTGAAAGAAGGACAATAAAACATTGATGTAAATACTCATAAATGAAAGTATATTACACAATTACTAAAATAATGGGCATTAAAGACACCACTCAAAGTAAATTGTGGCAAATGTTGCATAAATCTCACGGGAAAAAAAGTGAGATGAAAAATCCCTAACGAAAACTCGACAGCCTAACGACGCCACATAAAACATACAAAAATGGATTGATGAGATCAAATAGGGTATCTCATCATATTAGAATAAAGTTTATAGAAAGATTAATATAAAATAACATCCCCCAACATAACAAATAGGAGCTTAAAAGAAGTGACATAAAGGAGAGTACTTAAAAAGAAAGAGAGAGGTTAGATCTCTTACGAAAATTCGGCAGCCTAACGGCGCCACTCAAAACATCCAAAATGGATTGATGAGAGAGAATAGGGTCTATAATCACATGAACATAAATACTAAAGTAATATTAATATAAAATAACATCCCAATAACATGAAATATTATCTTTAAAAGGAATTACATAAAAGAGTGTACTTAAAAAGAAACAGAGGAGTAGGATCCCATACCTCAAGTCTGACTTGTCTTGTTCGTTTCTTTATATTCTTGAATAATAAAATTTGTTCAATTTATAATTACCTAAGGACCTTCTTTAGAGATTATTATTAATTTCATATCACATATTATAATTTTATAATAATTGTTTAATAATGTTAGTTAATATCAGATGTTTTTGCCGATGTTTGGTACATGAGTCAAAAATGAACTTGTTTGAAAAAAGATTGCCCATGTAGTTATAAGTAAATAATTTCCAGAATAGTATTAATGATTAAAATATCATATATATCCAGTAAATATTAAGTTTATACTATTCCATATAATTTGGAGATAAAAAACGAAAAGCACCGTTCATGGAGATGGTAGGCCGTACGTACGCATGAACGCTACTTTCATTTTTCTCTTTGTCATATTAATGGAATTAAAAATAAATTATATATATATATTATAATTCCAGTATAATATATATGTTATATAGGTCACATATGTTCATTAATTTCATACTTTATACATTCCATGTATTGCATGTATGAGTCACATCACTTGAGGGTGCGGTAGTCCACACTTCCTCATATGAAATTATCGCATTTACACAACATGAAAATAATAAAGGTATGTTTTAAATATAAAACACAGAAGAATATAGTAAACATAAATACCATATAAATCATATATAAAATATAGTGACATCATAATGGCCACCTTAAAAGGTGTAAAAAGAATATTGAACAATCATCGTTTTGTGAGGCAGAAAATCGCCAACCACAGAAACAGTATGTTCTTTAACCATTAGACGAAGGTGTGTGTAAGTGTAGCTCAAATACTTATTATAAAAACATCATAGTATATTTAATATACTATAGTTGTTACAAAATAAATGAATAAAAATATTTTAGGGGGTTGGAGAAGCAAAATAAAACAAAAGGACTCAAGTGAAGACATTACCTTAAAATCGTGTAACTCCCTTTGGTTTGAGCTCAAAGGCTTCCTTGGTAAGACTTCTGCCCAAAGTGAGGCTTCAAGAAGTTATAGAGGGATGTGGAGAGACAAAATGGGCAGGTGTTGGCCGATCCAAAGGCTTTGGAAGTGTGGGTAAGGAGGTAGAGGTGGGGGCCTTTTATAAGAGGAGAGGAGGGGCACTCTTGGAAAGGTATAAAATGTAACTTTATTTTCAAATGCGTTTCAGATTTTAATGGTCCCACATTGATGTTTTTCGAGGATAAGGTGATAAGGGTTATAAATCCACCCATCCAATAGGTTTTGGACATGTGTAGTTCTTATATTTTACATTATCATTCCATTTTATTTAAATCGTTAAATAATGAGGTCATCGTTGCATTATCATGATGTCATAAATAATTTAATTTATTTAATGTCGAAAAATTATAAAACAAATACTATGATGTAGTAAATCATTTTATCTTTCCAATTACTATTTATAGTCAAAAATAGGACTTGTATAACTCCATGTAAAAAAAGTTTTAGTAAAACATCTCATGTTTGTGTCATTTTTACTTTAACATTAAATAAAAAGTTATTTATGTCATTTCCCAACCAAAGTGGCTCCATGGGGTCCCCAAGTTGACCCATGGATTTACTTGGTCGTCCATGACACATCCAATTAGGGTAGTAAATGTTTCAAGATCATATCATATTATTAAAACATTATTTTTACCTTAAACTACACTAATTACCTCTAATCGCGATTAAAAACTTAATAAGTTACTATTCACCAAAAAATTATTTTAATCCCATTGAACCACATTTTAATTATTAATGACAACCATTTATGTCAGATTTTTGAAATTCGAAACATAGAGGTGGTAAAATTTCATTTAAACGAAAAATCATTTTCTTAAGTACCACTTAGTGGTTTGACTATTCATCAAAAATTGAAGTTTTCCATAAAAAAACCAAAACTTCACCCTAAGCTATATTTGATATTCCGAATTCAAAAATGATGTCTTTTTGAAAAAATTAAAAACATATAAGTTTCATTAATTAATTTAAAAATTAATTCCCGCTGTCAGAGCAAATAGCGTGTTTTTATGAAACAATAAGTATCAAAAGATTGACACTAGTTTAAGTCCGATTTCAAAGTGAAATTAATTCCAAAGACCACTATTGGATTAAATGGTAAAAATATATTCTAATTTTACTTTAAAAACAATTCAAAAGATAATATAATCATATAAATAAATTTTATTAAAAAGTGGTTTTGAATTAAAATACAACATTTTTCATTATTCATTAAAAAATGAACTTTATCGGAAAGATACCAAAAATTTACACAAAGAAAATTTTGATGTCACGATTCTGAATAAGAATTTTATTTTGTCAAATATAACACTTAAAATTGTCAAAAGGTGGATTTAAAAGAGGTTCGCCATCAAAAGGCGGTTAATCGACCTTTTAAAGAATATTAGAATGTTTACGCTTAAAATTGGGTTAATTCGCATTTTTAATCCTATGACATTTATTGTAAAGAGTAAAAATATTTGAAAAACATATATAATCATTTTTTTAGTTAGTTCTGTTCATTCCCGCCATTACCACGGCTAGGCGTTAACTACCATTTTAAATAATATTATTTTATTATTAGAGTGCAACGCAAGATTTCCAAGAAACTCATTGTTGCATATTGGGTACTCCATCGTGCATAGCATCCCCTTTAAAGTAATATTAATATTTTATTCACAAATATGGATAAATATGAAAATGTCATATTCTTTATTTACCTGGGGTGTTATAGTCGATTTTTATTAGAAATTTTATTTTGGTATCTTCAGTTATTAATAAGATAAAAATGAAATGAATGATTTTATTCTCTATAAAAAACAAAGGTGAAGAAAATTAATGTATTTATTGAGGGTTAGATCATAATATTTCATCATCAGAACCATAATCATAAACAATCTATAAAAACAATGGAATTTTAAGATAAGATCATTTACAATAATTGTAACTTTTGAATCATAAGACCAATGAAAGAAAAAACAATATATTTATATGTAAATACCCATAAAATTCATGATAATAATAATAAAATACATTAATTTTTAGTATATAAACCACAAAAATAAAACAATAGGTTAATATGGAATGTGCCTCATAGATATAAAAGTGAGACGAAAATCCCTCACCTCAAGTCTCAACATACTTCATATACATTCAAACATTCTATATAATAAATTTAGGTTTTTTTAAATATATTATTGAACCATAATAATATATATAATACCAGATAATATTTAATTATTTCCTTTTATTAACCATTTATTAATATTTTCCTAATCTAAATCACATTTTGGGTAATGACTGCTCCATTTTCCATGTATGTTTTGGTTTGGTATCTATAGTATTTTTAGTTTGATCATGGTTACATCATCTACAAAATTTTACACATGATATAAATATAATATATTTTCATTATATATTTATTTATAGTAATCCGTTAATTTTATATATTTAAAATGAATTACATTTTTCGTGGCGAAGTTAGGCAATATGTACGCGTGAGCACTATTTCCATTTTCTTGATGGATGGAATGAAAGAAAGGTAAATATTAATTCATATTATAAAAATATTTTTTATATAATATATATCATATATATTCATTTAATTTTTCCTTATTACCATCAATATCAAAATATAATGAAGAATGTATCACATCACTTCGTGGAGACGGTAGTCCACATGTACGCACGAATGATGTTATCATTTTCTGAATAATTGTAAGGTAAGATGGTAAATGTTATATTATATTATAGGAGTATAAATATCTCATAAATATAATATATAAACATTAAATATATCATTATCTCCTATTGTGATAGGAGGTGATGGAAAACTAATTACATCAGTTCGTGAGGCAGTAGTCCACCAGACACACAATTGACGGTTTTATTTCCCATTTGATTGAAGAGGAGATGGATATAGGTTATAAATCTAACATAATAACATATAATTATACGTAATTTAATTATTTTACTATATAATCATATTTTCATAATATTTTAACGAGATGTGAAAATAAATAAAATAAAAATGCTCGGTGAAGAAGATACCTCTTCTTAGAACAACCTCCTTAGGTTTACACCAACAGCCTCCTCAAGAAGGTTTCATAATAAAAATAGAGCCTCTAAGATGTGGGAAGGTAAGTAAGTAATTTATCTGGTCTTTTATTGTCTTAAAATGGCTTTGGATGTGGGAATAATAGAGTATAGGGAATTCTCTTTTATAAGTGGGGGGAGGACATACTTGGAATATTTGAAAAAAAAGGTGTACCCACATTTTAAACAAGAAAAACGCTAAAAAAATGTATCATTATTGAATGATAAATGATATAAGTTTGAAATATTTCTTAAAATTGTATTTGTATAAGTTTTTAGGTCATTTTTCCCTTATTTGTTTAGTATAATCCCCAGTAACTTGATTTAACCTTTGTTGTGATAATTTTTTTTTTGTTTTTACTACTCATTTTGAAAAAAAATTAAGTTCACATTATTATATAATATTAATTATTTTGATTCTAAATATAGAATAGTTTTTTTCTAAATACATTCATATAATTTGAAAAACATAATTTAAAATAAAACCCCCTAATGCGATGAAATAAGAGTTTTCTAAAAAGAAAATTTTCATAAGTATATAAAGTTTTAATATCAAACGACGGCATGGATTTGATTACAATGAATAAAAATTATTTAACAATAAAATAATTGAAATAATTTTACTTTAAAAAAAATTAAAAAAGTATATGTAACTTTTTAAAGTTGTAAACAAAAAGACAGTTTTTAATAAAAATCGGTATTTTTCACTATTCACTGAAAAATTAATATTTTCATAAAATTCTCAAAAATTAACCCTAAGATAATTTTAACATGCTGATTCAAAATTTTAATTTAATTTTTTCAAATAAATTTTCCAAGTGTTAAAAATATTATTTTTATTATTTTTTCAAAAAAATCAATTTTTGAGAAAAAAGGTATTTTTGAAGCATATAAAGACTTTACTAAAAATCAAGTACTTATTTATAAATATATATTATTTATCAAAAACCTACATACATAATTTTACAAATTTATTTATTCCTTTTCATACAAAAAAATTAACAGCTAGGTTATAAGGGCCATGTTTAAATAATAATATTATTATTATATCATTGTTCCTTAAGACATAGTGTTGTGTGTAAAGCAAGCTATCGAGGAAATTAGATTTTTTTTTAAAAAAATATTTCATGAAATCTTATGGAGTTAAATTATACCCCCTTAAAATGAAGTTTTCCATCAAAATTTCATCACTCTAATATAAACAATTTAAGATACTTTTACATCATCATATCATCATGTTCCCATACAGCTTCCTCATGTTGGTTGTTTCTCCATAAAACCTTAACCAGGTGAGTAGTCTTGTTTCGTAGAACTTCATCTATAGAATCTAAAATCTCTATAATTTATTATTCATTGGAAATATAATGATCCAGTGGTACAACCATTGATTTTAGTACATGTGAAGGATTAGGTATGTACTTCCTCGAGAAATATACATAGATTACATCGTGGACTTGAGAGAGGTTCAATGGAAGCACCAAGTGATAATAAATTTTACCTAATCTATCAAAAATCTTAAAAGGTACAATATAAATGGGCTCATATTTCTTTTATTTCTAATTCTTATAGACTTCTTTCATTAATAAATTCATAGTAAAACCTTATCACTAAATTCAAACTTCAGATCATGCCAAATGATTGTCACTATAAGTTTTATATAAACTCTGAGCTAACTTGATTCGTTGTTGAATAGATGTACCATTCCTTACCATTTCCTCAGATAACTCAGGTCCTAATATATTTCTTTCTATAACTTAATCACAGAACACTGGTGATATATTCTTCTTCCCATATAGGTCTTCATAAGGATCAATATTAATGCTTGATTAAAAATTATTATTATATGAAAACTTGAAAATAGGGATGTTTTGATGACAAATACCATTTAAATAAATAAAAAAAATATCATTATATTCTCTAGGGCTTTCATTTTTCACTAAAAATGATAATATATCTAAGGATGATACACAATGTAGAAACTCAACTCTGTATCTAGAGAATGCGGAAGACTTTACCAGAACTTCGAGGTAAACCTCATATTCCAATAATACAAAATAGAATGAGGTACTCCATGAAACCTTACCACTTCATTTATATATATCCTGACACGATGATTCTAAGATAAATATTCCATCATAGCAATGAAGTGTGTTGACTTTGTAAATAAATCATCCACAACCCATATAATATTATTTTTTAGATGTTTTGGGGAGTTTAATGACAAAGTCCATATTGATGTTTTCTCATTTACATTATGGTTTGGGTAATGGTTGTAAAATAACCATATACGTTTTTCTCTCATCCTTAACTTTCTGACAAACCAAGAAACTAGATACAAACTCTACAATATCTATCTTTAATTAGTCCCACTAGAAATACTCTTCCATATCTCTATACACCATTGTGCTTCCAAGATGAATAGATAATGAATAACTATAATCCTCCTCTAACATATCCTTCTTCAAATATAGTTTTGGTATGACACATACACAATTCATTAACCTTATAATTCCATCATAATCAAGGTTAAACTCAAGAAAAATTTCGGACCATATTCTGCATTTCTAAATATTCCTTATGATCCTCTTTAATCTTCACTTGGATATATGGTCAAACACTTATTTGAGAAAGAAAATATTTTCCCCCTTACTTCAATATTTCTATATTCATCCTTAAAAAACCATAAATATTGTATCTTTTATTATCTTCTTCAAAGATAATCAATCATGATCTTTTCAACTTAATGTGTCAACCGCCTTGTTCTCTTTCAGATTGTAGTAATATATTAGATAGTCATAATCCTTAATCAGACTCAGCCATATTCTCTGGTACATGTTCAATTATTTCTAAGTAGATATCTAATTTAGACTCTTATAATTAGTATATATAACACACCTTTCTTCATTAAGATAATACATCCATATCATTAATGAGAAAATTTACAGAAACTACCTCTAAATAATGAGTTAGGTAATTTTGGTCATGAACCTTTAATTTTCATGAGGCATAACCTATAACCATGCCGTTCGGCATAATAACACATCCCATACCCTTCTATAATGTATTTCTATAGATTAAAAACCATTCTACACTGTAGGTTAATATAAGAATAGGTGCACAAACAAGCCTTCTCTTTGGTTCCTTGAAATTTTCCTCACATGTGTCTATAAAAATAAACCTATATCCCTTCCTAGTTAACTTGTTGAGTGGATTTTATATTCTAGAGAAATTATAAATAATATGTCGATAATATCTAGCCAAACCAAGAAAAATATGGATCTCAGTCACTGTGGTTAGTCTAAACCAATGTTCAACAGCCTTCATCTTTGATGGATCCACTGATATACCCTCACTTGAGATTATATGAAATAAAAATGAAATTTTTTAGCCAAAATTAACTCTTATTATATTTTTCATATGGTATCTCTTTTATAATATCTTTAATACAATTCTCAAGTGATATTTATGATCTTCATTTCTCATTTAATGGATAAAATATCATCTGTAAATACTACCACAAATTGATCAAGGTAATATCTAAAGACTCTATTATTAAATCCATAAATATAGTAGGGTAAATAGTAAGAACAAATTGAATCACTAAATATTCATAGTTTTCATGCCTCATACCAAATGTCATCATGGGTATATCCTCCTTTTTAACCCTCAATTTATGATATCTAGTATGAAGGTCAATCATGGAAAAGTATTTATATCCACATAGTTGATCAAAAAATCATCAATACAGGGTAGAGGATACCTATTCTTGATTTTTATCATGTTCAATTCCTATAAATCTATTTATAGTGGAATTGATCCATATATATTCTTAACAAAAAAGAACAGGTACACCTTATGGTGATACACTTGGCTGAATAAATCTATTTTTAAGATTCTCCTAGAGATTCTTATTTAATTCCTATAAATCATTCATGGTCATTCTATATAGAGTGTTTGAAATAGGCACAACTCCAGATACGAGTTCTATTGAAAACTCAACTTCGTGATTTTATAGAATACTAGAAAATGTTCAATAAAAACATAAAAAACCTTCATAAAAGGCATATCATCTATGTTCAGTTTCACCCCAACCATCTAGGATAAAAATACCTTTTGAATAATAATATTTACCCACACAATGGGTGTGATTTTGATCAGAAGTTCATATTCATTATCACAATGATATAAAATCATAGGTTGGTTTGGAATATCAATGTGAGTTACCTTCCATAAAAATTTATGTGGTATTTATGTAGATAAATTCAATCTATGTGTAACGCCCCGACCCTAGTTACCCAGAGTCGGTGCATTATTACATAACATTGACATGATCACAAGAAAGATCAAATCTCGAAAGACCGATTGGTTTAGTAGCCTTGGAAACACTAGATATATTCATAAAGTTTTACATTACATTTCAAAGTGAAAAACTACTACAACAAAAAAGTCTTCATATTTCACACTCATATCCCCACATACTATCCCTGCAAGTCATTTATAACTTACTTCTTCACATCCTGGGAGAATAAAACATAGAAAAGGGGTGAGCTCAAATTCCCAGTAAGGATAAAAATATAGCATAAACTTTCATGAATATGAATAAACATTTAAGGGAATGTATGAATAAAACAAAAGCCTTTTAAACTTGAAATTCAACATAGTATGGCAAGAGTAAAAGGAAATAATGCCATTTAATTATTCACATGGATATTCTACTAATCGAATAATCACATGCAATATCAATAACCACTTTCATAATGATGGAATGCATAATGCCAGACTATCATAACCACATAGCCAAGGCCTCGTTCCAAGACTACAAATAAGATTTTGTCAAGGCCTTGTGCCAAGACACTAGTTTGTCTCATGAGACCTACCGATGCATCGAGGAGCTATAGTGGTCTCCACCCGTCACATATTAAGTCCAATTCATTCCCATATGAAAAGGTTTAAACATAACATAAACATTCGTATTAAAACTAGCATACGAAATGTCAATAATTTCACCATAAACTATGAATGGTATAAAAATAGCACATCCACAGTCAAACATATCACAAAACCTTCAATACAATATAGAAGTTTTGTATCATAATAAATCAACTTCAAATAAGCGTAAAATCCATCAAAAGATGTTGACATAGATGAAATCAAAACACTTTTTAGAGAAATATCTCTTTCTATTTTTGAAATCATTTATGAGCCATATAAAATAAAACATTTTCTTTGAAAATATTCTTATAATCTTGTAAGGAAAGCTTTGAATATTTTATAATGGCGGAAAATAACCGCACCCGCCGTATAAGTTAAAAAAACATTCTTACCTTAATTCTGTCGAAAAGGTTAAAAAGGACCTTGTTTAGAAAACGACGGAAAGATTCCTCTTATAAAAAGTCAAACAAGGGTATAAATGACTTTAACCCATATTCTTGAAAAAATGTTTTTAAATACATTTTGAAGAAACATGGATGTGGATGATAACGAGATCTCAGTAGATTATTACGTATAAACAACCTCGGATAATGAAGAGATTGTGAAATAACCCTTACCTTGTACTTTTCCTTGGTTGGGGTAGGTTAACCTCCTGTATAATGGTGAACTAATTGCTATTAGATTATACAATAATCATATATATTAATATGATATCATATATGATCTTTTAACATTGATTTGTTAATAATATCTTAGAATTATCGTCGTTTCGGGTGTTAACTTACTCATTTTCTTTTATATGTTTTGTTACATAAGCCATGTTTGTTGTATCTTATTCATATCCAGAATGATATCAAGTCCTGAAACATCATTTTTAAATCATCAAATTATACTTGAATGGATACGATGGAGAATGAATCTCATCGCGTTCGTGGAGACGGTAGTCCGTACGTACGCACGAGCGACAATATCATTCTTTTGATATTAAAATAATATATAAATGGATGGTATATCATATATAAAGAATCATTAACATGTTATATTTATTATTTACATGATTTACACATCATTATTATACCCATCCAAATAATAATATATTGAATAACAATTACACCACGACGTGGAGACGGTAAGCCGTACGTACGCACGTATGGTGACATGTTAATAAAAGGGTGGATAGAATACTGAATATGGTTGTACCATATTTATAATAACATCACAGTATATGTGAGATACTGGAGTTATTATTTTAGAATGGTAAGAACAAAGAAAGAAGAAGTGGAAGAAGAAAGGAACTTGAAAAGGGGTAGTGAAAACATTACCTCTTCTTCGGGTTCTTCCTTTTGATTTGATCAAAAGGGCTCCGTAGGTTGGCTTTATGATCAAACTAAGGCCTCTAGGTTGTAGTGAGGGATGTTGGGAGAGTATTTGGGCAGATTTTGGCCAAACCAAAAGGCTTTGAAGGTGTGAAGAAATGAGAATGAGGAGTGCCCTTTTATAAGAGGTGTGAGGGGCACCTTTGGAAAAGCTAGAAATATTAATTTATAATAAATTCATATTCGGTTTCTAATGGCTCCAAAGTTGATTATTAAAAATTTAAGGTGGGTATAGGTCGAAAACCACTCAACCAATAGATTTTAGACAGGTTTGGGTACTTATATTAACCTTATCTTTAAGTATTAACTCTAAGTTAATTAGTTTCACTTTTACAATGTCTCTTTGAATTTTTATATAATATGGTTAATAAACTTACTATATACATCCATAAGACCCCAAAGTGGTCCATTAATAATGAACATATCATGATATAAGTCTCTTGGCCGAACCTTAGATTTTTAAAAATTTAATATCAATTAATAATATAATATTTGTTTTAAGAACTCTTTTATGTCAATTTTGACACTATTCAATAGTTGATTTTTGTGAAACTCATAACAGATTTATTACTTAGAAAAAAGTCAATTAAATCAATCCTAATATATCATATTATCCTAGAAAATTATTTTAATTCATTAAAAGTTTCATATTATATTTATTTGGGTATTTATAATATCAATTATTTTGATTTTTCACTATTATAGTAATTAATTCATCATCATTGTGTCATAAATAAATTAAATTATTTAATGTCTAAAAATTATAAATGAACTATCACTATGTAGGAAATCTTTTTATATTTCTAATGAATATTTATAATCTAAAATCCAACATATATAACCCTATGTAAAAATTGTTTTTCTAAAAGATATATGCTTGTGTCATTTTTGTATTCATTTTAACTTAATTAAAATAAAGTGTCCTTATCACCTACAAGTGGCACCATGGGGTCCCAAAATCGACCCAAAGATGCCTATGGTCGAACATGTATCAACCAATAAGTCTAGGACACGTTTTAGGGTAATTTAGTATTATTATAATATTATTTATTAACCCTTATTTACCGGATTTACCCTTAACCATGGTAAATAAAATATTTACCGCAGTAATTATTCAAAATGTCTAAAAATAAAAGTTACCTATTTACACAATTTGAACATCCTCATTCCAAATATGGAATCCATTTTTCTAAATTCAAAACACAGAAGTGGCAGAAATTAATTTAAAATTAATTCCCGCTGTCAAAACAAAAAGTGTGTTTTTAAGAGATAATAACTATCAAAAGATTGACACTTGTTTATGTTCGGTTTAATTGTAAAATTATGTCCAATGACCAAAATTATATTAAATGGTAAAAATATATTATAAATATACTTTAAAACCACTCAAATTCATAATTTATCACTATTAATTATTTTGATTAAAAAAGTTGTTTTTAATTAAAATTTAGTAATTTTCACTATTCATCAAAATATGAAAGTTATCCGAAATGTACCAAAATTTCACCTTAGGCTAAATTCGATATTCCGAATCCAAAAATGAAGTCCATTTTGAAATATAAAATATATATAATTTCAAAAATTAGGTATTACTATTCATAACGGCTAGTTTTATTGGTTATGGTGTGTTAGAACTCGGTGTTGCGTACAACACACGCTATCACATTATTCAAAGAGAAGCGTACCGTAGAAGCTTGGGGTGTTACATTCTCCCCTCCTTCAAATAATTTCATCCTAGAAATTTCTAGAATACATATCACATGAAAAGACTCTGGTGGTTCTTCATCATAAGTTCCTCGGGTTCCCACGTTGCCTCTTCCATCTTATGGTTTCTCCACAAAACTTTTACCAGACGCGTCGTCCGGTTTCTCAGTACTTGTTCTCTCGTATCAAGAATCTTGACGGGCTCTTCGCAATAAGACAGATTAGGTTCCAGTTCTAATTCCTCATAGGTGAGTACATGCGTTGGGTCAGGCATATATTTCCTCAACAGAGATACGTGGAACACATCATGAACTTTAGAGAGACTTGGCGGCATTGCCAATCGGTAAGCTACAACCCCAATTCGTTCTAGAATTTTGAAGGGTCCGATGTACCTGGGACTCAATTTACCTTTCTTACCAAAACGTATGACTCCCTTCCATGGAGATACCTTCAGGAAAACATGATCACCGACTTGAAATTCCAAATCCTTCCTTCGATTATCGGCATAGCTCTTCTGCCTACTTTGAGCTGCTTTGATGTGATTTTGGATTACTTTCACCTTTTCCACCATTTCCTCCACCAGTTCTGGGCCTACAAGTTTTCTTTCACCAACGTCATCCCAACAGGTTGGTGTACGACATCTCTTTCCGTATAACGCTTCATATGGTGCCATCTGAATACTCGAATGGAAGCTATTGTTATAGGAAAATTCTACCAGTGGTTAATATTGACCCCACATACCCTGAAAGTCAAGTGATCAAAATCTCAACATGTCTTCTAAGGTCTAAATAGTCCGTTCTGATTGTCCGTCTGTCTGAGGGTGGTAAGCAGTGCTCAAATAAAGTTCAGTATCCAGGGATTTCTGAAGACTTTTCCAAAATCTTGAAGTAAAACGGGGATCACGATCAGAAACAATCGATAGGGGTACTCCATGAAGTCTCACAACTTCATTAATATATAGTCTTTCTAGACGTTCCAGGTGTAGATCTTCTCTTATAGCAAGAAAATGTGCTGACTTGGTAAGACGATCAACAATAACCCATATTGCATCATTCCTTCTAGGAGTCTTTGGTAGCCCCATGACAAAGTCCATCGTAATATTGTCCCATTTCCACTCCGGTATGGGAAGAGGTTGCATGACTCCTCCAGGCTGTTGCCTTCCAGCTTTCACTTGTTGACAAACCATACAACTTGACCCAAAATCAGCAATCTCCCTCTTCATGTTGTCCCACCAAAAATGTTCCTTCAAATCTCTATACATTTTGGTTCTCCTAGGGTGTATAGAGAAATTGGAACTATGAGCATCATCCAGCAATTCCCTTTTTAGATCAGGTATATCGGGAACACAAAGTCTCTTCCCGAATTTCAAAATTCCATCTTCATACACAAAGTCTCTCAGTCTCCCATCATTCACAGCTTTAATCTTCTTTTGAAATTCTTCATCATCGGTCTGAGAACTCTTAATCCTTTCTAGTAAAGATGGTTTGGCGACCATTTGAAAAAGCATTGATGTTTCACCTTCCCTGGTTATTCCCATGTCCATCTTCACTAGATCCATGAAAATTGGATCCCTTTCAATTCTCATATTGTTCAAAACTCCATGGTCTTTTCTGCTCAAAGCATCTGCCACCTTGTTTGCTTTCCCCGGGTGGTAGTGTATCATGCAATCATAATCCTTGAGTAATTCAATCCATCTCCTTTGCCTCATGTTGAGTTATTTTTGTGAGAAAATATACTTCAAACTCTTGTGATCAGTATAAATCTCACATTTTTCACCATAGAGGTAGTGCCTCCATATCTTCAAAGCAAAGATCACAGCTTCTAACTCGATATCATGAGTAGGATAGTTTTGTTCATGAATTTTCAACTGTCGTGATGCATAGGCAATAACTCTATCATTCTGCATAAGGACACAACCAAGTCCTTTCTTCGATGCATCACTATAAATAACGAACCCATCATTCCCCGATGGTAGAGTAAATATAGGAGAATTGACTAATCTTTTCTTCAGTTCTTCAAAACATTCTTCACACTCTTTTGTCCAAACAAATTTAACCCCTTTACGTGTGAGCTTCGTTAATGGGTTAGCCAATTGGGCAAAATTCTGGACGAAACGTCGATAATAACCTGCCAAACCAATAAAACTGCGTACCTCAGTTATACTCGTAGGTTCTGGCCATTCTTGGATTGCCTTGGTCTTAGAAGGATCAATAGAGATACCATCTTTAAAGACAATATGGCCAAGAAAAGAAATCTCCTGAAGCCAGAATTCACACTTGCTAAACTTCCCATATAATTCATGCCTCCTCAGAGTCTTCAAGATAATGCGCAAGTGATTTTCATGATCTTCGTAGGTTTTGGAGTATACCAAGATATCATCAATAAATACCACCAAAAATTCATCGAGATACTCCTTGAAAACTCTATTCATCAGATCCATGAATACAGAGGGTGCATTAGTCAATCCAAAAGGCATTACAGTAAACTCGTAATGCCCGTACCTGGTTCGAAATGCTGTCTTCGGAATGTCTTCCTTCTTTACACACAACTGATGGTATCCAGATTGAAGGTCAATCTTTGAAAAGTATTGAGCTCCATGTAGTTGGTCAAATAAATCATCAATACGAGGTAGGGGATACTTGTTCTTTATCGTTATAGCATTGATCTCCCTGAAGTCGATACATAACCTCATAGACCCATCTTTCTTTTTAACAAAAAGAACAGGGGCTCCCCATGGAGAAACACTAGGGAGAATAAATCCTTTATTACTCAATTCCTCTAGTTGTTTATTTAGTTCGAATAACTCTACAGTAGCCATTCTGTAAGGGGTCTTCGATATAGGCCTTGATCTAGGAATTAAATCAATGGAAAACTCAACTTCTCGTTCTGGAGGACGTCCAGGTAAATCTTCTGGAAATACATCTACAAATTCTTTCACAACTGGTACATCCTCTATTTGAACATTCCTTTCCTCACCCACAGTTATTTCATTCTCTTCCTCCCCAATAATTGAATTTAGTTGAGCTATTGAGGGTGGATATAAATAAGAATTAGGTGGTGACGATTCTGCTCTAAAGATAAGGTGTTCCTTATCATTATCATCAAGAATCGTAACCTCTTTCTTCTACAATAAATCTTAGCATCATAGTCCGAAAGCTAGTCCATACCGAGGATTATATCAAACTCAATCATAGGTATGACGATGAGATCAGCAGATAAAGAACATTTATGTGCTCTAATGGGGACTGATTCACAAAACTTTGTTGCAATGATACTTCCCTTAGTAGTTTTACCTGACAACTCCCTTGTTAAATCAAATTGGAAATATCTAATTTTCTTAGCAAACTGGGAAGATATGAAACAATGCGATGATCCAGAATCAAATAATGCATTTTCTAAACTTGAGGAAACCATTAAATTACCTGCCACCACGTCTTTCGGAGCTTCTACCTCAGCAGTAGTGATAGCATAAGCCTCGCCTTGATCCCTTGGCCTTTTCTGAGGTAAGTCCTCCTGACACTTAGGACATGAATTTGCATAATGCCCCATCTCCCTGCAATTATAGCACTGAACATTGGTAGCTTCCTTCTTCCCCTTGCAATCACGAGCTTGGTGGCCTTTTTCACCACACTTGTAACAGACTCCCATTCCCTTCAAGCAAGTACCAGGGTGTTTCATCCCACATTTACCACAGGATGGATATTCAACCTTTCCCTTCTTCCCCTTATTTCCATTCCCAGATTGATCAGCAGGTCTCTTCTTCTCTTTATTTGCTTTAAAGTCATAAGACTTAGCGAATTCCTTTTCGGTCTTGATAGCACATGAGACAATGTCTTCGTACGACAAAAAGGATTGTGAGACTAATGCTCGACGGAGAAATGGTTTTAACCCATCAAAGAAACGATCAATCTTACTTCTTTGGTTACGTATATAATCACCAGCGTACCTTGCTAACCTTGTAAAGTTAGCCTCATACTTTGTGACATTCTCATCCTCCTTCTGTCTTAGACTTAGAAATTGCCTTTCCATATCCGCTCGATGGTCGCGAGGAAAGTATTTTTATAAAAACAAATCTTTGAACTCCCTCCATTCCATATTTGATACTTCATCATCTTCGTTCGTATTTTGAATCAATGACCACCATTGATCAGCATCTCCAGTGAGGCGGTAAACTGCCATGATAACTTTTTCCCTTTCACTGCTCCCCAAAGCCTGAAATATTTTCTCTAGGGAAAATATCCATTGCTCAGCTACTAAGGGATTTGTACTACCATTGAACATTGGTGGTTGTTTCCTAATGAATCGATCTAACATTGATCCTCCACGTTGTGGATCAGGGTGCTCCATACGGGTAAGGTTATTATTCATAACCTGAGTAAGTTGTCCCAGTATGGTGATTAGCTGATCGGCACCAGTTGCATCGCCAGCTCCACTATAATTATCTTGAGCAGGAGGGAAATCCCTACATGGAGTGCGTGCATTGATACGGTTTCCATTTCTTCCACTAGGCGCCATTTCTAAACAATTGCATAAACTAGATCAGTTTATGAATCGAAATACATAATCCCATACTTATAAAACACTTATCATAAATTGAACTATTTATGGATATAATCCATAATTATAAAAATGTTTTCTTTGAGGAAGTATATACTCATAAACCCTTCATAATGATTTGTAAAGAAAATGAGAGTTATCCTAAGCATATCCCCTGGGAGTGTCGTAACCAAGAGTGCAGCAAGGCCTGTTGTCGTGCACCAGTTCCCGTTCGAGTCTAGCTCAAAGCGGTGTTTTCGGGTTTTACCCCTAGGTACATCTGTGCCAGAGCCGCCTCTACCTGCTCGTATCCAGACAGGGATGTATTGCTCGGAAAACTCACAAAATCTCTACAATACCAAAATTCTAGGAAGTTCTTCTATACTAATCCTCAAAGTTCATCTTAGGTCTACGTGCTCTAATCAAAGTTTATCAAAATCTAGCTTCCAAGGTTTGTACTAAACTTCCCCTGATACCAACTGTAACACCCCGACCCTAGTTACCCAGAGTCGGTGCATTATTACATAACATTGGCATGATCACAAGAAAGATCAAATCTCGAAAGACCGATTGGTTTAGTAGCCTTGGAAACACTATATATATTCATAAAGTTTTACATTACATTTCAAAGTGAAAAACTACTACTACAACAAAGTCTTCATATTTCACACTCATATCCCCACATACTATCCCTTCAGGTCATTCATAACTTACTTCTTCACATCCTGGGAGAATAAAACATAGAAAAGGGGTGAGCTCAAATGCCCAGTAAGGATAAAAATATAGCATAAAATTTCATGAATATGAATAAACATTTAAGGCAATGTATGAAAAAAACAAAAGCCTTTTAAACTTGAACTTCAACATAGTATGGAAAGATTAAAAGGAAATAATTCCATTTACTTATTCACATGGATATTCTACTGATCGAATAATCACATGCAATATCAATAACCACTTTCATAATGATGGAATGCATAATGCCAGACTATCATAACCACATAGCCAAGGCCTCGTGCCAAGACTACAAATAAGATTTTGTCAAGGCCTTGTGCCAAGACACTAGTTTGTCTCATGAGACCTACCGATTCATCGAGGAGCTATAGCGGGCTCCACCCGTCACATATTAAGTCCAATGCATTCCCATATGAAAAGGTTTAAACAAAACATAAACATTCGTATTAAAACTAGCATACGAAATGTCAATAATTTCACCATAAAATATGAATGGTATAAAAATAGCACATCCACAGTCAAACATATCACAAAACCTTCAATAAAATATAGAAGTTTTGTATCATAATAAATCAACTTCAAATAAGCGTAAAATCCATCAAAGGATGTTGACATAGATGAAATCAAAACACTTTTTAGAGAAATATCTCTTTCTATTTTTGAAATCATTTATGAGCCATATAAAATAAAACATTTTCTTTGAAAATATTCTTATAAGATTGTAAGGAAATCTTTGAATATTTTATAACGGCGGAAAATAACCGCACCCGCCGTATAAGTTAAAAAAACATTCTTACCTTAATTCTGTCGAAAAGGTTAAAAAGGACCTTGTTTTAAAAACGACGGAAAGATTCCTCTTATAAAAAGTCAAACAAGGGTATAAATGACTTTAACCCATATTCTTGAAAAAATGTTTTTAAATACATTTTGAAGAAACATGGATGTGGATGATAACGAGATCCCAGTAGATTATTACGTATAAACAACCTCGGATAATGAAGAGATTGTGAAATAACCCTTACCTTGTACTTTTCCTTGGTTGGGGTAGGTTAACCTCCTGTATAATGGTGAAATAATTGTTATTAAATTATACAAGAATCATATATATTAATATGATATCATATATGATCTTTTAACATTGATTTGTTAATAATATCTTAGAATTATCGTCGTTTCGGGTGTTAACTTACTCATTTTCTTTTATATGTTTTTTTACATAAGCCATGTTTGTTGTATCTTATTCATATCCAGAATGATATCAAGTCCTGAAACATCATTTTTAAATCATCAAATTATACTTTAATGGATACGATGGAGAATGAATCTCATCGTGTTCGTGGAGACGGTAGTCCGTACGTACGCACGAGCGATAATATCATTCTTTTGATATTAAAATAATATATAAATGGATGGTATATCATATATACAGAATCATTAACATGTTATATTTATTATTTACATGAGTTACACATCATTATTATACCCATCCAAATAATAATATATTGAATAACAATTACACCACGACGTGGAGACGGTAAGCCGTACGTACGCACGTATGGTGACATGTTATTCAAAGGGTGGATAGAATACTGAATATGGTTGTACCATATTTATAATAACATCACAGTATAAGTGAGATACTGTAGTTATTATTTTAAAATGGTAAGAACAAAGAAAGAAGAAGTGGAAGAAGAAAGGAACTTGAAAAGGGGTGGTGAAAACATTACCTCTTCTTCGGGTTCTTCCTTTTGATTTGATCAAAAGGGCTCCTTAGGTTGGCTTTATGATCAAACTAAGGCCTCTAGGTTGTAGTGAGGGATTTTGGGGGAGTATTTCGGCAGAGTTTGGCCGAACCAAAAGGCTTTGAAGGTGTGAATAAATGAGAAGGAGGAGTGCCCTTTTATAAGAGGGGTGAGGGGCACCTCTGGAAAAGCTAGAAATATTAATTTATAATAAATTCATATTCGGTTTCTAATGGCTCAAAATTTGATTATTAAAAGGTTAAGGTGGGTATAGGTCGAAAACCACTCAACCAATAGATTTTAGACAGGTTTGGGTACTTATATTAACCTTATCTTTAAGTGTTAACTCTAAGTTAATTAGTTTCACTTTTACAATGTCTCTTTGTATTTTTATATAATATGGTTAATAAACTTACTATATACATCCAAGAGACCCCCAAGCGGTCCATTAATGATGAACCTATCATGATATAAGTCTCTTGGCCAAACCTTAGATTTTTAGGAATTTAATATCAATTAATAATATAATATTTGTTTTAAGAACTCTTTTATGTCAATTTTGACAGTATTCAATAGTTAATTTTTTTGAAACTCATAACAGATTTATTACTTCGAAAAAAGTCAATTAAATCAATCCTAATATATCATATTATACTATAAAATTAGTTTAATTCATTAAAAGTTTCATATTATATTTATTTGGGTATTTATAATATCAATTATTTTGATTTTTCACTATTATGGTAATTAATTCATCATCATTGTGTCATAAATAAATTAAATTATTTAATGTCTAAAAATTATAAATGAACTATAAATATGTAGGAAATCTTTTTATCTTTCTAATGAATATTTATAATCTAAAATTCAACATATATAACCCTATGTAAAAATTGTTTTGCTAAAAGATATATGCTTGTGTCATTTTTGTATTCATTTTAACTTAATTAAAATAAAGTGTCCTTATCACCTACAAGTGGCACCATGGGGTCCCACAATCGACCCAAAGATGCCTATGGTCGAACATGTATCAAAAAATAAGGCTAGGACACGTTTTAGGGTAATTTTCGTATTATTATAATATTATTTTTTAACCCTTATTTACCGGATTTACCCTTAACCATGGTAAATAAAATATTTACCGCAGTAATTATTCAAAATGTCTAAAAATAAAAGTTACCTATTTACACAATATGGACATCCAGATTCCAAATATGGAATCCATTTTTCTAAATTCAAAACATAGAAGTGGTAGAAATTAATTTAAAATTAATTCCCGCTGTCAAAACAAAAAGCGTGTTTTTAAGAGATAATAACTATCAAAAGATTGACACTTGTTTATGTTCGGTTTAATTGTAAAATTATGTCCAATGAACAAAATTATATTAAATGGTAAAAATATATTCTAAATATACTTTAAAACCACTCAAATTCATAATTTATCACTATTAATTATTTCGATTAAAAAAGTTGTTTTTAATTAAAATTTAGTAATTTTCACTATTCATCAAAATATGAAAGTTATCCGAAATGTACCAAAATTTCACCTTAGGCTAAATTCGATATTCCGAATCCAAAAATGAAGTCCATTTTGAAATATAAAATATATATAATTTCAAAAAGTAGGTATTACTATTCATAACGGCTAGTTTGATTGGTTATGGTGTGTTAGAACTCGGTGTTGCGTACAACACACGCTATCACATTATTCAAAGAGAAGTGTACCGTAGAAGCTTGGGGTGTTACACTATGAATAAGATAACATTAAATTAAACCATATGGAGAATAATAAGATTGGTAGGAACCACATTACCAAAAACATAAATTAGAGAAGAAGGATATAGTTGAGGTGAAATCATCTTTCCATTAGGGGTTTTCACTATTAATTAAACATCAATCATTGGGGTAGTATTTTAATACCCTTAGTAATTTCTTAATATATTAATGAGTAGTTAGATCAAAATTCAAATAAGACATTATTAGTTCTAGAGTGGATGGTGAGTGTACCTTTCAACATGTCATTATCATACCCCTCATCAGAAATAGTGATTTCATGAGATTTTACTTTTTATCTCTTCTTAAGAAGTTACCATCTTCGATCATCATCGTTAACCTTTGGATTTGATCACTGGTTGGCATAATTCCCATACTCCTTTCATTGGAATTATTGTAGGGTGTGTGGTTCATCCTATTGATATTTCTCTATATTTGTATTATTAGCTCAATTTTTCCCATCACTTAGGCATATAGTAGTTTGATGGCCTTCCTTTCCACACATAAAACATTTATGAGTCCCATTAAGGTAGTTTCTTAAATTTTCCTTCAACAATTTTAGTAGGAGGGAAATCTCATCATCTTCACTCTATAGTTTTTAGGTTTTCCATTAAATTCCATATTTCTTTTCTTATTAAAACCATGATATTAATAGATAACCCAAATATACATTTCCACCTTGATATTATTTTGAATGATCTCTTCATAGATACTAAAGTCCCATATGGATAACACCATTTAGGGACTTTTTTAATCCATTTAATAATCAATCAACCTTACTTTCAGGATGCATGATAATTCTCTAAGTGTACATTAAAATTAATGTAAAATTTATCTCATAGGTAGAAATGGATTCATCATCATTCTATTTTAACTGAAGGAATTAATTCCCCATTTTCATTTGAAGGGTACTAGGAAAGTACTTATTGAAAAATATGTTCTTAAACTCATCCCATTCCATGGAGTCAATTTTATATTTTTGAATTGTATTCTTGATAAGATTCCACCAATAATCTAATTCACCTTCCAAATAGTAGATAGAAAAATTGACTTTTTTATGCATTGAATGCTAGAGAATGAAAAATATATTTTCCATCACATTTATCTATTTCATAGTAACTAGTGGATCAGAAGTCCCATATAAGGAGGGTGGAAACTGTCATATAAAGTATTAAATGACATTTTTCTCTTATTTGTAAATTTAGAAGTTCAACATGACCCGTGTTACCACTTATAACTTGAGATAGTTGGGAAAAATAGTTACAAGATATTTTATTCCATATTTTAATCCATTTGGTTTCTCATGAGGATGGTTCTTTCATTGCTCATCACATTCATTTTTCGTACAATTCCTTCGAGTTCTATCAATCTACTAAAACCAAAAAACATAGTTTGAGAAACAAATATTCATAGTAGGAAACCACATAATCTTGAAAATTCATTTATAGGATTTATAAATAATTAAACCTACTTTCCAATATATTACACCTTGGGATTAACCTATTTCACTTATAGTCATCATCTATAAAAATACTTCATGATAGTTCTCAAAGGGTTTGTAAATTTCTAAAACATATCCCCTGGGGGTGTAAAATCATGTATACAAGAAGGCATATTCTCATGCATGAAGTGAAAATAGATTCAAATACCAATACACCCTTTTAGGATTTATTTCATCTAGGTATATTTGTGATCAAGCCACATCCACTTATAGTTCCCATATAGGGATGTAATTTCATGTGAACCACTTGATCTATCGATCAACAAAATTCCATGATATTTTCCTATACTTAAACTTATACATAGGGTTATCACAAAATTTTTCTCATCTTAGCTTCCAAATTTTATCTAAACCATGCTCTGATACCAAATATAGTGACCCACACTTTTCATACATAGATTTCATGTCTTAAAAGATTAATATTCATTACATAACATTGATCCACTCCATAATTTTATAGGTCTAGTTCCTTTGTAAACATGGAAACATAAACAATTGATTCATAAGTCATCTACACCATTTATAACTAAGTTATCAGTAAGTATCACCCTTATTAGACATATCATAAAAAATACCTTTCTTTATAACCTGGGGAATATAAATATAAAGGTGAAATTAGATTCCCAATAGTTGTAAAAAATGGAGATATCAACTTAACATGAGTATAAGAGTATAATAACATGAGAATAACATTTTAAAACCAAAACTTGAATATCAAAAAATTTAGACTTGAGTCATAGAATAGATATTTGAAGTTCATAATACTTAAATCATAGATGAATTAAAGATCATGATCCACGAGAACATAACATTGGTATGATACATAGATTTTTGGTACACACATGAGTTTATAACATTGTGAACATGTATAATTAAAAATAGGTATACTCTTAAACTTAAGGACATGAAATCAAGCCCTCGCATAAACTTATGGAAATGCAACGACGTCCATGAATAACCTTATATACATGAATGAAATTCCACACAAAATATTATGGACAAAAAATAAGGTCAATTAACAAACTTATGGACATGAAATAAGGTCCATGCATAACATTTTGAAAATAAAATTTGGTTTATGCATTATATAATTAAATCATGACTTATCCATAATTAACCAATTCAATAAAGGGAGATATAGGTTCATCCCATCACATAATCCATACATTTTTATGCAAAATAATAATAAAAATTATTCATATCAAAATCCATGAAAATAAATGGGTTTTATAAATATTTCATCATAGCATAACCCATGGAAGAGAAATAGTTTTCATAAATATTTCATCATTGTATCATAGCACAAACCATGGAAAATGAATGAGATTCATAAAAATATTATCAAAATAAATATAAAACATCCATATGAAGAATAAAGATAGTTTCATTATATCATATCCCTAGAAAAGCTAAATAAATATCAAAGTATTTCATCCTGGATGTGAAATTATTTTGAAAGATCATTGAGAACATTTATTGAAGAAAATATCCTTTCACTTTGAAATAACTATTTAAAAACATAAAAATTTCCCAAATATTATGGAATGAATGTTATTTTAAAATAAACCTGAAAACGAGTAAAGTAAGCTTTAAATAATTGATTTTTCATGGTGGTATAAAATATGTTTTATGTCTGATACATTAAAACAATGATTCCTTTCTAAAATTCGATAAATATTCAAAAGTTCCTCATTTCAAAAATAACAAATAATAATTTTAATTTGAATTATTGAAAACTAAAAAAAATTAAAATTTATTTGAAAATTCATTATATTATAGTGAAAACTTTCTTAAAACTTTTTTATAAAACATAGACAAGGATGAAAATATTTTTATCGAATAGATAAATAATGTTTATTTTTCTTAAAAATGTTATTTTGTTCTATTTAGTTATTAAAGAGATGAAAATGAAATGAAAAAATTTATTATCTAAAAATAACCATACATTAATGAAATAAATGAGTTTATTTTTATTTATAGCATAACATTTCATCATTGTATGTATAATAAAAAACAATCCCGAAATATAATGGAATTGTAACATAAAAACCTTTACCACATCGGTACATTTTGAATAATAAGAAACTTGAAATAAATAAAAGTATATGGATATGTAAATACCCGTTAAATTAATAATAATAATTATAAAATACATTTATCTATAGTATATTCACCACAAAAAATAAACAAATGGTGAATAAGGAATTTGCCTTGCAGTGATGAAAGGGAGACCGAAATCCCTTAAGTCTCAAATTTTATAGTATATGTTAAAACCTATAGTATAATAAATATATATTTATTATAAAACTATTATATAACCATAATATTTTTTATAACACATCATATATGGTTTTCTTATGACCTTTTATTACTCATTTTTTAACAGTTTGTTTTTTAAAATCATGTTTCGGGTAATAACTGCTTCGTTTTTCAGGTATATTTTGGTTTGGTATCTTCAGTTATTTTACTTTGATCATAGATTCATCATATATATAATGTTAAACATGATATAAATATGATATATTTTTATTTTTATTTATTTATATTAATCTATTAAATTTATATATTGAAGATTAATTACACCATTCATGGAGACGATAGGTCATACATACTCATGAACGTTGTTTTGATTTTCTCAACAGATGGAATAAAAGAAAGTTAAATATTAATTAAACATTAGAAAATAATTTTTATACAATATATTTCATATATATTCATTTAATATGTCTTTAATATCAATAATGTCAAAATAAAATGAAAATGCATAACAACGCTTTAGGGAGGTGGTAGTCCACACATACGTATGAGCAATATTATCGTTTTCCA
This sequence comes from Viscum album, assembly GCA_963277665.1. Taxonomy (NCBI): domain Eukaryota; kingdom Viridiplantae; phylum Streptophyta; class Magnoliopsida; order Santalales; family Viscaceae; genus Viscum; species Viscum album. The sequence continues at coordinate 118,983,457 of OY728135.1, forward strand.
AAACAATTGTAAGGTAATAAGTTATATGTGATATTATAATGTTATTATTATAAATATTTCATAAAAATAATATATAAACATTAAATCCATAATTAGATTCATCTATTAGAGGCAGTTAAGGAAGACGAATTACATCGGTTTGCGAGGCGGTAGTCTATCGTACACATGATCGCCAATTTTGTTTCTAGTTTGATGAAAGAGGAGATTGATATAGGTTATAACATTAAGATAATAAAATATAATTATATGGGAGATAATTCATAATTGTTGAATAATATTTTAATTATGTGGAGGAATAAATTAAATTAAAAATATCAGTTAAGAACGATACTGCTTCTTCTGGAAAACTGCACAGGTTAGCACAAAAATCCCTCATAGGAGGGTTTCGTAATAAAAATAGGGACTCTAAGATGTAGTTAGGGAATTATTTAACATATATAGGTTGGTATTGGATGAAACAAAATTCTTTTAATGTGAAAATAAGAGAGGAGAGTGGGTGTCCTTTTATAAGTGGGGGAGAGGGTACAGTTGGAATTTGTTAAATGAAAAAGGTCTAACAACATTTTAAACATGACAAAAGGCTCCAAAAATGGATCATTATTGAATATAAAATGAGGTAATATATAAATATGTACATAAATATTTATTCACACAAGTTTTTAGGTCATTTTACCCCTTAATACTTTAGTTCAACCCCTGTTAAACCCGTTTAAACCTCAATCAGCATAATTAATTTTTACTATTTTTACTATTCATTTTGACTAAAAAATTAGTTGAACTTATTATATAAATTTAATTATTACTATTACATATATGGAATAAATTTTTCTAAATTATATTCATATAATATTCAAATTTTAATTTAAAATTATACTCATAGATGTAATGAAAAAATGATTTTCCAAAGAGAAATTTTCATATGTATAGAAAGATTTAGTATAAAATTTTAACATGAATTTGATTATAATGACCTTAGTTTGTTTAATAATAAAATAAATAAACTAATTTTAGTTTTAAAACATTTATAAATAGTATCTACTTTTGTAAATTATTTAAACAAAAATTAGCTTTTAATAAAAATCAGTATTTTTCACTATTCACTAAAAATTTAATCTTTTTCAAAATATTCTGAATAAATTACCCTAAAAAAATTTTAAAATTTTGATTAAAAAAAGTAATTTTTTTTAAAATAAATTTTATAAAAGTTTCAAAAAAATATTATTATTATTTCACAATATGAAATAAAAATATTTTTTGATAAAAATGTATTTTTAATGCATATAATGACTTTGGTAAAATTACGAAATTATTTATAAATGTATTTTATTTATCTAAAACCTTTGTGCATTATTTTAAAAATATGATTATTATTATTCAAATATCCAAATTTAACGACTAGGTTATATTGGTCATGGATAAATAATAATATTAATAATATACCAAGGTTCCTTAAAACATGGTGTTCTATGTAACATAAGCTATCAAAGAAATTAAATTTATATAAAAATTATTACATAAAATATATGGGTGTTACAATGTATTCGAGTAAAGAAAACACTTAAAACCCCAACAAAAACCCTCACTTTAACCAAAATTTTGTGATTTAACTCTTACTTCATCCTCTTCTCATGATGCTCCCATATTTGGGAGACCTATAGATGGATTTTGGGGGTGAAACATAACCTATACATCTCATCTCTCTTGATTCTTCAAAAATTTCAAGTGAAAATATAAGGTAAGTCCCTATTTATCCTTTCCTCTCCTCTTTTTCTTGATTTTTCTTTGTGGAAACCTTAATAATTTAGGGTTTGGGAAATTTTTAGTGGGAATGGTACATTTAATTTGGGTCTTTTATGTTAAATATTTGAGACAATTAAGTAGAGCTTGGATCAAGGTTTCCATGGTGTGGTTTTAGGTTTTTAACTATATTTTAAATTGTTGTAATCCTATCTATGCTATGTGTGTGGAAACCCTATGCATTTAGTGTGAATTTAGTTTAATTTATTTTATGTGATTAAAATGGTTGGTTTTTTGGCTTGGATTTGGATTGTAGAAAATAATGTTTTGGGGTGTTTGTTTTTGAGTAAATAGAAAAAGGTAATTTTTTGTGTGTGCTAGTGTTTTTCGGAAAAATTGGATTTTTTGTTATTGAATTTCTTTACGTTAAATTATATCATAGAGTTTATGATAATTGGGGTATTATGGATATTGATTTATTTTGTTTATTTGGTTGATTTATTATTAATGGATTAGCCACGATCCATGGAATCTCTCACTTTGGGGTAGAGACCAAACCAATATTAGAAAGGTGATGCATTGGAAACTCCCACTTAGGTGTGGGGAACATGTTGGTAATAATAAGGAGTGGTTTAGTGGTATTCAGTCCTCTCATGAGTAGGTGATACCCAATCTTATTTAGTTACTTATATCCTAAGTCTTCCTTGAGATTGGTTATTGACACAGATGCATGAGTTGGATTTCAAGAAGGGTGGTTATGGTTTGGGTGGATTGTGATATTTGGGATGATTAGTTATTATTGTCACATTTATTAACTATTATGGTGGATTTCATTGAATATTTATATATTTCATCCATATATTTCATCACTTATGGATTTTTTATCAAATGAAATGGGTTAGGTAATGTTTTATAAAAAACCATTGAAGCTATATGGTTTTCATATGTTATGGTGAATAGTGATTATTTGGGAAATCCTATTATGTATAGTACTCACCCCCTACTTTCCCACTCTGTTGGGTGAGTAAAATATATATAGTGTGACATGGCTAAAGGAAAGGCTCCTTTCTTTACTAGTACTAGTTCATAGATATAGTTTGGGTGCTATGGCAGAGGAGGTGTTTTAATTGTGTAACACCCTGATATTTTGGAATATATTTTATATTTTAAAAAATTAAGTGTTTAATAACTTAACTTTCTTAAGGCACAACACTAAGTATAAATTAACCCTTATATACGATTGGATTACGATTATTTAAGTGTGGCCATTATAACCAAGCTATTTAATTAGTGATATGAATAATAATAATAATCAAATTATGAAAAATATGTATAAAGATTTTATATAATGAAATTTATTTATTAATTCAGAATATATAATTACTTAATTTTTAATAATGTTATTTTATGCTTCAAAAATATATTTTATTAAAAAATTATTTTTATTGTATTTTTTGGAAAACTTTTATAATTAATTTATATCAATTTAATATACATTATTTTAAAAAATGAATATTAATTTTTAAATCATTATATCAATAATATCTTATGGGGAATTTTTTAGAATTTTCTAAAAAGATTTATTTTTCTATGAATAGTGAAAAACATTGATTTTTTTGTAAAATTGTCCTTCATTTTCTTTAAATTAAGTAATTAAAAAGTCCCATTTTGTTTTAGATTTGGTTTTAAAGTAAAATAAGTTCCATTTTTATAGACATGAACTAAATAATTCTATAATACTCAAAATTATATTTCATTTTGTAATAAATTTATTATTGTGTTTAAAATGAATTTTTCATAAAACAATTTTTAAGTCTTTAAATTTTCCCCTTTTAATTAATAAAAATAATCACTAATTATGAATAATTTAATATTTATATTATATATATATATATATATTCATTTAAATTTATATAATAATGATTACTAGTCATAGAGTTAATCTAAGATCATCTTATGCTTGAAAAATGGATTTTCTTAAAAACTATTTTTTGTTACGTTTTGTGCATTTATTTTTTAATTAATTTATTCCTCTTAAACAAAAATAATCTTGAAAATTGGATTACATATTTATAATTATGGGGTTAAATTTTTTTAAAATTCTTCCCTTTTTTCATTATGAATAGTAACTATTGTAAATAGTTATAACCATAATAAAGGAGAAATGGGGTTTATTAAGTTCAAAACTATGGTTAAAAGGATTTAAAATATGCATAAAAATTACCTTCACCCAATTTTATGAGTATAGTCTTTTCATAATAATATAATATTTGTATTTATGGCCACTTGGATATATTTTTATTTGATAATTACCTATAAAATACTTTCAGTAAAGAAAAATACACAATGTCACTCTTTTACTTTTAATTTTCAATTATATGTTCGCATATGAATAAAAATAATTTTTGAAATAATATAAAAGTTTATTTTAATAATAATTAAATTATTTTTATTATTTAAATTTATTCTTAGTTTTTAGAAATTATATTATTACTTTAACTATTTATACAATATTGACACAGCTCTTGTGCAAAGAGTGGAAAAATAAAAGAAAACAATTTTAAAAATATTAAAAGTAATGTATTTTGGGGAATTATGGTGCCACAAGAATTTTATTGTTTATTATAATGTATTATTTATTTTTAATTCTATTATATTACAATTCAATTATTGTATTCATGTCTTTAAATTAAAATTTTGTGAATAGTTCTTAAAATGACTTTAATAATATTTTACATTAAATAATATTTTATTAAATTATTTCAAAATCATAAAAATATTTCAAGTGAATAATTAAGATTATTAATGGTATAAAATACCATTACTTATATATTTATGAGATAATTTTTTCCATATAAGTAAAATTATATCCTATAATACTGAAAACGTTGTGACTACAGTTATGGTAAAAATTGGTTGACAAAGGGGTTAAACCAAAATATAAGGTGTTAAAAACCACTTAAACATATCAAAATTTTATTGATTTATGGTATTTAAAAAATATAATATATGATATTTTAAATTATTACCAAATTGATCCACTTTCACTTGAAAAAAAAATTATTATATTTAAATCTTATTATAAATTCCATATGTGTCATTTCTTTCCCTTATAAAAGGAAACCCCTACTCTCTTTATCATACACCAATTTAAGCATTATATCTCAAAAAAACCCTAAAAAATTATCTTATAAACTTCCATATACAATAACTAGGGGTTTTTTATTCATATAATACCATTAAAATTCTCTTTAAGAAGGGATCTAAAGGAGGTCCACCGAAGAAGGGATAATCGTCCTACCCGACCTCTTTAAATTTACTTCTTCAACTTAATATAAACATAAGTTATTCATAATAAATTAATAAATTCAATATAAAAAATATACTGAAATTTTATTTTTTTTTATGTAACCACAATTATTCACCCTTTTCCAACAAATCAGAAATGGAAATATTGCTTGTGAATATGTGTAGACTACCATCTCCATTCAGTCATGTGAATGATTTTACATCACCATAACTCATGGATGGTTTTTATGATGGATTTAAAATTTACTTATGATATTTATTAAATAATTATTCTTCTATAATTATAAAATCTTATCAACCATCATACATTTCCGTCTTTTAGAAGATGATATTGCCACACATGCGTATGTGTGGACTATCACCTCCCTGAAATCATGTGATTCATTTTTCATTTTTGTTTTACATAGATTGTAGTAAAGTTATATTTTATAAATATATATAATATTTATGATATAATAATAAATCTATAAAGGTGAATTAATATTTACCTTTTTTTTTATTCCAACCATCAAAAACTGGAAAACATCACTCTTGTGTACGTATGGATTACAGCCTTCATGAAGTGATGTAATTAACTTTTCATCATCGCTTTATATGAATAAATATAAAAATGTATATGATGAATAAATTTGATAGTTATTTCATACTTAAGATTATTTATATGATGAAACCATGACCAAGGTGAATGTACCAGAACCATCAAACAAAAATGTGCATTGAAAATGGACCACTTTTCATCTTATTGTTCATTTTAATGAAGAAATTGTTAATAAAAGTATAATTATAAATTATAAATTTATTATAAATAGTATGTTATGTGTGAATATGGTTCTGGAATATATATGTATAATAAAATTATATTCATTATATATGATATTTTAATGCGTACGTACCAAGATTAAACTTGAGGTAAGGGGTTTATGTTTTAATCTCATTTTAATCTGAATTATTTATGTTTGAATTTTAATTGAGTAATTTATATGATCCTTATAATAAAAAACGAATTTAATTATTATTATAATCTATTTATTAATTAAATTTGTATATAATAGTACCATTTTCATCTCTTTGGTACTCAAAGTGGATCTAAAAGAATTTTTAATAAATCTGACCATATTTCACCTCTTTTGATCAGAAAACCTTTTTATTCCATATCCATGTTTTCTAAGATGTTTTCATGATTTTTATAATGTCATTAAGTTATTTTTTTTAATGTAATTATTACCATCTTTTACTTTTTACAAATGTTTTAAAAATAATCTTCTTATTGTTTTATGAACAAGGAAATTTTTACCAATGGTGTGAACAGAATCATTGTTTTAACGACTATAGTATCAATGAAATTTCCCACCATCATGACCACTCAATGGTTTAAATATTAATTAATAAGTTTATATGGTTATTTTTAAATAAATTTTTTTTATTAATATTTTTGAAATATTTGGATTTTATTTAAGTGATTTCAAAATGAAAATGGTATTTTCCTCAAGAAATATTTCAATGACCTATGAAAGAAATTTTCATCAATGATAACATAATTTCATGTTAATTATATTTTACTAGGGATATGATATAATGATTCTATCCTTATTATTTAACTATATTTTTTAAGATTATAATGATGAGATGTTTATGAAATCCATTTATTTTTAACTGGATATTCTATGATTATATGATGAATATTTTATGATCATGTGTCATTCATATGAACAGATTATGATTATGTGATGGGTAAGTTGTTTATTTCCCTCATATAAAATGAGTGGTTTTCTATTTATATCTTATTATATAATGATTTTAATACCCCAATAATTTGTTTAAAAAACTATGTTCAATAGCATATATGACAAGCAACACCAAGCCTAAAAAAACCATGATATATTATTACTTTGATATGATTGTTACAACCTAGTTGTTAAATTATAAAGTATAAAAATTTAAAAAAATTTAAAATATATATATATATAATGGTCCTACTCAATAAAAAAATGTTGATAAAATCTTAGTAAATAACCACTCAATATTTAATAAATTCATTTTATGATTCAAAATAACATTTTCTATAAAAAGTATTTTTATTGATTTTTTGTGAGTGGATAATATAATTAATTTTTAATAATTTTGAAAAAAAATTGATAAAAGTATATAATGTATAAAATCATAAATTAAAAAACTAATTATAGTGAATATTTTGTATTTTTTTTAAATAGATTGATTTTCTTGTGAATAGTGAAAATGCTGATTTTCATTAAAAACTGAATTTTTATTTCAATGATTTACAAAGTCCCATTATGTTTTAAAATGGTTTCAAAGTAAAATAATTTCTATTATATTATTAATAATCTAATTAATTTCATTTTAATAAATTTTATTATTTAATTTTTTGTAAAAACATTTTTATACATAACTAAGGCATTTTTTAAAAAATTGTTTTTCGTCGCATTTTTTTAGATAAATTATAAATTAAATTATTCCGATTATGTGATTTAAATAATGAAAAATTGATTCCATATTTGGAATAAGTTATTATAAATTTGGAAAATATTCCACCTTTTATTTTTTCACATAATGAATAGTAACCATAATAATTTTTGTTAAAACTATAAAGGGTAAATCGGGTAATTAAGTTGAAAAACTTATTAGGGAAAAATGACTCTAAAACATGAATTAATTTTATGAGATGAGTATATCTCTTCCAAAATCCTAAAAAATTGTAATATATGGACCTTTTTCCATTTATCCATAATTTTTACTGTTGTATTATTTTATATAATGAAAAGATAGAAATACCATTCTCTTTGTTTTATTATAAATAAATTTGTCACGTAGATATTAATCAAGGATATGTTCTATTATAAATGTTAATTTGAAAGATAAATTATTTTTTTCATCATGTTCATTTATTTATAATTTTTAGTGATGAAATAATTACATTAAATTCTATTGCAACACTAACATATTTCTTGTGCAAGCAGTACAAAAATTAATATAATGATTTTAAAAACTCTAAAAATAATCTTATTTGAGAGAGTTTTTGTGTTCCATTAATTTTTTAGATACTTATAATCTTTTTATTTTATTTTACAGGTTAATATTAAATTTACATATTTATATTGATATTTTTATTGTCAAATTAAATGATCAGTATCAAAAATAACATTAATGGTATTTTATAAAAAATAATATTTTATTAAATGATTTAAAATTCCTAAAAACCCTATATTAAATAATATTTTTATGATATGGTATTATATATAAACCATGGTTCATTTATGTATATTTATTCATTTTATTGTAACTATATTACATCTTTAAGAGTAAAAAACATTGATAACACTGTAGTTGTCCAAAGGGTTAATAGTGGGTTAAAGCAAAACCGATAAGGGTAAAAATGTGATATAAACTTTTAAAACTTTTATTGGATGTTATTTTTAGACTCCTAATCCTATTATATTATAAATTTATAAATTTATATCTATTTGGACGTCAAAATTAATTTATATTAATTTAATATTTTAATAAATTCTATTATTTCCCTTCCCCTCTGTTATGAATGGGAACCTCTTCTTCTAATTTAGTTATACTTAAATATCCATTTTTATTATACAATAGCATAAAACATATATTCCTAGAATACCTCCCCATGTTATTGAGGAATTATATTGGGCAGAATACCATGGTTAGAGTTCTTAAGGTGTAATGCAAAGGATATTGTCCGAATAAGAGGTATAGTTATAAACTGACCATTTTATTAGTATTTCTTCTTTTACCTCATTCAAATATTATTTAAACATAATGAGATAATAATTAAAGTAACTTAAAAATACTATTATTTTATTATATTAATTTCATAAACTAGATCCATCTCATCTTCAATCAAATGAGAAACAAAGTTGTCGTTCATGTTTATGGAAAACTACATTCTCGTGAACCGATGTAATTCGAATTCTATCACCATCTCTCACGGCTAGTTATAATGATTGAATTAATTATTATATAATAAATTAATGTCATGTTTATCATTATTAAAATATAATTTATCATATATTTCTTACCATTCTATTCATTATAAAATGACAATGTCGTTTGTGAGTACACATGGACTACCACCTCCATGAAGTGATGTGACTCATTTTTCATCATTACATTACATGGATTATATATATAAGTTTATATAAAGACATAATATTTGATTTATTATAAAATTATAATTCTTTAAATATAAAATAATATTCACCTTCTTTCCATAATGATCATTGAAAAATTGAAACGTTACTCATGCATTTGTATGACCTACCATCTCCATGATTATAATGTAGTTAATTTTTTATAACCATTATTTGTGGTTGGTTTTAAAATTATAAATGATGTATAAAAACAATAATAATTTCAGGATTATTATTATAAATTTTATGAAATAATGACCCATTTTTTCTTGGTCAAATCACTGAAGTTGTTCTGAAAAATATGAACCAAACGTCCTCAAAATACCTAACATAAACTTAGCTGACTAGGTAATTAAATATGTCATTAAAATAAATTAAATATATGTTTTAAGGATTATGAATTATACCTAAAAATTATTTTAAGAAATAAAATAATTTATATGATATTATTATATAATATATAAACGATATACATGGAAATACTAAACCTGAGGTTAAGGGATTTCATCTCAATTTTACTTCATTAAAGCATATTTTATTATTATGAATCTACTTTCTTTTATGTGGTGTATATTTTTAACCTTTTAAAAAAGATATAATGAATCCTTAATACATCATGATATTTTATGTTTCAATTTGAATTATTTTATCCAGGTATATTTGACTTGAAAGTTACCAAGTGGTAAAGAGATTCTTAACTCAGTGTCCTTTCATTGGGTTATAGAACTTCTTCATTGTATTTGTAATTATGTGATTATGTTTGAATAAATATTTCAATTTAAATATTCTTTATTTCCACTTTATATATATATATATATATATTACACATAATTCCTCCATTAATTAATTCTCAATTCAAGGATATGATCTTTGTAATGGTTATTCATCTCAAATTCCCTTTCCTTGGGATATTTGTTTATGATATATGCATATCTTATTTTATAATGTATATGTAATATACATTTGAAATGATATATAATGAATATTATTATGTTCATGATATTTAAAGTTTCATTTTACATTATTCTTTCATGGGTATTACAATTGAAAAGTTACCAAACTCACAAGGGCTATATGTTACAATCTTATTTCTTTTTAGGATTGTTTATGTTCAAGGTTCCCTAGGGGGAAATCATATGATATTATTTTCTTAAGGCATATCCATTTTATTATCCTATATTTATTAATGTTTTTTTGTTTTGTTTCCATTTCCTCTCTTATTTATTAATTAAACATCAATAATTTTATTCACAAGTGATATCTATCTTGTATTTTCTTCTAGATCGGGAACCATTATCTTATATATCCATGTTTCCTCAGATGATTTTGAAACTTGTCTTTTCTAAATAGAAATGATTTCATAAATCTATTTGACATGATATTTGAATTTATTTTAAAAGTGTTTAAAAGGTAATTTCTTAAAAAAAATCAAATGGTTCACTTTTGAATCCCTTTACAAAATGTTTGTAAAGAATTTTTGTTTTTAAAATTTACAATAGGAATGTATTTTCCCTCCGTCATGAACAATATTTTCCATAAATATTCCTTAATAATTTTCAGATTATATTTTCTTGTAAAATTATTTTTACAATACTTTGTCAATTTTTAGTTTTTAAAAGTTATTTTTAAAGTAAAAGGGTATTTTCCTCAAAAATGTTGTAGATAATATTTTAATGTAATTTTTATTCATCAATGTCAATAACTCATTATGTCACTTATACTCCAAATGATATATTTTGTAATGATAAAATCATGATTCTTTATATAGATGGATTATGATTATTTCAAAGATATTTTCATGAAACCTATTTCTTTTCTATTGGTTAATCATGTTATGAAAGGTATAAAGGTTTTTCTTATGATTTTTTTTATAAAATTAAATCTCTATATACTTTAGTTGTGTTATGTTTCTTGGCAATTGTTTATGATGATGGGTGGTTCCATTATAAACTAGGAACATGTGGTTCTATTATAATCCAAGGATGTCTAGGTCTATGATTTCCCTCTAATGCATTGGGTAATTATATTGGAAGTCGGCCATATTTTTATTCCAATTCAAATGTTTCTGTAAGGGTTATATAAGGTTTATATGATGATAATGTTCCAAGATACCAACATTGTTTTCTTAATTCTTTATATGGGTTAATAATGATTTCTTTTATCAATATTTACACCACATAGATCATGATTATTGATTTATATGACTATTGACTTTGATAAATCTTTATTACATAACTCATGTTTTATGATCGAGGAAATTGATGGGTTTAAATTCTCTTATTTTCTACTCATTCGCTATGATTATGTCATTATAACCTTATTCTTATCTTATTCTCACTGATGACATTTAATTTTTAATGATTATGTTTACCATTACTAAAAATCTCATCTCAGACTTCTAATATCTCATTTTCCCATCATTAGGAAGAAATGTTTAAAGTATGTTATTCCTAAAAAGGTTACTAGATATGAAGAATTTATTGGGATATGATTGGATATTTATAAACCAGTGGTTTCTATATCAAGTATTTCATGAAATAGTTTTCCCTAATTTACTAAAACTCTAAACATAAAAATATCTTTATGAATGTAAGTGATCTAAATTATTTAGTTTGATATTCTAGTTTAAAAGTTTAAATTTATTGACATTCATATATATAAAACCTAGAAATACAATATTTATTTTTTTAGTATCGGATCTGGGTGTGCAGGCCATGGGTCTTTACCATTGGTATCAAAATAGGGATCAGATAAATTTTTGGATTAAGAAATTTTCTTTTGAGGTTATGTTATGAATTACAGATACCATCACAGGTTTATATGTTTAATTTTGATCATGAGTTCAAACTTTTAAACACCCATTCTGAGATTTTAAGTGATGGAATTTTTAGGTGATTAATTATATTTTGGGATAATGTTTATTGGGTTGAGGTAAATTTAACCCTTAGGTTTCACATGAATTATTATTTGAGAAAGAATGTGTTTAAATTTTGTAGAATTTTTTTTAATTTATTTATAACATCTAGGGTTTATAAGATATTTTTTATTATAGTAATAATGAGTTATTACAATTTTGTAAAATAGTTTTTATGATATAGATAACCATGATATTGAAGAGTGATTAGGTGATTAAGTTATTAGTGTTTTTTTGGAAGAATACCACTCTAATTTTGGGAAATATTATATGATTAAGGTAAACAAATTATTATGGTAATTTATTTGAGAAATGATGGTTTGTTTATATTTTGGAATAATATATGATTTTAATGTAGCTTTATAGTGACTCGGGTTATTTATGGAAATTATTATCATATTTTGTAGATTATATAATTAGGGAATATACATTTTGATATGATACTTTAAGAGTGGTTAGTGTTTTTTCAAGATAAATGTTAAATTTATCTTGGAAGAATATGTGATCAAATCATTCTGATCTTTGGTTTTTAGTATTAGTTTGAATATTTTGAATAATTTTAGGGATAGTTATTTACATAGTGATTTAGTTTGAACTTGGGGTACTACTGTTTAATTTTGGAAAATAATATATTGTTTATTCATATAAAGTTTTATTCATTTTTGGAATAATATTACCTTTTTACAACCATTTCTTAATGTATAAAGAAAATATAAATATATTTTTATACTTTTTTGTAAGTATATGATCTGAGGGAATTTGATTTTAGTGCTCATGTATAAAAAATCAATATGGATACTCATCATTTAGAGAAAAAGATATGATTGTGGTGGAAATTGATTAAAGGGTGAAATTTTATTTATCAAGTAAGTATACTTTTCTATATTTTTAGTTTAGTTAGTGTTATAATTCCTCAACTATAGGGAAATCAATATTTCAAAAAAAATATCCTTTTATCGTTATTTTCTATAAATCGATGGTCTCTTCACTAATCAGAGATTTATGATTTTATGGTCATTAACATTATCTAGTACATATTCTTTATCACTATCTATTAGTCCTTATGTGTTAGATTTCTCTTATATGTCTATATTTTCACTTCCTACTAAGTTTATCCTATTCAAAAACCTAGTTTTGGGTTATTTCTGATGACATTCATATTTCTCTTTCCGTCTTTTCAAGAGGAACTTTTATTAGCCATTTCTACATGGTGTGATTTCAACAAAGGTATTTTTAGATTAAAAACCAATGATAAAAGAGATAAATTTTGAATTTAAAGGATTCAATTTATTAAAGTGGTAGAATTTAACACAATAATATTTTATAAAAAGAAAAATATATTTCATAGTGTATATGACATGCAACACTGATCCTAAATAAAGAATGAAATATTATTATTTGAATATTACCATTATTACCTAGCTATTAAATTGATATGTATGAAGAGGATTAAATATTTTATGAAATATATATAATTTTCCTACTGAATAAAATTTCATTGATACATTCTTAGTAAATAACCTCTCAATATTTAGTAAAGCGGTTTTATACTCTAAAAATATGTTTTCGTCAAAAAGAATTTTTATTTTTTATGAGTGGATAACATAATAAATTTATGATACTTTTTGAAATTTAATAAGATAAATAAAATATTTTTTTAATTCATCAAGTAAAAATTATCTTTAAGGGAATTTTTGTATTTTTATGAAAAGATTGATTTTCCAATTAATAGTGAAAAAAACGAATTTTCATTGAAAACTACATTTTTTGTTTCAAGAATTTATAAAGTTCCATTATATTTTAAAATGGTTTAATAGTAAAATTAGTTAATTTATATTATTAATAATACAATTATATTTATTATAATCAATTTTATGTTTTAATTTGATACAAAAACATTTGATACTTAAAAAGGGAATTTTCTAAAAAACATTTTTTCATCGTATTTTTTACTTTTAAATTTTATATTAAATTCTAAAACTAATTTGTTTTTAATATATAAAAATGGATTACATATTTGTTATAATTTATTCTTTTTTTAATAATCCCCATTTTATTTTTTAAAATTATGACTAAATCCTTAGTAATTTGTTTTATCACATTAAAGGGTAAATCGATTAATTATGGTTAAAATGAAATGATAAGGACTAAAAAATGACCCTAACACTTGACTTAATTTTATTTTATTATTATATCTCATACTTGATAAAAAAATTAAAATATATAGTCTTTTTTTCATTTTACCATCATTTTTACCTTTATATTATTTTATATAAAGACAAATGAAAAATGTCATTCTCTTTATTTTGTTTATATAAATTTTTTACATAGAGATAAACATAGGATATATTTAGTTATAAATAATAATTTTAAATATAAATGATTTTTTATTATATTCATTTATTTATAATTTTAGTGATAAAATAATTCACTTAAATGCTTATGCAATACTGACGTGGTGCTTGTGCAAGTAGTTGAAAATTTAATAAAACGATTTTAAAAACTCTAAAAAATCTTATTTGAGTTATTTTTTGTGGTACATGATTTTTTAGATATTTATGACATATACAAGTTGTTTCAAAGTTTTATATTTTTTTATATTCTTTTCTTTAGGTTTTTAGGTCAAATTAAATGAATAGTGTAAAAGTGGAAATAATGATATTTTATAATAAATAATATTTTATTAAATGCTTTAAAATTCTTGAAAATACTATATTCAGTAACATAATTAATATACGGTTTAAAATATCAACCATGATACAATTATATTCAATTTTCCCTTTTATAGTAACTATATTAATTTATTAATAGTAAAAAACATTGATAACATTGTGATAGTCAAGAGTGTTAAAAGGTTAAAACAAAATGATAATGGTAAAAATGTGACCTAAAATTATCCAAAATTTATTGTATGAGATTATATATACTCATAGTAATATTATATTTTAATATTATCAATTTTTATACATTTTTACATCAATATTGATTTATATTAATTTAATATTTTATAAAATTCCAAGAGTGCCCCTCTCCTCTCTTATAAAAGGGGACATCTTCTTCTCATTTTTTTCACACTTTAAGAACAATTTGGTTCATCTAATACCTACCCAAATACCTTAATATAATACGTACCCAAAATCTAGAGTCCTAAATTTGGTCCTAATACCAACCTTATAGTTTTTAATGTGTAATGCAATAGAAGTTTTCTGAAGATGATATATAGTTCTTAACCGAGCATTTTATTTTTATTTCTTCTTCTACCTACTTAAAATATTCTTAAAAAATTATGAGATAATAAAATCATTAAATTACATATAATTTTATGTTATTATGTTAATTTGATAACCTATCTCCATATCTTCTTCCATCGAATGGGAAAACAAAATTGTTGTTCGTGTGTACGATAGACTACCGCCTCGTGAACTAGTGTAATTTGTTTTCCATCACCACCTCTCACAGATGGTTATAATTATGTAATTAATATTTATATTTGATATTAATGAAATTTTTATCATTATTAAAATATAATATATAATATATTTTCTTATCATTCCATTCATTGAAAAATTATAACTTTGTTTGTGCGTACATATAGGCTACCACCTCCATGAAGCGATGTGGTTTGTTTTTCATCACCTCATCACATTAAATATATATATATATATAAGTTTATAAAAAATATATAATAAGTTTTTTATGATAAAATTATCATTATTTGAATGTAAAATAATACTTACTTTTTTCCATAATGGTCATTGAAAAATGGAAATGTTACACATACATACATACGACCTACCGTCTCCTAGATTGTAATATAGTTAATTATTGATAACCATGATTCGTGGTTGGTTTAAAAAGAATTATTAATGTATAAAAATTATAATTATATAATTTTTATTATTCTTAATTTGATTTAATAATTACCCCTTTTTCCATAGTCAACACAGTGAAGTTGTTTTGAGAATTTTGAACTGAATGTCCTCAAAATACCAACATGGAATTAACTGAATAGGTAAAACAATATGCCATTAAAATAAATGAAATAAAAGGTTTAAGGATAATTTATTAAACCTATAAAATATTCTCAATAAGTAAAATAATTTAAATGAGTTTATTATATAGGATTTAAAATACATACATGGAAATTATAGACCCGAGGTAAGGGATTTCGTCTCAATTTTCCTTCATTAAGGAATATTTTATTATTATGAGCCTAATTTATTTTACATGGTGTTTATATTTTACCTTTAACATGTTATATCATTAATCCTTTATACTTTATTTTATTTAAACTTAAAATTTTGATTATTTTATCCAAGGTTATTTTACTAGAAAGTTGTCATGTTGTAAAGGGTTTCTTAACTCAATTGTTTTTCGTTGGGTTGTAACTTTTCTTCATTGACTTTGTTATAATGTTATTATGTGTGAATAAATTTCTCAAATTTGTTTTTATATATTTCTAATTTTTTTGTATTCACATTTTTTACACAGAATCTCCTCATTTATTATTTCTCAATTCAATGATATAATCTTTATAATGGTTATTAGTCTGAAATTTCCTTTCATTTGGACATATTCTTATGATATCCACCTATATTATTTTATGACATGTATATAATGCCACATTGAAATGAGATATAATGAATCTAATTATATTCATGATATTTAATGTTTAATTTTATGTTATTATTTTATGGTTATTATGATTAAAAAGTTACCAAAGTTGTAAAGGCTATATGTTACAGTCTTCTTTATTTTAAAGATTTTTTATATTATAGGTTACTTAGGGGGTAAATAATATTATATTATTTTACTAAACCATATATATTATTATCCTATGGTTTTTAATTTGTTTTAAATTTTTATATTATATTTCCTTTCTTATTGACTAATGAAACATCAAGTGTGTTTTTCATAAGTGATACTGATCTTATATCTTCTTATAGATCGGGAATCTTTCAATTAAATATCATTGTTTTCTAAAATATTTTTAAAAATGTTATTTTATAAATATAAATTATTTCCAAAATTTATTTTACATGATCTTTGACCATATTTTAAAAGTTTTTATAAGGAAATTTGTTTGCATTTTCTAAATGGGTAATTTTTGACTCCCTTTATAAGATGTTTGAAAATAATGTTTATTTTTATCATTTAAAACATGTATAGATTTTCATTTCACCATGACCATTATTTTCCTTAAATATTCCTTCATAACTTTCTAAGGTTATTTTCAATGAAAATTATTTCTACAATATTTTACGAATTTTTAGTTTTTAAAATTTATTTTTAAAGTAAAAAAAAGGTATTTTCCTCAAGAATGTGTTAAATGATCTTTCAATAGTATTTATATTAATCAAAGCTAATGACCCTTGATGTTACTTATTATTCACTAGATATATTTTTAAATTATATAATACCCATTCTTTATCTAGATGTATTATGATTCTTTCAAATATATTATCTTGGAACTTGTTTCATTTCCATTGGTTAATCATGTTATGAATGGAATAATGGTTATTCCTATTATTTTTATGATGAAATAAAAGATATATGTAATTAATTCATGTTATGGTTCTTGGAAATTATTTATTATTCTTTTTCGTTAAATTATAAACCAATAAATGGTGAAACTATTATAAAAAAGTTCATGTAGGTTTGTGATAGGCTTTTAATGAATTTGGAAATTATATTGTAAGTTAACCATATGGTTATTACAATTTGTAAGGGTTTTATAAGAGTTATGTAACGGTTTAATAAATATAATGTTCCAAAATACCAATACATTTTTATTTATTCATGCTATGGTATTATAATTATTCCTATGATCAAGATTGATATCATATGGCTCATTATTATTTATTTGTACGACTATTTCATTTGATAAAGCTCTATTATATGATCTATGTTTTATGATCTAGGTAATTTATGTATTTAAATTATCTTCTTTTATACTCCTGAATGTAGATTATATCATAATGGATTTATTCTCATCATATTATCAGTGATGAAATTCAATTTTTAATTCTTATATTTACCCTTATTGGGTATTTGATCTCACCCTTCTTACATTTCCTTCTCCCTGAGTTGTGAAGAAAGGTTTTAAGTATTCTATTCCTAAGAATGTTACTAGATATGAAGAATTTATTAGGATGTGATGTGGATCATTATGAACAATTTGTTTATGTATCAAATATTTCATATAGTATTTTTTCCTAATTCTATAAAACTCTAAACCTAAAAAGGTCCTAGAGAATGTAATGGATCCAAATTTATTAGTTTTATGTTATATTTTTTAAGGTTTAAATTAGGTAACATTTTTTAGTTTCAAAGCCATAAATGTAAATTTTATTATTTTATCATAGGATCTATGAGTGTGGGTCTTGAGCCATTACAATGATGATAAGAATGGGCATGATTTTGAATAGCTTTGTTCACTTTTTTATGTTTGGGTATTATCTATTACAAGATAGGCTCATCATATTGATTGATTCCTCTTTCTAGTATGATTGATTTCAAGATATTATCACAAGATTATGTAAAGATATTATTTAGAATGAGTTTATTAACATTTTTATGTGTGATTATGATCATTTTCTAGCTATTCTCACAAGATTATGCATGGACATGATTGTGAATGCATTTTTTCATATTTTTATGTAAGAGTATGATCATTTTCTAGCTATGAACACAATATTATGTATAGATATGATTTTGATTAGATATGTTTTTGAGGATATTATTTCCTATTCTTATCATGTCGTGTGACTATGTTATAAATCATTAATGATGATTACTACTTTGAAAACTATATTGATCATGCTTCTATATATGAATTTCTTTTGGAGATTACGATCTAATCTTTTCTTGGTTGGAATATTTTACATTGAAAACATAGACTTGAATATCTTATTATACCCTTATGGTTATTTTAGGATCTAATGATTGATATCTCTCATGCTTAACCATATTAAACATATGTGATCACCCTATAATATTTTTTATTTTCCCTAAGATATTAAGAAAGGTTTTAAGTATGATATTTATAAGAATTTAACTAGTTGTGGTGAACTACGTGGCAGATGTTGTAGATATTTTATGTACTATTTTTTTATTTATCAAAGTATTCCAAGTCACTAAACCCTTTTGGTTTTAGTGTGGATCATAATTTTATGTACTTAATATTCATCTAATAAGATGTAATATTTTTGTACAAAAAATCATGGGTTCTTATTATTGGTATCAAAGTAGGGTTTAGTTAATATTTAGATATTAGGGTTATAAAAATTTATTGAAAACCCTAGGGATAAGTGTAAGTATATAATAACATCCAGAATAATTTAAAATGTGGTGATTGTGGTGTTTTCCTAGAAAATGAACCCTCGTATTGATACTAGAAAGTGGATCTATTTATAGAAGAGATGCAACCAAGGATAAAAACACTAGATGGGGCAGATTTAGTATTAACTAGATCATCACTGGTGAATGATAATTGGTCCTAAGACTACATGCGTCGATAGATACTCATAGGGGGTATTCTTAGGTCAATTCAAATTCTAATTATGAACCATTTTGAATTATTTGAATAAATAGTGGTCATGGATGGATTGGGTTAAACCTAAAGGTCATAGATTGAAAAGGTTTCATGTTTTAGACATATTATGAAAACATCTACTGAATTAAATGGTTAATAAATATTATTATTATTACTTACTATGTGATCTTTGGTTTTAGTCAATGTATAGAACCAAAATAAATTTTTTTAATGCTGAATGTGACAGAATATGTAGTTATTTTTATAATGGGAAACAAAATGAAATGGGGGATGGAATTTAAAATCTTATGATTATGCCTAACCAGATATCTCCAAATATGATTAGAAACTATAACAAAGGTAGTTTTTTTGGATAAACCAAATAAGTAAAAAATAGAGCTTCATGAAGGCCATTTAGGAAACAAGATTAAGCTTCATACATGTCAATAATTTAGGAAGAAGAACCCAAGTAAATGTATCAAATGAATAGGTCGATGGTTTGTACATGGAAGATAAAGACATAGAGAAAGTAATTTCCGAAGAAAATTTAAAAAATTTATTAACACAATAGATGATAATAATGGTTTTCCTAAGGTATGTTCAGTAGTTGAATGTTTTGAATATGGAAAGTATGGGAATTATGAAAATAAATTTCAAAGGGGGGTCTATAAAAGAAAATAAGTAAGGATGTATGAGTAAATATTTTACTATTTATGTTGAAGAGACTCCTAATGACATATTATAGGAAGGCATTATTAAGGTGTCACAAACTAACCAAGGATGACCCTAAACTAGGCACCCAAGTTGCCCTATGACAAGGCTCGAGTAGTGTTCCTAATCCACCGGAGCTAAAAAATAGTGTTGAGAATTAGGTATTACACAATTGGGACATATTTATCCCATGATAAAAACTAATAAATAAATAATAATAGATATAAATATATATATATAGAAAATAATAGCAACGAAATAGAAGAAAAAAACTAAACATTCCTCTATGTCACACCTTTGGTCACTGTTAACCATAGAACCATGCTTACTCCTTGAGTGACCCAAATCAAAACTAAATGTGAAATTAAAATGAAAAAGTAGGTTTGATCAGAGATATTCTAAATAGTTATTACAAAATAAAAACTATACCCTAAACTTTACTTTTAAATAGAATACCAATTCATTCTAGTTTGGAAAAATAATATATAAAAATATGGTTTTCCATTCCTTTAAAAACAAGTAGCTAGATGACACATCAAAAGAATCATTTTCCATTTTTACTTTTAAACTTATTTTTAAAGGAAGATATACTTTCTAATAAACCATTTATAAAAATAAACAAGTAGTAAGGTAAGAGTTTCTGTAGGAAATCATAAAAGTTAAAATTATTTTTAAAACATCTAGAAAGCATTGTAAAGTGGAATATACATTAAACATTTATCATAATTACCTTGTAGATTTCCAAGATGGTCTAGGAAATATTTATCAACATCAATATAGGAAATACCCACCGGAAATATATACCAATAATCCACCTACCCCAGCACTCAAATTCACCATCACTGGTTCAAATGAGGGGCATATCCTATAAGTAGATGAGTTATCTAACTCAGGGCCACTAGTTAGACTGTAATACTAAACTATGGCAGTATGTGTACATAAGGATCCCACTTAAATACCCAAGGCTTGTCATGGAAAAATAATTGGAGGTGAATTTATCAAACTAGTATATGCATATGTATCATGCACTTTTTACAAAAACAAATCCTTCACTTTCACACCTATGAGCTCTATTTTAAGCACAACTCATATTTTCTTTCCCTAAAAATAATAGAATCACTAGTCCCTTACCAGAAACACATTAAATTTCACATATTCAACACAATTTCAAGTTTCATACAAATGTTTCATGCCTTAATAGAGGTTTCCATTTCCAAAGGAATATCTCAAAGTTCTAGTCAGACCTTATGGTTTAGAAATTAACATTTATCATTTGTAAAACTATTTTTAAACCAATTTCTTCCATTTTTAGAGTCACCCATTACACTTATACACATATAAACCTCAATATATATATAAATACCATTTTTTCTAAAGAATATATTCACATGACCATGTGTGAATATGTAAAAAGTGTATTTCTATAAATATGTGTGTGTGTGTGTATTTATGTATGTGTATAATTCATATTTAAAAATAATAATAATAATAATAATAATAATAATAATAATAATAAAATGTAATCAAATTAAAAACCAATTTAGATCACATTAGAAATAAAACATTACATTTTTCCTTTATGTAAAATTGGTTAGGATACCAAAACATCCTCAACATTTTTATTTATATAAAAAAAGATAGTTTGGAAAAATAAAAAGCACACTTACTATTATTATTCATTAAAAATAAATTTTATAAAAATGATTTATTGAATAAAACCCATGGTCATATCATAAAAAGATGTGTTAAACCTGAAATAATCCAATTCTATCCATCACAGTCACTTTCTATAGTATATTTACTTCATTATATAATAAAACAAACCCATTAAAACAATTAATGGATCATAGTTTTCAGTTTAAAGGCTTAGAAATAGAGTAACCTACCCCTAATCTCATAGTCCTTGAAAATTTTGTCTTCAATACACCAAAAAGAGACTCAAGAATCCCTAAATGAATAATAAAGACCGAAATTATAAGGAATACCTATGATAGAATTAATGAAAATATAACCTTGGGTCACCAAGACACGGATAAGAAAGAATAAAAGAGAAAAATGGAAAAAAAGTAAAGGAAGAGCTAAAGAGAATATTACATTAAAGATTTATCCCCAAACCATGATGAAATGTTGACGATTCACCATGTAACACCCCAAGCATCCACGGTACGTTTCCCTTCGAATAATGCAATGGCGTGCATTGTACGCAACTTCGAGATTGTAACACACCACAACCAATCAAACTAGCCGTTATGAATAGTAATACCTACTTTTTGAAATTTTATAAATTCTATCTCTCAAAATGGACTTCATTTTTCGATTCGTAATATCGAAATTATCCTGGGGTAAAATTTTGGTACTTTTCGGATAACTTTCATATTTTGATGAATAGTGAAAATTACTAAATTTTAATTAAAAACAACTTTTTTAATCAAAATAATTAATAGTGATAAATTATTAATTTGAGTGATTTTAAAGTATATTTAGAATATATTTTCACCATGTAATACAATGTGGGTCATTGAACATAATTTTACATTTAAAACAGACATAAACAAGTGCCAATCTTTTGATAGTTATTATCTCTTAAAAACACGCTTTTTGTTTTAACAACGGGAATTAATTTTAAATTAATTTCTGCCACTTCTGTGTTTTGAATTTGGAAAAATGGATTCCATATTTGGAATCAGGATGTTCAAATTGTGTAAATAGGTAACTTTTATTTTTAGACATTTTGGATAATTACTTCGGTAAATATTTTATTTACCATGGTTAAAGGGTAAATCCAGTAAACAATGGTTAAAAAAAATATTATAATAATACTAAATTACACTAAAACGTGTCTTAACTCTATTGGTTAATACATGGTCTGCCATGGGCATCTTTGGGTTGATTTGGGGACCCCATGGATCCACTTGTAAGTGATAATGACACTTTATTTTAATTAAGTTAAAATAAATACAAAAATGACACAAGCATATATCTTTTAGAACAACAATGTTACATAGGGTTATATATATTGGATTTTAGACTATAAATATTAATTATAAATATAAAAGGATTTCCTAAATAATGATATTTTATTTATAATTTTTAGACATTAAATAAGTTAATTTATTTATGACACAATGGTGATGCAGTAATTACCATAATAGTGAAAAATTAGAATAATTGATATTATAAATACCCAAATAAATATAATTTGAGACTTTTATTGAATTAAACTAATTTTATAGGTTACTATGACATATTAGGATTGATTTAATTTACTTTGTTCGAATTAATAATTCTGTTATGTATTTCACAAAAATCAACTATTGAATATTGTCAAAATTGACATAAAAGAGTTTTTAAAGCAAATATTATATTATTAATTGATATTAAATTCCTAAAAATCTAAGGTTCGGCCCAAATACTTATATCATAATAGTTATATCATTAATGTACCACTTGGGGGTCTATTGGATGTATATAGTATGTTTATTAACTATATAATATAAAAATACAAAGTGACATGGTAAATGTCAAACTAATTATCTAAGAGTTAAAACTAAAGGATAAGGTAAATATAGTGACCCAAAACTGTCTAAATTCTATTGTATGAATGGTTTTCTACTTATACCCACATTAAACTTTTAATAATAAACTTTTCAGCCATTAGAAAATGAATATGAATTTATTATAAATTAATATTTCTAGCTTTTCCAAAGGTGCCCCTCACCCCTCTTATAAAAGGGCACTCCTCCTTCTCATTTCTTCACACCTTCAAAGCCTTTTGGTTCGGCCAACCCCTGCCCAAATACTCATTAAACTTACCTCACTACAACCTATAGGCCTTATTTTGATCATAAAGACAACCTAAGGAGCCCTTTTGATCAAATCAAAAGGAAGAACCCGAAGAAGAGGTAATGTTTTCACCACCCCTTTTCAAGTTCCTTTCTTCTTCCACTTCTTATTTATTTGTTTTTACCATTATAAAATAATAACTCCAGTATCTTATATATACTGTGATGTTATTATAAATATGGTACAACCATATTCAGTATTATATCCACCCTTTTAATAACATGTCACCATACGTGCGTACGTACGGCTTACCGTCTCCACGTCGTGGTGTAATTGTTATTCAATATATTATTATTTGGGTGGGTATAATAATGATGTTTAACTCATTTAAATAATAAATATAACATGATAATGATTCTTTATATATGATATACCATCCAATTATATATTATTTTAATATCAAAAGAATGATATTTTCGCTCGTGCGTACGTACGGACTACCGTCTCCACGAACGCGATGAGATTCATTCTCCATTGTATCCATTCAAGTATAATTCTCATTTGATGATCAAAAATAATATTTAAGGACTTGATATAATTCTGGATATGAATAATATACATCCCATTAATAACAAATATGGCTCACATAATAAATAATATAAAGTAAAATGAACCCGTTAACACCCGAAATGACGATAATTCTAAGATATTATTAACAAATCAATATTAAAAGATCATATATGATATCATATTAATGCATATGATTCTTGTATAATTAAATAACAATTATTTCAACATTATACAGGAGGTTAACCTACCCCAACTAAGGAAAAGTACAAGGTAAGGGGTTTCTTATCTCACTCTTAATCTCGTGATAATTCCATTGTTCACCACTTATTTATTGCATGTGGTGTATGTGTACTACCCATAATTGTATTCATTGTGTATTATACTTTAATTTATGGGAATTTACATCATCATTTTATGATCCTTATTTCATGGGTGTATGTTTCATAAGTTACCTAATCGATAAGGGAATTTAAAATTTCAATTCCCATTTATTCGGCTTTATGCAAACTCCATTGATTATTTTACTCCAAGATTATGTGTGGAATCACTATTCATTTACTTATGTCATAATTTCCACTCCCATTTTCTGTGGATATAATTTTGATACACATAATCACTCCATTGATAATTTCTGAAGTCATCGATATGAATTTGATAAGAGTAATTTTAACTCATTCTCCATTTGTTGAGTTAAACATCCAATTCATTGGTGTTGTTTTTACAAGATTATGTGTGAATGTTATTTGATTGTTTTACACTGAATATCAAATCATATTTAGTGTGTTTATATTTGTCACACATAAATATGTTGTTGATTTATCCTTAATCTAAGGATACTTCCTTTATGAGAGATTTCATCTCAATTTACATTCCATTGAGACTTCTTTGTTGTTATACACCAAATCACTTTTATGTGGTGCATATAATGTACTTTGACATAGTATATCATGAATTCTTTTATTCTCATGATATTACAATGTTTTGATTACCTCAATAATTTGTATTCAAGTGTCTCTATTTTGGTTAGAAACTCTAACTAAAATACCATTTTTAAATGTTTTAAAGACTTATTCTTCTAAATCTTGCTCATTAATGTCCATGTTCTAAAAATGGTTTTAAGGATTTATTTATATGGGAATTAAAGTTTTAAAATTAAAACTCCTTTTAAAAGTTTCAAAGTGGTATGGGACACTTTGATTCAAAAATCTATTTTAAAATGGCTTCTTGACAAATAGTGTGACTTTTAAATGATTTCATGAAAAAGGGGGATATTTCTCACAAATAGTTTTGATGATTATTTTCATCTATGTCAACATCCTTCATTATTCTTGACTGAGGTTAATGTGATACAATACAATCTTCCATATTGTATCGAATGAGTTATGTTTGACTGTTGATGTGCTATTTTTATACCATTCATGGTTTGTGGTTAACGTATTGACATTTCGTATGCTAGTTTTAATACGAATGTTTATGTTATGTTTAAACCTATTCATATGAGGAATACATTGGACTTAATAAGTGACAGTTGGAGCCCGCTATAGCTCCTCTATGCATTGGTAGGTCTCATGAGACAAACTAGTGTCTTGGCACAAGGCCTTGGCAAAATCTTATTTGTAGTCTTGGCACGAGGCCTTGGTTATGTGGTTATGATAGTCTGGTATTATGCATTCCATCATTATGAAATTGGTTATTGATATTGCATGTGATCATTAGACTAGTAGAATATCCATGTGAGTAAGTAAATGGCATTAATTTATTTTATCTTTGCCATTTTATGCTGAAGTTCAAGTTTAAAAGGCTTTCGTTTTAGTTATAAACTGCCTTAATTGTTTATGCTTATCTATGAAATATTCTGCTATAATGTTATCCTTACTGAGCATCTGAGCTCACCCCTTTCAATGTTTTATTTTTTTCCCAGGATTATGAAGAAGTAATTTATGAATGACCTGTAGGGATAGTATGAGGGGATATGAAGACAAGATGTTTTTTTATGATGTAATGTAAAACTTTATGGATGTATCTAGTTATTCCAAGGCTACTAAACTAATTGGTATTTCGATACTTGATCCTTTGTGATCATGCCAATGTTATGTAATAATGCACCGACTCTGGGTATCTAGGGTCGGGGAGTTACACACCATGGAAGGATAGAATAGGAAAGGGGGTCCCTATGAGGTCACACAATCCAAATGAGATAAGAGGGGGGAAATTTAGGGTTAAAATGAGAAAAGAAAAAGGTTAAATTCTCATTTTTAATAAACCCTGATGTTGCTCATGGTTTGGACACATGGTTTGGAAAACTATAAACCCTATACTAAGCCTCCATATCACCATTCATGGGTAGGATACATATTTTATAAAAGATTTTTCCAACCATGTGGTTTGGAGCTAATAAAATTTTAGAGGTTGTCACAGGGTTTGGAAAAACATGTGCTTTAATCATGTGACATGACCTGCATACCCAAAATCTTTCAATTTCAAGGAAAACCCCCTAGAAGTAGAGATAAATAAATATAACTAAAAAATAAAAAATATAATAGAGCTAGCCAATGTCAGGGTGTGACATAAAGAATAAGATGATGAGAACTAGTTAATGGTTTAATAAGGAAGTGTAAAAATTGAAGTGTGTATGTATTGGGATTCAAGAATTATATGTTAAATGTTTTTCTATAATAATAATTAAAAATATCAGGATTTTTCTATATTAGTTTTCCTTTATGGATTTTCATTCAAATGTTTAATGGTACTGACAACCTATAAAAGTGATTTAGTGGTAAGGTGATATTTTATGAAAAACACATGATTTAGGGAAAGATAACCATTAATATGTTTCTAATGTAGAGATAATAATGTTTAGTTGTAATAAATAGATTATTAATATTTATAAATTATATTTTAAATTATTGATGACCATGGAATTTATTTTTAATTTGATGAAAAATTGGTTTATTTTATATTTAATGAAGTTTAATTTATTTTTGGATTTATAGAATATATTCTATGAATTTATTTAAGGAATAATGATAGAGT
This sequence comes from Viscum album, assembly GCA_963277665.1. Classification (NCBI taxonomy): domain Eukaryota; kingdom Viridiplantae; phylum Streptophyta; class Magnoliopsida; order Santalales; family Viscaceae; genus Viscum; species Viscum album. Next base: position 119,011,214 of record OY728135.1, read on the forward strand.
TATATTTGGTAGAATTTATGTTTTCATTGGTGTTTTATGGTGATTGAGGTTATTTTGGGAAAATATTATCATGTTTTGATAGAAATTATGGTCATGGTATTAATGTGTTTGGTTTGTGACATTATGAGGTACTTTATATTGATTGGGGAATTAAGTTATGTTTATTTTGGAAATTTACTTACATTATTTATAAATATTTAGATTTTGAATTTTTTTTCCTACATATTTTATAGTATTATTACTTTTAAATATCTATGGAATAGATTAAGATGTAATTTTTTTGTTATTGTGGATGTTTTATAGAGTAATGTGTTATATTTACCAATATTGGATAACTTATGCTAATAATTTTTCTTTTGGTAAATATTTGGAAAATAAGAAATGAATTTTCATTTTTAGGGATATTATGATATTTTAAAAGTTAGTTTTAGTGCTTCATACATGAAAAAAGTATCTTGAATATTCATTTCTTGTTGTAAGAGATGAATTAGAAATTTATAGAAGCATAACAAAAATATAAAATTGTGCTTAGGAAATTGAAATAAATAAAGTTAGTACATTTTATCATGTACTCTATATATATAGTAAAATAATAGCTCAAATATATGAATAGGTTCTTTAAAAAGATAATTGTTTTTCTTACAATCATTTTTTAAGAAATAATAGTATTTTCACACCTTAATGATTTATTTTTTTAAGGACATTAACTTTGTCATGACCATGTTTTCTATCGCAGTCTATTATTCCTCAGATTTTTTTTTCTCATAAATATATATATTTTAACTTCCCACCAATTTTATCCTTGTCTAGGGACCCAATTATGCTTTTTATTGGTAACCTTAATGTTTCCCACTTCCCCCTTTTTAAATTATGCTTTATTATCCTTTTGTGTTATGTTGGTTTCGATAAAGGTACTTTAAAATATTGAGACTTTGACAATCCAAATAAAATTGTGAAGATTAAATTTATTAAATAGGGGATATAATAATATCCTAATATTTTATAATATATTTTATCTTTGAATAAATTTTAAGTGTTTAATAGCTTTCATGAAACACAACACTGAGTTTAAAAGAACTTTCGTAAACAATTGAATTATGATTATTAAAATATGAAAATTACAACCAAGATGATTAATTTTTATATGAATAATAATATTGCCATTATGAAAAATATATATATATGTTTTATAAAATGAAAATGTGTTGATTAATTCATAATAAATAATTCTTCAATTTTCAGTAAATTTATTTTATGCTTCAAAAATATATTTTATCCAAAAATTATTTTTATTACATTTCATGCATATATATTCTAATTAATTTCTAAAAATTTTATAAATAGTATTATAAAAAATTAATAACATTTTAGAAATCAAAATATAGATGTTATATTAGGGTGAATTTTTAGGATTTTTCTTAAAATATTTATTTTTAGTAAATAATGAAAAATACTAATTTTGTAAAACTTTCTTTTGTCCAGGAATTTTTTGGAGCTCAGAACCTCATTCTATAGAACAAATAGTTGGTTAACATGGTTAGTAGAAATTATGATGCCCAACACATATGATTACTACTAACTGTGTGGGGTTTTTTATTTCACAATAGAGGTTTGCACAATTTGGTCGAACCATACGACCTAGGCCACATGATGGTGTGAAAAAGATGAAGTTTTTAATAGAAACTAATGGTACAATTTTTTCATTGTTTCTCTAATCATATACATTAACCGTGTGAGATCCTTAATTGGGAGGTAGGCCGTGCATAGTTGGCACACAGTTTGTCCAAATGTGCATCAAAACTGTACGACCCACTAAATATTTGGTGTTTTATTATTTTTTTATTGTCTCTGTATGAATCACTTTCCTCCTTCTGTTCTTCCTCCAATGGATAAAACCACCTCTCTTCCTACTCTTAGAATCTCTCAAGCATCTATCACCTAGGAGTTTCTCCTGTTTTATTGCCTGAACTCCAATTCAACATCTATTCATCTCATTGGATTCCTCTATGTAATATCTCTAATCCTTAGGCTTATTTTTTCATTTATCTTTATATTGATGATGATATTTTGGTGTGATATTATATGCCTAATTTTTTGGGTGTTCTTATGTTCTTACATTTTATTCTGATCCAGGCCAAATTAAGGGTCAATATTGGTTGTGAAATTTACTACATGCATAATTTAGGTGGTCTAGTAATTATCCCTCGTGTCTTATTGCATTATAATATGTGTTGTGATGTCTCATTTCAGTTTATTTATGTGTTCCCTTAAAAATACACATAAATAATGTTTAATTTAATATAATTGATATAAATATCCTAGTATACCTTTATTCTTATTGGCATGGAACCTTGTCGGTTGTTTCCACCTCTTGAAGTGTGCCTATGGAGCTGACTTCGTTATTATAAATTTTTAAGTGACCAAACCATCCTCTATATGGCTTTTGTGTGACTTATAATTGTGATTACTATAATGAATTTAATATAAGTGAGTGGTATGACCACATTACTTTATTTAATCAGACAATGGTAACACCCTTGTTAAATAAAAATTCTAATGAAATAAAAACTATTTATTAGCTCTTACTAATGCCTTTGATCGCATACTGATTTTATGATATATGGGCATGGTATCCCATACACATGTGATATACGGACATGGAATCCCTTACACTATTATAATATATGGGCATGGTGAACCTTACTCTTTTGTGATATACAGGTATGGAATCGCTTACAATATTGTAATATACAGGCATGGATTCCCTTACACTATAGTAATATACAAGAATGGAGTCCCTTACACTTGTGATATAAGGGCATGACGTCCCTTACTCCTAAGATATATAAGCATGGAGTCCCTAAATTTATTTTATATGGGCATGGAATACCTATACAGTGATACTCAGGCATGGAATCCTTATACTATGATACTAAATCATAGATTCCCTTGCACCTATGATACTCAATAATGGTGTCCCTAATGACTTGTGATAGTCTAGTGACTAGACAAGGATGTATGAGTTATGCCTCGAGTCTTTTCTAGCACTAAATATGTGTATATAAGGGTATAAACATTCTTATATATATATACTGAATATATATACATACAAACATATACACTTATATGTATATAACCATGATGAGTTTTGTTTATAGGTTTTCCCAGCAAGGGTTGAAGCAGGTAGTGTTAGCCTAGTGTCTTTTGGGAACCAGGGTCAACCATTTTAAAGTTTTTATTACTACATATCATTTATTATATCTAAAAATTTCTCGTATTATATGCATTGAATGGTTATTTATAGACACTGTTTATGGTGTCCTGCAGAGTTTATCTCACGCCCTATTTAGGTCGCTGATGGTATTTAGAAACATTATGTGGTTGCAGGTAGATATAGGGGAAAGTACCCAATTTTTATGCTTGATTTTATTATATCATGGGAGCATGGAAAAACATGATCGATCTATGGCTCATGATTCTACTAGAGATAGAATTTTTTAGTATTTTTTTCTATTGAAACATATATTGTACCAGATGGATGCTACCATGTCTTCCTGCTTAATTTTGATAGATACATGAAATTACATCATTTAATATATGATAATGGATTTTACTTATGATGGCTTTTTTATTATGACATTTGGATGTTTAATTTCCATCGTTCTGGTTGTTATTTATTATTCTTCCACTATTTAACTATTTCTTACACCAATTAGTTAATTTGATCATGAGGGTATAGTATCCCCACTATACCACTATAGACTCTCACTAATAGTTTGAAGGATCTAGAGTATTGGGAGGTATTCTTAGGGCATGTAGCCAACCGGCATAAGGAACAATTCAGTGGATTCTGGCATAATATATTACAAAGTGGTGTCATATTTTTATTTTTCTTACCTTACTATTCTAGGATGGTAGAATGGAGACTAGGAAAAGTTATAATTTAGTAATGACCTTATTCCAAGGAGTAGTTATCCCACATATGGGGAAAATAAAAATTTCTTGGAATGGGATATCATGTTTCATTTTATGCATATTATAGTTTATTTAATTCCACCATTGGGTGACACAAATGATATGTGATGGTTAATATTATTGTTATGAATTTGGATTGTAATTTCTCATTATACCAATATGGAAAAGAAGCATTTATCATGCATCATTTTAGACACCTTATAGGAATAATATTTCATGCATTATTTCATGCCATGTAGGATGTTTTTCTTGAGTTTAAGAGGTTTTTTGTAAGTTCCTTGAATGATATATCTATTATGCAACTAACATTTATATAGGAAAAATGAGATTAGATAATGGGTTATTAAAGTCTCTTAATCAACCTAAAAGATGTTTTCCTATATATTTTGGTGATTTCACCTTAATTAATCAATTATCACATGTTTTTGTTATGTAAATGAGGTCATAAAGAATGAAATTTTTGTTGACTTGAAATGCATGAATTTCATTTGTAATATAAAGAGTGCATGTTCCTCTATAGATTTGGAATGATAATTCATATATTCATGCCATATCATATACCTGTTACATTCTGCTATCGAATGTAAGGGTTTAGATATAGTTAAATGAACTAAAAATTGCAACTTTTAAAGATGTATATTTATAAATTGGGATTGGTACTTAAGATAACTTTTCTATTTTCTAAATGAAAGAATTGATAAATCTATAATTTATATAGGGTCATTGTTAAATTTGAATCCCAATTTCAAATTATATGTTTCCTTCCCCTATAACTTTTAATTGATAGTTTATATACAAGGACCCTTATAGTGAAACCTAGATCTTGACCCAAACCAGACCTTAGTAGTGGGAAGTAGGTAGTGTCTTTTGTGTTCTATATCATCATTAATGTCACCCAGACCTATCTTTTAGAGGAGTTGAGGGTTGTGAATTTTTATATAATATGGATTTTACATATCATATTCTTGTATTTGTGATGTTATCATTTTTAAATCTTATCTGGGGAATAAATTTGGCATTAATAGATCTACGCCACCATGGTATCTTATAGTTGTTCACCAGGAGGGTAGTGATGAACATGCTCCAAAGATAGTGGTCCTTGAACCACCAATGATACCTCAAGTAGTTCCACTTGTTGGACCTCATGTTATCCCTGATGTGGGCAATGATGTTCAGTTTTTAAGGGAGTATCTATGGCTTATACTGACTATACAGGGAGCTTGGTGACCTTCCCCTTCTATGGGAGAGTTGATATAGGATTTTCCACAACAACATCCACCTACTTTTTAAAGGGCTGGTGTTCTACAGGATGTAGAGTTGTGGATTAAGATAGTCATATCTATCATTGATCACCTTGAGACACTTTCTAAGAGGAGGGTGAATCTCACTACATATATGCTTCGAGAACTCACCAAATTTCGGTGGGATATTCTAAACTAGGAAGGTCGGTACCGAGAAATGATTTGGAGGATTTTTTAATATAGATTTTATGATTAATTTTTCCCTGATACCTTGAGGGGTAATCAATCTAGGGAGTTCATAAACCTGTAGAAAGGTTTTTTTATCTTTTATGGGCTAATCAGATCATTTTATTGACATTCAAGTATTTGTTTCAATATATATTATTGATGATCTGGAAAAAGAGAGACAATTTGAGGAAATCCATAGGCATTCAATTTGTTATCAGGTGAAAGTTTTCTGTTTGGATACTATGTATGATATAGTAAACCAAGATCTTTTTATTGATCAAAACCAAAGGTAAGATGATGGTGTGGGGTAGGGTGGTTCAAAATAGAGATCAACAAAGTGGTTTGACTAGTAGTTAAAAGGATTATTTATGACTGAACATGGGAGAAACAGCAATTAGGTGACACCCACTAACAGTTATGTGGTATGTCACCAATGTGTAAATCCAAGTCTTAAAAATACCCAGGGTCCCAAATTCCATGTTGTGGGTCTAGGATATGGTATCTTTGGTCATCTTCATTGGTTTTGTAGGAAACATCCATCTATCCCTAGTGGAATAGGATCCATATTAGCTCCGACTTCAAGAGAAGGATCAGGAGAACCTATCTAGGCAGGAATATAGAGTAATACTAGTTTTAAAATCTTAGGATGAGGTCTTAACTAATGTATTCAGGCTTTAGATACATAGTTAAGAAAGAGAAAACCCACTCAGGGTAATCAGGTTTTAGCACAAGGCCATGGACCATGCCAAATTTATTTAGTACAGCTTATACCAGAGGAGCAGGGCGTTGGACCATCAACTATTTAAGGTACTATTTTAATAGAATATTATATCATGACTCCCTTATTTGATATGTGTTATTCACATTCCTTTAAATTTTTGGATATTATGAAAATCCTTGGGATTTATATTGACTACTTCTTCGGTGTGATGACACTTGATACTTCATTGGGAATTTAATCAGAAAGTGTACGCTAGTGAAAGGAATTCCCCCTTGAGGTAGGAAGTCATTATTTCTTATGGGACCTCTTAATCCTTGAGATGACGGGATTTGATTTCATTCTTGGGATGGATGGAATGGTCTCTTATCAATCCTATGTGAAATTGTATCATCACAGGGTATTGTTTACATCACTATAATGTAGTAGTAACCATCACAAGGGTGAATGGGATGTCCTGGAATGTAGATTTTGACAAGATAATCTTGGGAAAGGTTTAATGACTACCCATATTGCTAGCCTTTATATGTATGATCAAGGGTTACATCATGCTGAAAACCCTCCTTTAGTATATCGTTTCTGGGATATTTTTCTTGATGAATTTGCTAGTTTAAATCCTAAGAGAGAGGTGGAATTTACTATCAAGATAGTTTCTAGAGTTATAGTTATATACATCAATCCTTATAGTATGATTACTACTGAGTTGAGGGAGTTCAATAGGTATCTATAGGAATTAGAAGAAAAGGTTTTTATATATCCATGTACTTTACCCTGGGTTTCACTGGTCCTATTCACCAAGAAGTTAGACTAAACCCTCAAGATTTGTGTGGATTACTGGATTTATAATCATCTTACTATGAATAACTGGTATAATTTTCATCATATAGATAACCAATTTGATTATATCTAATGATATATAGTGTTTTAATATATCAATTTTATTTTAGGTTATCACTAGGAGTATGTTAGACCTTCAAAAATACCTTGTATAGCATTTCGTAGTAGGTATGGTCCTTACGAGTATTTTTTTGATGTCGTTCAATCTCAAAAATTCCCCATCCATTTTCATGGCTCTAATGAATTGGTTATTACACCCATTTTTAGATCCATTCATATTTGTCTTAATGGACAACATCTTGGTGTATTCTCATACTCAAAGAAACCATGCCAAACATCTTGATATAGTTTTTAATACACTGAGAGAGCACAAGATATATGCTAAGATCATTAAATACCACTTTTGGATTGATTAGGTAAACTTGTTGGGTCATATTATCTCAGAATCAAGAGTATCAATTGACCCATAGGAGGTGAGTGTTTTAGTTTCCATGTATAATCCCAATAAATTTTTTGAAATATAGAGTTTCTTGGGGCTTGATGGCTATTATAGGTGTTTCATAGAAGAAGTATCATTCCTTGTGGAACCTATTACTATGTAACTATGCGGAGTGTGAAGTTCTTATAGTCTGAATCATGTGAAAAGTCATTTAAAGAGCTGAAAATGACATACTTAAACTTTTTTCCTAATTCTTTTGGGTCCTTACAGAGGCTATATAGTGTTATGTGATGCATCATGAATCGGGATTGGTACAGTATTGTTGCAGGTGGATCAAGTTGTTATGTACATGTATCTCTAGTTGATACCTCACGAACATAATTACCTGACACATGACCTTGATCTTTCAACTGTCGACCATGTCTTGCGCTGCTGGAGATATTTCCAAGGGTAGATTTCTTTGTGGTGTTTACTGGCCAAAAGAGCCTCAAATATATCTTTACATAGCATAACTTGAATCTCAATAAATGAATATGGGTTGAATACCTTTAGTCTTTTGACATTGATCTTTCCTATATGTCAGGAAAGGTTAATGTGGTAGTTGATGTGTGGAGATGGAAAATGAAAACACAAGACATTTAGGAATCTAGTAAAGAATGGAAATTGTTGGACCTCTTTTATAAGTTACATCTGGAGTTTCAAGAGTTTCATGAGTATACTTTTCTTGAATCCTTAGAGGTTACCACTTCACTCTATGATAGGATGATGAGAAGGAAATTTTTAGATCCTGGAGGTTTGGTCCTATGGGAGAGTATTTCCGGTAGGGACCCACGTCCGTAATGTTCTATCGATGGAGATGAAACTTTTCACATACATTGGTGTATCTGGGTTCCTATAGAAATGTATAGAGAAATTATGTGAGAATCTCATTCTTATTAATGGGTAGTGCACCCGTGTATCTCCATGATTTAACATGATATACACCATCAGTATTGGTTCCATGGGATGGAATGTCAGATAGCATGTTTTATCACTATGAGTTCCACCTGTCAACAAGTGAAGGTGGAACACCAGCAGTCCACTAGCGTTTTACATCCATTATCAGTCCCAAAATTAAAATGGTATGATTTCTCAAGGTATTTTATTACTTTTTTACCTAGGACTTCTCAAGGTAGTGATGTAGTTTGGGAAGCCATGGATCCACAAACGAAGGTATCCCAGTTCCTTCCTATTAAGGAGACTTTATTAGTTAATGAGATGGGAAGATTTTCTATTCTTGAGATTATATGCCTACATGGGGTACTTCATGATATTTTTTAATATAGGGATGCACATTTCACATTGAGGTTTTTGTGGGGGTTACATAGAGATTTAGGTATGCAAGTACTTTTGAGAACAACCTTTAACCCTTAGACCAACGGTCATTATGAATGGACAATATAGGTAATAGAGTACATGATCTGAGCAGGCATCCTTGGTTTAATATAGTATTGGGAGAATAATATACCTATAGTCTATTAGGCCATGAAGGGTTGATGGTAGAAGGATTAGAGCAGGCTAAATAGACCTTTATTAAAATTGTCATAGTGATTAAAAATTAATTACAGAATTTGATGTCCTGAAATTATAAAATGATTATTTCGTATAATAATAATTATTGTGGATGTGTGAAGAGTGTATACAGAAAATTAAACAGATGAAAAAATAATAATTTTATAGTAGTTTATATCAAAGCAATCCTATGTCTACTCTTTACACACCAACCAATGGATTATGGCTCCCACTATGAAAGAGAGAGAGAGACTTTTACACAGGAACATTCTAACCCATACATTTACATGGGAGTAATCCCAACATAGGACTATGTGAGGAGCATCCCCAAACCTACACATTGCTTTTTCTAGGAGAATACAGAAACCCAGGGTTTCTATAAGAGAAACCCCAACCTAAGTGTTTACTTTTTGGACAAGTGTGCATAACGAAGTGAGTACCTTTTAGATGTATTATAACCTATGTGAGAAAAATATTATGTGTAGACCTCTACTCAGATAGAGGATATATAAAAAATATTACCACTACAAAGAAGTAGAAAGATTTTTTCTGATGAAATAATTGATTCAGGTCCTTAAAATTGATTTGAATGATGAATTCTGGGTGTTCTAGAAAATCTATAGTACATCTCCTCAAGGGGAATGAATTTTAAGGGGAATTTTTCTATCCTTGAGAGTTTGTCAAAAATTATTTCAACAATTGAGCATGAGATCACTTGAATATCAAAAGATTATGAACATATGAGATCTCCACATTCATGTTACGCCATTTTTAAGCATCCTTGACACCTTTTAGATAGAATCTATAAAAGATAACGAATCAACTATCAACCGGATAAAACAATTCAAATAATAATAAAAATAATAAATATCAGAGAGATGGAAAATCTATCATTATAATAATTATCTATGTGATGGAAAGTTATCATCCACAATAATTGTTTTAATTTTAAAATTATAGACTAATTGAAACAAAATTGAATTACTCGTTAAATAATTAAATAGTATTCATAAAAATAAGTCAAAAAAATATGATAATTATAGTAAGATAAATTGACTGTTCATAAGAATTTCCAATTTCATGTAGCACGTATTAATAAAAACATTTAATTATACTGCATTAAATATTACAAAATAAGTTTGAATAATTTCATTTACATTAAATATTAATTTAGAAAATAATCAATTCAATGAAATTAACTCAATATATAAAAACTCAAATATTAGAAATATAAAATTAATCCACCATTATAAATAGAAATAAATTCATCATTAAAAAAATTTAATTCATCGTTAGACATAAAAAACTAATTCACTATTAGAAAAAATATTAATTCACAGTAAAAAATAAAAAATCAATTCATTGTTAGAAAAAATAATAATTCACTAGTAGAAATAAAAAAATTAATTTTCCATTAGAAATAGAAAGTTAATTCACAGTTAAAAAAATAATTTGCAGTTTAATAAATAAATTGATTGTTTAAAAAAATTAATTGACGGTTTAAAAAAATAACCATTTAAAAAAATTAAATTGATGGTTCAAGAAAAATTAATTTAAATTTTAAAAAATAAAATAAAATTTAAAAAATGATTGAATTTTTTTAAAAAAAATATTAATTGACGTTTTAAAAAATAATTGATGAATAGTGCATTATTTAATGTAAGATATAAAAACAAAAAATTTGGTGAATTTGTAATCCCTATAAATGACTGGATTAAAAGTTAGTCTAGAAATATTAATTTCAATATCTTTCCAACTAATAAATAATCTCTTTAATACAATAAGTATGTTAAAAGATATAATCAAAATACAACGCAAAAACCAAATAAAAACTTCGAAAATAATGTTGAACATATTCTATTTTTTAAGGCACATAAATGAAATTTATGGAATTTAATGTTATATAATTAAATGTATAAAAACTTCATACCTTTCTAAACCAATAAATGGAATACATATCTAATGTATATCGTAAAATTTATCATTTAAATGAAAAATATTTTGAATTCTATAAATTCTGGAATTCATGGTTTTTTTAAAAACTTCGTATATTTTTTCACTGCTTAAAAAATAAAATTAGACATTCATTTCATATAATTAAATTTATTTGAATGCGTTATATTTCCAACGACATAAGTTTCATAATAATTATATCTATATAACCTATGTTATAATTAAATAAAAAATAAATATTTAACAACATAATAAACCAAAAATATTATTCATACCAAAAGAATGTATCAAGTTCGGGTCAAAATGAGAACATGTTAGAGATTTAATTATAATTTTTTATTATTAAATTAAAATCTTTATAAACTTATTATCTTTAAAATGATATAAAAATTATAAAAATATGATCACTAGAACTCAAAATATATAAAACAAATAATGAGAAAGTAAAAAGGTCCTTTTTATATAAAATGATAAGAGGGTTTTGTAATTTTCATAAATTATAAATATTTTTTATAATCAAAAAAAATATAAAACACTTTACAGAACATTTAGAAACAATATCCCCATTTTTTTAGAAAAGATAATAGTTAAAATATTTTTTATCTTTTTGTAAATAAAAAAAATATAATAACAAAATTATTTAAATAGATATTATCAGAAACTAGTCAATTATCCTCCTTTTTCACTTTAAGAATATGAAAATATTAATAAAAATATGAAATCTAAGAATATAAATATTAATAAAATAAACTCCCCCATAACACATTCCATATTATAAAACATTAAAAAATATGCTAGAAAGAATAAATAAAATTGGTAACACTCCTTTTAAAAGGAATAGAAAATTTGATAGAAGAGCTCCCTCTGGATAAAATTATTAGTGCATATAAAACAAGATTTTTAAAACTCCATATATCTTAATAAAATTAGAATTTATTTATATAGTAGCTAATATTTGATTTAAAATTGAATCACATATGATAGAAACCTGTAAAAAAAATCAAACACAAACATTTTTTGGTACTCGTGCTATTTTGGGTCTATTTGGATTTGTACTAAAACTTTTTCGATACCCAAGAAAAATTTAAAAATTTATTATAAGTTACATAAGAAGATAAATTTGTAGATATAGAAACTCTATTAATAATGAGTGATTTAGGGAATCTGTGAAATCATTCATCAGTATAATTCCCTTACAATTGACATTTAAATCATGTAGCCGAAGAATAATCAATCTTCCTTTTAAAATCAAACTTCTTAAAATGAACAGGACAATAATGGTTGGATTTTGAAACAAACATAGGATTTTTTTAAAATATATCCTGCTTTAATAACATTATCCACGTCATAATTTAATTTAATATTGTTAAAAACATTATAATTAGTACAATAACCATAATTCCTCAACTTATGATTTTCTTCCTTAAGCTTTTTATATTTTTCATCAAGTTGAGAAAAATATTCTGACAACATATTGAATTTTATTTCTTCTTAATAATTATTCTTATAAATAAAATCCATAAATATATCATTCCTATCTTTATGATTTAATATTTTAAGATCAAAATTTCTTAACCTTTTATCTTCAAGAGATAACATTTTATTTTCTTTAACATCTTTCTTATATTTTGATTCAAGAGCAAAATATAAATCCGTCATTTTAAAAATTTGTTCTCTATACTTCACATGAATAACATCTAAAACTATACTATTGAAAAAAGGGATTCATAATCACAAACTTGAGTTTATTCAATTATATTAAAAGCATGGTTAGAAATACTCCTTTACTTCAAAAGATTTTGGCACATGCCACCGATTGAATTTCATTTTTTGTAAATTTTTATTTTTTGGTCCGGTCATCACTGAAATAAATATTTTCTTAATATTGTTAAGGAATAGGATACAAGTTATCTCAAATAACAAAATAATAATATGTTTATGAATCCTAAAGTAATGTCACCTTTGATACAACTTTTTAGGTCTCGAAGGGTTGATGGAATAATTACTAGAGGGGTAAATAGACCATTACTAAAATTATCAAAGTTATTGAAAATTAATTTCATAATTTGAGGGTTTGAAATTATTAAATTAATACTTATTAAAAGAATTATTATAGTGGATGTATGAAGTGTGTGGGTAGAAAATTAAACAGATAAATACACTGAATTTTATAGTAGTTCGGATTAAAGTGATCATACGCCTACTCTTCACACCCCAAAAAATGGAGTTTGAAACCCACTATGAACGAGAGAGAGACTTTTAAATAGGAAGAATCTAAACCCATACTTTTACATGGGAGAAATCCCAACCTAGAACTTTTTGAGGAGCAACCACAAACCTACACACAGCCTTTTATGAGAGATTCTAGGAACTCACGCTTCCTATAAGAGCATCTCAGACCTAAGAGTTTTGTTTTTTTACAAGGTGTTAATAACCAAGGGAATACCTTATAGAGGTAGTATAACCTGTGTGAGAAATATATTTTGTATAGACCTCTACCCAAACAAAAAATATATAACAAAGATTACAACTTGATAGAAACAGAAAGATTGATGTTGATGAAACCGTTGATGTAGGCCCTATGAATAATGATGTTCAGTAATTCTAGGAAAGGTACAATATGTATTTTCAAGGATAATTAAGTCGAATAAGAATTATTCCTTCCTTGAGAGTTCATTACAAATGATGTAAACGGTTGAGTATGAGATGACTTGAATGTCGAAAGAGTATGAACGTATGAGATTGTTGTATTCATGGTGTCATATTTCCAATAATCTTCTACTTCTTTAAATATAATATGTAAAATACAAAAAAATAATCTCCAATAAGACAAAACAATACAAATAATAATGATAATAAGAAATATCTAAGAGAGAGAAAATTTATCATTACAATAATTACTTAGGAGAGAGAAATATATTTTCCACAATAATTATAACAATCATTGTTTGAATTTTAAAATTAAAGACTAATTCAAACCAAATTGAATCACCCATTAAATAATAAAATATTCTTTATAATAATAACTCAAATAAATCTCAAAATTATATTAAAATAAATTAACAGTTCATAAAACTTTCTAATTTCATGCATCATGTATTAATAAAAACATTTAATTATAATACATTAAATATTACAAAGTAAATTTGAATAATTTCATCGACATTAAATATTAATTTAGAATAGAATAAAGTCAATAAAATTAACTCAAAATATAAAAACTTAAATATTATAAATATAAAATCAATTCACTATTAGAAAAAAAAATTAATTTACCATTAGAATGAAAATTAATTCACCATTAGAAATATAAAATTAATACGATGTTAAAAAAGTTAATTCACATTTAAAAAAAATTAAATTTTCAAAAAAAAAATTCTAATTTACATTTTAAAAAAAATAATAAATAATTTTTTTAAGAAAATAACTGACATTTTAAATTTTTTAATTGTTGAATAGTTTATTATTTAATGTACAAGCTGAACACACAAAAATTGGTGAATTTTTAATCTTTCTAGATGATTAAATTAAAATTTGGTCTTAAATAATTGAATAAAAAAAATTTAACATCTTTCTAACTAATCAATAAGCACTTCAACCTGAAAAGTATGTTAAAATATTTGATCAAAAAAATTTAAAACAGAAAATAACAACTACGAAACAAAATTATGAATTTCGGACATTTTTTAAGGCACCTAAATGAAATTTTTTAGGTTTTCATATCATATAATAAAATATATAAAAACTTATTATCTTTATAACCAAATAAATGGTGTGCAATTATGATGTATATCATGAACGATATCATTGAAATAAATAATATTTTTAATTTTGGAAATTACATAATTCCAGATTTGTTGTATAAACTTCAGGAATTTTTTTAACAACATAAACAATAAAATTAAAATTCAATTAATTATAATCAAATATATATAAATGTGTTATATTTATAACTATTTAATTTTCTCAAGAATTATATTTATATAACTTATGTTATAATTAAATAATGAAAGAAAATTAAACAACATAATAAGAAAAAAAAATATTATTCTTACCAAAATCATGTATCATGTTTGGATCAAAATCTGATCATGTTAGAGATTGAATCAGATTTCTTCATAGTTGAAGAAAAGTTTTATAAACATATTATATTTCAAATAAAATAGGAATTATAAAAATATGATCAAAAGAACTCAATATATAGTTGAAACATAGTGATCTAGTAAAATGTCATTTTTACATAAAATGAGAAGAGGGTTTTGTAATTTTCAAAAATAAGAAATATCTATTATAATCTAACAAAACATAAAATAGATAAAAGAATATGTATAAACATAATAAAATTTTCCTACAATAATAACTTTTAGGAAACAATTCAGATGGCTCTATATGAGGGCTTATATGGTAGGTCATGTCGTTCACCACTGTCTGGGATAGAGGAACGGGAGGTAGTGCTACTGGGTCCTTGTATCATACAAGATAATTTTGAGTAGTTGTAGTTGATCAGAAAATGTATGGATACTACTCACTCTTGACAGAAATCATATGTTGATCTTAATCAAAATTTTATGGAGTTCGAGGTTGAGGATCATGTTTTCTTGCAAGTATCACCAAGACTTGGGCATAAACGAATATATGGGAAAGTAAAGTTACCAGCTCATTTTTTTTAAAACATTTTTTGACCTTAATTAGAGTTTTTTTGGTAGGATATCAGTTTTAATTACCTTATAGGTTCCATTTCATTCACGACATATTCCTCATTTCATAGCTTTTCCATTACCATGCTGACCTGTCTTACACTTTTGATCCAAGGAGGTTGAATTGGATGCTGATACCTCTTTTGAGGGGTATGCAATATGCATCATTGATTGGTGTATGAAGGCCTTCCAAGGTAGTTTTATCCCTTTAGTATGGACTTTTATATAATGATACTTTGAAGTAGGAGGCCTATGTACGTACTCAATGTCTGGAGTTATTCTCAAACGAAGTTTCACCACCCTTTGAAGGGAAACTTGGGGATGAGTTCCTTTAATGGGGGAAGACGGTAAGAACCCAGAATTTATATGATGTAAAACCCTTTTAAATTTCATTTTAATTCTTTATTTTTTACCTAATATGAATTCATGGAAAGGATATGAAGGATAAAAGGGTTTTTGGGGCATTTCTGGAGCTCAGAACCTTGTCTAGTTGAAGAAACAGTTGGGCCACACAGTTAGTAGAACCTGTGTCACCCAGTCTGCAGGGTTTATACTAACCATTAGGGGTGTTTCATTACATAGTATAAGGTCACAAGTTTTTCCCTAATTGTGCAACCTAGACCATATGACCGTGCGAAAGAGATGCAGTTTTTAATAGAGCCAAATAGCATAGTTTGTGCATGGTTTTTCAAACATTGCTCATCAACTACGCCAAATCCTTTATTGGGAAGTATTCCATGCACAGTTGGTGAACAATTTAGCCATTAAAGTAGCCAAACAATGTGTCCTTTTAAATTTTGGTCATTTTTATCATTTTTTACTTCACTTCTTATGAATTACCCTCCTCCTTTCCTTCCTCTAGTAGAAAAAACTACCTCTCTTTCTTCCATTAGATTCTCTCAAGCCTCCATAACCTAGGATTTACTCATATTTCATAGTATGGTCTCTGATTCAACTTATATTCATCTCTTTGGATTCCTCTGACTAAGCTCTCTATTCCTTAGGCTCCATTCATCATTTTTAATTCTATCAACAACACTATTTTGGTGAGAACTCATATGCCCTGTTTTCAAGGTGTTTGATTATTCTTATATTTTCTTCATATCGGGACCATACACATATTTAAAAATAGAGGGATATACTATAGGCATAAGTTAAGTGGTCTAGTAATTATCACTAATGTATTTTTTACATATACTATGTGTCGTTATTCCGCACACTAGTCTCTCCATGATTTTCCTTAAAAATACACATAAATCATGCATAATTCATTATACTTTATAGAAATAACCTAATATCCTTTTATTCTTGTTTAGATAGGATCCCATCGGTTGTTTCCACCCCTTGAGGTGTACCTATGAAACTGCCTTTGTAATTATAAATGCTTAAGTTACCAATCCATCTTCTATATGGTTTTGGTGTGACAGCAATTTTTGATGACTAAAATGAATTGAATAGAAATCAGTGGTATGACCACATCACTTTCATTAATAGTAAAATGGTTATCCCTTGTAAAAGATAAATTATAATGAACTAAGAACTATTTATTGTCTCTTATTAGAGACTTTCACTGCTTACAACTTTTATGATATACAGGAATGGTGTACCATACACCTATCATATACGAGAATGATAACCCTTGTATTATTGTGATATACAGGCATGGTTATAAGGCCCCAACCTTAAACCTTAATTAATCTTGAGTTATTACAAGATTATACATTGAGGATCTTTTCAGGTTTAGAGTTTTAGAGAATTAGATCATGAAACTTGCATTACATTCCACATTTAAACAAAGTGGTTACATAAAAGACATTATTCACTCTTCCCATCAACGAAAACATATTTAAAATAAAACATGGATTCATTCTTGACAAATCCTTGACACTACCATCACATCATGTACCTTTCCCTTGACCTGTGAAAAACATTTCAAAAACTTGGGATGAGCATAAAAAGCTCAGTAAGGGTTATAAAAATATGGAAAGGAAACATGAGTTCATATATACATAAGAATGTAATCATACTTTACCCATAAAACATAGGCACTGTAACATACCTCATCAAATCATGAATAAATCATAGAAATCATAAGACATAAAAGGTAACTTGAGGCATTCATAACATTCTTACGTAGGGAGTAACCCTCTTGGTTACGTTTGGAATACCCACCACAGTATATTCCCTAAATCTCTTCGGAGAAACCTTAACGTTTCACTCCTTCGCGTTACCCAATGCATTAGAGAGCTATATCGGGCTCACCCGACCTTAGTTTATCACAGAACCACCCGTCTTCATAACAATGCCCAAGAACCATAATATAATCTTATCACATAAAACATTCTTAAAGGAAACAAAACATTTCCACCTTTCAATAACAAGATATCAATACAACACATTGATATAAAAACATTATGAAAACCATTTCCAATACCAAAATAAAAGAAAATTAAAACATGGTATTTATTTTTCTTTTAAAAATAAGTTATGTCTTGTAGAGGAAGCTGAAACTCAAATAATGGTCATGGCGGCGGAGAAGTCGTTGTCGCCGCATACGTATGACAAAAACATTCCATTTTGTTGTTTAGTAAACACTTCGTAGAAAAAAAGATTCCTTTTGAATAAAAGTAAAAGTAAAAGGGGTTTATACACCGTATAAAAGAAATTTTTGTATAAAACAAAATATGCCTCAATGAAAGGAGATTGAGACGAAGTCCCTTACAAAGACGGTATCCTTGGATTAAGGATAAATCAATTCCATAATTATGTGTGAAAAATTAATACACCAAATATAAGTGGATATTAAGTGTAAAACAATCAGAATACATTCACACATATTCATAGAACGACTTATTCAAGTGGTACAAGTTTATCCCAAAGAATCAAAATTGGGTTAAGAAGTTCCCTTGCAAAAATTCGACAGCCTAACGGCGTCACTTCAATATTCAGAAAAAGAGTTGATGAGAGATAAAAAGGGTATCTCATCACTTGGACATAAAATTTACATCAATAAGGATATAGAAGAACATATACCGACATAATAGTATGTGAATTAAAAGACATAACAAAAGAAGTCTTTTAAAAAGAGGAGGGTGAAAGGTTCCCTTACCGACTTGGGTTACTTTCGAAACGTAAACCCCATTGAAGAAGGGTCATACAATGAATATGTAAATACCCATAAATGAAATTATATTACACAAAGATTATAATAATGGGAAGTAAATAAACCACTCAAAAGAAATGGTGGCAAATGTAGCATAAATCTCACGGGATTAAAAGTGAGATGAAAAACCCCTTACGAAAACTCGGCAGCCTAACGACGCCAGTTAAAACTTCCAAAATGGATTGATTAGAGAAAATAGGGTCTATAATCATATGAACATAAAGAGTATAGTAGGATTAATATAAAATAACATCCCAATAATAAGAAATATGAGCTTAAAAGGAATGACATAAAATAGTGTACTTAAAAAGAAAGAGAGGGGTAGGATCCCTTACCTCAAGTCCGACTTGTCTTGTTCATTTCTTTATATTCCTGAATAATAAACTTTGGTCAATTTATAATTGCCAAAGTACCAACTTTAGATATTATTATTCAGTTCATATCACATATTATAATGTTATAATAATTGTTTAATAATGTTAGTTCATATCAGACATTTTTTCTGATGTTTGGTACATGAGTCAAAAATGAACTTGTTTGAAAAAAGATTGCCCATGTAGTTATAAGTAAATAATTTCCAGAATAGTATTAATGATTAAAATATCATATATATCTAGTAAATATTCATTTTATACTATTCCATATCATTTGGAGATAAAAAACGAAAAGCACCGTTCATGGAGACGGTAGGCCGTACGTACGCATGAACGCTACTTTCATTTTTTTCTTTCTCATATTAATGGAATTAAAAATAAATGATATATATATATATTATAATTCCAGTATAATATATATGTTTTATAGGTAACATATTTTTTCATTAATTTCATACTTTATACATTCCATGTATTGCATGTACGAGTCACATCACTTGAGGGGGCGGTAGTCCACACTTCCTCATATGAAATTATCGCATTTACACAACATGAAAAGAATAAAGGTATGTTTTAAATATAAAATACAGAAGAATATAGTAAACATAAATACCATATAAATCATATATAAAATACAGTTACATCATAATGGAAACCTTAAAAGGTGTTAAAAGAATATTGAACAATCATCGTTTCGTGAGGCAGAAAATTGCCAACCACAGAAACAGTATGTTCTTTAACCATTAGGTGAAGGTGTGTGTAATTTTAGCTTGAATACTTCTTATAACAACATCCTAGTATATTTAAGATACTTGATTTGTTAAAAAATAAATGAATAAAAATATTTTAGGGGGTTGGAGAAGCAAAATAAAACAAAAGGACTCAAGTGAAGACATTACCTTAAAATCGGGTAACTCCCTTTGGTTCGAGATCAAAGGCCTCCTTGGGAAGACTTCTGCCCAAAGTGAGGCTTCAAGAAGTTATATAGGGATGTGGAGAGACAAAATGGTCAGGGTTTGGTCGATCCAAAGGCTTTGTAAGTGCAGTTAAGGAGGTAGAGGTGGGGGCCTTTTATAAGAGGAGAGGAGGGGCACTCTTGGAAAGGTATAAAATGTAACTTTATTTTCAAATGAGTTTCGGATATTAGTTGTCCTAAATTGATGTTTTTAGAGGGTAAGGTGATAAGGGTTCTAACTCCACCCATACAATAGGTTTTTGACATGTGTAGGTCTTAGATTTTACATTATCTTTCTATTTTATTTAAATCCTTTATTAATGAGGTAATCGCTGCATCATCATGATGTCATAAATAATTTAATAAATTTAATGTATAAAAATTATTAAAAAAATATCATGATGTAGGAACTCTTTTTATCTTTATAATTAATATTTATAGTCCAAAATATCATTTATGTAGACAAAATTAAAAATATTTTACTTAGGTGATACATTCTTTGTTACATTTAACATTCTTTAAAAATAAAAAGATAAAAAGTCACTTTCTCACAAAAGTGATTCCATGGGGCCCCAAAGTTTGGCACATGGCATCCCATGGTTGTACAAGAGACGACAAGTAGCCTTAGGACACATGTTTTGGTCATTTTTTATTATTATTATAATATTTTATTATCTTTAACTACCTGATTACTCATTAATCAAGATAATTAAAGATAATTACCGTTGTTACTATTCATAATGTCCAAAAACAAAAGAGTCTTAATTAAATAATTTGGACCTTCTTATTCCAAATATGAAATCCATTTTACCAAATTTCTAAACACATAAATTGCAATAATTAATTTAAAAAAAACTTCCTGTTGTCAAAACAAATAGCCAGTTTTTTAGAAACAATATTTATGAAAAGTTTGGCACTTGTTTATGCCTAATTCCAAAGTGAAATTAATCCCAATGACCATCATTGAATTACATGGTAAAAATATATTCTAATTACACTTTAAAAACATTAAAAAGATGATATAACCATATAATTAAATCATATGAAAAAGAATTTTTGATGTAAAATGCAGTATTTTTTCACTATTCATTGAAAAATGAACATTGTCAGAAAAATACCAAAAATTAACCCAAGGTAAATTTCAATGTCCCAATCATAAATAATATGTTTATTTTGAAAAATAGAGCTTATAAAATTGTCAAAAGTTTGATTTAAAAAAAAAATTCCATCAAAAGGTAGTAAAACACTCTTTTAAAAATACCAGTGTATTCAATGCTTATGATTGGATTCATTTGTATTTTAAGCCTCTAAAATTTATTGGATAAAAGTAAAAACATTTAACAAACATATATAATCATATTTTAGTTATTTCTATTCATTTCTGTCAATACAACGACTATGTGTTAACTACCATTTAAAATAATATTATTTTTTACTAGAGTGCAACGTATGATTTCAAAGGAACTTGTTGTTGGGTATTGGGTAAGCCATCGAGAATAGTGTTCCCTTTAAATTAATATTGACATTTTATTCACAAATAGGTATAAATATAAAAATGTCATATTCTTTATTTACCTGGGGTGTTACATCCTTCCCCCCTTTTGGGAATTGCATCCTCGCAATTTTAAAATTGAGCTTGGAAACATCCTTGAAAGTCCCACATCGTAACATGAGTCGGTAAAACAATCACTTTCAAATAAAGGAAGATAAGTACAGAGGTCACCATAGTTAACCCATACTATGATTCCATGTAGAAAAACATGGACATGGAAGAGAAAACATAGTGTCATGTTCTGATGAAGAGTGATAGAAAACATGTTTAGGAGAAAGTTAACCACAAGAAAATCACAAACTTGTGATGGGTTAAAAGGTATTCGATTCCCCAGTAGGAAAAGTTAATGGACAACATTTTTGTTTTAAGTTACTTTTTATTAAGGAATTTATTCATAAGGAAACATAATCACTTATCATGTTGACTTTCAACTTTTATTAGATTCCTTACACAAACTCATATTTTCTCCAAAAGATGAGTATTTAGGAAGACTTGTTCACATTAAGAGTACTATAATCTAATTCTAGAGAATCACCTAATCCACCAAAGAGAACTATATACTTCCCATGTCTTTAGACATTAACCAAAACCAAACCAAAAAGGTTAGTACAAGATCAGATAATCCAGAAAAGGATAACCCTTTATAAAAAAGAAAATCTATGCTTAATCTTAAAAATTTGTCCAACAAAACCCAAAGTTCAACGAGGACCATTCGATAAACAATTTGTCCATAAAATTATTCAAAGTAAACCAAACTAATATTGAAACCCAAATATTTGAAGGATTTAGTCACATAGTCTTCCAAGTTAAATTGTAACATTTATCTCCAAACAACATCAATTTCTCTTAATGTCTTGTATTGAAAAGTAATTAACCTAATCACATATCCTCCATGATATTTTAATAAATTTCCCTAGATAACCCAAAATCAACTTACTCTTAATTAATAAAATCATCTAACTAAAAAGGAATCAGTCAAACTAACCAGGTACTTCATGTATGTTGGGCGGAGAAGAAAAGAAGTGATGGCAAGAGGGGGGTGAATTGCCTTTTAAAAAATAATTAACAATTTAAAATCAAAGTAAAGAATGCAGCGGAAATAAATGAGGCAAGACACAAAACTTGATAACGGAGTTCGGCTTAAACCCAAGCCTACGTCTCCGCTCCCAACTCAACCGTTGAGAGATTTACTACCGCTTTCTTTTCAATGGTTTTAGCAAGAAACCCACTAGACTTTAAGGTTAGTCTATAACCTATTACAGCTTGCTTTTAATGGTTATGAAAGAACCCACTTGCTTTCAATGGTTGAGCAAGAACCCACTAGCCTTTTTACGGGTGAAGGCTAGATCACCTAAAACTCAAGCCTTTTAAAAGGGAAGGCTTGACTAACCTCTTCACACCTTAAAGGTGATGTGAAAACCCAAATGAATGGACGATGATAGAAATGGGAGTTTGTAGACACAAACTCAAATTTAAGCTCAAAATAAATAAAACAATAAAAACCGTAATGGGAGAAGCCTTGGGCGCCAAAGGATTGATGGAGTTGATGAAGAGTGCTCCCAAGCTTCTATGGTGGTGCTCCTTGGATGGGTAAATGTGTTGGAGCAATTGAGGGTTCCTTGGAGGAATGCGCCGGAGGTTCGCCAAATGATCAAAAATGTGTCTGTGGGCTTCCTTCTGTTTCCGGGGCTTCCTAGTCCTTTATTTATAGAGGGGGAACCCTCAAATGGCCTTTGGGGTGCTTTGGAGCCGTTGGTGAGGCCTTCGGAGCCGTTGGGAGTCAAGTGGACAAGCCTGGTCAAAGCCCAACGGCTAGTTTGACTGGCTCCACCGGCTGACCGGTGCTAGGCCACCGGTTGGCCGGTACTTTGAAAAAGGGAGAGGGCTCGGGCTCAGGCACCACCGGCTGGCCGGTGCTGAGGCCACCGGTTGGCCAGTGCTGAGGCAGTAGCTGACACTATTCTGTCTGGGCTCCACCGGCTGGCCGGTGGTGTGACACCGGTTGGCCGGTGGACTGAAAACCAGTCCACTTTTGCTTTCAGCCTTCTTTCCCCAATTCCTTGGCAATCTGAAATTATGCCTATCAACCAAAAACACTTAAAACAATATTAGATAAATAAGATAGTGATTGTGATCATGAAAATTAAACCACGAGGGGTACGAGAGGTATAACAATCTCCCCCTATTTTGATGATCACAATCACCAAAACAAGTAATGTAAAACGACTTCAATGAAATTCATTGAAAAGAAAAGCAAAGAAAGATTTCCCCCAATCAACCAAGAATTTCTCCCCCTTTGTGATTATCAAAATAGCATGGGGCATAAAACTTGATTGAGGGAATAACAAGATAGAGATTTTAAACCATTTGAAATTTTTGAAATTTGAATTGAAAGTTTTGAATTGAAAATTTTGAAATAAAAATTTTGAATTGAAAGTTTTGAATTGAAGATTTTTAAATGAAAGTTTTGAAATGAAAGTTTTGAAATTAAAAACGCAAAAAGGCTTAATCGATCCTAACTCCCCCTAAATAAAAACAACAAATTATCGGGGAGAGGTTTTCGAAATCGAGACAAATTTTGGTCCGGTGAGACTCGCTAAAAGGGATTTTTCAATCCACACTTGTCTAGTGTCGGGTCTTCTCCTAAAAAATTCATCATTTAAGAAAATAGTTTTGGGCCTTCCATACCGGGCATTTTTGCAATCGCACTCATAAATTAAGTGCCCGGGTTTTTTACAATAGTTACAAAATTTAAATTGGGAGCTCCCCCTTACAAAAATAGTTGGAGCATGGGAAGAGGAAGCTTGCTTGGAATAGCCAAGCCCTTCGGTGGTTCTAGATATGCGTTGGGAACCAAGCAATTTGGTTAAATTTTGTTCACCTTCGGTGAACTTAGCTAGGGATTCCCTTAAATCTTTGATAGTTGATTCCATGGAATCAACATCGGGAAGATTTCGGATTTTGAGGGACAACTCTTCCTTCTCTTTGAGAAGTTGTTCCTTTTCGGAAGAAAGTTTTTTGAAATTCTTTTTTAAAGCAACAAATTTGGAAGAAAGTTCGTGAAAACCTTCCTCCAATTGATATCTTGCATGTTGGAGATCCTCATAAGATAAATGATTAAAAGAATTGGAAGAACTAGAGGATGAGGAGTCGGAAGAGGTTACCTCATGAAATGCCATTAGGCATTTTTTACCGTTGTCACTTGAGGAGGAGGAGGAGGAGGATGTGGAGATATCACTCCATGTGGCCTTGAATGCCTTCTTCTTCTCCTTTTTCTTGGTCTTTTTCTTTTTGAGTGGACAATCGGGCTTGTAATGGCCTTTCTTGCCACATCCGTAACATGTTACCTCGGGCTCGGATTTTTCGTTGGATTGAGCCTTGCGGGATTTCTTGTTCTTGTGCTTCTTCATGAATTTGTGCATTTTGCGGGCAAGATTCTCCATTTCGGAATCGCCGCTTGAAGATGAAGACGATGAGGAGGAGGAGCTTTCTTCTTTTTGAACTTTGAAGGCGATGTTCTTTGGAGTTTTGATCGGTTTGCCTTTTTTTCAGCTTGCCTCCTCATGGTGATCTCGTAGGTCATTAGAGATCCGATGAGCTCTTCGACCGGCATGTTCTTGATGTCCTTTGCTTCTTGGATTGCCGTGACTTTTGGAGCCCATGTGCTTGGTAGAATCCAAAGGATCTTTTTGACCATCGTTTCTGCAGATACATCATCACCAAGGGATTTTCTACCATTGAAAACGTCAGTAAAGCGAGTAAACATTTTAGTAATAGATTCGGATGGATGCATAGAAAAAGACTCAAAATCTTGACGGAACATATCCAATCGAGTATCCTTGACTTTGTTGGTCCCCTCATGGGTCACCTCCAATAGTATCCAGATTTCATGTGAAGAGGTGCATGTGGAAACTCGATTGAATTCATTACGATCAAGGCCGCAATGAAGAGCGTTCATGGCTTTGCCATCAAGCTCGAAATTTCTAATATCGGCTTGAGTCCATTTGGATTCATCGGGAGAAGAAAGTGAATAACCATGCATGACAATTTTATAAATAGGATAACCTATGCTTCTAAGAAAAGTGGTCATGCGGGTTTTCCAATAGGTATAGTCGGTTCCATCAAAGAATGGAGCACGACCCAAAGAATAGCATTCGGGGGCGAAAGAGGTTGAAGCCATCACAATGGATCTTGAATTTGAAACCGGTGAAGGTATTACTCAAATTTCCCTCTGATACCAATTGTTGGGCCGAGAAGAAAAGAAGTGATGGCAAGAGGGGGGTGAATTGCCTTTTAAAAAATAATTAACAATTTAAAATCAAAGTAAAGAATGCAGCGGAAATAAATGAGGCAAGACACAAAACTTGATAACGGAGTTCGGCTTAAACCCAAGCCTATGTCTCCGCTCCCAACTCAACCGTTGAGAGATTTACTACCGCTTTCTTCTCAATGGTTTTAGCAAGAAACCCACTAGACTTTAAGGTTAGTCTAGAACCTATTACAGCTTGCTTTTAATGGTTATGCAAGAACCCACATGCTTTCAATGGTTGAGCAAGAACCCACTAGCCTTTTTACGGGTGAAGGCTAGCTCACCTAAAACTCAAGCCTTTTAAAAGGGAAGGCTTGACTAACCTCTTCACACCTTAAAGGTGATGTGAAAACCCAAATGAATGGACGATGAGAGAAATGGGAGTGTGTAGACACAAACTCAAATTTAAGCTCAAAATAAATAAAACAATAAAAACCATAATGGGAGAAGCCTTGGGTGCCAAAGGATTGATGGAGTTAATGAAGAGTGCTCCCAAGCTTCTATGGTGGTGCTCCTTGGATGGGGAAATGTGTTGGAGCAATTGAGGGTTCCTTGGAGGAATGCGCCGGAGGTTCGCCAAATGATCAAAAATGTGTCCGTGGGCTTCCTTCTGTTTCCGGGGCTTCCTAGTCCTTTATTTATAGAGGGGGAACCCTCAAATGGCCTTTGGGGTGCTTTGGAGCCGTTGGTGAGGCCTTCGGAGCCATTGGGAGTCAAGTGGACAAGCCTGGTCAAAGCCCAACGGCTAGTTTGACTGGCTCCACCGGCTGACCGGTGCTAGGCCACCGGTTGGCCGGTGCTTTGAAAAAAGGAGAGGGCGCGGGCTCAGGCACCACCGGCTGGCCGGTGCTGAGGCCACCGGTTGGCCGGTGCTGAGGCAGTAGCTGACACTATTCTGTCTGGGCTCCACCGGCTGGCCGGTGGTGTGACACCGATTGGCCGGTGGACTGAAAACCAGTCCACTTTTGCTTTCAACCTTCTTGCCCCAATTCCTTGGCAATCTGAAATTATGCCTATCAACCAAAAACACTTAAAACAATATTAGATAAATAAGAGAGTGATTGTGATCATGAAAATTAAACCACGAGAGGTACAACAATGTAGTCCAGTGGTAGGCGATAAATACCAGTCGCACTTTGGTTGTGGGTTCGATTCCCGCAGCTTTGTCCGACGCGACGGGTTGTCACACGGTCTGCGTGTTGTCCATTTTCCAAAACTATATAATTCTAAAAACATTTCCCAAAATGAGATAAAATCTTCAAAAATAATCATAACATATTTTAACCTCAAGTTTATCTCATGCCTTTCATTTTCCATCATAACATACAATAACCCATAATTACCTCAAAAGTAAGGATCGTATAAACTTTAATGGTTACCTTTATAATTATTACCTAAACTTCCACATCGATTGTTCATCTCGTACATGATACATTATAGAACATACCAAGGTTCAAGTGGTTGATCATGACTCCTTGATAGTTGGTTTAGAAAAACCATGAGTTTCCTCATTGAATACCCCATTTCATCCAGTCTCTTAATCAGAGAACCACCACAGTTTCCTTCAAACCAATTGTCACTTTGGTGCCTGCTAGATCCAGCCATTTACTAAAAACAAAAAGGTTAGTGTGAGTATATAAACATAACCATCATGTAATAATGAGTAAGATAAACACAAAGATATACTTACTCATTCACTTTATCTAAAAACTATGACACTTTCTAAAATCCTATCCAAATATGGTAATGTCACTTATGCTTAAAGAATACCCTAACCTCTAAATTTATCTAAACCGACCTCTGATACCAACTATAAGGCCCCAGCCTTAAACCTTACTTAATCTTGAGTTATTACAAGATTAAACATTGAGGATCTTTTCAGGTTTAGAGTTTTAGAGAATTAGATCATGAAACTTGCATTACATTTCACATTTAAACAAAGTGGTTACGTAAAAGACAGTATTCATTCTTCCCATCAACGGAAACATATATAAAATAAAACATGGATTCTTTCTTGACACATCCTTGACACTATCATCACATCATGTACCTTTCCCTTGACCTGTGAAATACATTTCAAAAACATGGGATGAGCATAAAAAGATCAGTAAGGGTTATAAAAATATGGAAAGGAAACATGAGTTCATATATACATAAGAATGAAATCATACTTTACCCATAAAACATAGGCACTTTAACATACCTCATCAAATCATGAATAAATCATAGAAATCATAATAAATAAAAGGTACCTTGAGGCATTCATAACATTCTTACGTAGGGAGTAACCCTCTTGGTTACGTTTGGAATACCCACCACAGTATATTCCCTAAATCTCTTCGGAGAAACCTTAACGTTTCACTCCTTCACGTTACCCAATGCATTGGATAGCTATATCAGGCTCACCCACCCTTAGTTTATCACAAAACCACCCATCTTCATAACAATGCCCAAGAACCATAATAAAATCTTATCACATAAAACATGCATAAAGGAAGCATAACATTTCCACCTTTCAATAACAAGATATCAATACAACACATTGATATAAAAACATTATGAAAACCATTTTCAATACCAAAATAAAAGAAAAGTAAAACATGGTATTTATTTTTCTTTTAAAAAGAAGGTATGGCTTATAGAGGAAGCCGAAACTCAAATAATGGTCACGGCGACAGAGAAGTCGTTGTGGCCGCATACGTATGACAAAAATATTCCCTTTTGTCGTTTAGTAACTGCTTCGTAGAAAAAAGATTCCTTTTGAATAAACGTAAAATTCAAAGGGTTTTATACACCGTATAAAATAAATTTGTGTATAAAACAAAATATTCCTCAATGAAAAAAGATTGAGACGAAGTCCCTTACAAAGACGGTATCCTTGGATTAAGGATAAATCAATTACATAATTATGTTTGACAAATTAATACACCAAATATAAGTGGATATTAAGTGTAAAAAAATCAGAATACATTCAAACATATTCATAGAACGACTTATTCAAGGGGGACAAGTTTATCCCAAAGAATCAAAATTGGGTTAAGAAGTTCCCTTGCAAAAATTCGACAGCCTAACGGCGTCACTTCAAAATTCAGAAAAAGAGTTAATGAGAGATAAAAAGGGTATCTCATCACTTGGACATAAAATTTACATCAATAAGGATATAGAAGAACATATACCAACGTAATAGTATGTGAATTAAAAGACATAACAAAAGAAGTCTTTTAAAAAGAGGAGGGTGAAAGGTTCCCTTACCGAATTGGGTTACTTTCGAAACGTACACCCCATTGAAGAAGGGTCATACAATGAATATGTAAATATCCATAAATGAAATTATATTACACAAAGAGTATAATAATGGGAAGTACATATACCACTCAAAGTAAATGGTGGCAAATGTAGCATAAATCTCACGGGATTAAAAGTGAGATGAAAAACCCCTTACGAAAACTCGGCAGCCTAACGACGCCACTTAAAACTTCCAAAATGGATTGATGAGAGAAAATATGGTCTATCATCATATGAACATAAAAAGTACAGTATTAGTAATATAAAAGAACATCCCAATCATAAGAAAGATGAGCTTAAAAGGAATGACATAAAATAGTGTACTTAAAAAGAAAGAGAGGGGTAGGATCCCTTACCTCAAGTCCGACTTGTATTGTTCGTTTCTTTATATTTCTGAATAATAAAATTTGGTCAATTTATAATTTCCTAAGTACCTCCTTTAGAGATTATTATTCAGTTCATATCACATATTATAATGTTATAATAATTGTTTAATAATGTTAGTTCATATCAGATATTTTTTCCAATGTTTGGTACATGAGTCAAAAATGAATTTGTTTGAAAAAAGATTTCCCATGTAGTTATAAGTAAATAATTTCCAGAATAGTATTAATGATTAAAATATCAGATATATCCAGTAAATATTCATTTTATACTATTCCATATCATTTGGAGATAAAAAAACAAAAAGCACCGTTCATGGAGACGGTAGGCCGTACGTACGCATGAACGCTACTTTCATTTTTTTCTTTGTCATATTAATGGAATTAAAAATAAATGATATATATTTATATATATTATAATTACAGTATAATATATATGTTATATAGGTCACATATGTTCATTAATTTCATACTTTATACATTCCATGTATTTCATGTACGAGTCACATCACTTGAGGGGGCGGTAGTCCACACTTCCTCATATGAAATTATCGCATTTACACAACATGAAAAGAATAAAGGTATGTTTTAAATATAAAATACAGAAGAATATAGTAAACATAAATACCATATAAATAATATATAAAATACAGTGACATCATAATGGCCACCTTAAAAGGTATTAAAAGAATATTGAATAATCATCGTTTCGTGAGGCAGAAAATTTCCAACCACAGAAACAGTATGTTCTTTAACTATTAGACGAAGGTGTGTGTAATTGTAGCTCAAATACTTCTTATAAAAACATCCTAGTATATTGAAAATACTGGAGTTATTATAAAATAAATGAATAAAAAGAGTTTAGGGGGTTGGAAAAGCAAAATAAAACAAAAGGACTCAAGTGAAGACATTGCCTTAAAATCGGGTAACTCCCTTTGGTTTGAGCTCAAAGGATTCCTTGGGAAGACTTCTGCCCAAATTGAGGCTTCAAGGAGTTAGATAGAGATGTGGAGATACACAATGGGCAGGGTTTGGCCGAGCCAAAGTCTTTGGAAGTGTGGGTAAGGAGGTAGAGGTGGGGCCTTTTATAAGAGGAGAGGAGGGGCACTCTTGGAAATGTATAAAATGTAACTTTATTTTCAAATGAGTTTCAAATTTTAATGGTCCCACATTGATGTGTTTTGAGGATAAGGTGATAAGGGTTCTAAATCCACCCATAAAATAGGTTTTGGAAATGTTTAGGTCTTATATTTTACATTATATTTCCATTTTATTTAAATTCTTTATTAAGAAGGTAATCGCTGAATCATCATGATGTCATAAATAATTTAATAAATTTAATTTCTAAAAATTATAAAAAAACTATCATGACGTAGGAAATATTTTTATCTTTCTAATGAATATTTATATTTAAAAATATCATTTATGTAGACAAAATTAAAAATATTTTACTTAGGTCATACATTCTTTGTTACATTTAACATTCTTTAAAAATAAAAAGATAAAAAGTCACTTTCTCACAAAACTGATTCCATGGGGCCCCCATGTTTGGCACAAGGCATCCCATGGTCGGCCATGAGAAAACCAGTAGCCTTAGGATACATGTTGTGGTCATTTTTTATTATTATGATATTATTTTATTATCTTTAACTACCTGATTACTCATTAATCAAGATAATTAAAGATAATTACCATCATTATTATTCATAATGTCCAAAAACAAAAGAGTCTTAATTACATAATTTGGACCTTATGATTCCAAATATGTAATCCATTTTACCAAATTTCCAAATACATAAATTTCATTAATTAATTTAAAAAAAAACTTCCCGTTGTCAAAACAAATAGCGGGTTTTTTAGAAACAATATTTATGAAAAGTTTGGCACTTGTTTATGCCTAATTCCAAAGTGAAATTAATCCGAATGACTATAATTGAATTACATGGTAAAAATATATTCTAATTACACTTTAAAAAAATTAAAAAGATAATATAACCATATAATTAAATTATATGAAAATGCAGTTTTGATGTAAAATGCAGTATTTTTCACTATTCATTAAAAAATGAAAATTGTCAGAAAAATACCAAAACTTAACCCAAGGTAAATTTCAATGTCCCAATCATAAATAATATGTTTATTTTGAAAAATAGAGCTTATAAAATTGTCAAAAGTTTGATTTAAAAAATGGTTTTCCATCAAAAGGTAGTAAAACAATCTTTTAAAAATACTAGTGTATTCAATGCTTAAGATTGGATTCATTTGTATTTTAAGCCTCTAAAATTTATTTTATAAAAGTAAAAACATTTAACAAACATATATAATCATATTTTAGTTATTTCTATTCATTCCTGTCAACACAACGGCTATGTGTTAACTACCATTTAAAATAATATTATTTTATTATTAGAGTGAAACGTATGATTTCAAAGGAACACGTTGTTGGGTATTGGGTAAGCCATCGAGCATAGTGTTCCCTTTAAATTAATATTGACATTTTATTCACAAATAGGGATAAATATAAAAATGTCATATTCTTTATTTACCTGGGTGTTACATCCTTCCCTCCTTTTGGGAATTGTGTCCTCACTATTTTAAAATTGAGCTTGGAAACATCCTTGAAAGTCCCACATCGGAACAAGGGTTGGTAAAACAATCACTTTAAAATAAAGGAAGATAAGTGCAGAGGTCACCCGAGTTAACCCATACTAGGATTCCATGTAGAAAAACATGGACATGGAGGAGAAAACAAAGGGTCATGTTCTGATGTTGAGTGATAGAAAACATGTTTAGGAGAAAGTTGACCACAAGAAAATCACAAACTTGTGATGGGTTAAACGGTATTCGATTCCCCAGTAGGAAAAGTTAATAGACAACATTTTTGTTTTAAGTTAATTTTTATTGAGGAATTTATTCATAAGGAAACATAATCACTTATCATGTTGACTTTCAACTTTTATTAGATTCCTTACACAAACTCATATTTTCTCCAAAAGATGAGTATTTAGGAAGACTTGTTCACATTAAGAGTACTATAATCAACTTCTAGAGAATCACCTAATCCACCAAAGAGAACTATATACTTCCCATGTCTTTAGACATTAACCAAAACCAAACCAAAAAGGTTAGTACAATATCAGATAATCCAGAAAAGGATAACCCTTTATAAAAAAGAAAATCTATGCTTAATCTTCAAAATTTTTCCAACAAAACCCAAAGTTCAACGAGGACCATTCGATAAAAAATTTTTCCATAAAATTATTCAAAGTAAACCAAAATAAGATTGAAACCCAAATATTTGAAGGATTTAGTCACATAGTCTTCCAAGTTAAATCGTAACATTTTTCTCCAAACAACATCAGTTGCTCTTAATGTCTCGTATTGAAAAGTAATTAATCTAATCACATATCCTCCATGATAGGTTAATAAATTTCCATAGATAACCCAAAATCAACTTACTATTAATTAATAAAATCATATGACTAAAAAATAATCAGTCAAACTAACCAGGGACTTCACGTAGTCCAGTGGTAGGCGATAAATACCAGTCGCACTTTGGTTGTGGGTTCGATTCCCGCAGCTTTGTCCGACGCGACGGGTTGTCACACGGTCTGCGTGTTGTCCTTTTTCCAAAACTATATAATTCTCAAAACATTTCCCAAAATGAGATAAAATCTTCAAAAATAATCATAACATATTTTAACCTCAAGTTTATCTCATTCCTTTCATTTTCCATCATAACATACAATAACCCATAATTACCTCAAAAGTAAGGATTGTATAAACTCTAATGGTTACCTTTATAATTATTACCCGAACTTCCACATCGATTGGTCATCTCGTACATGATGCATTATAGAACATACCAAGGTTCAAGTGGTTGATCATGACTCCTTGATAGTTGGTTTAGAACAACCACGAGTTTCCTCATTGAATACCCCATTTCATCCAGTCTCTTAATCAGAGAACCACCACAGTTTCCTTCAAACCAATTCTCACTTTGGTGCCTGCTAGATCCAGCCATTTACTAAAACCAAAAAGGTCGGTGTGAGTATATCAACATAACCATCATGTACTAATGAGTAAGATAAACACAAAGATATACTTACTCATTCACTTTATCTAAAAACTATGACACTTTCTAAAATCCTATCCAAATATGGTAATGTCACTTATGCTTAAAGAATACCCTAACCTCTAAAGTTATCTAAACCGACCTCTGATACCAACTATAAGGCCCCAGCCTTAAACCTTACTTAATCTTGAGTTATTACAATATTACACATTGAGGATCTTTTTAGGTTTAGAGTTTTTGAAAATTAGATAATGAAACTTGCATTACATTTCACATTTAAACAAAGTGGTTACATAAAAGACAGTATTCATTCTTCCCATCAACGGAAACATATTTAAAATAAAACATGGATTCTTTCTTGACACATCCTTTACACTATCATCACATCATGTACCTTTCCCTTGACCTGTGAAAAACATTTCAAAAACTTGGGATGAGCATAAAAAGCACAGTAAGGGTTATAAAAATATGGAAAGGAAACATGAGTTCATATATACATAAGAATGAAATCATAATTTACCCATAAAACATAGGCACTTTAACATACCTCATCAAATCATGAATAAATAATAGAAATCATAAGACATAAAAGGTAACTTGAGGTATTCATAACATTCTTACGTAGGGAGTAACCCTCTTGGTTACGTTTGGAATACCCACCACAGTATATTCCCTAAATCTCTTCGGAGATACCTTAATGTTTCACTCCTTCGCATTACCCAGTGCATTGGAGAGCTATATCGGGCTCACCCGCCCTTAGTTTATCACAAAACCACCCATCTTCATAACAATTCCCAAGAACCATAATATAATCTTATTACATAAAACATGCATAAAGGAAACATAACATTTCACATTTCAATAACAAGATATCAATACAACACATTGATATAAAAAAATTATGAAAACCATTTTCAATACCAAAATAAAAGAAAATTAAAACATGGTATTTATTTTTCTTTTAAAAAGAAGGTATGGCTTGTAGAGGAAGCCGAAACTCAAATAATGGTCACGGCGGTGGAGAAGTCGTTGTCGCCGCATACGTATGACAAAAACATTCCCTTTTGTCGTTTAGTAAACGCTTCGTAGAAAAAAGATTCCTTTTGAATAAATGTAAAATTCAAAGGGGTTTATACACCGTATAAAAGAAGTTGTGTATAAAACAAAATATTCATCAATGAAAAGAGATTGAGACGAAGTCCCTTACAAAGACAGTATCCTTGGATTAAGGATAAATCAATTACATAATTATGTGTGACAAATGAATACACCAAATATAAGTGGATATTAAGTGTAAAACAATCAGAATACATTCACACATATTCATAGAATGACTTATTCAAGGTGTACAAGTTTATCCCAAAGAATCAAAATTGGGTTTAGAAGTTCCCTTGCAAAAATTCGACAGCCTAACGGTGTCACTTCAAAATTCAGAAAAAGAGTTGATGAGAGATAAAAAGTGTATCTCATCACTTGGATATAAATTTACATCAATAAGGATATAGAAGAACATATACCAACATAATATTAAGTGAATTAAAAGACATAACAAAATAAGTCTTTTAAAAAGAAGAGGGAGAAAGGTTCCCTTACCGACTTGGGTTACTTTCGAAACGTACACCCCATTGAAGAAGGGTCATACAATGAATATGTAAATACCCATAAATGAAATTATATTACACAAATATTATAATAATGGAAATTACATACACCACTCAAAGGAAATGGTGGAAAATGTAGCATAAATCACACGGGATTAAAAGTGAGATGAAAAACCCCTTACGAAAACTCGGCAGCCTAACGACGCCACTTAAAACTTCCCAAATGGATTTATGAGAGAAAATATGGTCTCTCATCAAATGAACATAAAATTTACAGTAGGAGTAATATAAAAGAACATCCCAATCATAAGAAATATGAGCTTAAAAGGAATGACATAAAATAGTGTACTTAAAAAGAAAGAGAGGGGTAGGATCCCTTACCTCAAGTCTGACTTGTCTTGTTCGTTTCTTTATATTCCTAAATAATAAACTTTGGTCAATTTATAATTGCCTAAGTACCTCCTTTAAAGATTATTATTCAGTTCATATCACATATTATAATGTTATAATAATTGTTTAATAATGTTAGTTCATATCAGATGTTTTTTCCGATGTTTGGTACATGAGTCAAAAATGACCTTGTTTGAAAAAAGATTGCCCATGTAGTTATAAGTAAATAATTTCCAGAATATTATTAATGATTAAAATATCATATATATCCAGTAAATATTCATTTTATACTATTCCATATCATTTTGAGATAAAAAACGAAAAGCACCGTTCATGGGGACGGTAGGCCGTACGTACGCATGAACGCTACTTTCATTTTTTTCTTTTTCATATTAATGGAATTAAAAATAAACGATATATATATATATATATATATATATTATAATTCCAGTATAATATATATGTTATATAGGTCACATATGTTCATTAATTTCATACTTTATACATTCCATGTATTGCATGTACGAGTCACATCACTTGAGGGGGCGGTAGTCCACACTTCCTCATATGAAATTATCGCATTTACACAACATGAAAAGAATAAAGGTATGTTTTAAATATAAAATACAGAAGAATATAGTAAACATAAATACCATATAAATCATATTTAAAATACAGTGACATCATAATGGCCACCTTAAAAGGTGTTAAAAGAATATTGAACAATCATCATTTCGTGAGGCAGAAAATCGCCAACCACAGAAACAGTATGTTATTTAACCATTAGACGAAGTTGTGTGTAATTGTAGCTCGAATCCTTCTTATAACAACATCCTAGTATATTTTAGATACTGGATTTGTTACAAAATAAATGAATAAAAAGATTTTAGGGGTTTGTAGAAGCAAAATAAAATAAAAGGACTCAAGTGAAGACATTACCTTAAAATCGGGTAACTCCCTTTGGTTTGAGCTCAAAGGCTTCCTTGGGAAGACTTCTGTCACGAACCGGATCTGGTCGCCACCATTAAGGGCACCAAACCCGGCCCGTGGCAAGGCCCGAAGGGCGTTCCCTATCCCCACGGGCTGGCACAAGTGCCCGGGTATCAAACAAATCTGGTTTGGGAACGATTTACCCGAGTATGAAAGCATAAATCATAAAAAAACAATCAATTATTAGAATCTGAAATTTTCATGCTAAACAATTCTTAACAAAACCAGATCTGAATACATATGTTTAAAGACACTACAAGCGGTCTAAAAACAAATAATGACAACATAAAGACATCCCCATGGACTCCACAAGACAAGGGGATCATCACACGCAAGCCATCCCCGCAACTCCACCCCAATGATGGGCACTAACATCCCGAACCACCATCACCCTTAGCCTTCCCTTTACCTGAGTCAAGCATAAGCAGGTATACTTACGCCCAAGGGGTGTAAGTAGGGTGTGATCCTAAGCCCAATAGGATACCACCAGTTTATTCCAAAGAGTATGCAATACAATGTGAACAAAACAAGCAATTTTAATACACAAGGTGAAACAATGTTAAAATTCAAAGAAATGCAACTTTCAAATGAAAACAGTTTTCAATCCGAGAATTTCAGAATGTTAGCACATTAAATAGACATGTGAGATACTATAATGTAATGCCAAAAACAACCCACAACAAGGGTAAATACCACAAATTCTATGAGCATCAAAATCAAAAACACCCCTAAGCACTAGGTTGTCTCGGGCCCTATGTACCTCGTACCTCTGTGTAGAGTAACCATAGAAAAATCCATTCTCGTGCACGATACACTAGTAGGGAACATACCCATAACCTAGTGGTCCCCAATCATCATCCAAATAGTTTAGTTAGAGTTGTCGTTATCCAGATGCTAAGTGGAATAGGGACAAAACCCATCTGATCCACTAGCCGTACTAGTACAAATCCGCCCCCACCTAAGTACCCGGGCTTCCCCTTTTTGTGCTCAAACAATCTCAGCAAACAACACACATCCATTTTCATATAAAATATCACTACTAGTCACAAAAAAATTGTACAGTAGCTACACACATTTTATACCATTTAAAACACACAATAAAATAATTTTATTTCCAATAAAACAACCTCTCAAAACATCACATTGTTTTTCACACAAAGCTCTTTAAGATATCCACCTTTCACACTATGATAACACTTATAAGTTATTAAAACAAAATTTCAGTTCAAAAACCTTTAATGAAACCAAAAATTCAGTTATGGGGCATCCCAAAATGAACCAATAAAAGATTTGAATGGAAAACCCTCAATTTCACCAAAAATTGGAACTTAAAATTCATTTGCATTATAAATGCAACTAAAACCAATTTTTACAGAAACATTCAAGTGAAATAAACATTAGAGTACCATGAAAACAGCAATCTAATTCACAAAAATTGCACACACAATGGAATCACCTACCAAATTAACAAAATCCCTTGAATCTCCGTGCGAAAATCAAATCGCACCCCCGCCGCACCAAGAGAGAACTAGATCAAACCTAAAACCACACAAATTGGCCAATAAAGCCCAAAGTTAAACCCTAGGTTAGAAATCCTAGTTTCTGTACATTAGTAAACTCAATTATAATCGAAAAAACCGTAAGAACAATGAGTTAAACCCAAAGTAATTTGAAAGAGGAAAGAAAATGGCTCATTTACTTGAAGTATCTTGAAGTAATCACTCCAAAACTCCAGTATCTGAAATTTAAAAGAGCCCAAATTTAGGATACGTTCAAACAAGATGTATTATCTCATTTAGGAACTGTAATGGAGGAAAAAGATTGAGAATTGAGAGAGTTATGAAAGAAATACTTTACCTCCTCAAATCTGGGCGATTTGAGGAACCCTATGCAGATCCGAACAAATTAGAGATTCTACAGAGCTCCAAATGGGTGGGAGAGAGTTCAGACGCATGGCTGGGTTACGTGGTCTTGAGTGAGACTTGGAATCACCGAAAAAGCCCAAATATTGAATAAGTTATAATAAAATCAAAGTTTATTTTTAAAACAGGAATTGGGCTTTCGGGCAGGCCCAACCCCTTAGACAAAAACCCAAATAACCCCTGGTTATGGATTTCTAAAAGCTCCAAATTACCTTGGTGGTGTTAATAGGTTAGGGTAGGTCAATTATGAATTTTAATGGATGAAGAATATTGAAAAATGAAAAATTTATAAAAGATACAAAATTTATTTTTTAATCTGGAATTGGGCTCACGGTTTGGCCCAATTCATGAATACTCATCTATTCCTCCCTAAAACCTAGGGAAACCCCCAAAACAAAGAAAGGATGTAAATTAAATGAAAAATACCTTTAAAATATGTCTTGTATGTGACAATTATCCCCACCATGAAGGACTTTCCGCCCCAGAAAGTCAACATGAATCTCGGTTGGAAAACAAGAATGGGTACTCTTCCTCGACCCATGACTTTCGCTCCCATGTCTCATGTGTATCATTCTCATGCTGCCATAAAACCCAGACTAAAGGAATAGACTTTCCTCGAAGTATCTTCTCCTGGGAGTCCACTATTTTCACCGGCCTCTCAACGATAGACATGTCAGGATATATCTCCAGTTCTTCCCAACTCAACACATGGGATGGATCTGGATTGTATTTCTTCAACTGGGAGACGTGGAAGACATCATGGATAGATGTCAACTGAGAAGGTAAGGCCAACCTGTATGCCACCTTACCAATACGCTCGGTGATCTCAAAGGGTCCGACATACCGTGGCATCAGCTTACCTTGCTTCCCCAATCGACGATGGCCCAGACGAGGGGCCACTTTTAAGAATACCCTGTCACCCACAGAAAACTCTAGGTCTCGACGCCTCTGGTCAGCATAAGATTTATGACGACTCTGAGCTTTCAATAAGCGATGCCTGATCAACTTGACCTTCTCAGAATTCTCCTGCAGAAGGCTCGGCCCCAACAGTGAAGTCTCTCCTACCTCAGCCCAACATAGGGGGGACCGACAAGGCCGACCATAGAGCGCCTCAAAAGGGGCCATTCGAATCGTGGATTGGTAACTATTATTACAATAACCTCCAAAGTCCAGGACACATGCACGAAGCATGTCCTCCAATATCTGATTCGCCCGCTCTGTCTGACCATCCGTCTGTGGGTGGTATGCCGTGTTCATCTTAATCTGAGACCCCAAGGACTTCTGAAGGCCTTCCCAAAATCGAGAAGTGAAGCGGGGGTCTCTATCCGAGAAAACAGCTGATGGTACACCATGGAGTCTCACCACTTCCTGAAGATACAAGTGGCCCAACTCATCTACTTTAGTTGTATCTTTTATCGGAATGAAGTGGGCTAATTTGGCCAGACGATCAATCACCACCCAAATAGCATTCTTACCTCGAGGTGTACGAGGTAATCCAATAATGAAGTCCATGGCAACCTCTTCCCACTTCCAGGTAGGAATGGGTAGTGGTTGGAGCAAACCGGATGGCCTTTGGTGCGCTGCTTTCACCTGCTGACATGTGTAGCATCTCGAAACAAAGTCTGCTATGTCCCGTCTCATACCAGGCCACCAAAACTGCCGATGAACATCATAATACATCTTAGTGGCACCCGGATGGATATCCCACTGAGACTAGTGGCTATCTTGCATCACCACCTTCCGCAGAGATAATGGCACTACTTAACGGCCCTTGAAGCACAAGATGCCCTCAGGAGACGACGACCAATCAGAGGATG
Source organism: Viscum album (assembly GCA_963277665.1). Taxonomy (NCBI): domain Eukaryota; kingdom Viridiplantae; phylum Streptophyta; class Magnoliopsida; order Santalales; family Viscaceae; genus Viscum; species Viscum album. The sequence goes on from OY728135.1 coordinate 119,051,669, forward strand.
CCTCCCCACCGTGAAGGAACTGCTTAGACCGCTGACAAAGATAATCACTGGGATGTTCCTGCTGAATCAACTCTAATAGAGAAGGAGTCAACTGGACACTTTCCAAGAATGCCCCTCCACTATATTCCCTGGCCTCCACATGCATCTGAGAAAAGAGACCCATCAATGCCCACTCATCACTAGACTTCCTCAAAGCCTGCACTGGAACTCTTCTGCTCAAAGCGTCAGCCACTACATTACCCTTTCCTGGGGTATAGACAATGTCAAATTCAAACCCCTGCAAGTACTCAATCCAGCGACGTTGCCTCAAGTTGAGGTCTTTTTGCGAGAAGATATAAGCCAAGCTTTTGTGATCAGAGTATACCAAAAACTTCTCCCTAAAGAGGTAGTGACGCCAAGTCTTCAAAGAATGCATCACCGCTGCCAACTCCAATTCATGGGTTGGGTAGTTCTTTTCATGTGGTCGAAGTTGGCGAGAGCCATACGCGACCACATGATCATCTTGCATAAGCACGCACCCAAGACCCATACCTGAAGCATCACAATAGACCACATATCCCTTTCCAGCCTCTGGAAAAATCAGCACGGGGGCGGTAGTCAGCCACCTCTTCAGCTCCTCGAACAATGCCTGACATTCTGGACCCCATACAAACTTCACCCCTTTCCGGGTGAGGGAAGTCATCAGTGAACCAAGCCGAGAGAAATCCCGAACGAATCTCCTGTAATAACCGGCCAAGCCAAGAAAACTCCTGATCTCGAACACATTCTTCAGTTTCTCCCATGACATGACTGCACTAATTTTCTCAGGGTCCACTGAAACTCCATGCTCTGAGATCACATGCCCCGGAAATCTCACCTCTTTGATCCAGAAAGTGCACTTTGACAACTTTGCATAGAGGCGGTGATCTCGTAATGTACCCAAAACGATCCTCAAGTGATGTTCGTGTTCCTCCTCAGAGCAAGAGTATACCAGAATGTCATCCACAAACACCACAACAAAGGAATCGAGATACTGATGGAACACCCTATTCATTAGTGCCATAAATACCGCTGGATAATTGGTCAATCCGAAGGGCATGACCAAATACTCAAAGTGGTCGTACCTACTTCGGAAGGCTGTCTTAGGGATATCTGACTCCTTCACCCTGAGTTGATGATACCCTGAACGCAGGTCTATCTTTGAGAACCACTTTGCCCCCTTCAACTGATCAAACAAATCATCTATTCTGGCCAAAGGGTATTTGTTTTTAATTGTTACCTTATTCATCTTCCGGTAGTCAATGCACAACCGGAGGGATCCATCAGCCTTTTTTGCAAACAACACAGGAGCGGCCCAAGGAGAGATGCTCGGGTGAATGAATCCTTTAGATTCTAATTCTTCCAGCTGTATCTTTAATTCCCTCAACTCGGTGCGGGCCATGCGATAAGAGGGAAGAGATATCGGCTGTGTTCCCGGCGCCAGATCAATCGAAAACTCCACATCCCGCTCCGGGGGCAAACCAGAAAAATCATCAGGGAATACCTCGGGAAACTCATTCACTACATGAGGTAGTGCACCTTCAGGGGAAAGACCATCCTCTAGCACAATAGAAGATAACTAGAAGATAACACTTCCCAACTCTGGGAGTGGAGGCCCTGCGCGACTTGATCGTGGATCCCATTCTCCATGAAGAACCTGACGACTCCCATTAGGTGATGTGAAACTCACCCGCCGTCTGTAGCAATCGATGTGTGCCTGGAAGTTTACTAGCCAATCCATCCCGAGTATAACATCAAAAAGGTCCATATATAAGACCAAGAGGTCCCACTCCATCTCGACCCCTGACACAGAAAGTGCACACGAGGGGCACCTCAGTCCCTGCTCCTTCTTCTTTCCCAATGGTGTCACCAACTCCATCGCAAAAGACATCAACTCAGTTGGCAAATTCAGCATGTCCACAAAATGTCCAGAAATGAATGAAACAGAGGCACTAGTATCAAAAAGAGCAGTAGCTATAGAAGATGTGATCAGAACGGTACCTCAAACTGTCGACGGTCCCGCCTCTGATCCTGCTGGTGACTGATCCACTGCATGGAGATGTCCAGTATCTGCCTGAGGAAGACCGCTAGTCTGTGGTTGTACCCTGAACTAGCTCTGCCCAGAAGATGATCCAGCCCTACCACCACGACCACCAAATCGAGATCCCCCAGTCCTCGACGGCTTGGATTGTGCTGGCACTCCTCTTGAAGCCACTAAACCTGCCCCACTTGGGAGTGGACGTGCCACACCGCAGAAGCGTTGCAAATGCCCTATACCTCCACACTGGTAACAAGGCTTCGGAGGAAGAGGACATGATGGTCGGATATGCCCAGGCCTCCCACATTGGTGGCACATGACCGATATCGCATTAGAAGCCGCAGAAGAAAACTGCCTGGAAGAGTGGCCTGAACTGCCCCCTCCTTTCTTCACATGATCCTCCCGCTTCCTTTTCTTCTCTGAGGAGCTTCCACTACCCACTGCTGATACTGAACCATAGAAACTAGCCCTGCCTTTCCTATCAATCTCCACCATGCACGCCCGATCAACAACCTTAGCATAGGTCCTCAGCTTAAACAAGAACACCTGGGAGTATATCTTTGGTCGCAAGCCTTTCTCAAACCTCTGGGCCTTCGCTTGCTCATTAGAGACAATTTCTGGAGCATACCGAACCAATTCAGTGAAACGGTTGGCATACTCCATCACAGATAGATTCCCCTGAACAAGTTCCATGAACTCTCTAGACCTGGCATAAGCCAACACCTCAGGGCAATACTGTTCATTGAAGACAGCCTTGAAATCTCCCCAGTGCATCTGATCATTCTTCCCATCCTGAAGCACTGACTCCCACCATTTACGACTGGGACCCTCCAATACGAAGGAGGTGCACTTCACCCTGAGCTCCTCGGGTGTTTCCAGGAACTCAAACATACGCTCGATCTTCTCGAGCCATTCTTCTGCTTCCTGGGGTTCTGAGTTGCCTCGGAAGGTTGGAGGCTTATTTTTCAGGAAATCATGGGCCTTGTCCTTTCTAGGACCAGTATAATCCTCTCTAATAGAAGCTGGAGCTAGAGCTGGTCCATATCCTAGAGCCTGGACAGCCCGGACCACGGCCTCGACTAGCCTCTGATCAATCGGCGTGGGAGAACTCTCTCCAGCTTCCTCCTGTGGGTGCGTGGGAGCTTTCCGGGGAGGCATGTTGCTACAAAATGCAACAGTCACAAAACAATGGTCAATACCACAATTCTGAAAATTGTAATCAAATACATCAAATATAAACAAACTAAACACATTCTTGTAATAAAAGAAACAACAACTCCACATCTGCCTGATGTCCACATGTGGTCTGCAGCCCACACGTCTCACCTGGAAGTGAAGTCAATCAGTAAATTCCAACATCCTCTGGTGACTCAAGGTCTACCATGAGAGGTGCGGGCCAGGCACCCTACTCACAACTAATACCCTGAGCCCTGACAGTCCTATCTCCTGTCTATCCCGACTCATCTCAAAATAACAATATAACCCAAAAACATTAACCTCCTTTGATACCATTTTGTCACGAACCGGATCTGGTCGCCACCATTAACGGCACCAAACCCGGCCCGTGGCAAGGCCCGAAGGGCGTTCCCTATCCCCACGGGCTGGAACAAGTGCTCGGGTATCAAAAAAATCTGGTTTGGGAACGATTTACCTGAGTATGAAAGCATAAATCATAAAAAAACAATCAATTATTAGAATCTGAAATTTTCTTGCTAAACAATTCTTAACAAAACCAGATCTGAATACATATGTTTAAAGACACTAAAAGTGGTCTAAAAACAAATAATTACAACATAAAGACATCCCCATGGACTCCACAAGACAAGGGGATCATCACACGCAAGCCATCCCCGCAACTCCGCCCCAATGATGGGTACTAACATCCCGAACGGCCATCACCCTTAGCCTTCCCTTTACCTGAGTCAAGCATAAGCAGGTCTACTTACACCCAAGGGGTGTAAGTAGGGTGTGAGCCTAAGCCCAATAGGATACCACCAGTTGATTCCAAAGTGTATGCAATACAATGTGAACAAAATAAGCAATTTTAATACACAAGGTGAAACAGTGTTAAAATTCAAAGAAATGCAACTTTCAAATGAAAACAGTTTTCAATCCGAGAATTTCAGAATGTTAGCACATTAAATAGACATGTGAGATACTATAATGTACTGACAAAAACAACCCACAACAAGGGTAAATACCACAAATTCTATGAGCATCAAAATCAGGAACACCCCTAAGCACTAGGTTGTCTCGGGCCCTATGTACCTCGTACCTCGGTGTAGAGTAACCATAGAAAAATCTGTTCTCGTGCATGAGCCACTAGTAGGGAACATACCCATAACCTAGTGGTCTCCAATCATCATCCAAATAGTTTAGTTAGAGTTGTCGTTATCCAGATGCTAAGTGGAACAGGGACAAAACCCATCCGATCCACTAGCCGTACTAGTACAAATCCGCCCCACCTAAGTACCCGGGCTTCCCCTTTTTGTGCTCAAACAATTTCAGAAAACAACACACATCCATTTTCATATAAAATATCACTACTAGTCACAAACAAATTGTACAGTATCTACACACATTTTATACCATTTAAAACACACAATAAAATAATTTAATTTCCAATAAAACAACCTCTCAAAACATCACATTGTTTTTCAACCAAAGCTCTTTAAGATATCCACCTTTCACACTATGATAACACTTTTAAGTTATTAAAACAAAATTTCAGTTCAAAACCCTTTAATGAAACCAAAAATTCAGTTATGGGGCATCCCAAAATTAACCAATAAAAGATTTGAATGGAAAACCCTCAATTTCACCAAAAATTGGAACTTAAAATTCATTTGCATTATAAATGCAACTAAAACCAATTTTTACAGAAACATTCAAGTGAAATAAACGTTAGATTACCATGAAAACAGCAAGCTAATTCACAAAAATTGCACACACAATGGAATCACCTACCAAATTAACAAAATACCTTGAATCTCCGTGCGAAAATCAAATCGCACCCCCTCCGCACCAAGAGAGAACTAGATCAAACCTAAAACCACACAAATTGGCCAAGAAAGCCCAAAGTTAAACCCTAGGTTCGAAATCCTAGTTTCTGGACATTAGTAAACTCAATTATAACCAAAGAAACCCTAAGAACAATGAGTTAAACCCAAAGTAATTTGAAAGAGGAAAGAAAATGGCTCATTTACTTGAAGTATCTTGAAGTAATCACTCCAAAACACCAGTATCTGAAATTTAAAAGAGCCCAAATTTAGGGTACGATCGAACAAGATGTATTATATCATTTAGGAATTGGAATGGAGGAAAACAATTGAGAATTTAGAGAGTTATTAAAGAAATACTTTACCTCTTCAAATCTGGGCGATTTGAGGAACCCTATGAAGATCGGCACAAATTTGCGATTCTACAGAGCTCCAAATGGGTGGGAGAGAGTTCAGACGCACGTCTGGGTTACTTGGGCTTGAGTGAGACTTGGAATCACCGACAAATCCCAAATATTGAATAAGTTATAACAAAATAAAATTTTATTTTTAAAACAGAAATTGGGATTTCAGGCAGGCCCAACCCCTTAGACAAAAACCCAAATAACCCCTGGTTATGGATTTCTAAAAGCTCCAAATTACCTTGGTGGTGTTAATAGGTTAGGGTTGGTCAATTAGTAATTTTAATGGATGAAAAATATTGAAAAATGAAAAAGTTATAAAAGATACAAAATTTATTTTTTAATCTGGAATTGGGCTCACGGTTTGGCCCAATTCATGAATACTCATCTATTCCTCCCTAAAACCTAGGGAAACCCCCAAAACAAAGAAAGGATGTAAATTAAATGAAAAATACCTTTAAAATATGTCTTGTATGTGACAACTTCTGCCCAAAGTGAGGCTTCAAGAAGTTATAGAGGGATGTGGAGGGACAAAATGGGCAGGGTTTGGCCGAGCCAAAGGCTTTGGAAGTGTGGGTAAGGAGGTAGAGGTGAGGGCCTTTTATAAGAGGAGAGGAGGGGAACTCTTGGAAATGTATAAAATGTAACTTTATTTTCAAATGAGTTTCAGATTTTAATGGTCCCACGTTGATTTTTTTCGAGGATAAGGTGATAAGGGTTCGAAATCCACCCATCCAATAGGTTTTGGAAATGTGTAGGTCTTATATTTTACATTATCTTTCCATTTTATTTAAATCCTTTATTAATTAGGTAATCGATGCATCATCATGATGTCATAAATAATTTAATAAATTTAATATCTAAAAATTATAAAAAAAATATCATGATGTAGGAAATCTTTTTATATTTCTAATAAATATTTATAGTCCAAAATATCATTTATGTAGACAAAATTAAAAATATTTTACTTAGGTGATACATTCTTTGTTACATTTAACATTCTTTAAAAATAAAAAGATAAAAAGTCACTTTCTCACAAAAGTGATTCCATGGGGCCCCCAAGTTTGGCACAAGGCATCCCATGGTCAGAAATGAGACAACTAGTAGCCTTAGGACACATGTTGTGGTCATTTTTATTATTATGATATTATTTTATTATCTTTAACTACCTGATTACTCATTAATCAATATAATTAAAGATAATTACCGTCGTTACTATTCATAATGTCCAAAAACAAAAGAGCCTTAATTACATAATTTGGACCTTATGATTCCAAATATGTAATCAATTTTACCAAATTTCCAAACACATAAATTGCAATAATTAATTTAAAAAAACTTCCCGTTGTCAAAACAAATAGCGGGTTTTTTAGAAACAATATTTATGAAAAGTTTGGCACTAGTTTATGCCTAATTCCAAAGTGAAATTAATCCCAATGAACATCATTTAATTACATGGTAAAAATATATTCTAATTACACTTTAAACAAATTAAAAATATAATATAACCATATAATTAAATTATATGAAAAAGCAGTTTTGATGTAAAATGCAGTATTTTTCACTATTCATTGAAAATGAACATTGTCAGAAAAATACCAAAAATTAACCCAAGGTAAATTTCAATGTCCCAATCATAAATAATATGTTTATTTTGAAAAATAGAGCTTATAAAATTGTCAAAAGTTTGATTTAAAAAATGTTTTTCCATCAAAAGGTAGTAAAACAATCTTTTAAAAATACTAGTGTATTCAATGCTTAAGATTGGATTTATTTGTATTTTAATCCTCTAAAATTTATTGGATAAAAGTAAAAACATTTAACAAACATATATAATCATATTTTAGTTATTTCTATTCATTCCTGTCAATACAACGGCTATGTGTTAACTACCATTTAAAATAATATTATTTTATTATTAGAGTGCAACGTATGATTTCAAAGGAACTCGTTGTTGGGTATTGGGTAAGACATCGATCATAGCGTTCCCTTTAAATTAATATTGAAATTTTATTCACAAATAGGGATAAATATAAAAATTTCATATTCTTTATTTACCTGGGGTGTTACATCCTTCCGCCCTTTTGGGAATTGCGTCCTCACAATTTTAAAATTGAGCTTAGAAACATCCTTGAAAGTCCCACATCGGAACAAGAGTCGGTAAAACAATCACTTTAAAATAAAGGAAGATAAGTACAGAGGTCACCTGAGATAACCCATACTAGGATTCCATGTAGAAAAACATGGACATGGAGGAGAAAACATAGGGTCATGTTCTGATGGAGTGTGATAGAAAACATGTTTAGGATAAAGTTAACCACAAGAAAATCACAAACTTGTGATGGGTTAAACGATATTTGATTCCCCAGTATGAAAAGTTAATAGACAACATTTTTGTTTTAAGTTACTTTTTATTGAGGAATTTATTCATAAGGAAACATAATCACTTATCATGTTGACTTTCAACTTTTATTAGATTCCTTACAAAAACTCATATTTTCTCCAAAAGACGAGTATTTAGGAAGACTTGTTCACATTAAGAGTACTATAATCAACTTCTAGAGAATCACCTAATCCACCAAAGAGAACTGTATACTTCCCATGTCTTTAGAAATTAACCAAAACCAAACCAAAAAGGTTAGTACAAGATCAGATAATCCAGAAAAGGATAACCCTTTATAAAAAAGAAAATCTATGCTTAATCTTCAAAATTCGTCCAACAAAACCCAAAGTTCAACGAGGACCATTCGATAAACAATTTGCCCATAAAATTCTTAAAAGTAAACCAAAGTAATATTGAAACCAAAATATTTGAAGGATTTAGTCACATAGTCTTACAAGTTAAATCGTAACATTTATCTCCAAACAACATCATTTTCTCTTAATGTCTTTTATTGAAAAGTAATTAACCTAATCACATATCCTCCATGATAGGTTAATAAATTTCCATAGATAACCCAAAATGAACTTAATATTAATTAATAAAGTCATCTAACTAAAAAAGAATCAGTCAAACTAACCAGGGACTTCACGTAGTCTAGTGGTAGGCGATAAATACCAGTCGCACTTTGGTTGTGGGTTCGATTCCCGCAGCTTTGTCCGATGCGACGGGTTGTCACACGGTCTGTGTGTTGTCCTTTTTCCAAAACTATATAATTCTCAAAACATTTCCCAAAATGAGATAAAATCTTCAAAAATAATCATAACATATTTTAACCTCAATTTTATCTCATGCCATTCAGTTTCCATCAAAACATACAATTACCCATAATTACCTCAAAAGTAAGGATTGTATAAACTCTAATGGTTACATTTATAATTATTACCTGAATTTCCACATTTATTGGTCATCTCGTACATGATGTATTATAGAACATACCAAGGTTCAAGTGGTTTATCATGACTCCTTGATAGTTGGTTTAGAACAACCACGAGTTTCCTCATTGAATACCCCATTTCATCCAGTCTCTTAATCAAAGAACCACCACAGTTTCCTTCAAACCAATTGTCACTTTGGTGCCTGCTAGATCATGCCATTTACTAAAACCAAAAAGGTATGTGTGAGTATATCAACAAAACCATCATGTACTAATGAGTAAGATAAACACAAATATATACTTACTCATTCACTTTATCTAGAAACTATGATACTTTCTAAAATCCTAGCCAAATATGGTAATGTCACTTATTCTTAAAGAATACCCTAACCTCTAAAGTTATCTAAACCGACCTCTGATACCAACTATAAGGCCCCAGCCTTAAACCTTACTTAATCTTGAGTTATTACAAGATTACACATTGAGGATCTTTTCAGGTTTAGAGTTTTAGAGAATTAGATCATGAAACTTGCATTACATTCCACATTTAAACAAAGTGGTTACATAAAAGACAGTATTCATTCTTCCCATCAATGGAAACATATTTAAAATAAAACATGGATTCTTTCTTGACACATACTTGACATTATCATCACGTCGTGTACCTTTCCCTTGGCCAGTGAAAAACATTTCAAAAACTTGGGATGAGCATAAAAAGCTCAGTAAGGGTTATAAAAATATGGAAAGGAAACATGAGTTCATATATACATAAGAATGAAATCATACTTTACCCATAAAACATAGGCACTTTAACATACCACATCAAATCATGAATAAATCATATAAATCATAAGACATAAAAGGTAACTTGAGGCATTCATAACATTCTTACGTAGGGAGTAACCCTCTTGGTTACGTTTGGAATACCCACCACAGTATATTCTCTAAATCTCTTCGGATAAACCTTAACGTTTCACTCCTTCGCGTTACCCAATACATTGGAGAGCTATATCGGGTTCACCCGCCCTTAGTTTATCACAGAACCACCCGTCTTCATAATAATGCCCAAGAACTATAATATAATCTTATCACATAAAACATGTATAAAGGAAACATAACATTTCCACATTTCAATAACAAGATATCAATACAACACATTGATATAAAAACATTATGAAAACCATTTTCAATACCAAAATAAAAGAAAAGTAAAACTTGGTATTTAGTTTTCTTTTAAAAAGAAGGTATGGCTTGTAGAGGAAGCCGAAACTCAAATAATGGTCACGGCGGCGGAGAAGTCGTTGTCGCCGCATACGTATGACAAAAACATTCCTTTTTGTCGTTTAGTAAATGCTTCATAGAAAAAATATTCCTTTTGAATAAACGTAAAAGTCAAAGGGGGTTTATACACCGTATAAAAGAAAGTTGTGTATAAAACAAAATATGCCTCAATGAAAGGAGATTGAGACGAAGTCCCTTACAAAGATGGTATGCTTGGATTAAGGATAAATAAATTATATAATTATGTGTGAAAAATGAATACACCAAATATAAGTGGATATTAAGTATAAAAAAATCATAAGAAATTCACACATATTCATAGAACGACATATTCATGGGGTACAAGTTTATCCCAAAGAATCAAAATTGGGTTAAGAAGTTCCCTTGGAAAAATTCGACAGCCTAACGGCGTCACTTCAAAATTCAGAAAAAGAGTTGATGAGAGATAAAAAGGGTATCTCATCACTTGGACATAAAATTTACATAAATAAGGATATATAAGAACATATACTAACATAATAGTATGTGAATTAAAAGACATAACAAAAGAAGTCTTTTAAGAAGAGGAGGGTGAAAGGTTCCCTTACCGACTTGGGTAACTTTCGAAACGTACACCCCATTGAAGAAGGGTCATAAAATGAATATGTAAATACCCATAAATGAAATTATATTACAAAAAGAGTATAAAAATGTAAATTACATACACCACTCAAAGGAAATGGTGGCAAATGTATCATAAATCTCACAGGATTAAAAGTGAGATGAAAAACTCCTTACGAAAACTCGGCAGCCTAACGACGCCACTTAAAACTTCCAAAATGGATTGATGAGAGAAAATAGGGTCTCTCATCATATTAACATAAAAATTACAGTAGGAGTAATATAAAATAACTTCCCAATCATAAGAAATATGAGCTTAAAAGTAATGACATAAAATAGTGTACTTAAAAAGAAAGAGAGGGGTAGGATCCCTTACCTCAAGTCTGACTTGTCTTGTTCGTTTATTTATATTCCTGAATAATAAACTTTGGTCAATTTATAATTGCCTAATTACCTCCTTTAGAGATTAATTTTCAGTTCATATCACATATTATAATGTTATAATAATTGTTTCATAATGTTAGTTCATATCAGACGTTTTTTCCGATGTTTGGTACATGAGTCAAAAATGAACTTGTTTGAAAAAAGATTGCCCATGTAGTTATGAGTAAATAATTTCCAGAATAGTATTAATGATTAAAATATCATATATATCCAGTAAATATTCATTTTATAATATTCCATATCATTTGGAGATAAAAAACGAAAAGCACTGTTCATGGAGATGGTAGGTCGTACGTACGCATGAACGCTACTTTCATTTTTTTCTTTGTCATATTAATGGAATTAAAAATAAAGGATATATATATATATATATATTATAATTTCAGTATAATATATATGTTATATAGGTCACATATGTTCATTAATTTCATACTTTATACATTCCATGTATTGAATGTACGAGTCACATCACTTGAGGGGGCGGTAGTCCACACTTCCTCATATGAAATTATCGCATTTACACAACATGAAAAGAATAAAGGTATGTTTTAAATATAAAATACAGAAGAATATAGTAAACATAAATACCATATAAATCATATATATAAAACATTGACATCATAATTGACACCTTAAAAGGTGTTAAAAGAATATTGAACAATCATCGTTTTGTGAGGCAGAAAATCGTCAACCACAGAAACAGTATGTTCTTTAACCATTAGACGAAGGTGTGTATAATTATAGCTCAAATACTTCTTATAAAAACATCCTAGTATATTTAATATACTGGAGTTGTAACAAAATAAATGAATAAAAAGATTTTAGGGGATGTAGAAGCAAAATAAAACAAAACGACTCAAGTGAAGACATTACCTTAAAATCGGGTAACTCCCCTTGGTTTGAGCTCAAAGGCTTACTTGGGAAGATGTCTGCCCAAAGTGAGGCTTCACGGAGTTAGAGAGGGATGTGGAGAGAGAAAATGGTCAGGTTTTGGCCGATCCAAAGGCTTTGGAAGTGTGGGTAAGGAGGTAGAGGTGGGGGCCTTTTATAAGAGGAGAGGAGGGGCACTCTTGGAAATGTATAAAATGTAACTTTATTTTCAAATGAGTTTCGGATTTTAATGGTCTCACATTGATGTGTTTCGAGGATAAGGTGATAAGGGTTCTAAATCCACCCATCCAATAGGTTCTTGACATGTGTAGGTCTTATATTTTACATTATCTTTCCATTTTATTTAAATCCATATTAATGAGGTAATCGCTGCATCATCATGATGTCGTGAATAATTTAATAAATTTAATGTCTAAAAATTATAAAAAAAAATATCATGATGTAGGAAATCATTTTATATTTCTAATTAATATTTATAGTCCAAAATATCATTTATGTAGACAAAATTAAAAATATTTTACTTAGGTGATACATTCTTGGTTACATTTAACATTCTTTAAAAATAAAAAGATAAAAAGTCACTTTCTCACAAAAGTGATTCCATGGGGCCCCCAAGTTTGGCACAAGGCATCCCATGGTCGGCCATGAGACAACCAGTAGCCTTAGGACACATTTTGTGGTCATTTTTTATTATTATGATATTATTTTATTATCTTTAACTACCTGATTACTCATTAATCAAGATAATTAAAAATAATTACCGTCGCTACTATTCATAATGGCCAGAAAAAAAGAGTATTAATTACATAATTTGGACCTTATGATTCAAAATATGTAATCCATTTTACCAAATTTCCAAAAACATAAATTGCAATAATTAATTTAAAAAAAAACTTTCCGTTGTCAAAACAAATAGCGTGTTTTTGAGAAACAATATTTATGAAAATTTTGGCACTTGTTTATGCCTAATTCCAAAGTGAAATTAATCCCAATGACCATAATTGAATTACATGGTAAAAATATATTCTAATTACACTTTAAACAAATTAAAAATATAGTATAACCATATAATTAAATTATATGAAAAAGCAGTTTTGATGTAAAATGCAGTATTTTTCACTATTCATTGAAAAATGAACACTGTCAGAAAAATACCAAAAATTAACCCAAGGTAAATTTAAATGTCCCAATCATAAACAATATGTTTATTTTGAAAAATAGAGCTTATAAAATTGTCAAAAGTTTGATTTAAAAAATGGTTTTCCATCAAAAGCTAGTAAAACAATCTTTTAAAAATACTAGTGTATTCAATGCTTAAGATTGGATTCATTTATATTTTTAGCCTCTAAAATTTATTGGATAAAATTAAAAACATTTAACAAACATATATAATCATATTTTAGTTATTTCTATTCATTCCTGTCAATAAAACGGCTATGTGTTAACTACCATTTAAAATAATATTATTTTATTATTAGAGTGTAGTGTATGATTTCAAAGGAACTCGTTGTTGGGTATTAGGTAAGCCATCGAGCATAGCATTCCCTTTAAATTAATATTGACATTTTATTCACAAATAGGGATAAATATAAAAATGTCATATTCTTTATTTACCTGGGGTGTTACAATGGTGACCCTTACTATGTTGTGATATACGAGCATTGAGTCCCTTACACTTTTGTGATATACGAGGCATGGAATCCCTACTTTTATGAGATATGAGAGTGGTTTCTCTATACTATGATACTTGAGCATGGTTCACCTATACTTTGATACTTAGGCATGACATCCATTTCACCTATGATACTTGGGAATAGTGTCCCTTATGACTTGTGACACTATAGTGACTAGAAAAGGATGCCTGAGTTATGCCTAGGATGCTACCTAGAACTATTTATGTGTATATATTTCTATAAGAGTCCCTACTTATAATGTTCATATATATACATACATACATATACACTTATACATATATGTCCATGATGAATTTGTTTAGAGGTTTTCTCGATACAATACGAAGGAGGTAGTGTCATCCTGGTATCCTACATGAACCATATATCACCCGTTATAGTTTTTATTACTTCTTATCATTATTACATCTACACACATCTCATGTTATATGAACTAACTGGGTATTTGTAGACCTCGTTGGTGGTGGCCTACTGAGTTTATCTCAAACCTTACATGGTCTGATGATGGTACCTGATCAGATTTTATGGATATAGATAGGGACAGGGGAAAATTCCTAGTTTTTGATTCTTGATTTGATTATAGCGTGAGAGTCGGGAAGCACATGACCCAGATATGGATCATGACTCTATTGGAGATATACTTTTTGGTATTTTTATTCCTTTTGTACATGAATTATACTGGATACATTCTTACATGTATTCCTTTTTCCTTTTGATAGATACATGGCATTACATCATTTTGTATATGATACTGGATGTTACTTTTAATGCCTTTTTTGTTATGAAATCTGGATTTTTACCATGATTCACTGTGGTTGTCATTTATTATGCTTCCTCTAGTTAACTATTTTTTTCACCATTATGCCAATCAGATCATGAGGGTATAGTCTCCCCATTATACCACCCTGGAACCTTGTTTCTAGTCAGTAGCCTATGTCATATGGAGAGTTATTCTTGAAACCATGTGACCAACCAGTACAGGACACCACTCAATGGATTCTAAGTCAGGACGTTGTAATAAGGAAAATTTTTCCGAAGTTGTGAATAGAGTATTTATTTTAACAATTAGGACATGAGTTGATTTTTCCACCATCATGACCACTAAATAATTTTAATTTTCATTTATAAATTTACATTTTTCATTTCAATGAAAAAAATTACCCATTATTTTGGAAATATTTTTATTTTAAAAATGTTATTTCAAAATGATCGGGTCATTTTCCTCGAAAAATATTCCAGTAATATATAACAAGAATTTTCCATTTATGATAATATCCTTTGATTTTAATTATTCTACATTGGGGATATGATCCAATGATACCAACCTTACTATTTATCAATATGGTTTATTATTATTATGATATGATGTTTATGAAACCCATTTATTATCAAAAGTTCTATCTATGATGATATAATGGAATTTTAATGATCTTGGTGCATTAATATGAATGAATTATGATTATGTGATAGCTGGCTATGCTATATGACTCCATTGAATTGGGTATTTTTGTATTTATATCTCATGAGATGATGACACTGATAATAACCATGTACATGATTATGAATAGGTTTTTTTCAATTTTTGATGCATGAGTATTATATATTTTTAGTTATCCTCAAAAGATTATGTATATAAGTGATATAAATGGGATTGTTCACATTTTTATTCATGATCTTGATCACTTTCTCACTATGCTCAAAATATTATGCATGAAAATGATTTTGAATGGATTTGTTCTCATTTGGATGTGTGAGTATGGTCATTTTTTATCTAGGATCAGATTATTATGTGTGGCCATGATAGTGAATGAATTATTTTTTATTTTAATACATGAGCCTGATCATTTTTTATCTATTCTCATAATATTATGTGTGTACATGATTATGATTAGATATGATAAACAGTTTATGATTTCATATTCTTATGATTCCACATGACTGTGATATGGATCTTAAATGTTGATTACTAATTTAACACCCTCATTGAACATTCTTCTAAAGATGAGTTATTATAGGATTTTATGATCTAAGATTTTTTATGTATGAGTATTTTACATTGATAACATAAACTTGAATATATTATCAAAACCTTATGATCATCTTATTCTATAATGATTTATATCTCCCATTTTTACCATTAATGAGAATTTGAGATCACCCTTTATTATGTTTTCTTTTCCCTGATATATAAATCAAGGTTTTAAGTATGGTATGTCTAAGAAGGTTGTCAGTTGTGAAGAACTAAGTGGGAAAATATGTATATATTTTATGTATATTTTTTTATGTATCTATGTTTAAAAAGATTCAAAACCTTTATATCTCTAGTGTGTATAATAATGTTATTTAATTAATATTCATATAATAAGATGCAATATTTGTGTATGAAAATTATGGGTCCTTATAGATTGGCAGGTTGACTCATGGAGTTTTGGGGGGAGGCATGGTGGATCTGGTGATTTCATTATAGGGGGTTTTTTATTTTGTGCCTCGATAGGCCTTCACTTTTGAGTTGTGTTATACACTTATATTTTTTGGTTTTCTTCTCATATACAAGTTGTTTTGTTTCATAATGTTTAATTTAAATGTTTTAAAAAAAATCATGTGTAATATGATACAGGTTATGTATTTTCCATTATGTTTCCTTTTTCCTTTAGTTTTGATATATATGAGTTGTGAAAACCTCGTATTGAAATTTAGATAATGGTTGATAGGAGTAGTGGGATATGTGGGAAAACTATCCCCCAATTATATTTTCTATACCCTATATATTTATTTCTAACCTTTGGTGATCTGTGGGATGCACCTAATCCCTAATAACACTTTGAATTTATCGCAGTGAGGTTGAGGAGAGATGTTTTTGAGTTGGTATGTTACAAATGGTATTAGATTTGGCCTTTTGATAGGTATCCATAGAGATAAAAAGATATTTTACTCTTGGTGTAGTGACAAAAAGGTGTATCTAACCTCTTATAAAAAACCATGAGTGACTGGGATATATGGGAAGTTCAAGTGGTTGGTGAATCAATTATTTATTTTCTACAGTAATTGTGGTTATTTTGAAATGGTTATATATAATGGTTAGTCTACACGCATCATGTAGGAATTTTTTGATATAAAATGCATCATAACTTCATATTTTTTAGAAAATGTTTATTTTTATAATTAATTAGAATTGAAAATTAACTGTTTGAATATGGTAGTTTTCCATGCGGGTTTTCAAGTGGATTTACTTATGAAAAAAATAAGATTTATTTATTATTATTATGATTTAACAAAGAAAATATTTAGTGCTATATTACCCCTTTTGGGTAGTATAGTAAAATCCTTGTATAGATTTTTATTATCTAATTGTGTTTTTTTATTTCTAGTCCTTAGGAAATATATAGAGATATCACCAATATTTATTTTAAGGAATCTATGTGAGGAAGCCACTAAAAATGTTTTTCCTAATGATCCACCATTAGATCAATAATTTCTAAAGTATTGGTAAAGGGATAATAATGTTATTGGTTTGGTTTTTCTACCAACCAAGATATGGTAAATCGGTTATTGGGATTTCAAATGTAGAACCCCTCCAAATTTTTTAAGGTGATTTTATCATATAAGAAGAGTCATTATGATTGAAGAGAGTCAATAACTTGCTCACCTTCTTAGATACTCCAGATAATGTTAAGGTCAAATTAAAAATTTATATGTTTAAAGGACATTTTTTGAGTGGTAATAATTGGTTGAGAAACCTAATTTGAATGAAGGTTTTTTATGGGAATTATTTGAGAATATGTTTAATGAAAGAATTTTCCCTCATATATAGAATGCATCAAATATGATTAAGTTATTTGATCTGAAGTAATGTGATGTTGTGGTTTTGGAGTATGGTACTCAATCTACAACATTAGATCTGTTTTCACTAGAGATAGTAATTAGCAACTCTTTGATGTCACATAGGATTGAGTTGGTATTCTCATCCAACTTGTGAATGATAGTAGTGATATTTTCCATTGATTCATATGTTGAGATAGTGAATAGTACATCTGCGGATGAAAATAATATTTTCAGAAATTGTCAATTGGTGATAGTGTTCACTCCACTGATTGAAGGTAGTGGTTCGAACAATAGTAAAAAGACATGGAAAAATGTCTATTCTCATAGGTCAGTAGAATCATATGTTTGCGATACATCTATGTTATTCTTTATTGTATATAGGGTTACACCATAAGGATGTTTTTAGTGTGGTTTTATAACTATTTTAATGAAAATTGGATGTGGCTGCTATAAAAAATTAGGTGTGGGAAGTTGTGATACCTCAAACAGAATTATAAGAACCCACCTAGTGGATATATGGTAAAGGGATCAAAAAAACATATATCTCAGACCCTATTAAGTAGGTATCAAAATTTAGGTTCATGTCAATAGTCTCACTTTGTGCAGATAGATTCCATGATAATTTAAGGATCTCAGTAGTTGCAAAATGATGGCTGACCACAGTCAGAGTAGACTCTGGGTTACTTATTTGTTGTGGAGAAGGATCTACTAGATGTGGATGCAGGACCTTTTACAATGAGAGGTGAATTTTTTCTTGACTCAAATTTAATACCTATATAATTTGATAATGGTTTCATACATTCATTTATTACATTGTGGGTAACATACCATCCTGGATTATAAGTGGATATGATGTTTTATTTCATGTGCATCTAAACCCATTTGGGGGGGGTAGTGCAGTAAGGGATTTAAGTTTCCATCGTGAACTATTATGATATGAAATAGGAAATTCTCATGGGGCTACACCACCCGAGACATATGAATGATTTATTTCATTGTGGGGATGGTTTTTTTACCACAATTCTTAGATTGATTAATATAGTTTAAAGGTGTTTTTTTTAACATTCATGGTTGGATGGGATGTAAATTCTAGTAGGTATGGTCTTATGATAGTCAGTTTTGATATTCCTTCATGACAGCTACTGGTTCTGATGTTGGTAGAAACATAAGAATTAAGTTAGTTTGGATTTCCCAGGATAGTTATCCATTATTCAAACATGTTCCCATATGATTTTTTTAAACTACCTCCAAAGCATGAGGTATTGTTCTCAATTTATTTCTTTCCCAGTATGAGACTTATATCTCTTCCTTCATATAGGATAGCACCATATGAACTAATGGAGATCAAGTTTCGATAGGAATATTTTGATAACAATGGTTTCTAATGAGTACCTGACATGGGATAGTTGTGGTTCTCTTTATGAAATAGGAAAATATAATATTGTGGTTATGTGTTGATTATAAGAAATTAAACTAAGTTACCATCAATAATCAATATTATCATCCTAGAATAGATTGTAAAGACTCAAACCCCAGTAGACTGGATTTGGTGCCTTACTTAATTACATTGGTACTATGAACAATATATAACATCCAAAATAAAGAAATAGTTTAGTAGATTTGGAAAAAATAGATATAAGCATAATTTTAAAATATAACTTAAAATAAAATACAACAAAGAAACTCTATTTTAAACACCAATAAAATTGTAGATTATCCCTGCAAGTCATTCATAGTATACAACTTTGCTTACTGGGGAAAAATAAAACATAATTAATAGGTGATATTAGATACTCATTAAGGGTAATAAATAAAGTGGAAGCTATCATAAATAAACATAAACAATGAGTTATGGTGAATAACTAAAAAAATACATACAATTAAAACATAATCTTGAGCATAATATGGTAGGAATAAAAGATGATTAAATAATTCCATAAATAATCACATGAGAAAAAATCCTAACCATCGATATTCTACTTGTTGAATAATCACATGGAATATCAATTACTAGTATTATAATGAGGGGATTAATAATTCTAGACATCATAAACATACCCTCAAGGCTTCACCCAAGACACCATACATAAATGGGTAGAAACTCGATCTAGATTGTCTCATGAGACCCACCAATGCATCGAGGGGATATAGTCAGCCCCACCCCTCACTTAATAAGTCCAATTCATTTCTCAATGAATGGGATGAACATAATAAACATATACATTCATTTTGAAAATAACATATGAAATGTTAATAACTTTCCTTAAATAATAAATATAATCATAAACAATACAGATTAATATGGTGAATGGTATAAAGATAGTACATCCCTAGTCAAAAATAATCTTATACCCTTAAATAAAATATGGTAGATGGTAATATAATAGATCAATTTAAATAAATAATAAGATTAAATAGAGGGTTTGGAAATATATGAGAATACTCTAATAAAACCAATGATGAATTCTTGGGAGAAATACCCGTTTTACTTTTAAAAGGAAGAGTTATTTTAAAAAATTACTTTATATTTTTCATAAAATCATATTATAAACATGTATATCCATGAAAAGAAAATGGAGGGAAAATGAAATTATTTTTGACACATAAATGATGTCGAATCATGTAAAAATATTTTTTAAGAATCTTTAGAAATGGTCCACTTCATTGCGGTTCAAGGAAAAATATAAGTCTATAAAGAAGAGAAATGATTAATTGTTTACATAAAACTAGGAAAGAGATAAGATTTTTTTTCATGATAAAATGACTCATTTTAGAAAAATATTTTTTCTTAAAATAGATGATTTATTTTACTAAAAATGGTTATAAAATTGGGAAATTCCTTTTAATCGAGCTTGCTTATCGAGATGAATTGCTAAAGGAACCTTATAAAACATGTATTTACACATTAGAACATGATAAACTGATCTAGATTCATGGTTTTAAAATATATAAAAAAATTAGAAGAAGTATACAAAAATAATGAATTATTATATTGGGGTAAACAGAGAGAAAATGTAACCCAAATTCAAAATTGAGGTTCGGGGAGAGTCTCTTACCCCTTTGCAAACAGTCAAACCATATGCCCCATAAAATTAATGATCATCAAATAAGACATTAAATATCATGAAGATAAATAGATTCATGATATGATACATTAATGGGAATTATACATACACCACACATAATAAATAGTTCTGAATGGGGCATATCTCACAAAAATAAGAGTGAGATGAGAAAACCCTTAATTATGTATGAAATTGTTCTTCACTTGTACTTATTGTCCTGGATAATAAATTTAGATTCATTAATAAATTTTTTTAGAATAAACGAAACATGGGTTTGATTTATTATAATTTTATAATTTATATTAATTCCATTTTTTATGAGTTATAAGATTCAATTTTATCATTTAAGAGTGTTTGTTTCCTTGGTTTTCATGATTGGTTCACATGTATACATGTACAAAAGATCATGTAAAATGGAAATAGTTATCTGTAATTGAAATTATAAATTATTAATGAAATTATAGAAGATTTAATGGTCTTATAAATCATTTTTTTCATATATGAGGATTATTCATTTGATAAAATTCTAATGATAATGATTTAGATTATTTTGGCATTTTTTTTTATTATCACAGATTTTGTTTTATTAATTAATATTATGTATGTATATTGGTTATAGAACACTAAATGTGTTGTAATATATATATATATATATATATATATATTATAATCTATTTTACCCATGAAAATGGTTTTATGACCATCCTTTATAGCATAATTGAAAAAAATTCATCATCTGTGAAGGAGGTAAATCAGCACCTCACAAATGATGTTTCCATTTTTAGAATAAAAGGGGTAAGAGAAGATAATTGATGGTATATTTTCCATTAACATAATAAAATTTAAGTATATATAAGATAATGGATTTATCATTCATGTTTTTAAAGAGGAGGTAAAAAATTATAATAAAATTAAATAAAATTAAAGAAAATTAAAAAAACAAAAGGGGATTTTACATGTTAAATTTCTCTCTGTGAGAACATACTTAAGGAACTCTAAAATGGTATTTTGGGTGAGACAAGAAAGACCAAAATTTGTGGGAGAGTTTTGAGAGAGTAATTGGGTAGAAATTGGGAAAGCTTAAAGGTTTTGGAGGTGTGAGTAGAAGAGGTGGTGAGGGTTGTATTTATAGTGGAGGAGAGGGGTGTTTTCTCATTATTTTCTTCATTAGTTTATTATTTTTGCCACAAGACTGTGAATAGTTTGATCATTATCAATAAATATATTAAATAATTAATTTTAGTTTAAGATTATGGTGATTAAATCATCAATGACTCAGGTAATAGTGTATTTAACTTATAATGTATTTATACAGTAAATTGTCGTATTTTACTATTCACCAAAAATTCAATTATTTTAGATAATCCCAAAAATATAACCTAACCATTTTTTAATGTGTGTAATTAAAATATAGACT
The DNA here is from genome assembly GCA_963277665.1 of Viscum album. Taxonomy (NCBI): domain Eukaryota; kingdom Viridiplantae; phylum Streptophyta; class Magnoliopsida; order Santalales; family Viscaceae; genus Viscum; species Viscum album. The sequence goes on from OY728135.1 coordinate 119,073,653, forward strand.
TAATTTTTGTAAAATTATTTTCTAAATATGATAAATTTAATATTTAAATAAAATCATCATTTACTCGAAAAATACCGATTTTAAAATTATAACTATTTTTATGATGTATTGAAAAATTAATTTGGGGCTAAAAAATTTATCATATAATAATAAGGCAAAAAATAATTAATTTATGAATCTATTTCCTAAAAATAAATTTTCCTTTAAATTATCTTATTAATTATAAAATTTTTAATAAACATTTAGCATTCACAAAAATAGCAATAGTCAATTTATCATTTTTAAGAAATTTATTTAATTATTACATATAATTTTATGTATAATTTCATAGGGTATGTTACTATTAAAATCAAAAATATACTATTAATATAAAGAAAATTACAGTTTAATAAAAATAGAGATTTTTACTATTCACTGGAAAAGAAATATTTTCAGAAAAATACAAAAATTGCACCCTAAGATAATATTAACATTCCAATTTTAAAAATGAAGTTTATTTTGTTCAATAGAATTTTAAAATGTGTCAAAATGTATTTTTAAATCAAATAAACCATTAAAAAGTGGTACAATTTCCTTTAGAAAAATATAGCCTTTTAATGCGTAAAATTGGATTCATTCTTATCTTATGCCTATAAAATAATCTGGACGAATGTAAAAAAAATTGATTAAATATATAATATATAATTTCCATAATTTGGTCAAAACTATTCATTCCTTCAAATTTAACAGCTTTGTTATCATCGTCATTTTAAAATAAGGATATTTAATTGTATGTCATTATTTTTTTTAAGCTTGGTGTTGTGTGAAACCTATGTTGTTGATGAAATTAAATGTAATAAGAGACATACCATAAAATCGTGGGGTGTGTCATTCTCCCATCCTTCAATAAATTTCATCCTAAAAATTTGAAATTATACTTCATAAATAATATAATGACACTTAAAAATTCTTTTGTGGGAAACCCACATTGGAAATTAGGTTAATAAAATATCCTCTTAAAAATGGGGAAAGGGAAATGTGAAGGTCACCAGAAAACTAGGGTTTCTAGAAGTAAATAATTAGTGGAAAGCGATAACATGGACCTGGAAAATAAATCTAGCTATCAAGTTATGATAGAGAGTATGTTCATTTAAAATTTTAACCACCATTAACCCATAAATATTGTGGCCAGTTAAAATACCATTAATTTATTGAAATGAAAATTAAATGGATAATGTTTTTGTTCTAAAATATGTTTCCTAGAGTTGAGGGATTATTTTAATATTTATATAATCACTTGAAAAAATAAACTAACTTGTTTAAATTCCATGTGATAATCATAATATCATATTTTTATTGTTCTTTGATCTATTTTCACTTCATCCATTAAACTTGGAAATGAATGTTCAAGATGATTTTTTCATGCCTGAAGCACTTTTAATGAATAATATAGTCTTTAATTCATTCTGTCGGCCTTTAAATGTATTCTGAAACAAAGAAGTTTAGCATATGTTATTAATTAAAAATAATTTCTAAAGTTTAACTTCATCTATTCTATGAGTAGTTAATATTAAGGCTCATCTAAAACATGTATATCCATAATCAATGACTAAATATTTAGAAGGAAGGTCACTAAATTTCCAAAATCAACTTAACATAAGATTCTCCAAATAATGTATCTCTTAATCCCACCAACCAAATATATAAATACCATGACACCTTAAAAACATAATGAAATCATGAATTCTTCCAAATCCTTAAAGAATAAGTACTACAGTTCAGTCCTTGTATATCTCACAAATATTGTAAATAGAGCATTATTGATAAAATACTTAAGTAACATAATTCTTGAATCAAAAAATAGGAATATTAATCATTCCTCTTCATCTGAGGTAGTAGGAAAAGCATGACCATGATCCCTTTGATTATTATAAGCTATATTCCCTTGACACTTGAGACATTCATTTTAATAGTTCACATATCATTACAGTTGAAGCATCGAATATTGTAAAATCATTTCATTCTCTTGAAATTATGAGCATGGGGGAATTTTTCTCCACACTTTAACCAACTCCTTTACTTCTTAATAATATACCAAGGGGTTTACTTCAACAATTTTTACATAGGGGAAAATATTTCTTTCCCTTATTCCCTTTAGCCATCATTTACTCTTTTTTCCTCTTATTCTCTGTATTCCATTGGAAACCATAAATCTTGGAGAATTATTTCTCTGTATTTATAAAACATGATACAATATCCTCATATGATGATAATTTTTCTTAGTCTTGTTCCATTCAAAATATTTTCATAAGACCATAAAATATATGCTCATTATTACACTTTAGATCATGTGCATTAGTGAGGTTCTCATTCCTTTTATTAGGTGTTGTTTCTAAACAATAGCATATACTAGATTAGGTTATGAATCATAATCCATAATTTAGAACTAGAAAAACACTTAACCTAAATTTAAAACTTAGGCATAGCTAATCACATAATCATAAACACGGTATCTTTGGAGAAAAATTTAATTTTAAATACTTTATAATGTCTTGTAAATAAAATGTGAATTATCCTAAGTATATCATGTGGGAGTGTCAAACTAGGTGCACATTAAGGATCATTGTCGTGTACCAGGTTAAGACAAGTCCAACCCAATGCACCTTATCGGATTTTTTACCCCTAGGTAAATTTTTTTCAAAACCATGTCTACATTTAGTATCCGGAGAGAGATTTATTTCTAGAAACACCCACATAATCTCTACCTTAACAAAATTCTGGGATGTTATTATATTCTTACCCTAAAATTATATCTTAGGTTTATATTCCCAAATTTATGTTTTCTAAATCTAATTTCTAAGGTGTCTACTAAACTTTGTCTGATACCAACTATAAATACCCAAGTTCTAATAGCCTGGAGATAATGCCTTACTTAACTAAATTAGTACTATGAACAAGATATCACATCCCAAAGGACCAAATAGATTTGTATATTTATAATAAAAACAGATACAAACATAAGTTTATATTAAAACTTTAAATTAAATAAAACATAGAAACTCCATTACAAACACCCATAAAATCCTATATTATCCCTACAAGTCATTCATAATATACATCTTCACATCCATTGAAAAAATAAAACAAAATAGAGGGGTGATATTAGAAGCTCAGTAAGGGTAATCAATACATTGAAATCTATCATAAATAAATATAACCAATAATTAATGGTGAATAACTAAAAAACATATGCCATTAAAACATAATCTTTACCATTATATGGAAGGAATAAAAGATTATTAAATAATGCCATAAATAATCACATGAAAAAGAATATTAACTATAGATTTTCTACTATTCAAATAATCACACAGACTATCAATTAATAGTATCATAATTAGATAATAAATGATGTTGTAAATCATAAACACATGGTTAAGTCTTTGGACAAGACACCATACATAAATGGGTAAAAACTCAGTCTAGTTTGTCCTGTGAGACCTATCGATTCATCAAAGGGCTAGAGCGGGACCCACCCATCACTTACAATGTCCAATTAATTCCTCATATGAAAGGGGGAAACATAATCAACATAAAAATTCATATTAAAAATAGAATATGAAATGTTAATAACTCTCCCCAAACAATAAACATAATCATAAACCATCTAGAGTAATATGGTGAATGGTATCAAGATAGTACATCATCAGTCAAAATAACCATAATCCCTTTAATAAAGTATTGTATATGGTAACATAATAAGTCAATTTCAATAAATAATAATGTTTAACATAGGGTTTTCAAATATATGAAAATAATTTAATAAAATCATTGAGGAATTATTGATAGAAATGCCCTTTTACATTAAGAAAGAAGAGTTTTAAAAAAAATTAATTTCTATTTATCATAAATTAATATTATAAACATATATATAACATAAAATAAAATTTAAGGACAATTAAATTATATTTGAGGCATAAATTATTCCCAAACATGTAAAAAGAGTTTTTAAGAAACTTTAGAAATTGGCCACTTCAATGATGTTTAAGGGACAATTTAAAAGTGTATTTAAAGAAGTCAAAGGCTTAATTTGTTACATAAAACTAGAAAATAGATAAGATATTTTTTCATGAAATAAATAGCGATTTTTGAATAATATAGGTGTCTTAAAATAGATTATGGAGTGTAATTCAAAATGGTTTAGAAATTAGTAAATTCCCTTCAATCGGGTTTCCTACTGGGAGGAATTGATAAAGGAACCTTATAAAATATGTATTTCCCCATCAAATAAAGATGAAATGATCTGGATATGTGAGTTTATAACACATAAACATAATTTATATTAATTATATAAAAATAATTAAGAATTACATTGGGGTAAATAGAGATAAAGTATAACCCAAATGAAAAATGGAGGTTCAGGGAGAATCCCTTAACACTTTGCAAACAGTCGAACCATATGCCCCATAAAATTAATGATAATAAAATAAGACATTTAATAAAATTAATATAAATATATTAATTATGTGATAAATCACTGTATAGATAGAAACCACACACAATAAATAGTGGCGAATAAGACATATCTCATGGGAATAAGAGTGAGATGAGAAAACCATTACCTTATGTACAAAATCATTATGTACTTGTAATTAACATCCTGGATAATGAAATAAGATTCATTAATAAATTAGTTCATAAAATCTTAAATTTATATTTTATTTATTATAATTTTATTATGTTCATTTATGTCCTTTATTATGAGTTATAAGATTCAATTTTGTCATTCCGGAGTGTTTGTTTCATTGGTTTTCTTGATTGGTTCACTTGTATATATGAAGGAAATATCATGTAAAATGGAAATAGTTATCCATAATTGAAATTATATGTTATTAATTAACTTATAATATATTTAATGATCTTATAAATAATTTTTTCATATATTAGGATGATTCATTAGATAAAATGTTATTGATAACCATTTTGATTACTTTGGCATTTTTTCAATTACCACAAACTAGTTTTATTTTATTAATTAATATTATGTATATATACTGATCTCATAATAATAAATAAGTTATAATATAATATTATAATCTATTTTAACCATAAAAATGGTTTTAGGACCATCCTTGAAATCATAATTATAAAATGAAAACTCATCATCCACGATTGCGGTAAATCAACACCTCACGGATGACGTTTTCATTTTTAGAATAAAAATGGGAAGATAAGTGAATTTATGGTTGATATTTCATTAACATAATAATATTATATTATATATAAGATACTGTAGTCATTATGAATTTTTGGAAAGAGGGGGTAAGGAAAATATAAGAAAAAAACAAAATGAAAGAAAACTAAAAGAATGAAAGGAGATTTTACCTCTTGAATTCCTCTCCTTGAGAACCTCTTTAAGGAACATTTAAATGATCTTATAGGTGAGACCAAAAAGTCTCAAATGTGGTAGAGAGGTTTTGGAAAGCTATTTGGAATAAATTTTACAATATTCCTGGATTTTGAGGTGTGAGGAGAAGAGTTGGTGAGGGGTGGTATTTATAGTGCATGAGAGGGGTGTTTTCTCATTATTTTATTCACTAGTTCATTATTTTTCCTCAATACTATGAATATATTGAGAATAATCCCTAAATATATTAAAATAATTATGGTTATTTTTAGATTATGGTTATTACATCAACAATTACTAAATTAATAGTGTATCTAACTTATAATGTATATATACCACAAATTAATGTATTTTACAATTCTCCAAAAATTCAATTATTTTAGAAAAAAAACAAAAAAAAACACTCTAAACATTTTTATAAATTTAGAATTGAAAAATAGACTCCATTTTATGAAAATAATTTTCTATATATGATAAATTTAATATTTAAATGAAATCATCATTTACTCAAAAAATACTGATTTTAATATTATAACTGTTTTTACGACGCTTCGAAAAATTAATTAATGTAAAAAAAAGTTATTTTATAATAATAATAATAAACATTAATTTATAAATTTATTTTATAAAAAATAAATTTTCTTTTTAATAGTTATTATAATTATAAAATTGTGAATAAACATTTATATTTCACAAAAATACCAATACTTAATTTATTATTTTCAAAAAATTTATTTACTTATTCCATGATATAAAGATATTATATTTTCATTCATGAGATACATAAATTTTATGTATACATTCATAGGGAATGTTACCATTAAAATCATAAATAGAAAATTAATATAACAAAAATGAGAGTTCTATAAAAAATGGGATCTCTCACTATTCACTGAAAAATAAATATTTTCATAAAAATAACAAAATTTCACCCTAATGTAATTTTGAAATTTTAATTTTAAAGTGTATTTTATTTTGTTCAATATAATTTATAAAAGTATCAAAATTTTGTTTTAAAATAAGTGTGTCATTAGAAGGCCGTAAAACTGCCTTTTGATAAATATATCCCTTTAATGCATAAAATTCAATTCATTCTTATCTTATACCTATAAAATCCTTTGTATGACTGTAAAAAATTTTGATTAAATATATAATATATAAATTTCATAATTTGTTCAATAATTCTAAATCCCACCAATTTAACAGCTAGGTTATAACGGTCATTTTAAAATAATGATATTTAATTGTATATCATTGTTCGTATATGTTTGGTGTTGTGTGAAACCTATTTTGATGAATAAATTAAATTTAAGAAGAGACATACAATAAAATTATGGTGTGTAACATATATTATCTATTTGATAAATTTAATGGTGATGTATGGGTTTTAATGATTTATTTGAGCTCAGGATACCATCAACTCAAGGTAAACAAAGAGGATATTCCAAAAACAGCATTTCGAAGTAGGTATAACTATTATGCTCATTTGGTTATTCCATTTGGTCTTACTAAAACTCCAAATATTTTTATGTAATTGATGAATAAAATATTTCATTTATATCTCAACTCTCTCACTACAATATTTATCAACAATATATTGGTGTATTCACGATCCAAGGTTGATCATGACTCGAATTAGGAAGTTGTTTTAGTTACATTACAAGACCACCATCTATATGAAAAATTATCCAAATGTAAATTTTGGATACAAGAAGTGAAATTCCTAAATTATTTTATCTATAAAATGGGTCTATCAGTCAATCATAACAAGATTGTGGTAATAGTATTTTTAAAGGAAACAAAAAATGTATTTGAGGTGCATAGTTTTTGGGGGTTAGCAGGTTATCACTCAAATTTACTTTTTAATATTATTTTAGTAGGAACCATATTAAATTTGAGGTTATAAAACCCTGATATTTTTATGAAATATATTTTTAAATAATCTATTTTTTTAAAGCTTTCATTACACGTTATACCATATTAATCTTTCACTATACGCAACACTGACATAGATTGTGTTACAAGAAACACCAATTTTTTATGAAAAATAATTATATTATTGTAGATATTTAAATAATAAAATTTTAACCTAGAAATTATAATATAAGGTATGAACAAGATTAGCAGAATTATAAAAGTATGGTTTACACATGTAAAACTCTTTTGATATTAAAAGGAAATCTTTTTCTGAAAAACAATTTAAATGCGCACAAGTGTTTTTTATACCAATAAAATAAAAAAATCAAAAGTTTTGGAATATATTAATGAAATATATATATATATATATATATATTTAATATAATTATTAAAATTCATCCTATGTGTTTTCTAGACATGATATAAAAATAAATCCAGTTTTATACTTAAAAACTGTATTTTTTAAAAAGAATTTTTATCACCTTTTAATGGATCGCTTTTTTTAAAACTAAATTTTTTCAATTTTATAATTTATATTTGATGGAATGAAAATCTTCATTGAAATAATTATATCAAAATTTACTATGGGGTAACTTTTGGTATTTTTTTGAGAAGTTTCATGCTTTGATGAATAGTGAAAAATACAGAATTTTAATTTAAAATTTATTTTCCTTATAACTTATTTTTAGTGTTAAATTATATTTTTTTTATTTAAAAGTAAAATTAGATCAAATTTATATAATTTAATCCAATTTCATTCTTTGGAACCAATTTCACATTGAAATTGGATATAAAAACATTTCAAACTTTTGGACTTTTTCAAGTTAAAAACATGTTTTCTCATTCCATAAATGGGTTAATATTAAATTAATTTTAGCCAGTTGTTTTTTTTTTGAATTTTAAAAGATGGATTTAATAATTGGAATCATAAGATAAAAATTTATTAAATATTTCCCTTTTATTTTTTGTATAATATGAATAGTAACCTTTGTAAATTTTAGTATCACGGTTCAGGATAAATCAAGTAATTAAGGGTAAAAATAATATTATAAATATTATAAAATTATCCTAAAACTTTACTAAATGTTATAGGATGATTTTAATTTTATAATTAACAAATAAGGCTCTAAATTTAATTATTTAATGGACACGTTTCCATGAAATTGACTTGGATATTATTATAGTCAAAGAGAGTGGGAAAATGTCACACTCTTACTTTAAAAAAGTATAATATTTTTAATATGTGGTTAAATAGAAGATATTCTTAATAATATATATTATTATGAAATCTAAACTTTTTATCTACATAATTAAAATTTATTTTTAATTTTTAGTTATGAAATAATTATTATAAATAATTACACGATGATGACATAGTAATGATTCAAATAATGAAAAACTCAATTAAGTTATATTAAAAATATTAAAAGAGGTATAATTTAAATTACTTAAGATGAAACATGAATTTTATAGGTGAATATTACATATTAGGGGTGTGTTAAATTAAATATTTCTAATTTATCTTATTTTATTGAAATTATTAAAGTCAATGTAAGGAATAGTGTCCTCATTGACACTAATGATATTTGATGATAATAATATTTTATTAAATTAGTAAAAAATCATAAAAAAACCCTAAATAATGAAAACTTTGATAAATTATTGTCTTAAATATCAAAAATAGACCATTTATGTTTCAATTTACGCAATATATGTAAAAAAATCCAACTTTTAATATTGAAACATTTGTTACCATAGTTAAAATTAAAATATGTTAATTAAGGGTTAATTAAGGGTTAATATAAAAGATAAGTTTTTAAATTACACCAAATAATATTTAAAATATATTGGTTTGTGGTATTACCACCATAACCCCCATTATATTATAATACATTTCCATTTATAGGTACTTTGATTAACATTTAAAAATTAATCTTTTGAGAAATTCTAAAATTGCCAAAACCATTATTATAAAAGGGCACCTCCTACCTCATATCATTACACCACTTTGAGTCTTCTAGATCTACCAAAATATGACCAAATAACTTATAAACTTTCCCTAACACATTCTACAAGTGTTTTTCTTCCCATAGGACATGCTCTAGAGTCCTTTAATGGAGATTTAAAGGAGCCATTTTGAAGAAGAGGTAATCGCTCTAACTGATCGCTCTCTTTTTCTACTCTTATATATCTACTATAAAACTTTGATATATATCATAAAACAATAACTTCATTGTCCTAAATATATTAAAATTTTATCATGATTATGAACACACCATTATACATCCCCTTTCCCATCAAACAAGAAGTGAAAGTATCGCTCATGCGTACGTATTGCTTATCGTCTTCATGTAGCGATAAAATTCATTTCCATCGCCATATTTTATGAATTTTAATTATGATGGGTTTAATTTATAAATATTATATTTTTTAAATATTTATACTTATATAATGGCATCATATATATCTTTTTACCACCTAATATTTTGAGAAATGATAACTTTACTCATGCATAAGTATGGATTATCATCTCCGCAACGGGATGTGATTCATTTTTCATCTATATTTCACATGGATGGTAATATGGATGAATTTTAAAAATATATATGATATAAATAAAATAATAATGATTTTTTAAATGATAGTACCATTATTTAAGTATAAGGAATGTGACTGCTGAACTAAAACATGCTTGAAAAATAAAGTAGATATCATCCAAAATAGTGATTTTAAATTATTAATAGACTAGTGATAAGATGTTATAAACAAATAATATATGGTACGATTGGTATATGTTTATGGAATAAATGTTTAATAAATCCAGATTTATTATATATTAATTTTGGACATGGAAAATGAAAGGTGAGACTTTAGGTAAGGTATTTTTGTATCACTTTTATTTCTAAGGGACACATGACTTATACACTACTTGATTATTTTGTGTGGTGTATATACTGCCCATGAGTATATTTTAAGAGTATTATTATGAATATTATTATATTTTAATAACTATATAGTTTTATTTCTTTCATTAGGTATAATATTCTAGTAATTATAAAGTGTTAAGGGTTAATTCCACAAGCTCATTATTATTCAAAATTATTTATGTATCTACTGAGGAATGTTTATCTTTCGTAACCATGTTATAGACCCTGGAAAACGCATCCCCAAATGTTTCCAAATTCTTCCATAAATGATCCAAGATCGTAGTCCATTTCACAAGCTTCGATTTGGTAGGTCTTAGGGCCCGAATTGAGTTACGGATTAGGAGTTATGGACATTTGGAGTTTGGATGGGAAACAGGTTCGCAAAGATCATTCGCGAAGCCGCCTCCGTGATTGTGGAGTGCCGCTGCGAAGCAATGAGGCGAGAAGCTCTGCGAACCTGTTTGACATTCGTGACCCGCCGCAAAGCATAGGAGGCAGGATGCTCCGCGAACGAATTTGATGTTCGCGAGCCCGCCGCGAAGCACCAGGGGCTGTACCTCTCCGCGAACGGCCTGACGTTCGCGAGCCCGCCGCAAAGCACCGGAGGTGGTACCTCTCTGCGAATGGACTAACGTTCGTGAGCCCGCCGCGAAGCAACCGCCGCCCCTCTGCGCCGCGTGAGTTCTGCTTCGCGGCGCCCCTTGCCTATAAATACCCATCTCACCCCCTCTCTGGACGGATGGCCACGACCACTTCTCCCCTTGGGCAGTCGATCTCCCAGTCCGCGGAGCTCTGCTTTGCGGCTCTGTGAGGCCATGCTCCGCGAGCAGCTTCCTTCGCATTGCTGCTCTGCGAACACTCTGCGAGCTGCCCTTGCTCCGCAAGAGGCCCATGCTCTGCGAGATCCCTCTGCTCCACGAGACCAAGATTCGCGAGATCCCTTTGCTCCGTGAGAGCCCTTTGCTCCGCGAGACCCCTTTGCTTTGTGAGATCCCTTTGCTCCGCGAGAGCCCTTTGCTCCGTGAGACCCCTTTGCTCCGCGAGAAACCATTTCTCCATGGGGCCATGCTCCACGAAGCTACTTTGCGATGACCTATCCATTGCGAGGATCCTACCTTCGTGCCCACCGGTCCATACTGCGGGGGCTGCACCCCCGCTCGGGGTCAGTGTCGGGCTGCGATCCCAGCCCTCCGGGCTGGTCCCTTCACTACCATCATAGACCCCCATGAAAAATGGGGAGTCGCTCCACGAACTTTCTGGGCCGGGACGTTGGGATTTTCCATTGCGCTCCCACCTTCCACCTATGGAATATCATGATTAGAGATACTCCTCCACACACTATGAAACACCTTGAGTTGACATATTCCTCTGGGTTTCATTCCATGTCGTGAGTTGAGATTCTCATCATCAATTCCCCGAGTACCTTGAGTCGAACCATTCCTCAGGAAACTCCTCCAAACCCTATCACTTGGCTCCTATGCTAGGTTGAACCAGAAAGTGCCGCCCTTGCGTAAGTCCCAACACCAACCATTTATAGGCACCTTCTGCCTAATAGTCCTTTCTACATGACTCTAAACTATAGTAATCCCTATCTAACAAATGGTAGGATGCCTCTTGCCCCATACGAGAGATGCCTTATGCTCCTAGCATGAGATGTCAACAGTCCTTTCTACATGACTCTAAACTGTAGTAATCCCTATGCTCCAAACATAGGATACCTCTTTCCCTATACGAGAGATGCCTTATGCTCCTAACATAAGATTCCAACAGTCCTATCTACATGACTATAAACTGTAGTACTCCCTATCTAACAAATGATAGGATGCCTCTTACTCCAAATAAGAGATTCCTTATGCTCCAAGCATAAGATGCCAACAGTCCTATCTATATGACTATAAACTGTAGTACTCCCTATCTAACAAATGATAGGATGCCTCTTGCCCTATACGAGAGATGCCTTATACTCCAAGCATGAGATGCCAATAGTCATATCTACATGACTCTAAAATGTAGCACACCCTATGTGCCAATCATAGGATGCCTCTTGCCCTATACGAGAGATGCCTTATGCTCCAAGCATGAGATGCCAATAGTCCTGCCTACATGACTCTAAGCTGTAGCACACCCTATGTGCCAATCATAGGATGCCTCTTGCTCCAAACGAGAGATGCCTTATGCTCTTAGCATGAGATGCCAACAGTCCTATCTACAAGACTATAAACTGTAGTACTCCCTATCTAAAAAATGATAGGATGCCTCTTACTCCAAATAAGAGATGCCTTATGCTCCAAACATGAGATGATAACAGTCCTACCTATATGACTATAAACTGTAGTATTCTCCCTATGTTCCAAACATAGGATGCCTCTTGCTCCAAATAAGAGATGCCTCATGCTCTAAGCATGAGATGCTAATATTACTACCTACATGACTCTAAACTGTAGTATTATCCCTATGTTCCAAACATAGGATTCCTCCTGCCCTATACGAGAGATGCCTTATGCTCCAAGCATGAGATGCTAACAGTATGATCTACATGACTATAAACTGTAGTGATATCTCTATGTTCCAAACATAGGATGCCTTTTGCACTAAACAAGAGATGCCTTATGCTCCAAGCATAAGACGCCTAATGCCATGATTACAGTGGAATAATTCCAACGCCCCTTGGAATTCTCCCTCTTGTGCACCAGTGCATAAGTGAAGGCCTCAATTCACCAGTGATTTGGGATGAACTCATGGCTAGACATGAGGAAGACACCCGGGCAGCTTCCTAGCGTAATCCCCATCCACTGTTGCCGCTCCTTAGCGGCACCCGGGAAGCCTCCTTGCGTAAGCCCCATTCACCATTGTCGCTTCATAGCGGCACCCGGGCAACATCTTTTCATAATCCCCATTCACCATTGTCGCTCCATAGTGACACCCAGGCAACATCCTTGCATAAGCCCCATCCACGATTTCCACTCCTTAGTGGCACCCGGGCAGCATCTTTGCGTAAGCCCCATTCACCGTTTCCACTCCATAGCGGCACCCGGGCAGCCTCCTTGCGTAAGCCCCATTCACCATTTCCTCTCTTTAGCGGCACACTCGAAAGCTCCTTGCGTAAGCCCCATTCACCGATGCCCCTCCATAGCGGATCCCGGGCAGCTTCCTTGCATAAGGCACATTCACCAATGTCGCTCCTTAGCGGCACACCGGGAAGCTCCTTGTGTAAGCCTCATTCACCATTGTCGTTCCATAGCGGCATCCGGGCAGCTTCCTTGCATAAGCCCCATTTTACGATTGTCACTCCTTAGTGGCACCCAGGAAGCTTCCTTGCATAAGCCCCATTCACCGATTCCCCTCCATAGCGGCACCCGGGCAGCTTCCTTGCATAAGCCCCATTCACCATTGTCGCTCCATAGCGGCACCCGGGCAGCTTCCATGAATAAGCTCCATCCACTATTGTCACTCATTTTCTGTGGTAAGCCATTGATATCCCTTTGCAGCGGTAAGTCGTTGATAACCCTATGCAGTGGTAAGCCGTTGACATCCTTATACAGCGGTAAGCCGTTGTGATCTCATCCAGCGATAAGCCGTTGTGACCCCATTCAGCGGCAAGCCGTTGACATCCTCATCCAGCGGTAAGTCGTTGTGATCCTCATCTAGAGATAAGCTTTTGTGATCTTTATCCAACGATAAGCCGTTGTGACCCCATTCAATGGCAAGCCGTTGACATCCTCATCCAGCGGTAATCCATTGTGATCATTATCCAGCGGTAAGCCATTGTGATCTCATCCAGCGGTAAGCCGTTGTGACCCCATTCAGCGGCAAGCCGTTGACATCCTTATCCAATGGTAAGCCGTTGTGACCCCATTCAGTAGAAATCCGTTGACATCCTCATCCAGCGGTAAGCCGTTGTGATCCTTATCCAGCGGTAAGCCGTTGTGATCCTTTTCCAGCAGTAAGCCGTTACGACCCCATGCAGCGGTAAGCCGTTGAGACCCCATGCAGCGGTAAGCCATTGACATCCTTATCCGGCGGTAAGCCGTTGTGATCCTATCCAGCAGTAAGCTGTTATGACCTAATCCAGCGATAAGTCGTTGAAACCCCCAATTGGCGGTAAGCCGTCATCAGAAGAACTACGTGGTCTTTGATTCCCTGCCACAGGGATACGTAGGAAGCCTCTTCAAGGCTCAAGCCCAAAACTATCATCATCCTTTTCCTCGGGCCTCCATACTGGAGTGCGTCCCAGCACCATGGGCCGCCTAACGTGTAATCCCCTCTTCACTTCTCATGGACACACCCTTCGTGACGTGATCGTCAGGTCTCTACTACCTCTTGTTTCTCACACTGAGCACGACTCACGTGGGCTTAGAGTAAGCATTGGTCATGGCAATGCCCTCGTCCAGGATGACGTTAAACTGTATGCCCTTGTCCCGCATGACATTAAACTGCACACCCTTTGAACTACGAGGTCTTTGATCCATGTCAAGGCATGGTACATAGGAAGCCTCCCTGAGGTTCAAGCCCACCCATCATTTATTCACGTCGAGTTCATCCTCATCCCGCAAAATGTTAATCTGCATCCCAGTCCAACGGTAAACCGTTGTGGCTCACCCTTCCGAACTATGAGGACTTTGATCCATGTCAAGGCATGGTACGTAGGAAGCGTTCACGCGGTTCAAGCCCACCACTAGTGGACCCATGGGTCTACTTTCACGTCGGTTCACCGACGAAACCAACCCGAACTACGAGGAATTTGATCCATGTCAAGGCATGGTACGTTGGAAGCCTCACGAGGTTCAAGCCCACCACCCATCGGACCAAGGTCCACCTCCACGTCGGTTCGCCGATGAAGCCCCCTTTGAACTACAAGGTCTTTGATCCATGTCAAGGCATGGTACGTAGGAAGCCTCCCTAAGGTTCAAGCTCATCTCCCATCGGACCAAGGTCCCTTCCTCACATCGGTTCGCCGACACCCACCTTCCGAACTACGAGGACTTTGATCCATGTCAAGGCATGGTATGTAGGAAGCCTTCACGAGGTTCAATCCCACCACTAGTGGAACCATGGGTTTACTTTCACATCGGTTCACCGACGAAACCAACCCAAACTACGAGGACTTTGATCCATGTCAAGGCATGGTACGTAGGAAGCCTCACGAGGTTCAAGCCCACCACCCATCAGACCAAGGTCCACCTTCACGTTGGTTCTCCAATGAAGCCCCCCAAACTACGAGGTCTTTGATCCATGTAAAGGCATGGTACATAGGAATCCTTCATGAGGTTCAACCCCACCACTTGTGAACCCCCGAGTCCACATACACGTTGGCCTTCCGTCGTCCAACCTGAACTACGTGGTCTTTGATCCATGCTAAGGCATGGTATGTAGGAAGCCTCCCAGAGGTTCAATCCCACCACCTGTTGGTCATCCCGACCTTATTCACGTTAGGTCACCAGCACCCGGGCAGCCCAGTGTGTAAGCCCCACATCATCTGGACCAAGGTCCACCTTCACGTCGGTTCACCGACGAAGTCCAATCTGAACTACGGGAACCTTGATCCATGTCAAGGCATAGTACGTAGGAAGCCTCACGAGGTTCAAGCCCACCACCAGTGGACCCCCGGGTTCACCTTCACGTCGGTTCGCTGACGATTCCCATCGGACCAAGGTCCACCTTCACGTTGGTTCGCTGACGACACCCATCAGACTAAGGTCCACATTCATGTCGGTCCTCCAGCGCACCATCCCGAACTACGCGGACTTTGATTCCCTTCCACGGGGATACGTAGGAGGTCTCTTCGAGGCTCAATCCCAACTTCACTGTCGCCCTTGCAATGGTCCCATTTCATTCCCCCTCCACTTCATTCATCCTTTCATCATCCACCCTGATTCTTACCCGGGCAGCCACATCCCGGTGGGATCATGCCATCCACACTCCTCGCTGCTCCTAGCAGTACCTGGGCCGCTATCCACGTGTAAGCCCCAACATGTCTCCGGGTCGTTGTCCTCTATGTACATCCCGATTCATCACCCCTTCAAACTATGTGGGTTTTGATCCCTGTCCTCTACACAGGGTACGTAGGAAACCTCCAAGAGGTTCAATCCCAACCAATGGTAATCCATGGTGGACCCCATCCTGGGGTGCACTTCCCCTGATCCGCCCTCAGTGGTGTTCAGATCAGCCATTACGGTGTGACATCCCCCCTCCTAGGAGCGCACCACCTCGGATCCGTCCTCATTGGGCATCCTAATCTATCCATCTTATAGGTATTTCCCCCTTGGTATGTACCAATCTGATCCGTCTCTATGGGACGTTCTGATCACCCTCGTTTCGTCTTCGCAAGACGTTAAACTCATGGCCTACCTCGTGATAAACATGAGATGCCTGAGGAAAACCTCGGAAGACACGCCTTTGGCATAACCGTGTTCGTAAGACATTAAACTCGCGGAATACCCTGTGTTAAACACAAGAATCTGAGGAAAACCTCAGATACATGCCTCGGGTTATGAACCCTTGAGATGCCCTCTTATGAGGAAGAATACAGGTTCCCCTATGTCCACGCACCCATAGATGCCCCGACATGCCTGATGTTGTCGTCTACTCCGACCGAAGGTCGCTACCATGTCAAGATCCTATGGAAAGTCTTGATGGAAGTAGTGTAATTAACCGACGTCCATGAAGATATGGCACTGGGAATGAGATTCACGAACAACGTATTAAATCTATGAGGGAGACCCGGACTAGGTGATGAGTTCTGAGGAGGAATCCACGGAAGGAATTACCGACATCCCATCATCCTGTTTTGATCAAGGAGCAGACATCCCTGAACAAGGAACGGATACCGCCTACCTTTGGAAAGCGGGAATGCGGGGCCACAGCAGTGCATCCTCACAGACGGATGCGTGCGCCCAGGCGAAAGCGTCGGAAACACATGTTTACTAAAAATGTTTCCAAAATATTTTTACTATTATTCTACAAAAATTAAGTAATTTTTACCAATGTTTTAATTTTTACTAAATGTTTTGAATGGAACATTTGTTTTTTCCAAATGAGGTACTTTGCGACTTTTTTGGTAAAATAATGAAAGGATTGTTTTTTAACTTATATATCATGAATGGGTTTTTCCACTTTCATGATTCCTTAATGTATTAAAGATTCCCTTAAAATATTACAAGGTTATTTTCAAATAAAATTTTGTATTCTTAAATTTCACAAAATTTTAATAAAAGAAAAACATTTACAAAGCAAAAAGGATAATTTCCTCAATAATTATTTTCAAATGATATATCAAAATTATTTTACATCTATGATATCATTATTTAATGTTACTTATGCATTACTGGGGATATTTTTAAAGGATAGTATACCAAATATTCTTATGCTTGTTTTATGTTTATAATGTAATGATATTTATGAAAGCCATTTCTTTTCCAATGGTTATGTTATGGTTGAGTAATGTTTATGAAACCCATTTCATTCCATGGGTCTTGATATGATGAATGGTTTATGTTATTGTGGCACACATCAGTATGGTTTTCATTATGTGATTGGTGGGGACTATATCTCTCCTATATCCATTGGGTAAGGTTTTATATATCATGGTATAACTATGGGAAACATGTTGATGGGATAGATCCACTATGGGAAGAAGGGGAAACTCGATCCCTTATAAGTAAATGACTATGACTGGATGGTGGTGTGTTTTTTGCAGTAGGTTTCATCCCTAGGAAGTTACTTGATAAGTTTTGGAAATTTTCCTTGACTTATAGGGAATGATATTACATGTTTATATGTCTTCCATAATTCTATGTTATGATTTCATGGTTTATTCACTTGACCCCATTATGATTCATGTATTTTGAACTACCAATATTTAATTCCATGAATCAATATTATGATATTTGATATACAGATTATTATTTTCAAATTTTATGCTCCTTTTTTCATACCCTTATTCTCATGTTATTCTTATGTGTCTTCCATGTTTACCCTTACTGAGCATCTGAGCTCATACCTTCTTCCGTTTCCTTTCCCCAGGTTATAAATAAAGGTTTTAAGTATGAGTACTAAAGAGGAAGATCTTTATGAGAGATTCTGAAAATCTTTCACCAAATTAGAAGAATGTATTCCCTATTTCATAATTCAATAAACTATTATGATCCTTGAGTATATTTTTGTGAAATATAATGAATATTCATTTAAAAAATGTAATATCTAGGTTGAAAATCTTGGGTCATTATAGTTGGTATCAGATCTAAGGTTTAGTCAACCATTGAAAACTAGGATGATAAATCTTTAGTGTAATCTCTATAGATATTTCTAAAGATATTTCTAGGGTTGTATCTAAGGATATGTCAAAGTATAGGTTATAATCCTAGAGTTTTCATAATGATCATGAACAATCTAGTATTAAACCTAAAGTGTAAAAGATTGATATTTTATAAGTAATTTTCATTGATTATGTGGTTCTACCATTATGATTAGTTTTTCTCATAATAGGATTTCAAGTTTTAGTCAATGAATGGATCCCAAAAGAACTATGTTAATGATGAATGTGACAGTCAGTACAATGTTTGTACTTCTACAAAACCAAATTTCATGGGAGAAAGAATTCAAAATCTTGGTGTTATGATCACACAAATGTTTTAGGCTATGAATCATACTGGAATTTCAAATGAGAAAAGGAGGGAACAATACTCTATTGAGTCCTTCATGAGGTAGCGTACACCATATTTTCGTGGGTATTCAGATTCAATAGTGGATGAACAATGGATTATTACCATTGATAATATTTTTTCACTTATCCAATGTTCAAAACATGATAATGTTATTTTGGATGTCTATCATTTGGAAGGTGAATTATATCAGTGGTGGAATCTTACCAAGAATACGAGGAAATAGGATGAAATTGACTCCATGGGATGGGAAGAGTTCAATAAATTATTTTCTAATATTTATTTTACTCATTTTATTCATACGAAAATGGATAAATACTTCTTTAAGATAAATCAAAAGGATGAATAATCTATTGGTACTATTGAGGAAAATTTTACAAGGGTTGTGAGGTACACTTCCTGCATTATCATCCAACCTAAAAGTAAGTTTGATTGATTTTTTAGTGGCCTAAAACCAATTTCGTAAGGGAATTAGCCATAAGGGACTTCTGTAGTTATGAATAAATCATATCATGTGCCATTAAGGTGGAAATGGTGGTTGGAGTTACGTATCAATCTCATGGTTTTGACAAGAAAATAAAGATTTAATTTAAAGACAAATATAAAAACCATGGAGAAAATCAGATGATTTTTCTTTTATGTTAAAATTGTGTAAAGAAGCATGGTGGATATTATCTTAAGGTGATTAGTAAATGTTTCATGTCTGTAAAGTTAGTTCATCTAGAAAATGAATTCCATTGTAATGTGAAGAATTTAGATAATTATGTGAATAGAGAGAAGGCTATACAAAATGAACCCTCATACATCAATTCTTTAAGTGTAAGGAAAATGGGCATTATGATAATTAGTGCCCAAATACAAGGGTTACAAATAAATATCGACATCACCAGCCTCTTAAAGATAAATACAAAGGGAAGTTACATGCAATCACTATTAGTGATGTGGAACATGATAATGAAGTGGTGTAATGATTGAGTATTTATGTAATGGAATTCAAGAATAATGTTATAGAATTAATTTTATAGTATTATGGAATAATGAAACATCATGTATTGGTCTACTATAGTTTTTACATAGGAATTTAAGATCATATGGGGAATGGTTCTGATAACCATGAAAATTGATTTGGGTGGTACGGTGATATATTTGAAAAACACTTGATTAAGGGAAGGATAACACTTAATAAGTGCACGATTTTAGGATAATTAAAAGTAGAGATGTTTGATTGTGATAAAATAAATGGGATAGTATTGATGACTTTGATTGGTAAGATAAAAAGGTGGTTTACGATATCATGGATTGAGTTTATAGAATTTTTGGATTTATGTTGTAATGAAAGAGTTAATTTTTGAAAGAATTCAAGTTTTCACTAAGGTTTTATGGTAATTTATGTTATTAGGATGTTTCAAGAGAATACATTATAATGGTATTCACATGTTTGGTATATGAAAATTAAGAACTACATTGTATTTTGGGGGATAAATGATAAGTTTAGTGACCTTGTTTCAAAAATATTGGATTTTAATCTTTTAGAAGGTTTATGAGGGTAACTATTTATGAAATTATTTACAATGAAAATTTAGATGAGGTTTTAGATATTAATGTTTCATAATATAAAAATTTATTCATATTGGATAGGATGTGCTAGAAATTTTGTTATAGTAATAACTAAAGATAGAATGAAAAACTTATCATCCCATTATGGATCTTATGATCCACTGGTTATTTATTAATTTCAATTTCAACTTTATCTTTTCATAGAGTAGTATATAAAGTGGAAATTGATCAAGGAACAAAAATAGAGTGATATTTTACTAATGATATGATATCAAGTAAGTATATATTGTAAAATGGTTTTTTTAAATAATTGGTTTCCCTATTATCATCGTTTTTTAGGATATTAATTACCAATTCAAGACCTATTTTTCTATGGTTTTATGGTCATTAACTTATCTTGAACATGTTCTCTATCACTCTCTATCAAAACTTGATAGTTAGTTTTCTATTCTATGTTAATGTTTTAACAT
Organism: Viscum album; assembly: GCA_963277665.1. Taxonomy (NCBI): domain Eukaryota; kingdom Viridiplantae; phylum Streptophyta; class Magnoliopsida; order Santalales; family Viscaceae; genus Viscum; species Viscum album. The sequence goes on from OY728135.1 coordinate 119,094,570, forward strand.
TCCACATATTCTCTCCTATTTGGAAACTTAGTTATGAGTTAATTTGTGTAATCATTATGTTCCCAACATTCTTTTGTAAAGGAAGTTTTAGTATTAATTTTTAGGATGTGGGTTTCTATGAAAGTAACATTCATGTATTAAAACATTGATGACCCCAATGAATTTTGAGGGTGAAATTAATTTTAAGGGGTTAGAATGTAACAACTTTATATTTTTAGGAAATATATTTTTATATAATTTTATTTCTTTAATATCTTTCATTTCACACTACCTTGTACTATGTTTGTGCTATATGCAACACCTGCTTAGCTAGTGTTACACACAACACCGAGTTTTTTTGAAAAAACATTTTATTATTTTCATTATTTAAACAATAAATTATAACCTAGACATAATATTTACATGTATGAATAAGATTAACTAAATTATTAAATTATTTATTACACATGTAAACCCCTTTTTCAATTTTAAAGGAAATATTTTTCTAAAAACTATTTAAATATGTAAAAGTGTTTTTAATACCAAGAAAATAAAAAAACTCTTCTTTGATTATAATAATGAAATATATATATATATATATATATATTATTAAATATAATTATTAACATTTATCCTATGTGTTTTCTTGATATAATATAAAAATAAAGCCTGTTTTATGCTTAAAAATTGTATTTTTTTTCTAAAAGTTGTTTTATCACCTCTTAATGGCGCACTTGTTTTAAAACTAAATTCTGAAACTTTTATAAATTATATTTAAAAAAATAAACCTATTTATAGAAATAGGGATATAAAAATTTACTTTGTTTTATTTTTTTCATTTTTCTGAGAAGTTTCATTTTATGGTGAATAGTGAAAAATACTAAATTTTAATTGAAAATTAATTTTTATTCTAACTTATTCACTGTGTTAAATTATATTTTTGATTTGTTTAAAAGTATAATTGTATAAATTGTATATTATTTAATTAAATTTATTTCATTGAAACCAATTTCACATTGAAATTGGATATACAAATATTTCAAACTCTTAGACTTTTTCACTTTAAAAACACATTTTATCATTCCGTCAATGGGATTAATTTTAAATTAATTTTTACAATTATATGTTTTTAATTTATAAAAATGAATTTAGTAATTTTAATAATAATTTTAAAATTCATTAAATAGGTCCCTTTTATTTTTGGACTATATGAATAGTAACTTTAGTAAATTTTATTACCACGGTTAAGGGAAAATCATATAATTAAGGGTAAGAATAATATTATAAATATTATAAAATTACCCTAAAACATTAAAAAAAATTATTAGATAATGTTAATGTTACCCTTAACATGTAATTTTATAAATTTAATAATTTAATAAACACTTTTCTATGAAAATTACTTGGATATTATTAAAATCAAAGAGATTGACAAAATGTCAAACTCTTACTTTTAATAAGTATAATATTTTTAATATGGGTTCAAATAAAATATATTCTCAACTATATATATTATTCTAAAAGATAAAATATTTATATACATCATGAAAATTTATTTTTAATTTTTAGTACAGAAAAAATTACCATTAATAATTACACAATGACGATGAAGTAATTATTCAACTAATGGAAAACACGATTAAGTGATATTAAAAATATTAAAATATATATATTTTTAATTACATAAGGTGATACAAGAATTTATAGGTTAATATATAATTTTAGGGGATATTAAATAATTTTTTTGAAGTTATCTTGTTTTATTTATTTTATAAAAATCAATGTAATGAATAATGTAAAAATTTACAATAATGATATTTTATGAAAATAAAATTTTATTTAGTTAGTTTAAAATGATAAAAAATATTAAATAAAGAAGAATTGGGAAAATTTAGGTTTCAAATATCAAAATTGTACCATTTATGGTTCAATTTAAACCTTATATGTAAAAATATAAACCTTTCGATACTGAAAATGTTATTACCATAGTTAAAATTGAAATAGGTTAATTAAGGGTTAATAAAAAAGATATGGTTTAAAGTTGCATGAAAACCTGTATAAATTATATTTTTTGATTTTATTAACACAAAATAACACGTTATATTTTAATCCATTTCCATTTCAAGGTACTTGGATTGAGATTTAATTTATTATAAATTAATCTTTTGGGAAAATTCAAAAAGTTCATCTCACCTTCATTATAAAAAGGACACCTCCTCCCTCATCTCATTACATCACATTGAGTCTTATATCTTGAAAATATATATCAAATTCTATTATAAACATCACTATATACATTTTATAGGTCATTTTCTTCCCTAAGGACCAGTTCTAGAGCCCTTTAGAGGAGATCTAAAGGAGATGTTCAAAGAAGAGGTAATCACTCAAATGGATCACTCTCTTTTTATACTCTTATATATATATATATATATATATATATATATATATATTATAATTCATAAAATAATAACTTAATAATACTGAATATTCTTAAATTTTATTTTGATTGTTAACATGCCATTATACATCCTTATTCCCATCGAATGAGAAGTGAAGGTATCGCTCGTGCATACGTACGGCTTACCATCTCCACGTAGAAATACAATTAATTTTCCCTAACCATTTTTTATGAATAGGAATTAAGATTGGTTTAATGATTATATGTTATATTTATGAAATAGTTATACTTTTATAATTATATCATATCTATATTTTTATCACATAATATTTTAGTAAATGATAACTTCGCTCATGTGTACATATAGCTTACCATCTCCATGGTACGATGTGATTCATTTTTCATATATATTTCACAAGGATGGTAATAAGGTTGAATTTTAAGAATATATATGATATATATAACATAATAATTATTCTATAAATTATGGTACCATGATCAAAGTATAAGGTTCGTGACTATCGAACCGAAACATACTTGAAAAACAAATAATATATCACTCATAATAGTGATTTTAAATTTTTTATAAACGTGTGATAAGATGTTATAAAAAATAATAAATGGTATTATTGATATATATTTATGTAATAAATGTATAATAAATCCATAATTATTATACATGTGGTTTTAACATGAACAAGTAAAGGTGATATTTTAGGTAAGGGATTTTTGTCTCTTTCTTATTTCTCTGCGATACATGCCTTATACACTACTTGATTATTTTGTCTGCTGTACATACTACCCGTTAGTATATTTTATGATTATTATAATTAATATTATGGTATTTTAATTTCCATATAATTTTCTTTATTTCATGGGGAATATAGTTCTACTAATTATAAAGTGGTAAGTTTTAATTCTACAATCTAATTATTATTCAAGATTTTTTATATGTAAGTATCTGTTGGGGAATATTTATCTTATGTGGCCATGTTTCCCAAAAATGTTTTAAAATATATTTTTACTATTATTTTAAAACTATTTAAAGTAATTTTAACCCATGTATTAATTATTTTTAAATGGTTTGAAAGGAATATTTTTTTTCATATTTCAAATGAGGTACTTTGTGGCTTTTTTGAAAAAAGGTTGAAATAAAGGTTGTCTTAACATATACTACATGAATGGAATTTTCCAATTTCATGATACCTTAATGCCTTGAATCTTTCCTTTCAATATTAAAGGTTTATATTCAAATAAAAAAAATTCTTTTAAAATTGTGTGTAATTTTAGGAAAAGAAAATTTTTTGAAAGTTGAATGGATATTTTCCTCAAGAATTATTTTCAAATGATCTAAAAAACTTATTTTATGTCTACATTATCATTATTTGATGTTACTTATACTTTATAGGATATATTTTTTAAGTATAATATCCTTGTTATTCCTATGGTTGGTTTATATTTATGATGTCATGGTATTTATAAAAGCCATTTCTTTTACATGGGTTATGTTATGATTGAGTAATGTTTATGAAGCCCATTTCATTCCATGGGTTCTAATATGATGAATGATTTATGTTCTTATGGCACAAAAATTTATGGGTTTCATTATTTAATGGGTGGTACCTATATATACCTTCAATTAATTGGGTAATGATTTATATCTCAAGAGATAATGATGGGAAACAAGTCGATGGGCATGATCCACTATAGGAAGAAGGGGAAACTGGATCCCTTATAAGGAAAGGACTATGACTAGGGATGGTTATAGCAGCCCTATCATCTTAAAAATATTATTACATGATTTTATGAATAATTAACCATAAAATTACAATCCAATGATTGTAAATTCTAGTATATTAGTAATATTATATACATAATTTGAAAGCATGAAGCCAAAATTAACAAAAAAATCTTTTTTTAATCTTAATAATGAGATTCTAACATCATTTGAGCCTATAATATGCATATGATACCCTGGGGAATAAATTAACAAGGTATGACCTAAAAATCCCAATAATGGAATAAGAATATGAATAAATCATAGAACATGGGTTAGAAGGCAGAACATGATGGCATAAAAAGGCATGAATATACATAAGGAATCATAACATATGTAATCATGGCATCGTAGGAGATATGAAAATACATAAAACATGACATAAGCATGATTCAAGGATCATTTCACATGTAGTATCATGAGTCTAGTCTAACCACAAATATCATTACACATGTAGCATGATTGAAGGCTAACCAAGAAGACCATTGCACATGGAGCTTGAGTCAAGGCTAACCACCAAGACTGTTGCACATGAAATCTCAGGAGACTAAACATTACCAATTGTATTGTAGAAATATATGGTTTAACCCATCATAAAATGTTCTTGAATATGTGTCCCACATGAAGAATCATACATAAGGAATCAAATATAAACATAAGGGTTACCCATGGAAAGAATTGGGTATCATAATCACAACAAAGGCATAACAAAAAGAATATCACAATGGTTTCCATGAAATAAAATATTTAAATAATAAATGGAAATTAATAAGGTAAAATACTCATATATATTGATAATTTATGTCAAACTGATGTGAAAACATGTAAAAATAGGGTCTAATAAACTTTATAAACAAAACATTTTAGTGCAGTTTAAGGTAAATATTAAAGATTCTGTAAATCAGAAAAGGCATAATTGTTTGTATAAAACCGGAAATTAACCAACATATTTTTTCATAATAAAATGATTAATTTTAGATAAATAATGGTTGATTATGAAATTTTATATATGGTACTTCAAAATAGGTAATAATTCATGAAGTTCCCTTTAATCAATCTTGCTTTTAAGAATAATCCAGAAGGGTTCCTTTTTAAAACATGTATTTCCATATCAAATAAGGATTATATTATCTATATACATGATTTTGGAACATATAAACATAATATATAAGAGTTAAAAAAATAAATAATAATTACATTGAGATAAATAAATATAAAAAGTAACCTGAAAGAAAAAATGGATGTTCGGGCTGAATCCCTAACCTTATGTCCAAAATGGTTGTTCATTTGATCTTAATGTCCTAGATAATTTGATTAAATCCATTAATTAGTTAATTAAGAACCTTTTATAAAAGTTATTTGATTTATTATAATTTTATGAAGTTAATTTATGTATTTTTTTAATGGGTTATGAGATTCAATTTCATCATTTGGGAAAATTGTTTTCCTTGGTTTTCAAGATCGATTTACTTTCATACATGTACGAAAAATTCTGTAAAATGAGAATGGTTATACAAAATTGAAGTTATATGTTATAAATTTATATCTATAATATTAAATTATTATATAATTCATTGGTAATTTTATTTGAGTATGAATCATAAGATAATACGTCAGTGATATTCATTTTGATTATTTTGGCGGTTTTTCATCATCACAACCTAGTTATATTTTATTAATTAATATTATGTACATAAAATGGTTCCAAAAAATTAAATGGGTTGAAATAAATATATTATAATATTTATTATCCATAAAATGGTTTTATGACCATACTTGAAGGTATTAATGTAAATTTAAAACTCATCGTCCTTGAATGTGATAAATTTACATGTTATAGGTGATGTTTTCATTTTTAGAAAACAAAAGTGGAGAAAATGATGATGGATTATTCCATTAGAATAATAAAATTATATTATATTTAAGTTAAAAGAGTTATCATACCATTTTTATGAGGGTAGGTGATGAGATAAAAATAAAAGAAAATAACATGAAAAGAAATTAAAAGAAAAGAAAGAGGATTTTACCTATTTAATCCTTCTTATTTAGAACCTCCTTATGGGGATTGGTTTTGGTATTTTATTAAGACCAAAGTCTATTGGAAGTGGCGTAAGGAATTAGGGAGATATTTTTTAAGAATTTGGATATGTCTCAATGCCTGAGAGGTGTGAGGATAAGTGGTGGTGAGGAGTGGTATTTATAGAGGAGGAGAGGGGTGTTTTCTCATTATTTTATTCATTAGTTTATTATTTTGGCTCAATAATATCATTAGTTTGAGATTTATCACCAAATATATTAAAATAATGAATTATGTTATGATATTATGGGTTTAACTCATTCATATGTCATCTATGACTCAATAATTCATGTATTTTTCTTTTATCGTAAATTATTGTATTTTATTATTCACAAAAAATTCAAGTATTTTAGAAAAATACAAAAAACTCACCCTAAATATTTTTTGACATGTAGAATTCAAAAATAAACTCCATTATAAGAAGATAATTTTATAAAAATGTGAAAATTAATTTTTAAATAAAATCATCAATTATTTGAAAAATACCAATTTTAAAATTATTACTCATTCTCAATCACTTTGAAAAATTAATTAAGGTATCATAAAATTATCTTATAATAATAAGACAAAAAATAGTTATTCAGGAATCTATTTTATGAAAATAAATTTTCTTTTAAATCATTATAATAATGATAAAATTATAAAATAAATAATTATGTTTCACAAAAATATCAACACTTGATTTAACATTTTTAAAACATTTGTTTACTTATATTATGGTATAATTATATTATATTTTCATTTACAAGATGCCTAAATTTTATTTATAGTTTCATGGATGAGGTAAATATTCTATTGGTCGGTTTACTATTCATAAGGTCCATATTAGTATTCCAATGGTCAAGTTACTATTCCACTGTTATAGGTTCCTCAACATCTTGAAATACCTCATATTCCATTAATTATTCATTTATAATGCTTTTATTGTGTTCTAAATGTGATTTTATTTGATTTATACTTCATGGCATAATTATCAGAAGTGAATTTTTTTGATATAATTCTAGGTTGTTACATCCCCCCCCCCTTATGAAATTTCTCCCTTGAAATTTCGCCCATGAAATTTCTTTTTTACAAACTATAGTGCAAACAAGTGAGGGTACTTACCCTTCATCTCTCCCTCAAGTTCCCATTTTTTGTCTTTGTACTTATGGTTCCGGCATATTAATTTTACCAGGTGAGTAATATTTTCTCATAGAACTTTCTCTCTAGGGTTCAATATCTTCACTAGCTGCTTCTCTTAAGAGAGATAATTTTACAATTGTACCACCTATGAATTCAATACATTTGAGGGATCCTATGTGTACTTACTCAAGTGGGATACATAGAATACATCATGTACTTGATACATGGTTGGTGGAAATTCTATTCGATAGGCCACAACTCTGACATGATCAAGAATCTTGAAGGGGGCGATGTACCTGGGACTTAGCTTTCTTTTCTTCCCAAATCACATGATCCTATCCCATGTAAATATGGGTAGGAATACCATGTCTCCATACTTAAACCCAAGGTATCTTCAATGATTATCATCATAGCTTTTCTATCAAATTTGGGCTTCCTTGATGTTCTTATGAATTGTTTTCACCTTTTCCACCATTTATTCGACCATTTCAAGTCCTAGTATCTTACATTCACCGGTCTAATCCCAGAATTCCATTGGTATGAATCTTTTCCTATAAAGGGATTCATATGGGTAAATTTAGATGCTTGATTGGAAACTATTGTGGTATGAAAACTCAACCAACGGTAGATATTGGTCTTATCCTCCCTTTAATTCCATAAAACATGCCATCAACATATCTTTCAATATATAAATAGCCCACTCATATTGGACAAAATTTTGAGGATGATAGGCCATACTGAAGTTCATCTCAGTGTTTAGAGCATGTTGGAAACTTTTCCATAACTTGGAGGTGAATCTCGGATCTTGATCAGATAAAATTTAAAGTGGAACTCCATTTAGCCTTACCACTTCTCTAATATATATCCATACAAGTTGATTCATGGAGGAGACCTATCAATTTTCAATAAAGTGATCTATCTTTGTAATATTGTTTACAACCACCCATATTGAACTATTTCTTATGGATGTCTTTAGAAGTCTAGTAAAGAAGTCCATGGTGATTGTTTTCCATTTCCATGTTGGTGTGAGTAATGGTGGAATCATCCCTTTAGATGTTTCCATTTAAACGTTCACTTTATAACATACCAGGAACTTTGATTTATATTTAGTGATCTCCTTATTCATATTCTCCCACTAGTATTTTTCTCAGAGATCTTGATACATCTTGGTTCTCCCTAGGAGAATAGAGAAGGTTGAGAAATGTACATCATTTAGAAGATCTTTATTTATCTCTAAATCAAATGGTAAACATGGTTATGACCCAAATATTATGACTCCATCCTCATCGATCTTGAACTTAGAGGATTTTACATTTTGGATAGCTTCTACCATTTTCTGAATTTTCACATCATTCCTTTGAGCATACTTATTTTTTTCTATAAGGGATAGTTGAGAAATTATTTAAGAAAGTATTGATGATGTTCCTTCCTTAATGATTCCCATGTTCGTCCTTTATAGGTCTAAGAATATTAGATCATTTTTTATTCTCAACATTGATAACGTTTCAAGATCCTTTCTACATAGAGAATCATCCACCTTATTTGATTTACCATAATGGTAATGGATTGAGTAGTTATAATATTTCATGCTATAACCATATTTACTGGCACATATAAAGCTCCTTCTATGTGAATATATATTTAAGGAACTTATGATCAATATATATCTCACACTTCACCCCATAGAAATAATTCCACCATATTTTTAATGCAAAGATCACAGCTACCAAATCCAAATCATGTGTTTGATTGTTTCTCATGAATTTTCAACTTCCTCATGGAATAGGCTATCACTTTATCATTTTTCAACAGTACATAGTCTAAGACCTTCTTTGAAGAATATTTGTACAATATAAATAGTTTCCCACTTTTCGGTAGTGTAAGAACCGGTGTAGTGATAAGAATCTTTCTTAACTCTTTGAAGTAGTATTCACATTCAATAATCCAAAAAAACTTCACTCACTTCTGAGTCATCTTGGTTATCGGGTTTTAAAATCATGATTTGTTCTTAAAAATTCTTTGGTAATACCTAGCTAGACTAAGGAAACTTTGGATCTCCGTTAAATATGTTATCTGGGGCCCCTCATCGATTGCCTTTATCTTATAAGGGTCCACATATATTCCTTTACTGGTGATAAAAATACCCATGAATGATACTTCCTCTATCTAGAACTCACATCTACTGTACTTTTCATAGGGTTTCTCCCTTCATAAAGTCTTTTGTAGATTACTCAAATGCTCCTCATGCTATTTCTTTCTTTCTCAGTATATCATAATATCATCGATAAAGACTGCAACAAATTTTTCAATGTAATATCTAAACACTCTATTCATTACATCCATGAATATTGTAGGAGAATTAGTGAGTCTGAAGGTAATTACTATGAACTCATAGTGTACAGACCTTATTCGAAAGGAAATATTTGGAATATCTTCTTTCCTTTCCTTTAATTGGTGATATCCTAACCAAAGGTCCACTTTAGATAAATAAATAGACACGCATAGTTGATCGAAAAAGTTATCTATATGTGAAAGTGGATACTTTTTCATTGTTGTGATTTTATTAATATCACTATATTTGATATCGAGGTTCATTGAACCATCCTTATTCTTAATAAATATGACTAGTGTACCCCATAGTGAAGCACTTGGGAATATAAAACCCTTGTCTAGATTCTCTTGTAACTGGTTCTTCAATTCTTCCTATTCAACGGTGGTTATTCTATAGGGTGTATTTTATATAGGTAGAGATCTAAGAATAATTTCAATTGAGAACTCAACTTCTCAGTTAGGAGGAAGACTAAACAACTCTTCAGGGAACACATCAGTGTAGTCCCTCATAATGGGAATGTCTTCGATCATGATTCTCTCCTTTGTCTGAATCATTTGAGCTAGATATGATTTCTCATAAGGTAATAATATCCATAGTTGAGATGATTATTCTAAAGAAGTTTCAACTTCTTCCTTATACTTGTAAATAATGGTTGGATGCTTCAAGATGTGAAAAGTGATCTCCCTTTCCTAAAATTTGATGTAGTCCTTGTATAAAGATACTCAATCCATTTCCAAAATATCATCAAACTCCACCAAAGTAAGTAGAAAATGATTTTTTGGGAGGTTCAGTCCACAAACATTAGTTGTGGATGAGTTATATACATTGGATGTAATAATTGTTCCTTTTTCTATTCTCATAGATAACTCAACCTCTATATTTTTTTATGGTGTTTGAATAGTTCTACTAAACTTGAAATATATAAAAGAATACATAGAACTAGAATCTAATAGTATTTTCTCTATTCTTGAATAAATAACTAGTGTACCTGTCACCACATCACTATCATAGTCCACCTTAGTAGCGGTGATAGAATATTACCTTCATTTCAACCATGGAGTTTATTGTTGATTACCTCAAACCACCCTTGTATTAGGGAAATGGTTCACATAATGCCCATGTTCCTTGTAGTTGAAACACTGATCTACAGGTTGAGTGTTGATCTGAATCGTCTTTTCTTCTTCTACATTTGAGGTATTCTTCATATCTATTTGGGATTTATTAGCCAAATTCCCATCTCTTCCACATTTTTACCATCTCTTGATTCTTTTTAGATAGTTCCCAGGATTTTTCTTCCTACAATTTTGACACATTGGATATTGGGTTTTCATTAAATCATGGGATTTATCTTTTGATCCTCCCATATTAGACATAATTTTCTGCTTTTTATTGTTACTCCCATGATATCAATAAGATTATCTAATCTACATTTCAAACATTAGGAAACAACGTAAAATCTCTTTGTAGCTGCCAAAGTCTCTAATTTAAAATAATATTCGTAGACTCAACTTTAGTCAGTTAAAGAAGTGATCTACCTTGCTTTCGGTGTTCATGAAAAATCTATAGGCGTACCGTGTACTGCTTGTAAATTTTTCCTTGTATGACCTTATAGACTTGTCTTCCTTTTTCTTCAATATGAGGAACTCCCTTTCCATCTTAATATGAATAGTTCGGGGAAAATATTTATTGAAAAATATTTTCTTGAAATCTTCCCATTCCATGGAATAAATTTTCTCCTTGGACTTCATGTTCTTGATCAGTGTCCACCACTGATCAGCTTCCCCATCAAAATAATAGACCTCCAGTACAATTTTTTCTTCTTTTATGTATTTAAGGATAGATAATATCTATTCAATAGAGTTAATACATTTTTCCAAGATGACTGGATCATAAGATCCACTAAACATGGGAGGACTTTTTCATATGAAGGATTTGATGGAAACATTCTCTCTATTTGGAGAAGGAAGGAATTACAAAAGATTCAAGTTATTATTCATAAGTTAAGACGGTTTAGTAAGTATATTCATGATGTTTTGAGCACCCGTTCCAATCATATTTGGAATTTCATTAAGTAAATAGTCACATTTCATATCACATTGATTATTGGAACGGGTTCTCCTATTTACAACCATTGACTAAAAGAGAAGGTATAATTAGAGGGGCTTTAATACTTAGCTAATAAGCATATAAAAATAAAACATTGAACATAAAAGGATAAAATTATAAATGAAAAGTATATCCTAACTTGTGATACTCTAAGTTTCAATCTATTTTATCCATGGTTATAGGAATACCCTTAGTGTTCTTACTAAAGTGATCTAGTCCAAATCTCTAAAAATAATTAGACCTTACTCTGATACCAACTATAGTGGCCCTATCATATTACACATATTATTACATGATTTTAAGAATAATTAACCATTAAATTATAAAACCAGGAATGTAAATTCTAATGTATTTGAAATATTAGATACAAAATTATAAATAATGAAACCAAAATAAAAACATCTTTTATTTAATCTTTATAATGAGCTCATAAATTCCTTTAATCCCTTACATATGCATAAGAAAACTTGGTGAATATATAAACAAGGGATGAGCTAAAAATCCCAGTAATGAAATAAGAATCTGAATAAATCATAACATATGGGTTAGAAGTCATAAAATGATGGCATAAAAAGGCATGAATATACATAAGGAAGCATGACATATGTAATCATGGTATCATAGGAGATTTGGAAACAACATAAAACATTATATAAAAATGATTCAAGGATCATTGCATGTGTAGGATCATGATTCAAGGCTAACCACCAAGACTATTGTGCATGGATCACGAGTCAAGGCTAACCACCAAGACCGTTGCACATAGAGCATGACTCGTGGTTAACCACCAAGACCATTACACATGACATCTCATGAGACTAAACATTACCCAATGAATTGGAGAACTATATAGTTGAACCCATAATAATAAGTTCATGAATATGTGAAACCAATAAAGAATCAAACATATGGAATCAAACATAACATAAGGGTTACCCATGGAAAGAATTGGGTATCATAATCATGTCAAAGGCATAAAAAAGGTAATATCATAATGGTGTCTGTGAAATAAAATATTTAAATATTAAATGAACATTAATAAGGTAAAATTGGAATATATCATGATAATTGATGTCAAACTGATGTGAAAACATGTAAAAAAACTTTATAAATAAAACATTTTAGTGCGGTTTAAGGAAAATATTAAAGATTCTTTAAAATAGAAAAAGCATAATTGTTTGTATAAAACCATAAATTAAGAAGATAGTTTTTCATGGTAAAATTAGTGATTTATTGATAAATAATTATGGATTAAAACATAATATAGATGTTACTTGAAAACATGTAAGAAGTCATGAAGTTTCTTTTAATCAGGCTTGCTTATCAGGAAGAATCGACAAGGGAACCTTTTTAAAACTTATATTTACCCATAAAATATGGATGATTTGATATGGATACAATATTTTGGAACATCTAAAAATAATTTAAAATATTTACACAAAAAAATAAACATTAAATTGAGTAAAAGAGATATAAAGAGTAACCCAAAGGAAAATGGAGGTTCGGGTAGAGTCCCTTACCTTATGTCTGAAACAGTTCTACACTTGATCTTAATTTCATGGATAATCAAATTTAATTCAATAATTAATTAATTCATAAAATTTTATAAATTTATTTTATTTATTATAATTTTATTAATTTCATTTATGTTCTTTTTTATGGGTTATTAGATTCAATTTCATCATTCAGGAGCATTGGTTTCCTCGGTTTTCATGATCAATTTACTTGTATACATGTACGAAAAATCATGTAAAATGAGAATAGTTTTCCAGAATTTAAGTTATATTTTATTAATTTATATCCTTAATATTAAATTATTATAAAATTTATTGGTTATTTTGGGGTGTGTATTAATCATTAGATAAGACGTTGGTGATAATCGTTTAGATTATTTTGGCAGTTTTTCGATCAACACAAACTAATTTTATTTTATTAATTAATATTATGTTTATAAAATGGTTTCAGAACATTAAATGGGTTAAAATAAATAAATAATATTTTTTTAACTATAAAAAGTTTTATATTACCAGCCTTTAAGTAATTAATGGAAATTGAAAACTCATCGTCCTTGGATGCGATAAATTAACACGTCACGGATGATGTTTTCATTTTTAGAAAAAAAAAGTGAGGGGGAAATGGTTATGGATTATTCCATTAGAATAATAAAATTATATTATATGTAAGTTATTGGAGCTATCATATCATTTTTATGATGGTAGGTGAGTAGATAATAATAAAATAAAATAACTTGAAAATAAATGAATGGAATGAGGATTTTACCTTCCGAATCCTTCTTCTTGAGAATCTCCTTAGGGGGATTGGTTTTAGTATTTTTTAAGAAAAAAGTCTCCTGAACATGGTGTAGGGTATTGGGAAGATATTTTAATAGAATTTGGGTAAGTCTCAAAGCTTGAGTGGTGTGAGGATAAAATGTAGATAGGGTGGTATTTATAGGAGAGGAGAGGGTGTTTTCTCGTTATTTTATTCATTAGTTTATTATTTTTTCTCATGAATATAAATAGTTTGATAATTATCCCCAAATATATTAAAATAATCAATGATTATTTTATATTATGAGCTTATATTAGTCATATACCATCTATGAATCAATAATTCGTGTATTTAACTTTTATCGTAAATTATCGTATTTTACTATTCACCAAAAATTCAAGTATTTTAGAAAAATCTCCAAAAAATCACCCAAACCATTTATCAATGTGTAGAATTCAAATATTAGCTAATTTTTATGAAAATAATTTTATAATTATGATAAATTTAATTTTTAAATAAAATCCTCATTTATTTGAAAAATACCAATTTTTAAATTATTACTCATTTTAAAACACTTTGAAAAATTAATTAGGGTCTCATAAAATTATCTTATAATAATATGAAAAAAAAAATTACAAATCTATTTTTTGAAAATAAATTTTCTTTTAAATAATTATAATAATGATTGAATTGTAAATAAATAATTTTATTTCACAAAAATATTAATACTTAATTTAACATTTTCAAAACACGTATTTACTTATACTATGATATAATTATATCATATTTTCATTTATAAGATTCCTAAATTTTATTTATACTTTCATGGGTGAGGTTACTATTACATTGGCCAGTTTTCTATTTATAAGGTTTATATTACTATTCCAAAGGTCAATTTATTTTTCCATTGGTATAGGTTCTTTAATAATTAGAAATACCTTTTATTCCATTCATTATTTATCTATAAGGTTTATATTGTATTCTATATGTGATTTTTTATTATTTATACTTCATGGAATAATTATAAGAATGGAATTTCCATTGATATAATTCTGGGTTGTTACAATGGTGGTGTGTCCCACCAAGTAGGTGTATCCCCAATGAATTTCCCTAATAAGTTCTGGAAATGATCCTTGACTTAGAGGTAATGATATAACATGTTTATGTGTCTGCCAAAATCCCATGTATTATTTTTTTGTTATGAATTTAAAGTTTATGATCTTGACCCCATTACGAATCATGTCTTATGAACTAGCAATATTTAATCTTAGGATTAAATATTAATATCTTTGTTATTTAGGGTATTATTGTAAAATGTTATGCTCTTATTTTTATACCCTTGTTCTCATGTTATGCTTATGTATCTTTCATGTTTAACCTTACTGATTATATGACCTCACCCTTTATTTTTTTTCCTTTACATAGGTTAGAAATAAAGTTTTAAATTAGGATTAACACATGGAATATGTTTATAGGATATGTTGAACATATTTTACCAAATTAGAATAATTTGTTCCATGTTTCCGAAGTCACTATACTATTACAATTATAGGTCATATTTTTGTGTAATATAATGAATATTCATCAAAAAATATTTGATATCCATGTTGAAATTCTAGTTCGTTATATAGGGGGAACCCCCAACAAAGATCATAGTATAGGAATAACATAAAAAAACACAAAAAACATTCACTAAACATTTAGTTTAGGAGGGTACATAAACTTCTAGACAAGATTTTTTATGTATATATAAGAATTTCCCATCTTGTTCTTTTTTGTAAATTTCTATTAATAGGTTTAATATGTCCATGTATTCATCTACAAGAAAATTATGATGGAAATAATCCATAAAAAGTATAATTTTTTTTGAGGTACCATCTGACTAGATCCCAATTTATTCTATGGGGATCCCTTATCTTCATTATTTTTTCAAATCCTCTGGTAATAAATCTGGATTTTAGTACCTTTACTCTCTAAATTATTTCATAGTAGCCTTCCTAAATTTAACATACACTAATTTCATCCTTTCATTGAACAGTTGGGGAAATGAAAATCCCAAACTCACATTGAACCCAATTTAGAGAATTTTGAAATTGGGGTTACATTCCCACTATAAAGACTCAAAGATTTCCACCACCTTTATAGTGGGATCTTTGTAGGGCACTTTATCCTATTTATCTAGGACTATGACTAGATTTTTCATTTCAAACTACTTTCTGTTGGATTTTTAAGCTTAGTGTTGTACTTAATTTCCTTGCATCTCTTACTTTGGTTAACTGAGTAACCCCCCAAATCAAATTTACCCTTCTTCTTGTCCAGAAATTTTTGTCCTATCACTCTAGTTTAATCTCTGATTTTTCTAGAGAATATTCTTATTAAATGTGAGAAACATCCTCTAAAGATACAGGTACCTTTTGATCCTTCTCAAAGACTGCAGACTCAACTCCAAGAAGTGAAATGTTATTTTTCACCTTTATACTAGCACCATTAATATTGACTCCCAAATTCATGGTTATGGTTGACAGTACCTGTTGATAAGATACTCCTAAATTTACCTAGTATATATAAGGTTTCCTCCAATAATTTTTAATATATAGACTCAGAGGGAGGATCCACCCTTCCAAAACATCAACTATCTTCAAGAGACGGGCGTGGTAAGGTCAACTCCCTTCTGGTACAAAGAGGGGTCCTAGGAAACTTGGTGAAGATGAGAATCAATGGGAATATGTGTTCAGGGGGTTATTTTGAGGTGGTTTCAAGCTATGAATTCAATGTAATAGGGATCCCACTACTTCTAAATTGGGCTAAAAATAATAATTCTCAATGAAAACAATCGAATCAGTGTCATACATGTGAGAAACTAATTCATGGGGAGGACCTTCTCATGTCTATCGATGACAAGCCTATTATAGATTCCCTAACTGTAAGAAATTCACACAATGGTTAGTCCATGATACAAACACCACCACTTTATGGAATTGTAAATACTCTCTGATATTAATTTAGACAACCTCAACTAGGGGCTTGGACATATCCACTTCAATTAAAATCCGTAAAGAAATGGGGTGGACCATGAATTTAGACCTATTGTCAAATCACAAGAAATGACCTACCAGATTGCTGGGAATTATAAGGATGGATGGATTTTGGAAGGGGAGTGGTAGTTTTAGGAAACGTAACCATATCTCTATAGATAGATGATCCTTCAACATATAGAAGTCATATGTCCATCTAAAGAGTGATAAATTTGAACTTTTAAAAATTTCTGGGGACTATGACCAGGATAAAGCAAGTTCATCTTCATCAGGGAATTGAATCAACATGTGAAGGGAGTCTAGGAGACCTACAAAATCTCAATCCTTTAAACCTCAAGAGGTGTTAATTAACCCATAAAAGTTATCCTTCAGTGGATGTCGGTGGCCAAAATGAGCAACCAGCGAGAGGCAAAGGAGGTAAGAGGCCTAAAAGACTCCTAGAGGGAGAGAGCAAGATGAGGGATCCTAGCTTCAAGATGGGGGAATTTAGGGCTCAAAAAAATTGATATAAAAACATGATGGGAATAATTATTAGTGAAATAGAGGAAGGTATTATGGTGATATGACAATAAAGGAAGATCCCCCCCTCCTCAGCGGCTAGGGGCGGTAGCCAGAGTGGCCATCACCATGAGGAAACTGTTTCTAGGGCATCACCCTAGCTTCTAAGGATCCATAGAATTGCTTAATTCATTTTAGGTTATCTCATTATTACAAATGATTTTTTCATAAATTCTCATTCTTATCCTCCCTAATTTTAGATCTTATTATGAAATATGTGCCTTTCTATAGAACCCAAAATACCAAATTTTCTTTGAGGAGTTGAAGAATAGGTCAAAACTACATTCATCCTGGTATTATTGGAACTAAGTGATGGGTATACCATTTATTATGATGACTTGGTTATAAGGATCAAGCATGTGTTGTTGAAGGGTAATTCAATGGTTATTAATGGTCCATGTCAATTTTCTGGTACTTATTATGAATCAACCAACACACAACTTATAACTTTCAGTAGATATTTATGAATTGAAATCACAGTGTCACTACCTCTTTGGTGAGAATTGTATGGTTTATAAAAATCACAAGAGTTTAAAGGATATCTTTTATCAATGTGATCTAAATCATAAGAGGAAACTATATAAGTATTTGTATACTTTTTTTATTGACTTATAATATAAACATTGTAAAGGTAATATGGTGGATGATACATTGATTTATAATTTGTATGATTATGACGTTATAGAATCAAATGAGGAATGGAAACTCATTATTTTGTTTATAGAAATTTGATTGGATGTTCCCAAGATGGGTGATAAAATATATTTTTCTAATATGGTAGTTATAATGAAATGTGTTGCTATGTGGGATTCCCTAAATTGTGTGGATGCCCCAAATGAATGGTCATAAGAACATAACATGAGACTGTATGTTAATAAGTTATTGGTTGTTACATCCTCAATGAGGGAGAAAGTACTAAAATAGTTTCACCATTCAAATTGTGAATTTCACACTCATGAAAATATATATAAGGATTTAAAATTATACTTTTATATATCTGGTATGAGAAAGGATTTGGGGTCCTATGTCAAAAAATGTCTTAACAATCAAAGATTAAATACTGAACATAAGATGCTAATAAGAATGTATCAATCATTGCTTATGCCAATTTTTAAGGGGGTTCAGATAGTTATGAATATTTTGGTGGCTTTAACAAAGACCATGAAAAACCATGATTCCATTTTTATGGTCATTGAGGGACTAAACAAATTAGCTCACTCCATACCAATACTAAAGAATAATATAGTGGAAGACTTAAAAAATATATATATTTGAGAATTTCTAAATATTAATGGTCTATTGAGAGTGATTGTATCTGATATAGATCCAAATTTCACTTCTATATTTTTAAAATATTTTAAAATTTTATGGGTACATATTTGATGTTTAGTATAATGTATCATCTTCAAATGGATGGTCAGACTGGGAAAATGATACAAATATTGAAATATATTGTTTGATCATATTTCATGAATTTTGTAAATCCTTGTAGGATCATATCACTTTGGTGGATTTCTCATAAAATTATAGTGATCAGAGTATGATTGGTATGGTTCCCATTAAGTAACTTTATGGGAGATCATATTATTCCTCATTATGTTGGGTATAAGTGGGAGAAGATTATTTGGTAGTCCCAAGTATTTTTTTAGGAAATTATTGACATGATTAATTTTATTTATAAGTATATGGTTATGAATTAAAGTTAATAAAAGTCTTATGTCAATCATCACTGATGATCTTTGTAGTTTTTTGGGATGATCATGTGTTTCTAAATATGTCATGGAGGTTCGACCATAGAAGACTCAGGATGTAGGGAAATTTAAGCCATGGGTTTTTGTTCCCTTTAAAAGTGATAAATAATATAAATTATTTAGTGTATTTGTTAACATTTTCTCCTTGTTATGGTAATATTAATGATGTATTTCATGTTTCTTAGTGTGGAAATGTGTTCATGGCCCTTCACATGATATCAGTTAGGATCTGGTTGAGTTAGATATGGATAATAATTTTATCCCAAATATTGTTTATATCATGGACCACTAAGAGAAGGTGTTGTAAACTATATTTATTCCAATGGTACATATGATTTTTCAACATGGTAAGGTATGTGAAGATATATAACAGAGGGAGGTATTGATGCGTCAAGAGTGTCCCAAACTATTTTCCAACAATGATGTGATCAAACTTCAAAAGGAAAGGTGTTTTTATGTGGGGAAATATTTTATATCCTTGGTTGAGATATGTAAATGTTATTTTTTATGTATTTTTAACTTATGAAGGTTTCAAAATAAAATTTCATGAATTTGAGGGCCATGTGGGCCTTACACGGTAATAGAATGGTCATTGGGACCAAGTGAAATTCTCGTGTGGGATCATGCAAGGGGTTTAAGGGGATGGAACTCTCTATATGGTCTCTTCATGGTAACCTAGAACCAGGCATCATGACTATATAGGTGGTGTATTTAGAGGGTTATGGGTGTTTTTTAGTCTTTTCATAGTTTCTTAGGACCATACAATCAAGCTATGTAGCCACTTAATAACCCTTATAAAACACTCATTTTAACCAGAAATTGGTGATTTCACCCTCATTTCTCACCACTCTCATGGTGATATCAGTTTTAGGAGTCCCTTAGGGATATTTTGGTTAATCCTCTTCATCGTTATTTTCACTCACTTGATTCTTAGTGGATTTCATTAGTAGATCTAAGGTAAGGCCCTCTAAATCCTTCTTGTCCTCTTTTTTCATGATTTCACTCAATGGAAACCCTAATCAAGTAAGGTTTACAAGATTTTATTAGGAATTATAGGTTTAATTAGTTTATTTTGATTTTAAAGGTTGTTAAACTAATAATTGAATCTTTTATCTAGGTTTTCATCGTGTGGATTCATGTTTTCATCAAATTTAAGGTAGGTAGATTCTTAGGTATATTAAGTGTAAATAAACCCTTTATATTTGGTTCATATTTCATTTAACTTATTCTATATGCTTAAATTTTTTAGTTATTTGTGTGGCTTTAATTTTTAAAAAAAATTGGAGTGTGTGTGTTTTGATTAAAAAAATAGAGATTTACTGGATACATGGGTGTTTTTAAAATAAAATGGGATTTTGAATGTTGAATTGTGGAATTTAGATTTTGGTAATTGAGGCATGATAAATATTGACTTATTTTATTGGTTTGGTTTATTTATTGTTTATGTATTTTTAATTAACCTTAAAAACTCCATTTTGGAGTGAGGACCCAGTTAGTAATAAAAAAGTGAAGTTTGGGGGTAGTCGATCATATCATAAATAGGTGATACCAATTCTTAGTTGGTTACTCATAGACCAAGTCTCCATTAGGTTTGATTATTAACACGGGTTCATTAGTTTTATTTCAATCAAGGTGGTTATGATTTGGGTGGATTTTGATTTTTTGAAGCTTAATTTTCATTATTTATTTTATTGACTATTATGGTTGAGTTCATTGATAGATTATCTAGATGGTCAATGTTTTTTTTGATTATGTAGTTTTTTATATAATTACATGTATTGGGAATATTTTATAAAAAGTCATTGAAGCTTTATGGTATTCACATGTTGGGGTGCATGAGGAGCATTGGGAAAATCTCACTAGGTCTAGTACTTACCCCCTACTCTCCTGCTCTCGTGGGTGGATAGATTATATGAAATGTGACATGGGTAACGGAAAGGTGTACTTATTTACTATTAGTGGTTAATACTCTATGGATTGGGTGTTATAGTGTGGTAGAGTACTGATTGGAAGGATAACTCATGAAGTTTTATGGGAAGGATTAGTGAATCTAATGATGTCCTTTTTGGGGTGTTGAATCTTGTTTCTTGATATGAATTTGGACAATGATCATTGTTATGGAAACTTAGGAATAGAGAATAATTTAATATAAAAATTTAAATTCAATTTGTAAAATTAATAGTCTATGTTAATACAAGTAGATATCTGGATTTAAATAAGATAAATTAATCCATGATAGGAATCAAGAAATATAGGTTAGAAAAAAACATAAATACCAAGCCCTAACTCAAGAAGAGATTGATAATTGATTAAGAATGTATTCACTGGAGATTTCATTGAAGGATCTATTGTGTTCATCATTTGTTCCACAATTCTCCAAAATTATAAAATGTCAATCATCGATTCCTCATTTGTTCGATCATCAAAGGTTCTTTCCTGTGGTTACATATCATCTACCTCTCAATCTCATAAGGTTATATGGATAACCCAATATATTAGACATAAAAGGGATTATAAAGAGGGAACTACTATGTTATGAATTTTAAAAATTAATTGATTGATTTTATTCATTTTAATCCATCCACGATAGTGAATCATCCTGAAACACGATGTGTATGAAACTTATGTTGTGTCTAGGGTAAACCCATCATTTCATATTCAACTGTGAGCTTAGTTTTCTCATTAAATGTTCTAATTAATATTAAAACTATTTATTTAAAAAAGATACATGAACATGTTTTAATATATTTTTTGGTGCCAAAATGAGAGAAGAAGATGAAGAAGCAGAAAGCCTCAAGGGGATACCTCGTGAAGACCATTCATAGAGCCTCAGTTGCACTGCGCCCGCCGCGGAGCAAGGAGGCGGTAATGCTCTGCGACTGCACATGACATTCGCGATCAGCCACGAAGCAAGGATGAGGTAATGCTCTGCGACCACATGTGACGTTCACGAACTGCCGCAGAGCAAGGAGGCGGTAATGCTCCACGACTGCATTTGACTTTCGTGGGCCCGCCGCGAAGCAAGGAGGCGGTAACGCTCCACGACCGCACTTGACATTCGTGAGCCCACCGTGGAGCAAGCTCTGTCTTTGTGCCAAGTGAGATCTACTTCGTAGTGCCACTCCCTTATAAATATCATCCTCCCCCAAGTCCCAGGGGCAGATCATCCAACCTTTCAACTTCCTAGCTCCTGAATCGTGAAGCGCCTTCTACTCTGCGAACCATGAGCTGTGCGAGGTACTTCTCCTCTCTGAATACCTCCCCTTTTCCTTGCTTTAACCCCCTATTTTGAGAGGGATGCCTTT
Organism: Viscum album; assembly: GCA_963277665.1. NCBI lineage: Eukaryota > Viridiplantae > Streptophyta > Magnoliopsida > Santalales > Viscaceae > Viscum > Viscum album. The sequence goes on from OY728135.1 coordinate 119,117,281, forward strand.
CGTGGAGCCTAAGGGCCTCCGTGAAGGAAGGGGATCCCCAAGGGGACCCGGGTCGTCGCGGAGTGTTTATGATTCATGAAACACCCTTCCTGTACATGTGATCCACATGCTAAGTCGGGATCACTATACTTAGCGAAGCACATCGCTTCACGATAACTTGCTTCACGAGGCACCTTTTCTCTACAAGGCAGTGCTCCACGAATGTCTTTTTACTTCGTGAAGCACCTCCTGTACACACCTCTTCCCTATGCTTAGGTTGAGGCACCCCACTTCACGAAGCACACCCCTTCTCAAGTACCCTCTGCCACGCGGAGTAGCAGAGTTTCACAAGGCCCATGCCTATTAACCCATATGCTTTGCAATTCTTTTTCTCATGAGACCCTCCAGGTTTTCATGATGTGATTTCAAAGTCCCTTGGATGACACTGTTCATTGCATTGCTTCGCCTCATGCTTCTTCGCATAGGCACGCTAACGGCTATTGCTTCTTCGTATAGCCACACTAACGTGGACCCCCCAATGGTTCGCTCCAAAACACCCCCTAGCCACGGCATTGCCTATCCCTTCTCTTCACCAAGGAGTAGAGGGTATCGGTTATATAAGTCCTAGGGGTGTGGAGAACACCCACCTCGTCTGATCTGCAGGACGTTAAACTGTCAAGCACCATCATCCTCAGCACATGACGTTAAACTGTGACTTCGCTCTATGCCTCGCATGCAGGGTGCCCCTACCTTGGACATTATTCACACCCACTGGCCTCTAAAAGAATTATATCTTCCCTCATAGGGGATGATATCTTCCTTATCAGAGTGACTTTTGTCCGCGGGGAAAGGGCGACCATCTCAGTGTAAGCCCCTAGCTTTTCTTGTAGGAGGCAGCGCCCCTGATCTTCCTTTCTTCTTCAGTCCCAAGGGCCAGGGGGAGGGGGAAATGGACACTAGACCCCTCTTTTCTTCGGTACCAAATCCATCTTCCGCTGGGCTTTGTCGCCACCGGGCCTCCAAATTGGAGTAAGTCCAAACTTCTCGGGATGCTAACCACGCATAATCCCCTATTTCCTCTTTTGGCTGCAATCATGTGTAAGACCCACTTTACTTCTCATGGACTCACCTTTCGCGACGTGATCATCAGGTTTCAGATGCCTCTTGTTTCTCACACTGAGCATGACTCATGTAAGCTTAGAGTAAGCACCGACCATGACATCCACCTTGGGCAGCCTAGAGTGTAATCCCCACACCACCACCCAAACTATGTGGACTTTGATCCTTGCCAAGGCAGGGTACGTAGGAAGCCTCCCTGAGGTTCAAGCCCACCAACCATTGGGCCCCAGGTCCTCCTTCACGTCAGTTCACTGACACCACCTGAACTACATAGACTTTGATCCTTGCCAATTCAGGGTATGTAGGAAGCCTCTATGAGGTTCAAGCCCACCAACCATTAGGCCCCAGGTCCTCCTCCACGTCGGTTCATCGACACCACCTAAACTATGTGGTCTTTGATCCTTGCTAAGGAATGGTACGTAGGAAGACTCCCTGAGGTTCAAGAACACTGTTTTCCATTGGTCCCGACCATCTTCACGTCGGTGCACCAAGCCCCCATCACCTGAACTATGAGGTTTTTGATCCTTGCCAAGGCAGGGTACATAGTAAGCCTCCATGAGGTTCATGCCCACCACCCGGTCATTCCGACCTCCTTCACGTCGGTTCAGCAACACCTTGGGAATCCTAGAGTGTAAGCCCCACACCACCACCTGAACTACATGGAATTTGATCCTTGCCAAGGCAGGGTACGTAGGAAGCCTCCCTGAGGTTCAAGCCCACCAACCATTGGGCCCCAGGTCCTCCTTAATGTCGGTTCACTGACACCACCTGAAATAGGTGGACTTTGATCTTTTCCAAGTCATGGTACGTAGGAAGCCTCCCTAAGGTTCAATCCCACCAACCATTGGGCCCCAGGTCCTCCTTCACGTTGGTTCACCGACGCCACCGGAACTATATGGACTTTGATCCTTTCCAAGGCAAGGTACATAGGAAGCCTCTTTGAGGTTCAATCCCACCAACCATTGGGCCCCATGACCTCTTTCACATCAGTTCACTGATTCCACCTGAACTATGTAGTCTTTGATCCTTGCTAAGGTAGGGTATGTAGGAAGCCTCCCTGAGGTTCAATCCCACTATCGTCCATTGGTCCTGACCATCTTCACGTAAGTGCACCAAGCCTCCATCACCTGAACTATGAGGTCTTTGATCCTTGCCAAGGCAGGGCACATAGGAAGCCTCCACGAGGTTCAAGCCCACCACCTGGTCGTTCCAACCTCATTCATGTCAGTTCACCAACACCTTGGGTATCCGAGAGTGTAATACCTAAACACCACCTGAACTATGAGGTCTTTGATCCTTGCTAAGGCAGGGTATGTAGGAAGCCTCCACAAGGTTCAATCCCACCACCCATTGGTCCCTCTGACCCCCTTAACATTGATTTTCCCCCATCCCGCATGACGTTAAACTATGAACCTCTTTCAGTGGTAATCCATTGTCACTCCATTCAGTGGTAAGCCATTTCCAGTACCTTTTAGCGGTAATCTGTTGTCACTCTATTCAGCGGTAAGCCGTTGGAACCCCAATCGGTGGTAATCTGTTGTTAGATGAACTACGTAGACTTTGATTCCCTACCACGGGGATACGTAGGAAGCCTCTTTGATTCTTTTTGACGCTCCTTTCCATCATAGAGTCTAAGGACTAAAAAAGGAAAATACCTTAGTCCAAAGTGATTCATCCTTTGAAGAAACATCAAAAATTGACAAAGGCATGAACAAGGATTTCTTTAGACTTGGGTCGCGCAAGTTTCATCATGGTCGTGCAAGTATACTTGCGCGCCAAATAGTGGTCGTGTAGGTGACTTGCGAGCCCTCTTTTATTTTCACCCAAGGTCTTCCCTGGCCTATGAATACCCCTTGTGGGCCCCCCATTTCAGGATCGGAAAATTCCAAAAGTCAGATTTAAGCTCTGGTCACCCTAGTCTCTGCTTGAAGTCTTCCGGTCACTTCTAAGGTAATTTCTTACCAAGAATGGAAGATCTAAATAGGGGAAACAAGGCCTAAATGTTGAAACTCATCAACACTTGTGTGCCGAAGTGGCCAGCCCTTAAGGAAAATGGCCACACTTGTGCGCCGCCTAATCCCTTCAACAAAACTTGTGCACCACTATTTTGGAAGCCTTTAGGGATAATACTAAGGGGTTGAGCCAAGTCTCGCCCAAGTATTAACCTTTGGGTCAACCATCACGCAGGTACACCTGTGTTGCGCAGGTACACCTGTGTTGCGTAGGTATACGCACCCACGCAGGACCTACGCGCCTACTTCTTTTTGGGTGCCCCTCCTACCTATTAACCTCTTTTTCTTCAAATCCACCTATCCTTGTCAAGATTTAGCCTTTAAACCCCTCTTCCAATTCATTTATGACATGGTCCCTTTGTTGGCTTCCTTACCTGAAAGGAATTATGTGGAACATCTCTTAAAACCTATTGATTTACATATCTTCATGTCACTAAGGTGAGAGATTTAATTCATTCAACCGCATCCTTTAAGATGAGAGGATCTTTAAAATGGGCCTCCTTTTCTGGAGTAAGCCCCAGTCTTCAAGTTCTCTTAAACTGGGCCTCCTTTTCAGGAGTAAGGCCCATGTTCCCAAATATGGGCATCCTTCTTAAGAGTAAGCCCCAAATTCCAAATTCCCTTAACCTGGGCATCCTTATTAGGAGTAAGCCCCAGTCATAATTCCTCTTAACCTGGGCCTCCTTCTCAGGAATAAGCCCCAGTTCTCAAGTCCCCTAACCTGGGCCTCCTTTTCAAGAGTAAGCCCCAGTCTTCAAGTTCTATTAAACTGGGCCTCCTTTTCAGGAGTAAGCCCCAAGTTTCCAAATATGGGAATCCTACTTAAGAGTAATCTCCAAATTCCAAATCCCCTTAACATGGGAATCCTCCTTAATAGTAATCCCCAATCATAATTCCTCTTAACTTGTCCATCCTTCTCAAGAATAAGCCCCAGTTCTCAAGTCCCCTAGCCTGGGCCTCCTTTTCAAAAGTAAGCCCCAGTCTTCAAGTTCTCTTAAACTGGGCCTCCTTTTCATGAGTAAGCCCCAAGTTCCCGAATATGGGCATCCTCCTTAGGAGTAAGCCCCAAATTCCAAATTCCCTTAACCTGGGCATCCTCCTTAGGAGTAATCCCCAGTCATAATTCCTCTTAACCAGTATTAATTTCCTTTTATTTGGGCATCCTTTTTAGGAGCAAAGCCCCAAGTCCCCTACTTATTTAGGAATCTTCCTCAGGAGTAAGCTCCAAGTTAGAATATTCAAATCTCCATAAAAGCACATATACCTTTAGGGAACTTGTTCCTAGACTTCTTCTCTAAAATAAGTCCCGATCTCTATCTATTTGGGCAGTCATACATACATAATCCCTACATCATTTCTTATGATTTCATCTTTTGTGGCACAATTGTCTGGTTTTACCAATACCTATTTTTTCTCACACCGAGCATGACTCATGTGAGCTTAGAGTGTAAAAGTAATTATGAAATCTTTCTTTGAGCCATCAATCATGCATAAACCTCATACTTATTTACTCAAACTAAGTGGGTTCAGATTCCTTTTCTAAAACAAAGGATACATAGGTATCCTATATGGGGGTACGATCTCAACTTTGAAATAATCCATGTCCTTCTTAATGACAATAAACTTCAAGTGCCCCGCTGAGTGGCTGTAAAACCAGTATGGTTATCATAATGACCAAGATATTTCTATATAATGTGTTGAAGGATACCATTGACTAAGAATATCTAACAAATGCAGATGATTCTATATCAATAAAGAACCTCAAATACATATAAAATATTCTCTAAATTTCATACATACTAATCATTGATTTTCAGATCTAAGGGAAAACACAATTTTATACATGGTAATTTAATAAGGATTCACGAACATAACTTAAATCTATAAAGAGAGTCCTGGAGTAGACAATAATTCCCCTCAAAAAGGTGTGATGATTCCAACCTCCCATCCTCTCAACCAATGAAAATTCTTAAGCCTCATCAGTTCACAACTAATAAGCACCTACCTTTGGAAAGTAGGTCCAAATGGATATAGAATCATTAGATGTTTTCGGTTCTATAAACAAACCCGTTAGAAACCGATTTGAATGTTTGAACCTTAAAACCAATGAGGTCATCCCCAATTCCAGAGGAAACAAAAAATGGTGATCCCAACGTGAATCCTTAACCAAGTTAAAATGATGTTTTGCTTATTTGTTAGGCCCCTATTTAAACTCAATGAGAGAGCCAACAAAATAATCAATAACATATGTGCTCATCCAAAAGATGTAGTGGCCGGACTTATCTTGATTATGTCTGTTATATCAAATAGGCACTCTTTTCCAAGATCTTCTGCATTACAAAAATGGATTCCCTAAAGTTCACACTTTTGAATGCCTCTGATGTGAATACCTATGCTGCTACTCCTACTGGATCGTCGTTCGCTCTGAGGACGACATCACCTACTCAGTATCTTCAACGCTAGGTATAAAATACATTAGTTAAGGAATACCATCAAAACGGTACTATTTCGACTCTAGAGGCTGCTCGACATACCCTCCAAGTCAATAATTCACCCTGGTTGTCCGGACAGTGACGACCAGCGTTCAAGAAGCAGGTGGTGCCAACCACCATTTCCAACTGTTTTGAGTCATTATCCCCGGAACACAATCACCAGTCCCTCTCATATTTTGGGGAGTTGAATGAGAAGGTCACTCAATTCCTTAATTCAAGGAAATAAGAGTCCTTCCTGAGGGCTCCCACCAACAATCGTTGCCAGACTCATACGGTAGTGCGCCCTCAACATGATGAGGGTGTCGTCTCCAGGCGTTCGGCTCAGGTTCCTCGAGCCCGAGTAGGCAAGACGAACCACCAGAGGCGACAACCAGTCAACATTGAGCAGTTTCTCATCTCTGCCATTTCTGGAGAAGTCTACCAACCTAACTTGGTGGAAAGCAACGAGTGGGTACACACACCCGTCTGTTTTATTTCTGCTATCCAGCAGACTCATCTGGAAGCAACACGCCATTGCCGTCAGGAAATTCCGGTAGAGTACTATAGATAGGAACACACACCTATTTATAAATCATCATCTAGTCAGACGGATCGTCTGACTACATATGATGAAACCCGCCAACCCAATGTGTTGACAACTGGTAAACAGGCACATACACCTGCTTACACTCATCAATCCTTCCAACAGTCTCTTCTGACAGTATTGAAGGAAGTTCATCAACCACGTTCGGTGGAGTGCAATCAGCAGGCACATACGCCTGCTAGTATTGATCAATCCTACCAACAGTCTCGTTTGGTAGCACCCGGAGAAGTCAATTGGAAATCCCCAATGACAAACAGAAGGCAGACTCAACTCTCGGCCCCCACACTTGAGTACTATCAGAACTCACTGATAGGAAAAGGAGGACAAGAGTAGGAACACACACCTACTCTAAGAACGGAATGGACGTATATCCCCATTCCAGCAGCTGAAGTCACCAAGTACATTCTGACGATGGTGAAAGAGTGAAATCAAATCCCTAGTCATATTTTGGATGCCTGCCAGGATATTATAACAGCTTCAGCAGCATAACAGGGAAAGAAATGCAAATCTATCCCTACCAGTGGAGTGACGCATCAACAGTTCACTCCAGAACAGATACACACCTTTGTTCCAGTTCAAGAGGGTTGTGAGTTATACTCCTTCATATTATACGGACAACCAAATCAGGCACATACACCTGATTTGAGTGGAGATAATCATCCTAACCTAACTATTTATCCTGAGCAGGCACATACACCTTCCCATAATAACCACTTTTTTCAAAAAGTGGTTCCCAAAGTGATTAAGAATGCGTCTAAGAAGAAGACCCATCTAGCACAGTCAAGAAATCAAGGGCCAATCTGTAATAAGGTCTTACTTGATGTTGGAGTTCTTGATGCACTCAGACAATTATCTGTTGCAAATCAAGATTTTAATCTCTCATTTCCCAATAGTGGGAACATTAATTCTGAAGTTCTTCATTAGACACTTCCTCATGAAGGCTTTCTTCATGACAGTTCGGTCGATCTTGAAGTTTCATCTTCATATGAGAGCCACAGGAACCCTCTGTGTGGCCAGAAGACCAAGGAGAAAAATGTTTCATCTTTTTCTGTAACCCACCATGGTGGTCCTCCCCATGATGATGAATTTAGCTGCCAAAGTCCTTTCCGCAGTAGTAATTCACATTGCCTGGAAAACTATTCAAAGGAAAGTGTAGTGACGAGAAAGGCCACTTATCTTGAGGCACTTGAAAATATGAAGTCAGTCATGTCTGATGCTTTACCATTAGCAGGTGAAATACTTTCTCAATCATAAGATAGCCCAGGGTTTAGGTCATTCTCCAAACCACCCATGGGTCATTCATCTTCTAGTTTGATAAGTTAATTCTCTACCGATCTTGTTGAATCTGATGAAGCAATAAGGAAGCACCAGCTCTGGTCTAATCAGGTAGAAGAATCTTTATTGAATGATAAAGAGGAAGTGCTGAATATGAGAAAACAACTGGTGAAAGGTGAAGTGACAGTCATGTTTTGGTCTTTGGCTGACTCTCAGTATGACATTACAGATATTTTGAAGGAATATTGTATTCAATATATTCATCTCAACATGTGGAAAACTCTTTTTCAATTGAAAAATAAAATATTATCTTATGGTGAATATGAAAATCATGTCAAGATAATATAAGGGTTACAACACCAAATTGATTTGGCATCTCTTTCAGTTTCTCGATATCCAAAGGCTGAAAAGCAGTAGAGAGCCCTTCAGCGTTCATGCCTTGGCACACTAAGAAGATTTCACCATTTAATTGTCAATGCCTCATCAGGTATTCATATCAGGGGATGGGGTGTTCATGGAGCACTACATTTCACTGTACTCTCCGGCCAACAAAGCCCACCTAAAATGGTCTCATGCAATGTTATTGCCCATAGCCGGCCACAGCCAATTGGCTTTGTTTGTAATCAAAGGATTGCTCAGGAACATGCCTCAACTAGTTCTTCTCAAAATCAGGCATATAGAGAACAAGTTGTAGAATTACTCTTGCATCAGGAAAATGAGAATATCAAACAGGATTCTCGTTTAGAGCGTTCACATCATCAAGTGACAGAAGTGTCAGAAATCATCTAGCGTTCATTTGAGCCAGGTGATTTGAGTGGATGTAGGTTGATGCATCCAGCCAATTTCCAGACTAAAGTCTGCAAGATCAGGAGAGCTTTTAAGAAAGTCTCAGATATAGCAGCTCAAGAGACACCGCAGCTTGCCAAACTGGGGACTCTTTTAACCCAACCATCAGAATCAACAAATAGGATTCGAGGAGTTGAGCAGAAATAGCATGAATAGCCCCAGTCCACTGAACTGGGGACTTTTTCAAATCCTCAATCTCTTCCTCAGAGAAATTCGGTCTTCTCTCGATTAGGGAAGAGGCCACAAGAGGAACAAAGAGCCGAATTATCAGGAGATTCCAACCAAATAACGGTTCTTCAAGAAGTTCTTGAGGGATCAAATCAGCAAAAGGCAATGTCTCATCAAGGATATGGAAGAAGACAATATCGTAGAAATACTGATAGAATAAATGCAATGAGTTATGAATCAATTAATGTCATCAATGTCATTGTTTCTGATCCCCCAAAGAGGCCCATTCAGAGGGATTAGATGAAGAATTTCATGCTCAAGAAGTCGTACACACAGACACAAATGAATAAGGTGTGCATACAAAAAATCAAAGGATTACCCATAATCTAGGTATTCCTTAAAATAATCAACTTCGCCCTCTCCGAAAGGTGTCCAACAAAGGGAAAGGAAAGAATCAAGTTACATACCCTTCCTCTGGAGAAGGCCAATCACTCTCACTAGAGAAAATATTTGCATAACAAGAGAAAGAAATTAAGGATTTAAGGAGGTTTAATGCAGAACTACTTCAAGGTAGTCTTCCTCCTAAGCGTGCTGGAGTCAGTCTGCCAAGGGAATTTGTTACGGCTACTGAGATAGATCAAGAATATACTTCTTTATCAGTACACCCTCATAGGTCTAATCCTATGGGTTAAGTGCAAAAACAACCGGTGGTGTTATCATCAGTTGTAGTGCCATCCCCCACATCTGTCCAAGCTCCAGTTATTTCACCTGCTCAGGTCCAAGCTCAACCATATGTTTCTCAAAAGTAAATAACTACTATTGAGTCATTAACATCTCGGTTGGAAGCTATAGAGGGAAAATGTGCTCAAATTCAACCAGAAAAGAGAGCTTACCCTGAATGGGTTGATGGAATTCCTCCCCCATCAAATTTTTCAAGTACCACGTTCCCAATATTTAATGGTTCGGGAGACCTAGAGCAACACTTAACACATTTTGTTTCTCATTGTGATCCTATGATGGGAACCCCTCAACAATAGGAAGCAGTTAAGCTCAGGTGTTTTGTACCGTCATTACAAGGACCTGCCTTTGTCTGGTATACAAGTTTGCAATCCTAGTCAATTACCGGATGGGAAGATCTTCATCAACGATTTCTTCTTCAATTCAGCTCAACATTTCCAAAAACAATAGTTTTTTATCTTACAAATTGTAAGAAAAGGGAGAATGAAAGGGTTTTAGATTTTATTGCTCACTGGAAGAGATTAACATATTTCCTAAGCTTATAACTCCCTCAAGAGGAATTGTTTCCAATATGTGTGGTAAATTTGCGTGATTAATTGCGCACACCGTTGATCCCTGTGAAATACACAGGAGGGTTTCGAGACCTTACTTCAATCACTCAAAAGATTTAAGACTCTCTTATGAAGACTCAGGATAAAACTCGTGTAATTCCATCAGCTCCAGGAAGGAGAATGGGTAAAGCAGAGACTACTATAGTCACGCTTTAACAAGCACTTGTACCTGCTTCTACATCAAAACCTTCATCTTCTCGAAGGGCTCTACCTCCTGAGTGTCAACAACATAGGCTATTTTGTCAAGATGATCAAAGAGATCAAAGACGGTAACAATTTGAGGATCTGAAGAGCAAAGTTTATTATTTCCGAAATGAACAAGTTCCTGGTTACTTCATTTAGGCTCTGGAAAATAATTTGGTTCAATTTCCAAGTCCCAAAAGGCCGAACAAGGAAGGACATGAAGACTGCCCCAATTACTTCCCCTTTCATCAGATGTTGGGGTATCCCATTCAGAAGTGTTTTGTCTTCAAGGACCTCCTGGAAAAAATGGTGGACTCGAGACAAGTCAAACTGAAAGGTTCTTCAACTCAGGTATCATGTGTTATTGCTACAAATCCAGAGGAAGAAGGTGAGTGGAAAGAAGTCAAAAGCAAAAATATGCAGAAATATGATGATTGGATGGTCAGAAAAATGATCAACCAAATTCATGCCATTTTTCAAACTCAATTGAAGAAACCAATTGTGTCTTCTGCTATGAATTCAATAGCAAAACCCTCTTCATCAGAGGGAAAATCCTCAAAGAAACGTCATAATTCAAATAAATAAGAACAATTAGAAGAAGATGAGATCATGTCAAAGCCCAAGTTGTCTTTGACTCTGGAAGATTTTATGCCATCTACTTCAAAGCCACAGGCACCGTCCCACCAAGCGGCACAACCTAAACTGGCTAATCAGGCAAAGTCTTCATCAGATTAATAGTTGATCTTTGGTTCTATTAATATGATTCACTTAATAGATCCTTATTATAGTCATAGTTTCAAGCTCGATGAGCCTGAATTCCCTGTATCAAACAGAGGAATTATAGAAAGTTCCCGAGGTCTGGGATACAGAGGAAGATGTGGATATCCCAAAAGACATTATTCCAATTCTACCCCTGCTAGAACTGTATATGCAGTAGAAACTCATGGCAAATCCCTTCAGTGGACTCAACAAGAACAAGCAAATTCTTCCACCAATAGCAGATTCAGTCCTGGAATAGTTATTCTGGAGGATCGGTTAGAAGTTCCACCTTCTTCCTCTCAGCAAGTAAATAGACCTAATCAGACTAATCTTCCAAAGCAAGGAGTATTTCCAACTTTTACCCCAATAGAGGAAGCATCTACATCCAAAGCATCAACTTCTAAGGCACCTGCGAAACCACATGTCCCTGTTGGGAAACACAGACCTTTAGACCAAAAGTATGATGTCTTGAAACATTTTTGCCAAGTGCCGACCAAGTTATCAATTCTGTATGCATTGAATTTATCAAAGGATCTTTAGGAGGCACTCATTGAGGCTTTGTCAAGTCCTCAAGAATTCGAAACTGAAATTGTTGCGGCTGAAGTCTACCATGTTGAGAATAGTCCTATAGAATGCCATGTAGTGATATCTTTTACAGATGTAGATGAAGATGATGTCATGCATGGACATATTAGACCTTTGTAATTATCTGTCAAGGTCAATGGTGTAGACATCCTAAGAGCTTTCATTGATAATGGTTCAGGATTCAACCTCATCCCCATTCGTACACTTCGTCGATTGGGTCTCACAGAATCTGATTTATCTCCTTCTACTTTGATGTTACAAGGATATGATAAAAATGAACAAGAACCATTGGGCGAGATTACACTCAGAACTTAGTTTGCAGACCTTGTATCCAATTCAGATTTCATGGTTGTTGATCACAATACAGCCTTCAACGTTTTGCTTGGAAGACCTTGGCTACATCAACATGAATTTATCCCTTCATCATACCATCAACACATCAAATATTGTTTCGATGGTAAAATTGGGAAATTTTATGGTGATAAAGCCCCCTTTAAAACATGTGAATATCAATACATTGAGGAATAATTCTATCACATGAAAGGTAATGAGAAATCCACAACAAAGGAGGTTACCAAGGCTAATGCTCCATATAGTTTGGAAAAGATTCCAGTAAACCCATTCATACATGTGATTATATATTATGTGTTTCCTATCAGTCAAATTGACAAGATAGACCCAAATCCAAATACTCTTATGGGAACTTCCATAATGTCAATTACAACAATCAAGCCAGACAGCATGAGAGAAAGTGGTGATTCACCAAGAAATGATGAAAGCTCAAATGGAGATGTCTTCATTTCATACGTAGAAATACATAAAGTCTATACTTCACCAACCAGGCCAGAAGAAGTTATAGCAATGTCAGAGGTGAAAGATGATGTTGATTCTCAATCTGTCATCTCCTCTTTATTACCCAAGGAAGACCCTTCATCATCAATTGGGTCAGAAATGGAATCCTCTTCTTCAAGATGTTCAAATTTTAACATCTCTTCTGATCATGGAAATTCTGCTTCTTCATCTATAATGTAAGTAGAAACAGAAGAAATAACACATGTTGAAGAAGAAGAGGAAGATCTCAAGGATGCTTTTCCAACATTTTAAGTGGGTATCTCTACTACTGTGGATGAACTCAGAGAAATAAATCTAGGTACAAAAGAAGATCCACGCCCCACTTTAATTAGTGTGGCCATGAATCTTGAAGAGCAGGAAATGTATATTTCATTTTTAAAGCAAAATCGAGATATATTTGCTTGGAACTATATAGAAATGTCAGGTCTTGATCCTGATGTTGCTACTCATCATTTGGGTTTTCCAGAAGAACATCGAGGATTTAAGCAAGCTGCAAGAAGAACACACCCAACTTATGATTCCAAAATTGAAGCTGAAGTGGATAAGCTTATCAAATCTAACTTCGTCAGAGAAGTTCAATATCCCAAATGGTTGGATAATATTGTCCCTGTGAAAAAGAAGAACGTAAAAATTAGAGTTTTCATTGATTTCAGAGATCTTAATTGGCATTGTCCTAAGGATGATTTTCCAGTTCCGATAACAGAACTCTTAATTGATGAAACAGCTGGCTATGAAGCACTTTCCTTCATAGATGGATATTCAGGATATAATCAAATCCAAATGGCTCTAGAAGATAAGGAATCTACAGCCTTCAGAGCCCCTCAGGGTGTGTTTTGCTAGCGGGTAATTCCCTTTGGCCTGAAGAATGCAGGCGTAACATATCAATGTGTCATGCATCGTATCTTCAAACCCTTTTTAGGGAAGTTTGTTGAATGTTATGTGGATGATTTGGTGGTCAAATCTAGGAAATGTTCTAATCACTTGGCTGATTTGGAAATCATATTCCACAAACTTCGACAGCACAATTTGAAGATGAACCCCTTAAAATGTGCTTTTGGGATAACCTCGGGAAAATTTCTCAGCTTTGTTGTACGTCATCGTGGTATCCAAGTCGATCCTGCGAAGACAAAGTCAATCCTTATTATGACACCTCCTCGAAATTTGAAAGAATTGAGAGGACTTCAAGGAAACTTAGCCTATATTCGGCGTTTCATCGCCAATTTGGCAGGAAAAAGTTTACCCTTCACCAAATTGATGAAGAAGGGAGTCACTTACTGATGTTATTCATTTATTAATATCATTTTATATACTCCCTATACTGATTTTCAATTAAATGTGCATAACTTATGTGAAATACTCATGCTTTAATATTAAATATTATTTTGGAGTATTGTTTTGAATAATACAGATCCATGTCTGTTTAGTATTTTAAATATAACTCTCACCCTACTAATCCAAATTGTGTGATTCTTGTCTTGTAGGGTTCTAAATTCAATTTCCTACAAATCACTCAACTGGAGCATTGGCTAATTAGGCCATTTGAAGGGCCATATGGACCACACAAAATGACCCACCGGATCTGCCTAATTTCTGGACCAGCGGGCTCAACTTCCCAGCCCAAATGAGTGGATATTCTTTTTCAAGCTCGGTAAGTTCCTAAGGAGTCATGGATAAAAATTTAAAGGCCCAAATCTACCATTTTGGGGCCCAATGGATCCATTGAAATCAAGCCCACCATTCTGTCTGGGATTTTAAATCATCCCACCATTCTTGACTTTTAAACTAATCCACTTGTCCAAAGAAGCTCATATTTTGTGGTGTGAAAGATACGATATGGAGGATCAACTTTACAGAAGAAATGGTTCGGATTTGAAGGCATCTACATAGCCATAAATTCATTCACATTTAGGCCATGGAAACTTTCTGGATAAAATTGTACAGTAGAAAAGTGTTTAGTAATCCGGCCATAACTTTGGCCAAAAAAGTCCAATGACAGCCAAATTTTGAGGGTGACTAGTCCAAATTCATATCTACAATATTGAAGAAGGATATCTTTCGATATTAATCTTTCTGAAAGGTCATATTGGCGGGCCAACTTGAGGGTCAGTTTGGGAATGAAAACAGTCCACTACCTTTGGCTATAAATACACTCCCCTCTTCTCCTTGCAAGAGGTTGGCACTTTGGCACTTAGGAGGATATATTGGAATGACCAAGTCATTGCCAAGGGCTTGGGAGGATCTGCCATACTCTATTTTTCACTTGAGAAACCTTTCCTCCTTTATTTCTTTCCATGTATTTCATGCTCTTTCCTTTGTAATTGCTTTAGTGTACTTGTAATTTCTTTTGAGTTTTAATGCAAGTTTCTCCTTCATCACTTCTAATTATCATACACCTTTTGTAGTTTAATATTAATATTTTCTTAATTGTTAAAAATCAATCTTAAAACCATTTCCTTTAAGTGATTTCTTATTCAATCAAAACACGTGTTTCATTCACGTTCTTTGTAGTTCGTGTGTGTGTTCGGCACACCACTATTTTCTTGTCCAATTCTTCTTCCTCTTATTCTCATACCCTAATACTATAAACATCCCTACCAGATTAATAACCATCCTAATGTCTGAGTAAATCTCTCATTGGGGTGAGTTATAATTTAGGTATGTTAAGCGATGGAGAGCTTTTGCTTGATGTGTATTCTTTGAATTAACATTGCGTATGTTAGACTTAGCATGTCATGGATTAATGACTTGTTTTGTTTAACATGTGGTTTCCATGGATTATTGGAACCATAAATATGCTACCATAAACAAGATATGATTAAGATTAGAACCCTGAGTTAAGTCAAGTCTTGGATTAAATCCTTAACACTTGGTAATTCCAATCAATGTCAACTTGTGACATGGGTGTTAATTTAATGCAATATAAAGCAAAGCTCAAGGATATCACAAGCTTAACTACCTAATGATGAACTCACCCCAATATTTATCAAATTTTTAAATCAATATTAATCAATCAATCATTTCAATTAAAGCTCTGCAAACAAACCCCCAAATCAAAACACAAATCAAAAACAATCAACTATAAAAAATTGTACCATCACCGAGGATTCGACCCGAGTGCTGCTATACACATTAGCAGAGCACCGGAACCTTGAATAGTCGATAGGCGACAATCGGCCGTGCTTTCAAATGGCGCTGCTGCCAGGGATGGTGCATAATTGTAGTTGATAGTTTCTGATTTTTGAAAAAAAAGACCAAAAAAATCAAATAACCTACAAAAAAATATCAAAAAAAAATTACACAGAGAAAAACTCTCCATCATCTTTAAGTCTTACTCTGCTCTTGATGCCCCGTAGCCTCCCAAACAATCCCTCGGATTTGTTTGATCCTGATATTGAGCGAACTATTCACCGAATTAGGAGGAACCTTAGGGACAATCAAAACAACCAAGGCCCACTCATTCCTAGACCAATTGATTTAGAGATGGCCAATCCTAGGGAACAGACCCTTAAAGAACTCGTTGCCCCCGATATGAATTACCAACCTCTTGGTATTCAATATCCAAACATCGAGGCTGATTTCGAACTCAAATCGAGTTTGATTCATCTTCTTCCTCATTTCCATGGGCTAGCTGGTGAGGATCCTCATCTTCACCTCAAAGAGTTCCAAGTGGTCTGCTCAACCATGAAACCTCAAGGGGTTTCTGAAGAGCAAATCAAGCTTAGAGATTTCCCCTTTTCCCTAGCGGATTCTGCCAAGTCTTGGCTCTACTACCTCCCACCTGGTTCCATAAACTCATGGGTTGACATGAAGAGACTTTTCCTTGAGAAGTTCTTTCCCGCTTCCCGAACAGCTTCTATCCAAAAGGAAATAAGCGGCATCCGTCAATTCCCTAATGAATCACTCCATGAGTATTGGGAGAGGTTCAAAAAGCTTGTGGAAACTTGTCCACACCATCAAATCCCTGACCAACTTCTGATCTAATACTTCTATGAGGGGTTATTGGCTATGGAGAGAACTCTCATTGATGCCGCAAGTGGCGGTGCTCTTGTTGACAAAACTCCTGCAGCTGCACGAGAACTCATAAGCAACATGGCTGCAAACACACAGCAATTCCATACTCGAGCACATGCTCAAGTGAAACAAGCCCAAGAGAATCAATCCATAGAGCCCAACAAAATGACTGAGTGGATGAGTGAACTTACAGGTCTTGTGCGTCAACTAGCTATGGCTTCCAAATCCCCAAACTCCTCTCCTCAACAATCTCTTTTCACTGGGCCTGTTAAGAACTTTGGAATCTGCAACTCACCAACTCATCCGACTGACACATGTCCACAACTTCAAGATGATTCATCTGATTCATCTAGTCCAATGGAGCTCAATGTGGCATATGCTCAGCGAAACTTCAACCCTCAACAATCAGGTAAGTTTGTTAGAAACTTCAACCAACCCCACTCTGGGCCCTTCTCTTCTACCTTTAACTCACCTCTGAGGTATGGTAATCCCATTTCTCATCCTCCTCAGTTCCCTTATCAAAATCCAAACCAGTTCCAATATGGTCAAAGTGGTGGTAACATCCATCAACCTTATCTTTTTTTTCTTCAACCCCAAAGGAACAATCCTCCTCCTGGATTCGACTATCCTAACAAGACTTCCCAATTCCCCACCCAATACAATCGCTTTCCCAAGAACCAAAATCAAGGCCAACCCAATTTGGGACAAGCCTCTTCTTCTAAACAATCATGGGAAAGTGTTGTAGAGGATCTTGCTTCCTTCACCTGTTCTAGCCTCAAGAACATTGAAACCCAAATAGGTCAACTTGCATCCCACCTTAGCCAGCAACAACCATCCAATTCATCCCAACTCCCAGCTCAACCATTACCCAACCCTAAGGGTAATGTAAGTGTAATTGCACTTAGATCTGGAAAGCAAATTGATATGCCCCATGCTGATTCCTCTACCTCCCCTTTTGATGTTGATCTAGAAAATGAAAAGAACAAAAAGCTGGAAAAGGAACTTGAATCCACTCCTTCACCTCCTTCCATTCCTCTAAGGAACCCAATTCCTTTTCCTCAAGCCATCTCCAAGCCTAAAAAGTCCTTTGAACCTGATCCTGAAATGCTTGACATATTTAGACGTGTTAAAGTGAACATCCCCCTCTTAGATGCCATCAAAAAAATCCCTAAGTATGCCAAGTTTCTTAAGGAATTTTGCACCCATAAGAGGAAACTTAGGAACATTGAAAATGTTTCAACCCAAAAATCAATTCCCATGAAGTGCAAAGATCCAGGGACCTTCACGGTTCCATGTCAAATAGGGAGTTCCAACTTTGATGATGCACTCATAGACCATGGAGCCTCAATAAATGTCATGCCCAAATCCATTTTCTCCAACCTTGGTCTAGGTCCCTTGCACCCAACGGGTGTTGTCATTCAATTAGCCAATCGAAGCATTTCCATTCCTGAGGGGATAATTGAGGATGTTCTTATTCGGGTCAATGATCTTATCTTCCCAGTTGATTTCTATGTCCTTGACATGGAAGGTGAGACGACCTCTTCTCGATCTCCCCTAATTCTAGGAAGACCATTCCTCATGACTGCTAGAACCAAGATCGATGTCCATTCAGGCATCTTATCCATGGAATTTGGTGACCAAGTGGTCAAGTTCAACATTTTTCAAGCCATGCGATACCCATCAGAGAATCACTCTGCATTCTCTATTCATGCAACTGATGACACTTCTAAGAGTCAACTCACCTCCATTTCTTCATGCTCATCATGTTCTAATGATAGTGGAGACTGTGAAATCTACTCAATGATTAACCAAGTTATAAATAGAGAAGTTGATGTTGACCTTTCTTTCTTAGACTCCATCAATCAAAGTGAACTTGAAAACTCTCTTGAATCCCACATCAACTCTGATCTCTACTGATCCACCTTGGACAGTGTTGAGGAAAATGATCCAAGCCCATCTGGAATCACTTCTCCTGCTCCTAATTTGTCTAGCTCTCAAATCAAGGCTGAAACTGATCTAAAACCACTTCCTTCACACCTCAAGTATGCATTCCTTTTCCATGATCCCTCCTACCCTGTCATTATCTCTGCTTCACTTTCTGAAACTGAGGAGTCCCAAATTGTTCAAGTGTTAGAGGAAAAAAAATGCCTTAGGTTGGACCCTAGAGGATATTCCAGGAATCAACCCTTCCCTTTGCATGCATCACATCCATCTAGAGAAATCATCCAAACCAATTAGGCAACCTCAAAGAAGACTCAATCCACTCATACTTGAGGTAGTTAGGCAAGAGATTACCAAGCTTCTTCAAGCTGGTATTATCTACCCAATTTCTGATAGTGAATGGGTTAGTCCAATTCAAGTCATTCCTAATAAGGGTGGGATAACAGTTGTCACAAATGAACATGGAGAAGTGGTCACAACTCGAGTGAAAAACAAATGGCGTGTGTGCATCGATTATCGCAAATTGAATGCTGAAACACGAAAAAATCACTACCCACTTCCTTTCCTTGACCAAATGCTTGAGATATTGGCCGGAAAGTCACACTATTGCTTTCTTGATGGTTACACCGGCTACTTCCAAATTCCAATCACACCTCAAGACCAAGAAAAGACCACATTCACTTGCCCCTTTGGAACCTATGCCTATAGGAGAATGCCTTTTGGCCTTTGTAATGCTCCTGCAACATTCCAGCGGTGTATGATGAGTATCTTTTCTGAATTCATTGATAATTGCATGGAGGTCTTCATGGATGACTTTACCATTTATGGCGAGTCATTTGAATCTTGCTTACATTCACTCTCTTTGGTCCTTCAAAAGTGTGTCAAGCGCAACCTTGTGCTGAATTTTGAAAAATGTCACTTCATGGTTTCAAATGGGATTGTTCTAGGGCACTTAATTTCTCAAGAGTGTATCCAAGTTGATCCAGCCAAAATTGTGGTGATCCAATCACTTCCTGAACCCAAATCAGTTAAAGACATTCGGTCCTTCCTTGGTCATGCCGGTTTCTATCAGAAATTCATTCAGAACTTCAGCAAGATTTCCCTCCCACTCACTCGTTTACTTCAAAATGATGTCACATTCAATTTTGATGAGGCTTGAAAGAGAGCCTTCATTGAACTCAAATCTACTCTCACATCTGCTCCAATAATCCAACCCCCAAATTGGTCCTTACCATTTGAATTGATGTGTGATGCTTCTGATAGGGCCATTGGGGCTGTTCTTGGTCAAAAAAGAGAAAACATTCCTCATGTCATCTTTTATGCCTCAAAAACATTGGATGAAACTCAATCACACTACACTGTGACTAAAAAAGAACTTTTAGCTGTGGTTTTTTCCTTGGATAAATTTCGGCCCTATCTCTTAGGTGCCAAAATCATCATCTTCACGGACCACTCAGCATTAAAATTCTTACTTAAGAAAAGTGATTCCAAACCAAGGCTAATAAGATGGATTTTAATGCTCCAAGAGTTTGACCTTGTGATAAAAGATAAACCTGGAAAAGAAAACCTTGTGGCTGACCACCGGAGTAGAATTACTAATTCTTCTCATTCTGAAATAATTGATCCTGAATTTCCAACTGAACACCTCTCATATCTCACTCCAAAGTTACCATGGTATGCCCCAATTGTCAATTACTTGGTTTCTAGTGTTTTCCCTGAATATTTTTCAAAAAAACAAAAAGAAAAGATGAAAAGTGATTCAAAGCATTATTTTTGGGAAGATAATAAACTTTGGAAAACTGGGGCTGACATGGTAAGTAGGAGATGTGTTGATGAAACTGAACAATCCTCCATCTTGGAATTCTGCCACTCAATGCCTGGAGGTGGCCACTTTGGACCACAAAGGACTTCTTGAAATGTCCTAGATTCTGGATTATTTTGGCCTTCACTCTTCAAGGACTTACACGAGTTCTGTCAATCATGTCCCACTTGCCAAAAGTTTGGCACAATTTCCAAAAGAAACGAAATGCCTCAAAAGCCATTAATCTTCTGTGAGCTCTTCGATGTTTGGGGAATCGATTTCATGGGACCTTTTCCCCCTTCCAATGGATTATCCTACATTCTCTATGTTGTTGACTATGTTTCTAGGTGGGTCGAGGCCAAACCCACTAGGAAAGATGATGCTCAAACTGTGAGTGAGTTCCTCAAAACCCATATCTTCCATCGATTCGGAACACCACGTGCTTTGATAAGTGACTTAGGAACTCATTTCTGTAATAGAACCATGGAGTCACTTTTAAAAAAGAATGGGGTTGTACATAAAACAGCCATTGCATATCACCCTCAAACAAATGGAATGGCTGAAATTTCTAACAGAGAAGTGAAAAGAGTGATTGAAAGAATTGTTAAGCCCACAAGAAAAGACTGGCCCGATAGACTTGGTGAAGCACTTTGGGCCTATCGAACAGCCTATAAGACACCCATTGGGATGTCTCCATTTAGGATAGTTTTTGGTAAAGCCTGTCATTTACCAGTTGAAATCCAACATAAGTCATTTTGGGCTGTCAAAACTTGTAATTTTGATTGTGAAAAATCTGGTGAAGAAAGATTGTTGCAGTTGACTGAATTGGAGGAGCTTCGACTCGATTCGTATGAGAACTCCATTCTCTACAAAGAAAAGGCAAAGTCACTCCATGACAAGCACATTCTTCGAAAGGTATTTCATGAAGGTGAAAAGGTAATGCTCTTCAATTCTCGATTTCGACTTCACCCAGGTAAGCTCAATTCTCGTTGGGATGGACCTTTTATTATTACTAATGTTTACCCATTTGGTGCAGTGCAAGTCCAAGACCCTTCTTCAAAAAGAACATTCACGGTAAATGGACACCAATTAAGGCATCACCATGAGAGGCCATTCACTTCAGGTTCCACATCGACTTCCATTGACCCACCACTAGATGGAAACAGCGACCCACCAAATCCAAACCAGGGGGCACCTCTTTCCCTTTAACTCTCTCTCTCCTCAATCTCTCTTCCCTCTCTTCTTCTCTCTATTTCTTCTTCTTCCTCTCTCCCTCTCATTTTTTTACAACATTCTTCCACAACCTTTTTTCTATTTTCTCTTTTGTGTGGATGTGTCATTAAAAATAAAAAAATTAAAAAAAAAATTAATTAAAAAAATGAAAATTAAAAAAAAAGGGGTGTCATAATTACTCATAATCCAATATTGAAATTCTGTTCAACCATTTTGGGGAGTCAAAAGGCATGTTTTAAACTCAAATATATTGAATTTTTATCTCAAACTTGGGTAAACAATTTTGTGTCAATAACAAACATTTTGAATGAACAATTTTTGGTGGAAAATGATTCTCCCCTACCGTGAGGAATAACATTAGCCTTTATGCCAAGGTCATCTATGGCCATATTTTTCATTGTGTGTCTTCACCACTGATTGTGAGTCTTGATTTTGTGGACCTTCGAGCTGAATTTCCATCTTTTGTGTGCATTAATAAGATAGAGGCATTTTCTAAGCCACATGAGAATCAGAATAACCAAATAGCCTCCCGTTACCCTTACATTGATCCTACTTTTGAAAGCACCTTTGAGCCTATGAAAACCTTTCTTTTGATAGCCACATTACAAGCCTAATACCTTTTCCCACCCAACATCTTCATGGATTTTCATTGTACAATTTATTGAAATTTAAGTGTAGGGGGAATGGACTTCATTTTTGGGCGTACTTTCATTGATTTCCAATGTGTCATCATATGCTTGAAGGAAAGCATCCATTCAAGTGTGGGGGAGAGGTTTTAATTCTGTGAGCTTTGGGGTGTATATGTGTAATTGTCATTTGTACAAAAGTCATTGAAAAGTGTTCAAAAAAATGAAAAAAAAATTATATTAAAAAAAATGAAAAAAAAAATAAAAAAAAGGAATGGGTTGTGTCTTGGGTGGGTCAAAAATAATTCATCATCAACCTTTGATCTTGTTATAACTACTAAAATTAGTTCCATGAGGAGATCAAGCATGGGTTGGGAGATGACTGTGAGACTTTTTTCAAGTACAACTTTCGAAAAAAAAGCAAAAAGAGAGGGAAAAAAAAGAACACTTGAATCATCTTGTATTGTGTCATTATTGGAAGTCTTCCATGTTGTACATATTCCATCATCTCACCCTATTCCATTTTCTATCTCCCTCACTTTTCATTCATCACACATTCATGCCCTTGTAAATATGTGTTTCTATTTCCTTTCAAATCAAATTTCAAAAAAAAATGTGCATTGATTTTTCCATGTTGGTGTTTTTAACCCCTCTATTCCTTTGGACATTATATACCTACCGTCCCATAGCCACTGAAAAACCCCTTAAAAGACCTCTTGATTCTTTTACACATTAGATTTGGGAATGGAAGCTGAGAGCTCTTACAAACTCTTGATTTTCACTTTTTGTTGGTGAATGAGTGAACCTCCTAAAATACATTTTTATCATCTTGAGAGGAGTGAGTTTTGAGTGCCTACATTTTCCAATTCAAACCTTGAACATGAAAAAATGAATTGTTTCTGATGCATTATTGTGAACCAAATTTGTGATGGAATTCAATATGGATGAGTGAAATAGTCTAAACCTCCCCTGATTGGTGAAAACAAAATTTTAATATTTGTTGGTGAATGAATATGGTTTTGTTTTGATTTGATTTTGTGTTTGTTGTACATGAGGACATGCACAATATTAAGTGTGGGGGAGTTGATGTTATTAATTTATTAATATCATTTTATATACTCCCTCTACTGATTTTCAATTAAATGTGCATAACTTATGTGAAATACTCATGCTTTAATATTAAATATTATTTTGGAGTATTGTTTCGAATAATACAGATTCATGTCTGTTTAGTATTTTAAATATAACTCTCACCCTACTAATCCAAATTGTGTGATTCGTATCTTGTAGGGTTATAAATTCAATTTCCTACAAATCACTCAACTGAAGCATTGGCTAATTCGGCCATTTGAAGGGCCATATGGACCACACAAGATGACCCACCGGATCTGCCTAATTTCTGGACCAGCCTTGAAGATTTCATTACCGGGCTCAATTTCCCAGCCCAAATGATTGGATATTCTTTTTCAAGCTCTGTAAGTTCCTAAGGAGTCATGGATAAAAATTTAAAGGCCCAAATCTACCATTTTGGGGCCCAATGGATCCATTAAAATCAAGCCCACCATTCTGTCCGGGATTTTAAATCAGCCCACCATTCTTGACTTTTCAACTAATCCACTAGTCCAAAGAAGCTCATATTTTGTGGTGTGAAAGATAAGATATGGAGGATCAACTTTCCAGAAGAAATGGTTCGGATTTGAAGGCATATCCATAGCCATAAATTCATTCACATTTAGGCCATGGAAACTTTCTGGATAAAATTGGACAGTAGAAAAGTTTTTAGTAATCCGGCCATAAATTTGGACACAAAAGTCCAATGACAGCCAAATGTTGAGGACGACTAGTCAACATCCATATATACAATATTGAAGAAGGATATCTCTCTAGATTCAGCTGTATAAAAGGTCATATTGGCGGGCCAACTTGAGGGGTAGTTTGGGAATGAAAACAGTCAACTACCTTTGGCTATAAATACACTCCCCTCTTCTCCTTGCAAGAGGTTGGCACTTTGGCACTTAGGAGGATATATTGGCACGACCAATTCATTGCCAAGGGATTTTGAGGATCTTCCATACTCTAGTTTTCACTTGAGAAACATTTCCTCCTTCATTTCTTTCCATGTATTTCATGCTCTTTCCTTTGTAATTGTTTTAGTGTACTTGTAATTTCTTTTGAGTTTTAATGCAAGTTTTTCCTTCATCACTTCTAATTATCATACACCTTCTGTAGTTTAATATTAATAGTTTCTTAATTGTTAAAAATCAATCTTAAAACCATTTTCTTTAAGTGATTTCTTATTCAATCAAAACACGTGTTTCATTCACGTTCTTTGTAGTTCGTGTGTGTGTTCGGCACACCACTCTTTTCTTGTCCAATTATTCTTCCTCTTCTTCTCATACCCTAATACTATAAACATCCCTACCAGATTAATAACCATCCTAATGTCTGAGTAAATCTCTCATTGGGGTGAGTTATAATTTAGGTATGTTAAGCGATGGAGAGCTTTTGCTCGATGTGTATTCTTTGAATTAACATTGTGTATGTTGGACTTAGCATGTCATGGATTAATGACTTGTTTTGTTTAACATGTGGTTTCCATGGATTATTGGAACCATAAATATGCTACCATAAACAAGATATGATTAATATTATAACCTTGAGTTAAGTCAAGGCTTGGATTAAAGCCTTAACACTTGGGAATTCCAATCAATGTCAACTTGTGACATGGGTGTTAATTTAATGCAATATAAAACAAAGCTCGAGGATGTCACAAGCTTAACTACCTAATGATGAACTCACCCCAATATTTATCAAATTTTTAAATCAATATTAATCAATCAATCATTTCAATTAAAGCTCTGCAAAAAAAACCCCAAATCAAAACACAAATCAAAAACAATCAACTATAAAAAATTGTACCATCACCGAGGATTCAACCCGAGTGCTGCTATACACATTAGCAGAGCACCGGAACCTTGAATGGTCGATAGGCGACAATAGGCCACGCTTTCACTTACCAATGGACTGAAGAATGTCAAGAAGCATTCAATATCCTCAAGAAATATCTCTTGAGTCCACCGGTATTAATGCCACCTGTTGAAGGAATTACATTGATTCTTTATGTGACAGCTTTAGAGCGATCATTGGGTGATTTCCTTGCCCAGAAGAATGATGCTGGGAATGAAAACATCCTCTACTATCTCAATCAAACTATGCTTGAAGCATAAACCCAATATTCAAATATTCAAAAGTGTTTCCTAGCATTAATCTTTGCAGTTCAGAAGTTGAGACACTACTTGAAACATCATGAGGCCTAATTGGTATCTCGCAATAACCCACTCAAATTCATCCTTAGTCGTCCAATGCTTACAGGACGTCTCGTGAGGTGGGTAGTTATTTTGCAGCAATTTGATATTCAGTATGTGTCTCAAAAGGCAATAAAGGTCCAAGCTCTGGCTGATTTCCTTGCTGAACATCATTCAGTAAAAGATCCATCTTCAGATATTGAACTTCCTGATGAAGAAGTCTTCTCTATTCATGATAGTATTCAAACATGGGAAATGTACTTTGATGGAGCTTCCAAAAGTCCAATAGGGAAGAAAATGGAAGATCCTAAATTCAAAAAATTTGGGTTAGGAATTGTGCTCATTTCTTCAGAAAAGGCAGTGTTACCCTATTCCTTCTCATTATTGGGAGGTGGGACAAATAATGAAGCAAAATACCAAGATCTTATCGCAGGATTGGAGTTGGCGCTTCAATCACAAGTGAATCACTTAAAGGTGAAAGGTGATTCAGACCTAGTAATCAAACAATTCAATGGGGATTATGCAATCAGAAAAGAAGAACTAATCCCTTTGTATGATTATGTCAGAGAGTTAATGGTGGAATTTCCTTCAAAATCGACATTTTCTTATGTCCCAGGATCACAAAATGCCCAAGCTGATGCACTAGCTAATATAGCCACAGCTCTGGCATATCCAAATCGGGATGAGACAAGCATCATTATTGCCCACCGTCGTACAATTTCACCTTATGTTCAAACTAGAACATAGTAAATCAATTAAATTAGTCCTATTCCTGAACCATATGGTCATATTGCAGGATGGATTACACCTATCAGGGAATACCTTCAAAATAGAACACTTCCACTTGATAGAGCCAGGAAAGAACAAATCCGGAGACGTGTGGTCAATTTTACTCTTTATGATAGCCTAGATCACCCAGATAAAATTCTCTACAAAAGAGGTTTTGATGGAATTCTCTTCAGATGCATTGATGGTGAAGAGATAATGGTTGTCATGAAAGAAGTACATGCAGGAGTATGTGGTGCCCATTAGTCTGGACATAGACTATCTGATCAAATTCAAAGGCTTGGATACTTTTGGCCTTCAATGATACAAGATTGTGTTGATTTCACAAAGAAGTGTCATTCATTCCATGTATGTGCAAACTTCATTCATAAACCTCCAGATTTTCTTCATACAGCTAAATACTCGTGGCTGTTTGCCACATGGGGAATAGATGTAGTAGGACCTTACCCTTCAGCTACAGCTAAGCAGTTTAAGTATATTCTTACTGCTACTGACTTATTTTCCAAATGGGAAGAGGCAATACCTCTCAAAGAAGTTAGTTCTAAATGCATTGTTAGCTTCATAAAGTCTAACATCATTACCAAATTTGGTGTCCCTCATACCATATTGACAGACAATGGCACCAACTTCTGTTCATCCGAGGTAAGGAAGTTGTATCAAGAATACAACATCAAATCCAACCATTCCTCTCGGTATCATGCAGCGACCAATGGTCGAATAAAATCCTTCAACAAGACTCTTTCAAACATACTACAAAATATGGTGGATAAAGATAATAAATCATGTCCTGATAAACTCTTTCGTGCTTTATGGGCTTATCTGACCACCACCCGCACTGCAATGCAGTCAACTCCATATTCATTAGTATATGGAACAGAAGCAGTCTTGCCCATTGAGGTTAAATTACCCTCACTTAGGGTATCCATTTGTGATCAGTCATCTAAAGATGAAAATCTCAAAAGATATTGGATGAATTGGAACGATTAGATGAGAAAATATTGTGCACCTTGCACCACTTGGAAGTTTATCAAAATCGAATAGCACGAACTTTCAATAAAAAAGTTCATCTTCATTCATTCGTTCAGGGAGAATTGGTATTGGTTATCAGAACTCCAATGATACCAGGAAAGAACCCTCCCAAGCTTGAGCCAAAGTGAGAAGGACCTTAATCAATACATAAGGTCTACTCCAATGGAGATTATTCATTAATCTCAATGGATGGAGAACTCATCACTACTCCAACCAATGCCAGATTTCTGAAGAAGTATTTTGTGTAACACAAAAACTAATACGTCCAGCAAGACATTAAACTGCATAATCACCAGTCTATGTATATGACCTTAAACTATTCACACCATCGTCAAACATGACGTTAAATTGTGCTATCGTCCAACATGACGTTAAACTGTATTGTCCTTTTTCGTCCAACATGACGTTAAACTATTCCGTCCTAGCTACATGACGCTAAACTATACAGATGTCCCTTATGTCCAGCAAGATGTTAAACTGCATAACCATCGTCCTAGATATACGACGTTAAACTGTGCACTTCTTTGTCTCACATGACGTTAAATTGTGAAAAAGTCCCTAATACATCCTAGCTACATGACACTAAACTGTACAACACTCTTTCTTCCAACATGACATTAAACTGTGTTGTCCTTACTGCATCACATTAAACTACACAGTCCCCAAAGTCCTTACTACCAGACTTTAAACTGCACAATATTTTCTTTCGTCCTAGCTATATGACGTTAAACTATACAGCCCCCCCTCGTTTGTCCTTACTATATGACGTTAAATTGCATAGTACCCCATTGTCCAACATGATGTTAAACTGTGCATCGTTAGGTTTGTTGATACCTCTTGTTTCTCACACCGAGTATGACTCACGTGATCTTAGAGTAAACTTCAACCATAACACCTTCTCTAGGCCGCTAACCATGCATAAGTCCCAACACTTTCTTTTTAGGTTGTTGTTCTCAAAAACAACTTGATCACCAATTCATTCTTTAATTGAACTATGCGGACTTTGATCCTTGTCTTCTAGGCTGGGTAAGTAGGCAACCTCTCTAGGTTCAATCCCAAAACCAATATCTTCACATCGGTTCACCTCCGTCTCATACGATGTTTATTCGTGAAACTGCCCCCAAAACCATTATTCTTTACATTGGTTCACCATTATCCTTGCTATATGACATTAAACTATTCGCACTTTCATCCTATACGACAATAAACTACAACTTTCTTTGACACCCTCACTTGAGAGGGAATCAATATTTACATTGATCTCCAATCATGTTATATTCCAAAGACTACGTGCACACATGGAAATGCCTGAACCTTTTATCTTGGGTGAAACCATCATTTCATTAAATTCCCCCTTTCACCCTTCATATGTACGAACCAAATTTGTACAGAGGGTATTTCAAGAACTACGTACGGCTTGATTCCCGTCCTTATGGTATACATAAGAATGTTCGAGCGTCCCTCGAATCCAGACCCAAGTCTTTGGGCCTAACCCCAAATTCCACTTTCAGTCCCCTGGATAAAAAGTCCCTGTGAAAACACACACTGTGTATTCATTATTATGGTCTGAGCTCTATGACCCTAAACTAATATTTCCTATAATTTCATCCCACATGACGTTAAACTGTATTTCAAGAACTACATTTGGATTTATTCTCATTCTAATGAGATATGTAGTGAAGTCCAACATCTCAATTTAGGACCCATCCATAACATGATTATGGTTAGCATTGGTCTGTGTATCTCTACATGCATTAGACAATACTCATTTTCATGTGTCATATTCCTAACCTTAAATACTTCCAGATCTCTTTATCCCTTTTCTTGACTTCTGGTCACAAAATGTTTGATACTTGAGAGTTCTTTTGCCTGACTATGCAGCACGTGCCCTTAGGCAGCCTTGCATAAACAGTCTACATAACAGACTTGTCAGCCAAAAGATACTATTATTTGACTATGTAGACAATGCCCTTAAGCGGACCTATATAATTCAACCCCCCTAATGGGTTTTCAAATAGTGGTAACTTCATTCTTGGGAGAAAACCCTCTTTTTTCCTTATTGGTCTTATGATAATATGTAGGGATCCACAAAAAATATCCATACTTAGTATATTTGCCTCGTACTCTTTTTCATGATCTGAAAGTATTCAAGTCTATGGTTTATATTTCCCTTACCTATGTTTGGGTCAGACCTTCGTAGGAGTGACATTCATCCTGTTCTTAGACAATCTTGATTGGAAATATATTCTCCATATTCAAGTACCTCTCTCCATACAAAAAACTCTATGCTTTGGAAAATTTGAATCTCCATAACCTTCCACTGGCTTTTTAGCAGTAGAAAATTAAATTTCTGACAGTTATTTTTCCTGAATATGCAGCACGTGCTCTTAGGTTTCCTTGCATAAGTAGTCTACATAACAGACCTGTCAGCCAAAAATACTATTATTTGACTATGCAGCCAATGCCCTTAATAGGCCCTGCATAATTCAACCCCCTAACGGGTTTGTCAAATACTGGTAACTTCATTCTTGGGAAATACTACTTCTAATTCCTTTTAGCCCTTTTTCATATCATTCCTCAGATTCAAAATTTCTTAATTCATAGTTTACATATTTTCCCTCATACTTGAATATAGTAATATGTTTTCAGATAAATTATCAAATAATTGAGGAAATTTTAATCCATTTGGTCAAAGATATTTCGACCTTAAACATTAACCTTTTTATGTCCGATGTGCATGACTTTAAACTGCCTACAAAAGACAAGGGAAACCTGAACAAAATTCAAGTCCCATCTCACTAAACATACCTTTCGTATGATTTAGGTAATATTGAGAAATTAAAGATTCAAAGTTTGTAGGGTTATTTTTATAATCCTAGTAGAAATAAAACTATGCTTATTAGTCCCATTGGCTTAGGTAAAAATTTAAAGCAGGTAGCAAAAGAAGGCATGCACAAATGATTGAAGATGAAAGTATTTTTCATTTGATGCACAAGAGTTAGAAGGACATCCACAGACTAGAGTCTCTTCTCTTTTCCAAGAATTACAAATGGCTGTCAACATAAATCTTTATTTGATTTACAACATCCCGAGCTTCATCAGCAGCCACTTGAAGCTCATGCACTCAACCAAATTCATTCTTTTTAGCTTGATGGAGTGCTTTATTGGCATCTGTATTGGCTTTCATACCATTCATTTGAGCTCCTTCCAGTGAATCATTAAGTTGGTCAAGTTCCCCGGTAACAACATCTAACTGTTGCTGAAGATGCATCTACTGGACGACTTTCTCTTTGATCTTATTCTTCATCTCCTTTAACTTGGCAGCGTAATCAGCCTCAGCTCGGGATACCGCAGCCTCAAATTCACTGATATTGGCTGATAGCCTGACCCTGGTCAAATTTTTATGGTACTTCTTCTCCCGCTCCCTTCTCAAGATGACTTGTTTTACCACGGCATGGATCTCTTAATATCAAAAACCGCCAAGTCCCAACATGATAAAAAGGGATGACAGTCGCAGGATCTTTGATGACAGCTCTTCAAGAGGCACTTCAGATATGATCTTCCATATGTTCTTCCATGCCTTGCATTTTGAAAATTGGAGCACCTTTTGTACCTTCGGGTCTAACTCAGCATCACTATCACAGGGGGGGATATAATCTAGGATTAATGCACTTATGGAAGTGCCCTATTTTTCTCCTTCCCCCCTGACCCATGTTACTTCACTTTCTATTCTCGTTGGGGAAGAGGCTGATACTTCACCTCCAGATCTAGCCGCTGAAATTGATGGCCCTGCATAATCAATTGAAAGCTTTGGTTAGTTTCAAAGAATAACAAAAGTTGATCAGTTGTCTTGAAAATTATGTACAGCCACAAATTTTGTTATATATTACCCAATGGTAGACCAACAGTAGGAGAAGGCTCCTCCCCATATTTCCTAGCTTCAACAGGATTTTCAGAACGAGTTTGAGGAAGCTCTACTGGGTTCAGCTCCACTTGATCCAATGTCTCTGGAATAGTGGGGTTGTCTGTACCCCCTTCGGGAATTGGTAGTTCGGCAGCTTGTTCAGATGGAACTACACATTTGAACCATTCATGATTAAAGATTTAATAAGAAGTTATTTTAACAGGATTAAGGATAACACTCAAGTCCAAAATCTTCTAAATTACATGGTAATTTAACATGATCTAAAAAATCTTCAAAATATGTGCCAAGTTCCATAATTTCATCCAATGTTATCTCAGATTCCTGGTTAGTCTCACCAGTGGGAGCATTCGATATGTTTTCTTGGAGACCTTCATGCTACGGACTCTGATCCCGGATAGCATCTTCAGATAAAATTGCAGCATCAGTTGTAATGGCCGCCAAAAGCTCTAGTGCAGGGGTTGAACCTAAAGTATCACAGAATGGAATTTAGTTGATGTTTTTATTTAACATATTATGAAGCATTGATAATTTACCAGAAATGGGTTCTTCTCTCCTTGAAACAATAATAGAAGGGATACTAGGAACAGACATTGGCTCTTCTCTAGGAGCAGCCAAGTTAGCCTGAACTTGTGATTGTTAACCAGCACCCTCCGTCATCCTCAAAGGAGGTTCAGTCCTCTCCCTCAGAGGTGAAATTGAAGAAACTCATGTAATCCAAAGAAGTATAAGAAATGTTTTTATGGGTTAAGACTCATGACTATTCGAAGGACTTACCACTACTAATGAAGCATTGAACTGTGGACTTCTTTCTTCGATGCTTTTTCTTTTTCGGCTTTTTGGGAGTGATGACCTCATCATCTCCAAATACAGGAATTGGAGAATGAAAAGCCATGTCTAACTCCTCCTCCATGGCTTTTTGGCCTGGAGATATATCGCCCGGTTTTTGAGGAGATTCATTAGCCCCGATGGTGGTACCACCAGGGCTATACTGTGGTGAAGGAACCTCAGTAGTTCCTTTCTTTGCAAGCTGCAGGATGAAGAAAGTAATTTCCATGAGTAACAAATCTTTAACTGAAATCAGGTTTCAAAGAAAATAAGGAAAGAGACTTACATCTTCAGGAGCCACATAATCATGCCACTCCTCATCTCTGGAACCACCAGTCCCCTCAGTGGCGCCATGATATATCATTTCCTTCACCCGCTTGGTGACAGGAATGGAATCATCGGTGGCATATATGAGAATCTACAGCTCTCTGATGTAATCCTTCACTTCATCGGGGTTATCCTTGTAACGGATATCTGTAGAAGCCCAAAGATTCCCTATTATAGGGATTTTTAGCCCCTCACACAGATCCATCCAGGCAGTTTCAGCATCGCAATATAAATTTCTCCATGTCTAGACAGCCTCTGGTCGTAGATATTCAACATGTGTACCAAAAGACTATGAGGAGGGTCCTACAATTTGAGAATTCAGCTTCTTCCCAGTTCCTGCAACAACAAATAAAGGATAAGAAAATAAAGACTTGTTTCCCTATAAAGTAATGGTGATTAAATTTCCCCAATGAAGTAACTCACTAGGGGTCGATGGAGTTGGTCTCTTGATTCTGACAGGGGGATTATATCTGGCATGAGGCCACTTTTCCACATTTTGTGCCTCATCATCCCCATCTTGGGAATCCGGAGAGTTAGCCCTAGGTGAGGAACCTGATGAATCAGCTCCAGGTGGGGAAGCGTCACCTTCCTGATGAAGGGTTTCTTTCTCTATAGTTCTTTTCTTTTTCCCCACCTGATAAATTGGACGATTCAATACCCCTTCAGGGTATGATGCTATCTAGTTCTCGGAATACCATGTAGTCAAGTTATTTGTCGCTTTGTCAACTGGTAGACCAAACACTGCCCTGGTCTTCTCCATAGATTTCAGCAACCACAGTTGTCAGGAAACCATAGGATTCCACTCTGACCTGACATGCACAGGAGGGGATACGACAGTCTACTGAAGACACTTGAATTGGCGTGCAAATATTTATGGAGCATAGGCCTCTCATATAATATCTCCATCAATTCTGGTGGCCAGTACACTATCTCTACAAGCCAGCATGTACGCCCTCAATTCCAGACTGGTGGTTCCATCATCAAAAAACTGCCCGGTTGGTGGGTTTCCAGAAGGAAATAAATTGAATTCCTTGTACATGCTCAACCTCACCTTTATATCATAGCGATTAAGGTATAATGGATAAATTCTAGAAAAAGCCTGCACTGATGGCCTAAAGGAACTTCCAGGAACCTATACTCCATTCTGTACATTATATGTCCTAAAGTGAGTGGTGATCCATCCCCAAAAAACTTGGAATGGTCCCACTATTCTCAAAGGAGACTTACCTGTAAAGACATGGAGTAAGCTCCTGTGAATAATTTCCCAAATGGGAGTAGCCAACCCAACCATTTTATTCTCATCCAACTTGGCTGCCACAATGAAGGTCCCTGGCCTGACGCTTCCCTTCGAATCCCTGATTGGCAGAAGATAAACACTTAGCCACAAGGCTAAGAAGCCCGCCAAACGAGTTTTTTTTGGGATTCTCTGATTTACTTCATATCCTTATTTCTCAAATTCTCCTACTTCCAGGGTCTGCCAGAATGTGCCAAGAGCACCCCTCTTCTCTGTTCTGGGGCAGGTAGTATGACGAGTATAGGTGGGACCCTTATCCTTTGAATCCTCCTCCTTCTTGGTATGAAACATATTCAACCACTCCTCTGGATAAATATCCTTTCTAGAATGAGTTATAGAGGTCTTTGAACTCTTGATTTTGTGGAAAATTTTCAATAATTCCCAAGCCAAAATCGGAGTATTATTCGAATCATTCCAAGTCGCCTTGGGAGGGATGAATTCATCATACATGTCACCCAGAATTGGAGCCCTTGAGATCTTGTGGACATCCCACAAACTGATGCCTACTTCTCCATGATTCAGATGGAAAGAATTGGTTTCTGGCCTCCAGCGGCTGATTAGCTCTGACTCAAACTCATCATTTCTATAGACATATGTCTACCCAGCCTAGACGGCTTCATATATCGTAGCTCCTTTCAAATCCTCGACAAACTCTACACAAGTTTGTCACACCCAGTATGACCACATCCAAGTTGGCTTCACACCTCCTCATGGACGGAATTCCCAACTCTTCTTCCAGCCTTTGGATTGATCCATCTGATAATTTCGGAAGATTGAATTATAACAATGTGGTTGCAACTTGGGCTTGTGAGGTTTCAGATCTGGTGCACAAGGACTATGATGCATCATATAGGCCTTCTCCACTGTTTCAGTATTTATAAATGCTCTTCCACTTGAGATATTTTCTGAAGAAAAATTGGTGTAATTCTGAAACCAAGAATACGGGAGATAGTTATTTGCCTCTGGAATGTTGACATCTTGTAGACGACCATGCCCATACAGAGGCAAGTAGATGCTCTGTGGAAAGTTACATTGATACTTCTTCAAGCACTTGGCCAATTCTGGAAGAGTTTTGTCACATATATCATAGTAATCATGCCCTACGATGTTCATCATATCATCAATCCACTTGCTAGACAGTTCATCAGCCATTCTGATTCTTCTAGGAGCCATTGAATCTGCACAAAGTTCAAATAATTAACTCTTAAGTGAGTTGATTTTTCATAAAATTTGTGAAAAAAGTCAAACAAAAATGACTAAGGCATTAAGGCATGCAAGTCCTATGTTGGCGCGCAAGTGTAGATGTGTCGCGCAAGTGTTGGGTGCACAGGTATCACCACGCGGGTCAAAATACCTCTACAGAAGCACGACAAAAAGAAACAGTGGAAAACAAGAAACCTATGCGGTGAGAGAAACTTGCACGGTGAGGGCAGGAATCCTTGAGAAACGATTGCTTTTCGTGATGAATGGCCACATATATATAGGTCAGGCCGCACCCCTGCGCACTGAAGCCTGCGCGACTCACACATGCGTGCTGCCATCTGCGCGCTCAACACTTGCGCGCCGCAGATCCTTGATTTTCTTCTTCACCTCAGAGTCACATCCTCCTTATTTCAGATCCAACTCTGAGGGGGGAATTTTGTTGATGCTCATTTCCATCACATAGTCTAATGACTAAAAAAAGGAAATACCTTAGTCCAAAGTGATTCATCCTTCGAAGAAACATCAAAAATTGACAAAGGCATGAACAAGGATTTCTTCACACTTGGGTCACGCAAGTTCCATCATGGTCATGCAAGTATACTTGCGCTCCAAATAGTGTTCGTGCAGGTGACTTGTGTGCCCTCTTTGATTTTCGCCCAAGGTCTTCGTTGGCCTATAAATACCCCTTGTGGGCCCCCCATTTCGGGACGTAAATATTCTAAAAGTCATATTTAAGCTCTGGTCACCCTAGTCTCTGCTTGAAGTCTTCCGGTCACTTCTAAGATAATTTCTTACCTAGAATGGAAGATCTAAATAAGGGAAACATGGCCTAAATGTTGAAACTCGTCAACACTTGCATGCCTAAGTGGCCAACCCTTAAGGGAAATGGCCACACTTGCACGCTGCCTTATCCCTTCAACAAAACTTGTGTGTCACTATTTTGGAAGCCTTTAGGGATAATACTAAGGGCTTGAACCAAGTCTCGCCCAAGTGTTACCCTTTGGGTCAACCGTCATGCAGGTACACCTGTGCTGCACAGGTATACCTGCGCGACCAGGACCTGCGTTCCCACACAGGACCTATGCACCTACTTATTTTTGGGTGCCCCTCCGGCCTATTCACCTCTTTTTCTTCAAATCCACCAATCATGTTCAAGATTTAGCCTTCAAAACCCTCTTCAAATTCATTTATGACATGTTCCCTTTGTTGGATTCCTTACCTGAAAGGAATTCTGTGGAACATATATCAAAACCTAGTGATTTACATATCTTCATGTCACTAAGGTGAGAGATTTCATTCATTCAACCTCATCCTTTAAGATTATAGGATCTTTAAACTGGGCCTCCTTTTCAGGAGTAAGCCCTAGCCTTAAAGTTCTCTTAAACTGGGCCTCATTTTCAGGAGTAAGCCCCAAGTTCCCAAATATGGGCATCCTCCTTAGGAGTAAGCCCCAAATTCCAAATTCCCTTAACCTGGGCATCCTCCTTAAGAGTAAGCCTCAGTCATAATTCCTCTTAACCTAGGCCTCCTTCTCAGGAATAATCCCCAGTTCTCAAGCCCCTTAACCTGGGCCTCCTTTTCAGGAGTAAGCCCTAGTCTTCAAGTTCTCTTAAACTAGGCCTCCTTTTTAGGAGTAAGCCCCAAGTTTCCAAATATGGGCATCCTCCTTAGGAGTAAACCCCAAATTCCAAATTCCCTTAACCTGGGCATCCTCCTTAGGAGTAAACCCCAGTCATAATTCCTCTTAACCTGGGCCTCCTTCTCAGGAATAAGCCCCAGTTCTCAAGTCCCCTAACCTGGGCCTCCTTTTTAGGAGTAATCCCTGGTCTTAAAGTTCTCTTAAACTGGGCCTCCTTTTCAGGAGTAAGCCCCAAGTTCCCAAATATGGGCATCCTCCTTAGGAGTAAGCCCCAAATTCCAAATTCCCTTAACTTGGGTATCCTTCTTAGGAGTAAACCCCAGTCATAATTCCTCTTAACCAGTATTAATTTCTTTTTTTTTTGGCATCCTACTTAGGAGTAAAGCCCCAAGTCCCCTCCTAATTTAGGCATCTTCCTCAGGAGTAAGCCCCAAGTTAGAATATCCAAATATCCATAAAAGCACATATACCTTTATGGACCCTGTTCATGGAATTCATCTCTAAAATAAGTCCTGATCTCTATCTATTTGGTCAATCATACATATATAATCCCCACATCATTTCTTATGATTGCATCTTTCGTGGAATAATTGTATGGTTTTACCAATACCTCTTGTTTCTCACACCGAGCATGACACACATGAGCTTAGAGTGTAAAAGTAATTATGAAATCTTTCTTTGAGCCATAAATCATGCATAAACCTCGTACTTCTTTACTCGAACTATGTGGGTTCTTATTCCTTTTCTAAAACAAAGGATACGTAGGTAGCCCATCTGCGGGTACGATCCCAACTCTGAAATAATCCATGTCCTTCTGAATGACAATAAACATTAAGTGCCCCACTGAGTGGATTTAAAACAAGTATGGTTATCATAATGACCAAGAGATTTATATATAATGTGTTGAAGGATACCATTGAATAAGAATCTCTAACAAATACAGATGATTCCTTATCAATTAAGAACCTCTAATACATATAAAAGATTCATTAAATTTCATACATACTAATCATTGATTGTCAGATCTAAAGGAAAACTCATTTTCATACTTGGTAATTTAATAAGGATTCACGAACATGACTTAAATCTATAAAGAGAGTCCCAGAGTAGAAAATAATTCCCCTCAAAAAGGTGTGATGAGTCCAACCTCCCATCCTCTCGACCAATGAAAATTCTTAAGCTTCATCAGTTCACAACTAATGAGAACCTACCTTTGGAAAGTAGGTCCAAATGGATATAGAATCATTGGATGTTTTCGATTCTACGAAAAAACCCATTATAAACCGCTTGGAATGTTTGAACCTTAAAACCAACGAGGTCATCCCCAGTTCCAGAGGAAACAAGGCTCAAGACCAATACTATCATCATCCTCATGGTGGTTTCATCCCATTCACCATCCACTTCATTCAACTGCTCCATCATCCATCCTGGTTCTTACCCGGGCTGCCACATCCTGGTGGGATCATGCCACCTCATACCCCATTCCCCTCAATAGTAACCAGAAGTTCAACCATTTGTTGGCCCGAACATCAGTGTTCCCCCTAGGGGTTGCACCCATCTTATCCACTCTATTCAGTGTTCTAATCAGTCTGATCTGTCTCCATTGGATGTTAAACTTTCAACATACCCTATGTTAAACATGGGAATCTAAGGAAAACCTCAAATAAATTCCCATGGCACATGATTCCCCACGATCTATGTGGGATGTCTCGGGCTTCCGCGCCCTCAAGAAGCCCTATAATAAGGGATAGAAGACAGACGCATCAGTGTCCCAGCGCCCAGACATGCCAGTGATGCCCAACGTGACTACTCCCCTGACTGAAGGTTGCTTCCCTGATCGGACCCCTTAGAATGTCCTGACAAAAGCAGTGTAATTAACTGGTGTCCAAGAAGATATAGCGCTAGGAATATTTTCACGAACAATGTCTTAAGTCTATAAGGAAGACCCATACTAGGTGACGAGTTCCGAAGAGGAATCCATGGAAGGAAGAACCGACCTCCCATCATCCCGTTTTGATCAAGGAGAAAATGTACTTGAATAAGTGATGGATGTAACCCGCCTTTGGAAAGCAGGAATGCGGGGCAACAACTGCACGTCCTCCACAGATGGATGTGCGAGCACCCCAGAAAAAGCATCAAAAATAGAAATGGTAAACCCGACATGAAGTTCTTCTCCTCAATATGGAGATTAGTAGCACTTGAGGCATCAATGGATTGACGTGTCACCGGATCCAGTTATCCAACGCTGGGTCGCACCAAGAAAATAGCGGGCCTGGCATGAAACACACCAGAAGTTGAGGAAGTAGAACGTTGGACATCCCGTTCTGCAACATTGTTAGCATGGATCCCTCTTACCGACCATGGAATACGGGATGGTGCTGGGGAATTGTTCATTGATTCCTTTTTCTTTCAGCACTGATGGGTTCATCTCCCTGCTCTCAGGAATCAAGTTGCTGCTTTAGGGACGCGATCACTACCTACCCATCGATGCAGGGGCAGGGGCAGTGCCCACATGGCCATTTCACGTGGCTTCACCTCTTCCAAGATGGCCTCTACATCTACGACCATGGGGTGCCCACGCCCCCTCTCCTCATCTGAGGTCATTCAACAGAGGGTAATCAACGACCTCGTGCACCGCTACGAGGAGGAGGGCACAATCCCGACTAGGGATATGGCCCGCCTGGATCTGGTGGTGTTTGCACCTCATCGCCAATGCTACCCCCAAGGGCCGTGTAGGGAGCCATTGCTCCCCACCCCGACGTACAACTGTTTTGGGAGCCTGTCCCCGGAGCTCTTTGACAGCTCCCTACCTTACGCTGATGAGTTAGGTGACATCCAGCCCAGCCTAGTTAGAGTCCCATTCCAGGGGATCCCAGCAAGGTCTCCCACCTGACCGTGTCAGCGTCGTCACCCAGTCTTGCTGGAAGAGGAGCAGGTAAGCTATGTACCTGCACCACCGGACCTAGTTCGTCTGACCCGACTCCATCGTAGGGCGCAAGCTGAGGAGGATGCCCGCCAAGGGGCGTCAACATCAACTGCTATTGTGGCCCGAGCCACCACCGACACTTGTCCTCAGTTCCCTGCATACACTGAGCAGAGGCACTTATATGCCCGACTAGGATCGAGGCCCCTATCACCCCACGGGTAGGCTGGGTCGACTCTCTTGGTCGTTGGCACAAGCAGTGGCTGTCGCGAACCAACCCGCAGCAGTGCCACCCAGTACAGAGGTCCTCCTCGTACCACTACCACGGAAATCACAGGCCTTCCCCGCTTCAAGGCTCGGCAAGGAGGTCCTCCCTGGGCACCCCCAATCTGAATGTGGGTCTTCCCCACGGTGGTGATACTCGGCACGGAAGCCTCTCCTGTGCCCATTACATTGGGTATGGAGTCATTTATCCTGCCCCCGATCGCTGGGGTAGGGACATTGCCCATCAGGTCTCTCTTCAACATGGGGATCCTACCCATGTCCTCTCAGCAGCTGGTGAAGGTCCTCCTCACCTCGAAAACCATAGGGGTGAGGGCCATCCTCACTCCACCCGCACCCAGCACGGAGTTCCTACTCGTGTTCAGCTAGACAAGTACAAGGACCCCCTCATACTGAGGTCGTCTGGGAAAATAGTCAAGGAGGCCCTCCCCATGCTTCTTCTAGTTCCATCGAAGGTCTTTCCTACTTTAGTGCTACCCATGGAGGTCCTCCCCATGTCCCCTTTGACATTTGTCCTAGTGATCCTCACACCCCGGCTTTCTCAGGTGGAAACCCTTTCTGCCCTAGCACCAGTACAGCCGAAGGACCTCGTGTTAGAAATTTGTCATGTCCTGAGGAGACACCCAGGGGAAGGAAGGAGGTTCGTCACCACCATAAGAAGAATCCTAGGAAGGTCTGGATGGAGATCAAATTGGTCCACTTCTCAGACTCTTAAGCAGAGTACGACTCTGTGCGGTAACCCTACTCTCGCCCATCTGAGTCAGGGGATGAGGCAGGGATGAGGCGCATCAGCCTGGTGCTCCCAGAATGTGAGGTCCATAGGATTCCCACCTCCCTTCGCAGGTATATCTAGGAGGATGAAAATCTGGTGACCCTGTAGGTTACGGTCATGCAATCACCACCATCATCACCGGAAGCGCTCTCTACCTCCACAAGAGATCACAGAGAGCTATTCTAGGGACCAATGGTAGGCGAGCAGCATCACGGCCTATCACCAGTAGCCCTAGCCCCTGAGTTGGGAATTGTGGCTATTATCCCGTTCTATCGTGACATAGTGGACAGGTCTCTACACTCTTCGGAAGACAGCCCGAGATTCGGCAGCCAGTCAGCCCGTTCGCCATACTCTCCATCGGCCAGCCTGTCGTCCTAGTGGTCTGCCTCAGTACCACTACCAGTTCCTCAGCCACCCCAGTTGACGAGTGGGGAAATCAAGGTCCAGACCTTGAATCTGAGCTGAGGAGTTTATATAACATCCTCGCAGCAGACCACTTCCCTGAGAAGTTCTGGCCCGGGGCAGCACCAAATTTCTGCATGCTGGAATCCCTCACCCTAGAGGAATTTGAGTGTTTCTGCCACACCCTCTGGGTGACGCATTTTAGTCTTCGTCATCGGTGAGTGGTTTATCTCAGGATCCAAGCGCATTTCGAAGACATCAGCGAGAAATGTTGTCTGGTTGATTTGGCCACACTCCTTGTGTCCCAGCACCCTGAGTCACCAGGTCGCTGTGAGGCCCTCCAGCAGCAATGCGTTCATAGTATCAAGGTACTCTGCAAAATTATCAAGGAGGATACCCCCCATGTGAAAATATGTGGCTGGGGGTAGTATGCTTCCCTCCTCTTCAATCCTATCCGGCGACAGCCCGACTTGCTAGGCGACATCGAAGACATGTCCCTAGGAAGGGTCACGGTGAACATGGCCGACATAGTAAACGATGAGGATGAGTTGTAGCTTCTCGATGGAGACTTACCCCCTGAGGGAGTGCCACCACTATTGGACCCATTGGGAAGGATTACTCGTCAGTAGAGGAACCTACTTGGTCTTCCTGTGCCCATTGAGGCATTGGTATTCAGCAGGAATTCGGGTAAGGGAAAAGAGCACGTTGGAGCTGCCAAGCACTCCGACCCATCCGCCTCAATGCAGAAGATGGAGAAGGACCCCGAGAAGGCCACATTGCGCTAACAACTTGCTAAGAAGAATAAGAAGTTGGTCGAAAAACTCCTGGCTGAACGTCCTACAGAGCGAAGGCCCGACTACGGCAATCCTAGGCCAGTACAGTAGGGGCAGGAACAACTTCCCCTCGGCGAGCTACCCTCAGGCAACCCTGATCATGCTACTCCCAGGGACAGGGATGAAGCCATAGCTCATGGAAAGAGGGCGCGGTATGTCTCTCCAAACCCTCATAAATGGTGCGACAATCTAAGGAATCAATCTCAGGTTCCCCCAGTTTCCCTGTAAGTAACTCCACCAGCCACTCCACGAGCCGCTGAGCCTGTCTACTATGTTGAAGAACCCGCCAACGTGCTCGTAGTTAGGGATCCCCATCAAGACAGGTAACCTTTCCCAAATGATACAATGGCGGCACTCATAGCCTTCCTTGAGGTGTTAGAAACACGACAGGTGGCAATCCCACCTGATGGCAAGCCATATCCGGTATGGGTGGATGATATGTCAGCACCTCCAGGTTTTGAGAATCGCACCTTCTCCCCCTTTAATGGGATGGGGGACCCTCAACAGCTCCTGGCCCACTTCAACTCAAGGTTTGGGCCCATTTTAGG
This sequence comes from Viscum album, assembly GCA_963277665.1. Taxonomy (NCBI): domain Eukaryota; kingdom Viridiplantae; phylum Streptophyta; class Magnoliopsida; order Santalales; family Viscaceae; genus Viscum; species Viscum album. The sequence continues at coordinate 119,159,188 of OY728135.1, forward strand.
GACTCCAGTGCAGTAAGAGGCTGCCAAGATCCGCATTTTTGTTCAGACATTAGAGGGGACGACATTCTTCTAGTACAACCAACTCCTCGTCGGATCCATAACCAGCTGGGAGGACCTTCGCAGGAAATTCCTCTACTATTTTATCTCTACCACCTGGAAAAAAAGCATCTCAAACCTCTTCAAGTGCAAAAAAAGGCTTGATGAGCAAGTTTTAGACTTTATCGCCCAGTGGAAGGGGCACACATACTCCCTTGACATGCCACTGACTCAGGAGCAATTACTGACGATGTGCATAGGAAATGCCAAGACAGGATTGGTTCCTTCTCTAATCACCCATAACTACCCTAGAGGATTCCAAGAATTCTCTTATAAGGCCCAGTGCCTAGAAGAAGCCCTGCAACAGGCCAGCTAGGCATGACTGTTGCCCCCTATAATTCCCACGAGAAGGGTTGTCAGAGCCGAGCTCTCCGTGGTGGACCAAATAGAAGCCACCAGGAAACTAGAATTGCTACCAGTGGCACCAACCTGCAACCTCACAGAGGCCCTCCACCTTAGGCACAGCCTTCGGCTCAGCAGCATCCGCCTCAGAATTGGCAGATTCCCCACATAATGCACTGCCACCACCCAGGTGGGACAATCAAGGTCCACCCCCTCGATAGGATCTTTCAGCTCCTCGTCAAGTTCAGGCTCCAAGGGCCCCCTTCCCAGATAGGAGAAATTGTACCTACTCATTCAATAAGAATCAGATCCCCGGTTAGTTCTGTAGCACCTTAGAGCAGGGGATTGTACGCTTTCCTGAGTGCAGAAGACCGGAAGAGGCGAATCTCACTGATCTCCCCAACTATTGCCCCTATCATCGGATTATGGGGCACACCCTCAAGTAGTTCTATGTGTTCAAAGACTGGATTTAGGACCAGGTCAACAACAACATAGTCAGGATGGGCCCAACACCGCTATAAGTGGCATGCATCTTCGTAAGGCCAGACAGCAGCAGCGACAGTGAGGGTGAGTGGTGGTTGGTTTCTAACCGTGATTCACCGAATTATGATGACTGGATGCACCAAAAAATGTTCTCCTAGTCCCATGGTATCATTCGGGCACGCCTGAATCAACCAGAGCCTTATGAAGCTGTGGCCACCACCTCTACATCATCATCTCAGTCGGCCTCTTCCCAGAAGATCAAGCATCGGCGGCGCAAGGGGAAGCAACGCGCCCCGCCAATGCCATCGCCATCCCATACTCTCGATGACTTCATGCCTCTGAATATGGGGATTCCTCCCATAATATGCCCAGTAGCAGATGACTCTTCAAGTGATAGTCAAGGGTACACTTCGGTTAATACCGTGGAGTTGGTAAACCCCTATATGTCTCCCGATGAGGGGGAGCGCCCGACGAACCTCCCCAACATCCCCAGCCAATGCCAACGTCGGTAGAGCCGTGACCACATGGGTCTTCGGGGCACATCAGCTAGAACCTCCAGCCAGGTCGTGCATGCCACTGAGACAAGATAGTAGGCCCAGCGCAGAACTCAGCATGTGAAGCCTCTTCATCCGGTGTCGTCAGGCCCGCCTCCACCACCATTTGTGCTACTAGATCAGGAAAAGCTACCTTGACCATGCCATGACCAGCCTAGCCCTACTACAGACTAATATTAGTCGTCCTTTCCTCATCCGGTAGCTACTCTCCATGCTTCGACTAGTGAACAGTGGGACATGCCCAGCACCAGCCAGCCGCCAGTCCAACCGGCAGAGGTCGTCGTGCCTCCTATCATAGAGCGGCCTCCTGTAAGTAGAATTTAGCACCTGGCATGGAAATATGATGTCATCAAGCACCTTTCTATCATCCTAGTGAGGCTTTCCATCCTCGAGGCCCTTCGCCTATCGTCAGATATGCATGAGGCTTTTTTGAGGCTTTAAGATGCCCCCTCCAGTTTGAGATGGATGTAGCAGCTACAGAAGCTTTTCATGTTGAAGTGGTTGATAACGCTGAATGCTAGGACATCATTTTGTTATCTGGAGAGGATGAAGGCTCTCCCATACAAGGGAATATCCACCCACTATACATCACCGGCCAATTTAACTGCATGGAGGTTCGCCGCTGTCTTGCCGACATCGGCTCCAGGATTAACCTTATCCCGACACGGACACTACGGAAGATAGTGTTATCCGAAGATGAACTGACTCCCTCCAATTTTAGAATCTAGGGATATGAAAGGACAGAGAAGACCCTAGTTGGTAAGATCCATTTGAAGACCCGGTTCGGCGGCCTAATTTCCAGTACCGAGTTTATGGTTGTCTCCCAAGACATCGTGTACAATATATTTATGGGCATACCATGGATCCACCTGCATGTGGCGGTACCCTCATTGTATCACCAGTGCCTCAAGTACTCCCTTAATGGTCGAGTAGGCGTACTCCAAGGTGATGCATCTCCTTTCTCCTCTTGTGAATCCCGCTACCTGGATGCCGACTATTACAAGAGTAAGGATAAATAGATACAAGCGAGTGAGGTTGAGCCCGCCACGGTCACAAATGACCCCTGGGCAGTTCTGGATGATTCCTACGTCTTTCGAATCCATCAATTAGAGGCCACAACCCTCGACACGGGGCAATGTTTTTTTTTCTCTGGTATAAGAGGTAAGCATATTCCCAATTCCAAGCGACGGTGGAAAATCACCTCATACTTCTACACAAACCAGGATCAGGTGATCCTGAAGCCTCTTACCCCCGTACAGTATCGGTATGTCTACCCCATGGCAACAGCGGTATGTCATACGTGTCTGTTTCGCCAGGCTGGGATTAAACAGCTCAAGTCGACGCACCATTACTGCTTTGATATCATCAAGTGTGGCCCCTTGGGCCAAAGACCAGATGGGATCAGATCGACTATCTTCATTGCTATGGTTTCAGCAGCACGTGAATCTCCTGATATGCTGTCCACCACTAACCAGGCTGGTACCAGCCTCCCGTTAGGATTCGTCGACCCAGAGGAAGCACCTCCCACTAGATATCCCTCCTCCATAAGTGAAGAAGAGGACCTGGAGGATGCTCCACCTGCCTTTGAAGAGGGCGTATCCGCTACGGTCGATTAACTGGAACAGGTGAACCTTGGTAGAGAGTCAGATCTGAGACCCACATTGATCAGTGCCGCCATGTCCCTCGAGTAGAAGCAGCGGTACATAGATTTCCTGAAGCAGCATCGTGATTTATTCTCCTGGAGCTATGACCAGATGCCAGGACTAGATCCTTAGGTAGCCATCCACCACCTCGGTCTCCCTGCAAATCATCGCGGGTTCAAGTAGCCTCCCAGAAAGATTCACCCTTCTCACGGTGCCATGGTTGAGGCCGAAGTTGACAAGATTATCAGAGCCAACTTTTCCAAGGAGGTCTAGTACCCCAAGTGGCTAGCCAACATTGTTCCAGTCAGGAAGAAGAATGGACGGATTAGGGTCTGCATCGACTTCCGAGATCTCAACCGTTATTGTTCGAAGGATGACTCTCCCCTTCCGGTGACAGGATTATTGATCAATGCTATGACTGGGTTCTAAGACCTCTTTTTCATGGATAGTTACTTCGGATACAACCAGATCCAAATGGACCTCGAGGACGAGGAGTCCACAGCTTTCAGGGCACCCCAAGGTACTTTATGTTACCAGTTTATTCCCTTCGGCTTAAAGAATGCAGGTGCCACCTATCAGCGGGCCATGCACTGCATATTCAAGCCAATCCTCGGAACATTGGTGGAATGATATGTGGATGATCTGGTGGTCAAATCTGGCCAGCGCCAGGACCATCTCAAGGACCTTGAGAAAGTGTTCGGCTTCCTCCATTCCCACCACCTGAAGATGAACCCATTGAAGTGTGCCTTCGGGGTCACCTCCAGGAAGTTTCTTGGCTTTGTTGTCAGGTACCAGGGCATTGGGATCGACCTAAAGAAGATCAAGGTCATCAGCCAGATACCTCCCCCGAGCAATATTCGGGAGCTTCAAGGTTTCCAAGGACACTTAGCCTACATACATCGATTCATTGCGAATCTGGCCGGAAAGTGTAAGCCCTTTTCTTAGCTCATGAAGAAAGGCTCCACCTATGGGTGGGATGAAGAGTGTCAGACCACGTTCGAGGAAATCAAGTAGTATCTACTCCAGCCTCAGGTCCTGATGCCACCCGTCTTTAGAAAACTATTGATCTTGTACGTGACTACCCTAGAATGATTTCTTGGCACCCTTCTCACCAAGAAGAACAATGAGGGGACAGAAAACAGCCTCTACTACCTCAGCTGCATGCTCCTCGATACAGAGACCAGATACTCCCTCATCGAAAAGAGCTGCCTTGTGCTGATATTCGCAGTACAGAAATTGTGACACTACTTGAAACACCATGAGGTATAGATGGTGTCTTGGGTAGACCCGCTGAAGTACATTCTAAACCGCCCGATGTTGACCGACCGTCTAGAACGGTGGTCAGTAATCATCTAGCAGTTCGACATCAGGTTCCTGCCTCAGAAAGTTGTCAAGGGACAAGCATTGGAAGATTTTCTAGTTGCCCATCCAACCCCCGCGGACCAGTCCCTAGACCTGGACTTTCCTGAAGAGGAAATCCTCTCGGTAGATCATACCATCCCATGTTGGTAGATGCACTTTGATGGTGCCTCCCGGAGCCCCACTGGCAGGAGACTCAATGATCCCAGACTCAACAGAGGAGGCCTGGGTATTGTCTTTATTACCCCGACACAAGACATTTTTCTGTATTCAATCCTGTTTTCAGAAGGTTTCACCAACAACGAGGCAGAGTATTAGGCTCTGATCACTGGCCTCGAGCTAGACCTCGAGATTGATGTGCCCCATATATATGTGAAAGGGGATTCTGAACTAGTCATCAAGCAAATCAACAATGACTATGTCATTAGAAATCCAGATATCATACCATTCTTAGAGCGAACCCTCCAGCTAATGTCCCATTTTCCATCTTGTCCAGAAGTTACACATGTCCCTCAATCTCAGAACGGTCGAGCTGATGCCCTGGCCGGCCTGGCTGCATCACTTGCAGAACCCGAGCAGGATGATCTGATTATACACGTGGCACATCGGAGAGTCATTGCTCCTGTCACCCCATATTACATCGACGGGCTACGAGTAAGCCATATTACTACCATATCCTCCACGTCGGGACCCCCAGGTTCCTCAGATGCAGTGGTTGAAGCGACCCTTGACTGGAGAGCCCCCTTTGTTGAGTTTCTCCAAAATGGTTACCTCTCGGCTAATCGGGCCGAGCGCGAGCAAATCTGATGTCGTGCGCTGCAGTTTACCCTCCAGAGTGGTCCTAGTCTTGAGAAGATCCTCTACAAGTGCGGGTTCGAAGGTGTTCTCCTCCATTGCATCCAAGGAGTAGAGATTTCTCAGGTCAGGCAGAAGGTTTACACCAGTTCCTATGGGGCTCACCAGATTGGGCTGAAGCTATCCCATCAGATCTGAAGAATGGGGTACTTATGGTCCTCCATGATCCATGACTGCATCATGTTCGTCAAGAGATTTTACGCAGGCCAAATTCATGCTAACTTCTTGCATCGGCTGCTAGAACCTCTCCACTCCACCAAATACTCTTGGTCATTCGTGGTATGGGGACTCGATGCCATGGGACCATATCCACCGGCGATAGCTCACTAGTGTAGGTTCATCCTGACCACCACAGATTTCTTTTTCAATTGTCCAGAAGCAGTTCTGCTCAAGGAGGTCAAGGCCTGTTCTATCATCGACTTCGTGAGCTCCAATATCATCTACTGGTTTAGAGTTCCTCACGCCGTCCTCAATGAAAACAGGACAAACTTCCGAGCAGCTGAGCTAAAGAAATTTTACACCATGTACAACATCTGTTTAAACCATACCTCCCGTTACCACGAGCAATAAAGTGGAAAGATCGAGGCATTCAACCAAACCCTCTCTATCATTTTGCAGAAAGTGGTTGGTCAGAATAAGAAGAGTTGTACGGACAAGATCCCCAATTCCCTCTGGTATTATCGGACGATGACTCGTAATTACACCCAGGTGACCCCATATTCCCTATTGTATGAAGCTGAGGTCATCCTACCCATCGAGATCCAGCTGCCTTCGTTACGCACAACAGTCTATGACCTGCAGGCGCTATATAAGATAGCCAAAATTTGTCTAGCTGAATTGGAATCACTTGATGAGAATAGGCTTTGTGCCCTGTATAATCTGGAAAGGCATCAGAATAAGATAGCTAGAGCCTTCAACAAGAAGTTTCACCTATGCTCTTTCCTGCAAGGTGATTTCGTATTGGCCCTACAGGCGCCAATGATCCCTAGAAGGAAACCACCCAAGTTGGATCCCAAATGGTAAGGACCTTACATAATTCACAGGGTTTACCCCAATGGAGAATACTCCCTGGTGACCATGAATGGTGATCATATAACTCCTCCCACCAATGCTAAGTTTCTCAAGAAATACTTTGATTGAGCCTTCTGGTCTGGCATGACCCTAAACTGTTTGGTCCTACATGACCTTGAACTATTCGGTCCCGCATGACCCTAAACTGCATGCTGGTCCAGCATGACCTTAAACTATCCAATCCTACATGACTTTAAACTCTACGTCATCCTACATGATGTTAAACTGCATCTTCATGAACTATGTGTGTCTTGATTCCCATCCTCATTGGATACATAGGAATGCTCAAGCATTTCATCTTGAGCCCAGCCCCTAAACTCTTCTCTTTGACTATTCCCCCCAGGTATAGTTCTCATAGAGGATCCTTGCATGATATGGGGTAGGTTTCCTTATCCCCACTCATGCTAGGATTATAACGGTCACACCATGTTCCCGTTATCCGTTCTTCTATCCTCCAATGTCCTTACTGAATGACGTTAAACTGCATGGCCTTCAAGAACTATGTAAGGCTTGATTCCCATCCTTATGGGATACGTAGGAATTCCCAGAAATTTTGTCTGTTGGCCCAACCCAAACGCCAGAACCTCCCCTCAGGTGAAGACATATGGTGTGGTGAAGGTTCTTGCCTCATGACACGTTGATCTCATCTTGATTCTTCCATACTTCCCACTCCCCAGAAGTATCCGCCTCTTTCACCGCCCTGCTTGATTTTAAAATGTATGGGTACAGCTATGCTTCACCCACTCCTTTGATTGGGACTCCATCATCCTTCCCATATTGAAGGGCCCCCAAATAGTAGGGATTCTAGGCCCAAGGTCTCTCCTACCAATTCAGGACAACGCCCTCAAGGATGTTGAGCAACAAATTGAAACAAGTCCCGCATTGTGAATATGGTCAGCGGTCGATGCTCATTTGTTTTTCCCATTCTAGATCACTATAAGGATGTTGTGTTTCGAATGTGGTCAATGGATATCCTTTGTCATTAAAGCCACCCCAAGTTGTCTCAAACATCGAGTGAAGTGGTTCATTCTGCCCCATTGTATATCAAAGTGACGAACTCCCCTTAGGCGATGTCAGCTATTAGACCCCCATATGATGGGTAAAGCAGAGTCCGACTCCTTTTTTCCCACACCGAGCACTGCTCACATGGGCTTAGGAGCTGTGATGAGGCGGTCGTCCCCAATGTAAGACGTTAAACTGTGAATTGACCAGGACTTCCCATCTGAGGCCTAGCCTCAGGCCCCTTGGCCTTTTTCGGGCCCCCGGTCCAAGTTTCTATTTAGGGTTGTATGGTGTGATATGAGATTATGTCCTCATTCACGTCGAGTTACTCTCCGCTCCATACACCTCCCTTGTTTGGGGTGTCTTACCCCTTTCCTCGTCCCCACTGTAAGACGTTAAACTGCAAATTGACCGGGCCTTCCCATCTGAGGCCTAGCCTCAGGCCCCTTGACCTTTTTCGGGCCCCCGGCCCAAGTTCCTATTTATGGTTGTACAGTGTGGTATGGGATTATGTTCTCACTCATGTTGGGTGTTGTAATAACCATGCCATTTACCTCCTCCACCTAAGAGTTTTCCATCCCCTTGTGCTATCCTCGTCTTTTCAAACTAGCCGCTCTCAAGGTGAGCCCCTCGACCCTCTTAGCCGACTCACCAATGTGCCTAAGGGTACTCTGGTTTCGTACCTGGAATGGCGGATTTTACTCAGACATGCTTTCACTCATTTTTCAAGTTTCATGTTCTCCCTCATTAGGGCTTCCATCACCTTTCACATCCGAAGAGACCCCCGAATGGCATGGATTCTTGGACCAAGGGCTCTCCTACCATTATGGTCCAATATCCTTAAGGGTTTCGAGCAACAAATTGATACAAGTCCTGCGTTGCAAATTTGGTCAGCGGTCGATGCTCATTTGTTTGTCCCCATTTCAAGCTAACGCGATATGGATGATGTGTTTCGAACACAGTCAACAGTTATCCTCCATCGTCACGCCAACCCCATTAATCCCAAAATGTTGGTTACATGATCCACATCCATCTCCACCTCATCATATCCAAGTAGAACTCCGAAATTCTGGGTACTATTCCTTAGTTTGCATCCGCGCGTTAGGAGGAAAAAGCTACGATAAGGTAATCATTTAAGGCTCCACTGATTCCCACTTTTTCATATATTTCACATATTTCAAATACCATATCTGCCCTTGTTTCCTACACCAAGTTTGACTTACATAGGCTTAGGGATTGAGTTAAGGTTCGCCTTTACTTGGGATAGTCCATTCTCTATGGTCTGAGTTCTAAGACCTTAAACTAAAATCTTTTTGTATTTCCCCTTTGTAGAACTACGTATGGCTTGATTACCATCCTCATGGGATACGTAAGACTGCCCGAACGTCTAGACTTCAGGTCCAGCCCCATCTCTCAGAAATCTCCCTTTCACCTTGTCCCCTTGGCCTACCCTTTTCCAAGGAGGGGAGTATATGGTGTGGTATGGGACTATGTTCTCATTCACATCGGGTTTGTAACAACCATGCCATGTACCTCTCCCTCCTGGGAGTTCTCTATCCCTATATTCTATACTCACCCTTCAAATTAGTTACTCTCAAGTTGAGCACCCTCCTTGACCCTCGTCAGCGATGCACCAATCTGCTTAAGAGTATTCTGGTTTAGCATTTGGAGTGTCAGATTTTACGTGGACATGATTTCGCCCATTTTTTCAGGCTTCGTGTTCCCCTTCATTTGGGATTCTATAATCTTCCACATCTGAAGGGACCCCCAAATGGCATGGATGCTTGGACCAAGGGCTCTCCTACCATTACGGGCCAACGTCCTCGAAGGTTTCAGACAAAAAATTGATTCAAGTCCCACATTGTGAATTTGGTCAACGGCCAATGCTCATTTATTTGTCTTCATTACAGGATAATGTGATATGGATGTTGTGTTTAGAACATGATCAATAGTCATCCTACATTGCCATGTCATCCCCTTTAAGCCTTGAATTTTGGTTACATGATTCACATCATTGTCCACCCCATCATGTCCAAGTAGAATTTTGACACTCCTAACACTATCCCTTAGTGCTCATTTGCACGTTAGGAGGAAAAAACCACAGTAAAGGTGTCATTCGAGGCTCCACGCCGACTTCCCTCCTCCATGATCTGAGCTCTAATACCATAAACTATGATCTCTTCTAGAACTATGTGTGGCTTGATTCCCATCCTCATGGGATACGTAGGAACACCCAGATGTCTTGTTTTCGGGTCCAGCTCAATTGGAAGCTAGTTTCTCCTGCCCCTTAGCCTCTTACCTCTATTTTCTCCCCTTGGACTGAGGTTTCTTTCACGGAATCACATATGGTGTGGTATGGGATTATTCCCTCATTCATGTCGAGTATGTTTTATTGCACTGTGCACATTCCCCCTTTAGCCTCGTCTCTACGATGTCTGTGCCACATGATGTTAAAATGCACGCCTGGTCCTATCACATGACCCTAAACTGTGACATTATCGTCCTGGCCGCACGATGAAAAATGGCACTGCATCATGATGTCCTCACTCAAGGGGACACCATGTTTGGTATCGGTCACATACCATACCATTTTTCAACGCCTATATACAGCTTGATTCTTGTAGTGATGTCGGGACTTGCTATCCTAGGCATGTCGCTTCACAAAAAAACATTCACCTTAAAGGAAAAACAAGATACATCAAATACCGCTTATTTTGGTGTGAGGGCCACACCCGCACACCCCTTTTATCCCTGGCACTGGTACCTTACCATGCCACCCCTTATAAATGTGTATGGCTTGATTCCCATCCTCATGAGATACATAGATACACCCTGGAATTTCTCCTTGCGTCCAGCCCCAGGAATCATAAATCCTATTCCTCCTCATTTTTGGCCCCCTAGACTGACCCCTTGTGGGGAACCATGTAACTATAGCTTTTCCCTGAACAAGTTTGGGATGCCCCATTATGACATTGGGAAGAGATAGTTCCCTCACCAGAGAGGTCCTGTCTAAAAGAAGGGATGATCCATGATCAAACCGATGCGCCCATCTAATGTGCTTCCACCACGGTGGTGTAATTTCAAGAGTGTTGGATTCTGCTCTAACTAACCATCGCTCCATATCCCACACTTTTTGTGCCCCTTATTCGGACCCTCATCCTCTTTCATGTCTAAGGGAACCCATTAATAGCAGAAATGCTCGGCCTATGCCCCGCCTATTGTCCTGATCCAACATTCCGGAAGACTAATGGATGAAATTTTGAGTTAGGCCCCGTGTTTCAAACATGGTCAGCGGTCAACCCTCATTTGATATCCCCATTCCATGCTAACACAATAAGGATAATATGTTTTTAATGCAGTCAATAGTTATTATTTATTGTCACGCCACCTCCACAGTGTTCCAAATCCTTAGTATCGTGATTCACACCTTCCATTCCCATCGGTTCAGATTGATTCCAGCGCCCTTGGTGTTACCCCGTTCATGCACAAGAGCACAATAGGAAAATGGTAATTCGGTTGTTCTAAGAGATTCATTCTCCAGTCAATTCTCTCCCATTTCCCCCCTAAAATCTGGGCTGGTTGTTCAAATCTCAGTTTCCCGAAGCTTGGTTTCCACTCCTACTTTTGGGTGGGGGTGATAAGGTGGTCATCCCTTGTTTCTCACATCGGGCCCAACCCACGTGAGCTTAGGGAATGATATCTGGATGCTCCACGAATATCACAAGAATTAAATAAACCAATGTAAACAATGAAACTCATGCATTCTATGGCATCAAACAATCAAAGCATGAAAGTACATTTGAGGTATAGTAATCATTACAGTACCTGAGGGTCGTTTCCCCCCATGGACAGGTTAACCTTGTCAAAAGAGCATAGAAGCTCCACCACCCTCTGGATGGTGGGGTCTAGGAGTTGTTGTCGCCTGTTCAGCTCCCGCTCTTCCTTGGCAGCGATGGGGCACAATTCATCAGTCGCAATCTGGGTCTGCTCTACGTTGGTCTGAATGACGGTCATCTCCTCAGAGGCTCACTTCATGCCCTCTTCGGCCTCCGCCAGCTAGGATTTCAGCCACGAGATGAGCTCTGATTGCGTTCTAAGGGAAGCAGAATGCTCATCTGCTCGGGCCTGCAGTCGTTAAACCTCATGTTAAGCCTTCTGGAGCCTCTTGATGTTTACCGCTTTCCTCTGCTGCAATCCCACACTGAGGCCATGGTCATACTCCCAAATCTTTTCCGCCATAAGATCTCGGACAAGCATGTGGGGACGCTAGGCATCCACACCCCAGCACATAGTTCGCACAGTCGCGAGATAATTCTATCCATATCATACAACCATAATGCTTGGGGTGTCATCAATGAAGCGCTTGATCAAATTCCATGATCGACGATGGACTGCCCTTCTATCCTCTTCGTCAGAGGTCGTCTCGTCCCGGTTGGCGCGATTGGCAGGCTTATACGCGGGGAACGCCCCCAGGAACTCTTCAGCAGGGTCCACGTCTGGTGTTTGATCGGGCATGTCAAGACCTGGAATATATGATCGATCCTCATCATCAGATCCTACCTCAATGATCTCAGGTTCAGCCCCGCTGATGGTCCCACCAGTGATCAGGAGTGCCACCGCTCATTTATTTTGGTGCTCCGCCTCCATGATCATCAGCATTCCCCTGGGAAGGACGCCATAAGAAGCCTCGAACAACCTCACCAAGGCGACCCACACCATTTGAAGAACTATACGTGATATAAAAAAGGGACATGGACGTTAGTAAACATGTTTAGGGGATGAAAGTCATAAAATTGGTAGAGGGGACTTACAGAGATCGAATCCATGGTCTCCCTCTTGGGCTGATGTCATCGGGACCCCGAATTATGGCCCCCCATATATGGTCAAAAGTGATGAAAACTCCATAGGGGTTGACTCATGTGTCCTAGCCCTGCTGGACGCAGCAATAGATGAGGTGGAAGGTGTAGATCCCAAAGGTCCCGCATCTACATCCACTGAGGGATGAGAATGAGTTCTGTATATAAGACTCTCCTGCACGATTCAGATGTTAACAAGGAGTCCAAAATGACCACAAAGCAAGTCTCGAAGAAGGGGGTTTCATATTTTTTTTACCTCAAGGGCCTATGAAAACTCTTCAAGATCTGAGTCTTGATCTCCAACTTTTCCCTCCTCCAACAGGCTCCCTCTCCTGGCCTCATCTCCCCAGGAGGACTCTTCTGACTCTTATGGAAGAAGGAAGCGCTCTCTTAAATCAGCAGCCGGCAACTGCGGGGGAGTGGTGCGTTCTAGAAACACCTTCACCCAATTCGTCATCGGACGAGGGGAACCCTAGGAATGCAAAAAGTCCTCCAACTCTGCCAGGTGCCACTCCGCCTCCGCCTATGGCACCGTAAAGCCAGCCCGGATGGTGCCTATCCCCAGTAAATCCATCCCAAGATGGTTCAGGTGCTGCCACAACTCGGCGGGGCCAAATAATTTCCTGTTGAATTCCCAGATTTCCCAGGCCTCTGGAAAGACACCATCCTACGACATGTCGATATGGCGCTTCCGCTTCCCCGGAGCCAGGGTGGGTATCCTGCAGAATCCTCTCAGTAGCCTCCCCTCTAGATGGATCTGTTCTTCTGGAACCACCGGGTCCGCTTCCACTGCAGGATCTAAGGCTGCTACCTAACCCACAACTGGTGCGGGCCTTACCACCATGGAAGCCTCGCTACTGCGGGATGCCCTTGCTGCCTTCCAGCCCCAACCCTGAGGTCAGGGAGGTTTTCCATCACTGACCAGAATAGTTGGTTGCTTCGGCATCTCCCCTGGATAAGCCGCCTCCCAGCTTATGGAATATTCCATCACCATCTGAAAGATGGCGGTAGGTGAAGGTAGTTCGTTCCGCATCTTATCATCTTCCCATGTGAACAAGAGCCACATCTACCTCATCACACACAAGTTTTCCTCGTGGTTCACCTCCAAATATACATGTGGGGTCAGTCACTGCATACACTGGAATTTCCTTACAAATCGGTGTGGGGCGTATGGCTCATAGAGGGGCTCACGGTCCACCCTTTCCACCAAGACCCCACCTCGGAAGGCCAGGAGATATGTCTGGTGCTCTTCTGTTCCCTGACCGTCGTCGGTAAATACCCTCGTCGACAATGAAAACAGGTGAAAATTGAACTCTTCCACCTTCTACACCCGGTTCAATATAAACGGTGTGGTCAACTTGGCCAGAGAGCTCCCCACAGTGTTCAGGATTGATGGGTGGAAGACCGATCTCATATGAGAGATAGGGTTCAGGTATTCATAAACCCTCGTGATATGTTCCGCTATCCACCCATATAGGAGGTGGAATGACCCACATACCCTATGCGGCCTCTTCCCCTCACTGATATGCCATATCATTTTATATAGTTTGGCGAGTATCGGGATTCCTAGGTTTACCCACTCTCCTTTCACTAATGTGGACGTCATGATAAATGTTCTTGGGCGTACTCCCATGTTGGTATCCCTCACCAGTAGGATCCAACCACAGATAAGAGCCGCGATAAATTCCGCCAGCCTGACTATTGGTTGCTGCTCAGTGCTGATGTTAAACCCCCAGGTCTTCCACTAGTTGTCCTCCAAAACCCACCAGTACGAGTGGTCCTTGCCCTGTTGATCCCACTTTGGGAAAGTCTGATGCCTCGCCGGAAACTGTCAATCTACCAGGAAATTTAGGAACTGCTTGAACCACTGCTTAAAGTGGAAATCTCTCACTGCTTCTTTGTCCACTCCCGGCACCAGCTCTATCAATGCCATTGCCAGCCACGACATCTACTCTAAATCCTCCCACGTGCTCATGAAAGGTAGGAATTCATTGAACATATCCCCCAGTATCGGGACCCCCAAAATCTGGTGGACATCCCATAAGCTAATACCAACCTCCTCGTGGTGTAAATGGAAGGTATTGGTCCTCAACGACCACCTGCTCAATAGCTCCATCATTAGCTATTTCGGTTGATATATGTGGAATTGGGAGTCCCAATCCACCTCATACAAACCCACTCTCCTTAGCTCCGCCCCAAACTCCTCACACGAGGTGCCTACCCAGTAGGCCCAGGGCCAATCGTCTGTGAAGTTGCCGCCCTGGCACAGGTCCCATTCCTCGGACCACCCCTTCCTTGGGTTCCACAAAGCTACCTTCAATATCGTGTGGTATAGAGTAGGAGATGTATCCTGCTGCAACGCCTTCCCATTGATTCTATTCAGGTGGTTGTATAGGTCGTCAGCAACGACGGGTGTGAAGTCTTTCTGGGCATGGCCGTCAGCCACCCTGAACCATTGGCGCTGGCATGGCGTACTCCTGAACTAGTAAGCTGGTTTGTCCCTACTTGATTCAGGGATTAAGACTTCATCCCTCAGCCTAAAGACATATAAAGGCAACCTCTTACATAGTGGGTAGTTCTTTTGGATCTCCGACAGTAGCGCCACCAATGAATCATGGTCAGAGTGGCTCCGGACCAACTCTCCTAGACCCAGACTATTATCCATCTCATCCCTCCGGGCAGCATCCGAAAGAACCCCCTCGACCACTTCTTGATGAGCCATTTAGTTTTAGAACTTGGATGATTTTCGAGTTGGTTCGTGAAGCTCATTCACGGAGAGCATTCGCGGAGCTTATTTGCGAAGTCCTGCCTACGCCTTCAAGTGAAAGATCACGAAGCGCTGATGCGGAGTTAATAACTCGATGTACGCCGCGAAGCAAAGACCCGATTCGCGGAGAGAAATCACAGAGTACACGGACCTTCGCGAATCAAGAGCATAAAAAGAAAATTTCATAGAGATGGGAAAGGATAAAAGAGAGGTCAGCTCACCTTTATATAGGTGACGACCTTCGAAGCTTTGCGGTGCGTCCATTTCGTGCCGAGCTTTACGGCACGCTCGGCCTGCGCATCATCTCTCCACCTCATGATCACTCTTCGTGATACAGCTTCGCGAATGACCAAAGATTTTGGTGATTGACCCTCAAACTTCAACCCTCGATTTCTCCATAGCTCTAAGTCTGAGGGGGGCATTTTTTGGCACAAAAAATGGGAGAATAAGACAAAGAAGCGGAAATCCTCAAGGGGATACCTCGCTAAGACCATTTGTGGAGCCTCGGTCG
This sequence comes from Viscum album, assembly GCA_963277665.1. NCBI lineage: Eukaryota > Viridiplantae > Streptophyta > Magnoliopsida > Santalales > Viscaceae > Viscum > Viscum album. The sequence continues at coordinate 119,174,727 of OY728135.1, forward strand.
CACCGCGCCCATCGTGGAGCAAGGAGGCGGTAACGCTCTGCGACCACATGTGATACTCGCGAGCCGCCTCAGAGCAAGGAGTTGGTAACACTCTGCAACAGCACTTGATGTTCGCGAGCTGCCATGGATCAAGGAGGCGGTAATGCTTCGTGACTGCATTTGACGTTCATGAGTCCATCATGGAGCAAGCAGGTGGTAATGCTCCGCGACCACCCTTAACGTTCACGAGCCCGCCGTGGAGCAAGCTCTGTCTTCGCACCGAGTGATCTCTACTTCACGGCACCTCTCCCTTATAAATACCGGCCTCTCCCCAAGTCCCAGGGGCAGATCATTCGACCATTCAACTTCCTAGATCCCAAATCATGAAGCACCTTTTTCTCTGCGAACCATGAGCTACGAGAGGTACTTCTGCTCTGCGAAGTGCCTCCCCTTTGACTTGATTTAACCCCCTATTTCGATAGGGATGCCTTTCATGGAGCCTAAGGGCCTCTGTGAAGGAAGGAGATACCCAAGGGGACCTGGGTCGTCGCGGAGCATTTATGCTTCACGAAACACCCTTCCTATACACGTGATCCACATGCTAAGGTAGGTTTGATGTACTTCGCGAAGCACATCGCTTCACGATACCTTGCTTCGCGAGGCACCTTTGCTCTGCAAGGCAGTGATCCACGAATGCATTTCCACTTTCTGAAGCACCTCCTGTATGCACCTCTTCCCTATGCTTAGGCCGAGGTTCCCCACTTTGCAAAGCACACCCCTTCACAAGTACCCTCTGCCACGCAGAGCAGCAGAGTTTCACAAGGCCCCTGCCTATGAACCGCTCTTCTTTGCAATTCCTTTTCCCGTACAACCCTCCAGGTTTTCACAATGTGATTTCAAATTCCCTTGGATGACACTTCCCATTGCATTACTTCGCCTCATGCTTCTTCGCATAGGCACGCTAATGACTATTTCTTCTTCGCATAGCCACGCTAACGTGGACCCCCCAATGATTCGCTCCATAACACCCCCTAACCATGGCGTTTCCTATCCCTTCTCTTCACCAAGGAGAATAGGGTACTAGTTGTGTAATCCCTAGGGGTGTGGAGCAAACCCACCTCGTCCGAGCTGCGGGACGTTAAACTGCAAATCACCATCGTCATCAGAACATTACATTAAACTGTGACCCTGCCCCGTGCCTCGCACGCAGGGTGCCCCCACCTTGGACATTTTTCACGCCCTCTAGCCTCCATGAGGATGAGATCTTCCCTCACAGGGTATGATATCCTCCTTATTAGAGTGGCGTTTGTCCGCGGGGAAAGGGCAACCATCTCGGTGTAAGCCCCTAGCTTTTCTTGCAGGAGGCAGCGTCCCTGCTCCTCCTTTTTTCTTTGGTCCCAAGGACTATGGGGGAGGGGGGAAAGGACACCGGACCCCTCCTTTATTCGGTACCAAATCCATCTCCTGCTGGGCTTTGTCGCCACCGGGCCTCCATCCCAGAGTAAGTCCCAACTTATTGGGCTTCTAACCACGCATAAGCCCTTGTTTCCTCTTTGGGTTGTGATCATGTGTAAGACCCACTTTACTTATCATGGACGCACTTTTCGCGATGTGATTTTCAGGTCACTACTGCCTCTTGTTTCTCACACCAAGCATGACTCATGTGGGATTAGAGTAAGCACTAACCATGACATCCACCTTGGGAAGCCTAGAGTGTAATCCCTACACCACCACTCGAACTATGTGGACTTTGATCCTTTCCAAGACAGGGTACGTAGGAATCCTTCCTGAGGTTCAAGCCCACCAACCATTGGTCCCCAGGTCCTCCTTCACGTCAGCTCACCGACGCCATCTGAACTACGTAGACTTTGATCCTTGCCAAGGTAGAGTACGTAGGAATCCTCCCTGAGGTTCAATCCCACCAACCATTGGGCACTATGTCCTCCTTCAAGTCGGTTCACCAATGCCACCTAAACTACGTGGTCTTTGATTCTTACTAAGGCAGGGTACGTAGGAAGCCTCTCTAAGGTTCAAGCCCACTGTCGTCCATTGGTCCTGACTATCTTCACGTCGGTGCACCAAGCCCCCATCACCTAAAATATGAGGTATTTGATCCTTGCCAAGGCAGGGTACATAGGAAGCCTCCATGAGATTCAAGCCCACCACCCGGTCGTTCCGACCTCCTTCACGTCGGTTCACCAACACCTTGGGCAGCCTAGAGTGTAAGCCCCATACCACCACCTGAACTACATGGACTTTGATCCTTGCCATGGCAGGTTATGTAGGAAGTCTCCCTGAGGTTCAAGCCCACCAACCATTGGGCCCTAGGTCCTCATTCACGTCGGTTCACCGACGCCACCTGAACTACATGGACTTTGATCCTTGACAAGGCAGGGTACATAGGAAGCCTCCCTGAGGTTCAAGCCCACCATCCATTGGCCCCCAGGTCCTCCTTCACGTCAGTTCACCGACACCACCTGAACTATGTGGACTTTGATCCTTGCCAAGGCATGGTACGTAGGAAGCCTCCCTAAGGTTTAATCCCACCAACCATTGGTCCCCAGGTCCTCCTTCATGTCGGTTAACCGATGCCACCTGAACTACGTGGTCTTTGATCCTTACTAAGGTATGGTACATAGGAATCCTCCCTGAGGTTCAAGCCCACCACCATCCATTGGTACCGACCATCTTCACATCGGTGCACCAAGCCCCCATCACCTGAACTACGAGGTATTTGATCCTTGCCAAGGAAGGGTACGTATAAAGCTTCCATGAGGTTCAATCTCGCCACCCCGGTCGTTCCGACCTCCTTCACGTAGGTTCACTAACACCTTGGGAATCCTAGAGTGTAAGCCCCAAAAACCACCTGAACTATGATGTCTTTGATCCAAGCTAAGGCATGGTACGTAGGAAGCCTCCATGAGGTTCAATCCCACAACCCATTAGTCACTCCGACCCCCTTCACGTCAGTTCTCCCCCATCCCGCTTGACGTTAAACTGTGAACCACTTTCAGCGGTAAGTCGTTGTCACTCCATTCAGTGGTAAGCCATTTCCAGTCCTTTTCAGCGGTAATCCATTGTCACTCTATTCAGCGATAAGCCGTTGGAACCCAAACCGGTGGTAATCCATCGTCAGATGAACTACGTAGACTTTGATTCCCTACCACGGGGATACGTAGGAAGCCTCTTCAAGGCTCAATACCAAAACTATCATCATCCTCATGGCGGTTCCATACCATTCACCATCCACTCCATTCAACCACTCCATTATCCATACTGATTCTTACCAAGGCCGCCACATCCCGGTTGGATCATGCCACCTCATACCCCATTCCCCTCAACAGTAATCAGGAGGTCAACCACGCATTGGCCCCAACATCAGTGTTCCTGTTATGACCCGTCCTCGGGGCCCGTGTCGTGACTACCCCAAGCCCGCCTTCCATAGGCCTGGGGTTAGCGACTAGCACCAAAGGCGTAAATCCTGATAAAAGGGAAGACATGGCCTTTATAAAAGTAAAAAAACACAACAGAGTACGCAAGTGAAGTAAGAACTAAGTAAAGCTGAGTACAAAAGTAAGTGCTGCAAAGTAAATGGGCCAGTATACAAACCCAACTAAAAGTATAGTACAACTGAGAAGGAAAGTACAACAGCTATAAATTAAAGCAACAACCACCGAGTCGTCCTCCAGAAATCCCACCTAAACAGTGGGTACAAATAGTCTCGTTGGTACCTCGAGTCTGTCCGTCCGCTCCGTGTATGTTCCGCCAGGTGGTCCACCTCCGGATACCGTCCAGCTCCACAAGTCTCAACCACGATCACTATTGTTTGTCATCTGCAACCAACACAACGTAGTGCAGGCATTGCCCGTGAAGGTGTGAGTATAACGATACTCAGTAGGTATCCCGAGACCCCCGAGGTCTCCCAGAATCCACGAAGGATAAAAAAAAGGAAAGATACAAACACAAAGTATCAACAAACTCAACTTAGGTATATGACCATACATATACCTAAGTCATCAATCTCAGTTCGGCTCCAACTCCCGAGCCCAAGCACAACCCGGTCCACACAGGAAAGAATTAAATCACTTCAATGGTAATGATTGAATAGTCAAGACTCAGCTCACACAGGTATACTACTTTCAGAGAGGGGTGGAGATGATTAGATGTATCCTCTGAATCATATCCTCTACCGAACCCACGTAGGATCCTTGTATAGAATTCATCATTACTGAACCCACATAGGATCCAAGTACAGTAACCATCGTTGCCAAACCCACGTAGGATCCAGGTACAGTCGTCATCACTGTCGAACCCACGGAGGATCCAAGTACAGTCATCCTCGTTGCCGAACCCACGGAGGATCCAAGTACAGTCGTCATCATCGTCGAACCCATGGAGGATCCCAGCACAGTAGTCTTCGCAGTCGCTGCCAGCTCTAGGGTTCCCGCACTCAGCAAGCTTGATTCCGGGAGGGTCTGGTCCTCGAGTAAAGGGTTTGATACATCAATTGTCACGAATTCCAGATTTGACGTATCCTGAAGTTCTGTCTCGTCAAAAGGAACTCAACGCGACAGACGATGCGTCAATCGGACACCCGGTCTGAGAGATATTGGACTTTCCGTTCTAGGGGCCCAGTTGGAAATATGCTCATTCCAAACCCGGCCGTTTTCCAAAGTTGTCCATAACTCACTTATATTTTCTCCAAATGACCGCCACATCATGAGGGTCCTAGTTCCACAGACGGCGTGTCGATCGGACTCGCGGTCTTTGAATTATTCTCATTTTAGTGAATACGGGCCCGGCCCGTTAAGCCCAGGGGGCTGGTGGGTCTGTTCAATCTTGTTTTGGAAGGTTCGACCCGACAGGGGTGTTGGATCGGCCCGATAAAACACTCGGTTGGGCATGCCCCGACTGGGCGCGGCCTCGCTGGGTCGGCCCGAAGGCCGAGCGGTTCAAGTGGGGGGGGGGGGGTCGGCTGCCCAAACTAGCGACGCCGCCCTCCCTAACCGGCCAGCTGAAGCTGGAAGGCCTCTTGGTGCAATCGGCCTGCACAGGCAGGCCACGGTTCGTCCGGCGCGGTGCCCTCCTGGCGTCGCGGCTCTCCTCCACTCGGCCGACCGTCGGGTCGGCCCGTTCTTCCGCCGAAGTGGGCCGCTGTTCCTTCCGCACAGCCGGCACGACGGTGTCGGCTTCCTCCGCCGCGGCCTGCCCTAGTCGCGGCTCCGTGTCCCCGGCATGGCGCATCGGCGCCGTGCTTCCTCCGTCATGGCCCGCTTGGCTGCGGCTTTTCTTTGTGTGTGCGACGGAGGCCCTTGCGTCGTTGGCCTCTTCCACGTTCCGCCTCCGGTCGTCGATTCCAAAATAAACAAGATCCAACAGAGGGTCATTGGGCTGTGTTCATTTGGCCCGCGCCCTCCGCGTTAGGCGATAGCAATAGGCCGAGATAAATAAAGATGTTCAATGACAAATGAGGCACAATTTTAATCCATTAAAATTGAACTTAATTCCCCTACCTCGAATATGGTTTGTTCGTCGTAGACGCGGAAAGCGATGTCGCTCCATCAATGTTGGGAAAGGACCATCGTCGTTGGCGATTTCCCCACATCAGTGTCTCCTCCCTTGATGCGGAGGAAGAAGAGGATTGTAGAAACGTGGAGCGTTCTTCGCCGAAAGGGAAGCTCATTCTTCTTCGGAGAGTCGGTGTTCTTCAAAAACTCAAGAGCTCTCTCCAAAAGTTTTCCCAACACACCAAAAGCTCAAAAAAAATAATAGCTCATACTATTATTTTTATTCACACAACAAAGATTTAAAATTCAAAATTTAAATCTCTTAATTAATTAAATGAAGAGGTTCATTTCATTAATTAAGGTATGTTGGCAAAAATTAAAGATATAGAGAGAGAGAGGGAGAGGAAGAGTCATCGTTAATTAAGGGGGTCATCATGAATTAAACAAAGGAGTTTAAGGGGTTTGAAATGTGTTATGGGAGATGAAAGGTTGGGGCTCGTGTGGGCCCCACCTCTCAAATATCCACACTTGGGAAGTTGGGTGGGTGTGGGCCCCACCAACAACTTTCCATGGGAGGAATTAACTTCCTTAGATATAGAATTGTTCTAACAATTTTATTTAACTTATTAACTAAACCCCAAATTTTAACTTACAACCGAATAAAACGCAACTACGGTAAAGGTCCCCTTAAGAAAATATCGGTGCTATGAGTTCATCGATGCCCTCAGATTTCAATTCTGAGCACCACTTAAAAAGATATAAAAACTCGCTCATTCGTTCACTGAACGTACCCGAGCTAAACTTCAGAAAGTTATTTCGGGAACATCGGGACTCGGAATTAGGTGCCGTCAGAAACTGCGTACTCATAAAATTCCAAATAATTTAAGAAAAAAATTTCCTTGAAATTTACGGGTCTTTACATTACCCCCACCTCAGGGATTTACATCCTTTTAAAGAAACAACATAAACTAGGGAAACGAATGAGGGTACTGAGCACGCATCTGAGCCTCCCGCTCCCATGTGCTCTCCTAGAGGTTCCCGTGCTGCCAACAAATGCGCACTAGAGGAATCGACCATCCACATAGGACCTGCTCCTATCGATCCTCGATCTCCACCGGGACCTCCGTGAATGTATCCCTGTCATCGATGTCCATCTCCCCATGATCAATGATGTGTGACGGGTTGTGCACGTATCTCCTCAGCTAAGATACATGGAAGACGTCATGCACCCGATGCAAATGAGGTGCAAGGGCTAGGCGGTAAGCCACCTCGCCTACCCTGCTGAGGACCTGTAATGGTCCGATGAATCATGGAGATAACTTGTCACCCCGGCCAAATCTTTGTAGTCCACATTGAGGTGAGACCCGTAAGAAAACGTGGTCGCCATCCTCGTACTCCAGTGGTCTCTGTCTCCTATCAGCATAGGAATTCTATCTGCTCTGTGCAGTCTTCATCCACTCCTGGATGATTTGCACCTTCTCTATCATAGACTGAACCATCTCTGGTCCTACAAGTGCTGACTCCCTAGGGTCAGTCCAGCATTGAGGTGATCTGCATGGTCGGCTGTATAGTGCCTCGTATGGTGTCATCCTGATGGTGGAGTGGTAGCTGTTGATGTATGCAAACTCCACCAAGGGTAGGTGATCCTCCAAACTGTGACCAAAGTCAAGGTCACATTCACAGAGCATGTCCTCGAGTGTATGAATAGTCCTCTTTGTCTGGCCATCCGTCTGAGGATGGAAGGCTGTGCTCAGGCGTAGCTGCGTCCCAAATGCCTCCTGTCACCCCTTCCAAATACGGGAAGTAAAGTGATCGTCTCGATTAGAGACGATAGACAATAGAACACCATGAAGTCGTACAATCTCTTGAACGTAGAGGCATCTCAAGCTCTCTACTGAGCCCTACTCTCTGATCGGTAGGAAGTGGTCCGACTTGGTGATTTGGTCGACGATCACCCAGATAGATTCATGTCCCCTTGATGTACATGGAAGCCCCATCACAAAATCCATGGATATCTCGTCCCACTTCCACTCCAGAACCTCTAAGGGGTGTACCAAGCCTGCTGGTACCTGGTGCTCCGCCTTCACTTGCTGGCAAGTAAGGCATCATGAAATGAACTCTACTATAGCCTTTTTTATACCCGGCCACCAGTGTTGTCATCTAAGGTACTGGTACATCTTCTTCTCTCCTGGATGTACCACTAGAGGGTAAGTGTGAAACTCCCTCGGCACTTCCTCCTGCAGTGAAACTGGTACCATGGTACATCCCCTGAAGAGGATGGCGTGCTCTCCTTCTTCAGAAAATCCATCAGGTGCCTGCCCTATAGAAATATGAGCATGCCGCAGCTCACAGTCAATGTCCCTACGATGTGCCTCTCTGACCCGCTGAAGTAGTGGAGGAGTGACTATGAGAGACTGTAGAAAGTCTGCCCCATCTCTATCCATGAAGGATATCTACAACGTGGCTAGCTACTCTGTCGCCTCCCCTAGCAGATGTATGCCCGATATTCTGCTGAGAGCATCAGATACTATGCTCCCCTTCCCAAGAGTATAGACTATCTCAAATTCATAGTCCTGGAGGAACTCGAGCCATCGACGCTATCTCAGGTTTAGGTCCTTCTGCGAGAAAATGTACCTGAGACTCTGGTGGTCAGAGTAGACTGTAAAGCGCTCTCCCATAAGATAGTACCACCACATCTTCAGGGAGAAGACCATTGCTGCTAACTCCAGGTCATGGGTAGCCTAATTCTTCTCATGTTGTCTCAACTTCCATGAACAGTAGGAGATCACTACCTACTCCTGCATCAGGACACACTCGAGTCCGGTCCCTGATGCATCGCAGTAAACCACGTACCCAACGCCCTCCTCCGGTAGCCTCAAGATGGGAGCACTGGTCAATCTCTGTATTAGTTTCTGAAAGCTCTGGTGGCATCTATCTGACCACACAAAGGGTTTCCCCTTCTTCGTCAATGCTGAAAGTGGTGCTACAACTCTGGAGAAGTCTGGCACAAATCTCCAATAGTACCCAGCTAGACCTAGGAAACTCTGCACCTCTGTTACGCTCCTGGGTGGCTCCCAAGCAAGTACTGCCTCAATCTTCGCAGGATCCACAGCAACTCCCACCTCCGAGATGACGTGCCCCAAGAAGTGAACCTCTCGAATCTAGAACTAGAACTTCGAGAGCTTACCATAAAGTTGATGCTCTCAGAATGTGTCCAGTACGAACGGTGAGTGGTAGGCATGCTCCTCTTCAGTAGTCAAGTAAATCAGTATGTCATCGATGAAGACTACGAAAAAACGATCGAGGTAATGCTGAATGATCCAGTTCATGAGACTCATGAACACCGCTGGAGCATTGGTTATGACAAAGGGCATAACCAGGAACTTGTAGTGGCCATACTGACACATGAAGGTAGTCTTATGCACATCCTCATCTCGAACTCTGAGCCGGTGATAGCCTAACCTGAGGTCTATCTTCGAGAACCATCGTGCTCCCTTAATCTGATCAAAGAGGTTGTCAATCCTTGGGAGTGGTTACTTGTTCTTTACGGTCACCTGGTTTAGGCGACGGTAGTCGACACATAGTCATAATCTCCCATCCGCCTTCTTGGCGAATAAAATCAGAGAAGCCCAAGGTGAAACACTGGATCAAATGAATCCTTTTCCCTGTAAGTCCTCCAGCTGTACCCACAGCTCACGAAGCTCGGCGGGAGCCATCCGATATGCTGGAGTAGATATCCGTATTTTCCTGGGGTACAGGTCTATGTAGAAGTCTACCTATCTGTGGGGAGGTAGTCCTGGAACATCGTCGGGAAAAATGTCTGTATACTGATCCACCACAATAGGAAAACTCAGACTCTGCACATCAACCGCTCCTAGGATGATACTAGCCAACTTATGTGTGATCATCTGCCCTCTCCTCTGCGTAAGTCCATCCTGCGCTGTAAAGGATCCCTTATCACCGGTGAAGGTGAACCTGGTCCCATATTTGTGGGCACACAACACTTTGCGCCTAATACAGTTGATCTGAGCATGAACTTTAGATAACTAGTCCATACCCAAGATGACGTCGTAAGGCCTCGACACCGCTACAAGAAGATCCCAGCCAAAGCTCTCGCCTCCTAGAGAAATCTCACACTACCAGAACTAGTGTGTAATCATCGATTCTTCTACCGTAGGAGTCTTTAGCTGTAAGGATCGAGCCAACGGCTCCGTCGAAATCTCCGAGCTCCGAACAAGGGCAACGGCAATAAAAGAATGACTCGCTCATGTGTCTTTAAGAACTGTAGCAAGGGTGTAGAAGACACAGATAGTACCTCGAATCATCTCAGGTGAACCATGGTCATAGGCCTCGACTGCCTGGAGCTGAGCCTACCCCTGTCTGCTAGATCCATGTGGTCGAGGTGGTAGAGTCTCGAAGAGTCACCCACCACCCGCTGCTTGGCCAGCTCCTCTGCCTCATCCGCCTGCTCCCTGTCGACTGCCACAGTCGAACCACTTCCTCTTCATGGGAGGTCCCTCTACTATCTGTTGCTCATCTGCATGGTGGGTCAGGCAGTCACGAGCCATGTGGCCCTACCCGCCGCATGCATAGCAATGTCTGCCCCTCGTATGGCTGACTCTGCTTTGTGTGCCCCGCACATCTGAACCAGTATCCTGAGGTCACCCACCTGATGGCCTGGTCCGCTTGGACCTCTGCGACATCTGTCTACTACCGGCTGTAGAAGACTCCGCTACGTGTCACCCAGCGGTGGGTCTCACTGCTGGCTTCGGCTCAGTAAGAAAGTTCTCCACAAGAAGGGCTCGCTCCAACACTCCTGCCTACGTCAGAATGCTGAGGGAGATCATCTAAGCCCTAATATCATGCCTCAGTCCCTGTTCAAAGGTCTGGGACTGGAAGAATGGGCCTCGTACCATGTCTGTGGACTATCATGAGAGGTCGGTAAATCTCGCCAAGTATTGAGCTACTATCATACTGACATGCCGCAGATAAAGTAACTCCTGGATGCGCACCGCACGGAGGGTGGATGGAACAAACTCTGAGCGGAAGAGACTCTCGAAGTCTGTCCAAAGTAGAGATGTCTCATCGTGAACCCGGAGCATCAGGCTCTACCATTTACCTGCTGCTGCGTGTAGTAGACTCGCGGCAAGGATCACCATAAGATCAGCTGGTGTCCCAACCAATCTGAAGACTCTGACGATAGCCTCTGGTCGATCCTCGGCTGCCTGAGGTTCCATCTCTTTGTGGAACCTGGGCGGCCTCTGTCGCTGAAACTCGTGCAGTGCACTCAGGCGGCGTTCACTCTCTGCTATTGGGGCTTTTGGTATCAGTGGCCTAGCGGGTAGTGGTACCGCTGGTGCCTCCGCTGTAATGGGGCCCTGCACCGAGGCCTCGTCGATCGGTGGGCTGCCATCTCCCACGTAGCTCGGAACCCTAGATGGCTGCCTTCGTGGGGCTATCCAAAAAATCAACAGGTGATCCACAATTAATACAGTGTTCCTGGTGAGCTGACACAAAGTAATTACAAAGAAAACTCTTGAAACACTCATGCAATCAATGTTTTCGTGCACTGAGTTGGAAACCAGAAGTCAGGGTCCTGGTGTATGGATACGTCGGTCGCCGCGACAACACTGGACTCCCTAGACTGATAACCACACTCAATACTCTAAACATTATTTCTTCACATAAAGAAATTATCAGAGTCCTGAGTTTTGTGGTAGAACCGACACCTCTGATACCAATTTGTTACAACCTGTCCTCAGGGCCCATGCCGTGACTACCCCAAGTCTGCCTTCCATAGGCCTGGGGCTGGTGACTAGCACCAAAGTTGTAAATCCTGATAAAAGGTAAGGCATTGCCTTTATAAAAGTAAACAAACACAACAGAGTATGCAAGTTAAGTAAGAACTAAGTAAATATGAGTAAAAAAGTAAGTGTTGAAAAGTAAATGGGCCAGTATACAAACCCAACTGAAAGTACAGTACAGCTGAGAAAAAAAGTACAACAGCTGTAAACTAAAGCAGCAACCACCGAGTCTTCCGCCAGGAATCCCACCTGAAGGGTGGGTACATATAGTCTCGTTGGTACCTCGGGTCTGTCCGTCCGCTCTGTGTAGGTTCCGCCAAGTGGTCCACCTCCGGATACCATCCAGCTCCACAAGTCTCAACCACGATCAGTGATGTCCGTCATCTGAAACCAACACAACATAGTGCGGGCATTGCCCATGCAGGGGTGAGTATAAAAATACTCAGTAGGGACCCCAAGACCCCCGAGGTCTCCCAGAATCCACGAAGGATAAACCACAAAGGAAATATACAAACATGAACTATCAACCAACTCTACTTAGGTATATTCTCATACATATACCTAAGTCATCAATCTCAGTTCGACTCCAACTCCCGAGCCCAAGCACAACCCGGTCCATACAAGAAAGAAGTCAATCACTTCAATGGTAATGATTGAATAGTCATGACTCAGCTCACACAGGTATACTACTTTCGAAGAGGGGTGGAGATGATTAGATATAGCCTCTGAATCATCTCCTCTTCCGAACCCACATAGGATCCTAGTACAGAAGTCGTCGCTGCCGAACCCACGTAGGATCCAAGTATAGTAACCATCACTGCCGAACCCACGTAGGATCCAAGTACAGTCGTCATTACTGCCGAACCCATGGAGGATCCAAGTACAGTCATCCTCACTGCCGAACCCACGGAGGATCCAAGTACAGTCTTCATCGTTGCCGAACTCATGGACGATCCCAGCACGGTAGTCGTCGTAGTCGCAGCCAGCTCTAGGGTTCCTGCACTCAGCAAACTTGATTCTGGAAGGGTCTGGTCCTCGAGTAAAGGGGTTGATACATCAATTGTCATGAAGTCCAGAGTTGATGTATCCCGAAGTTCTGTCTCGTCAAAAGAAACTCAACGCGACATACGGTGCGTCAATCAGATGCCCAGTCTGAGAGATATTGGCTTTTCCATTCCAGGGGCCCGGTTGGAAATATGCTCGTTCCAAACCCATCCATTTTCCGAAGTTGTCCATAACTCACTTAGAGTTTCTCCAAAGGACTGCCACATCATGAGGGTCCCAGTGCCACAGACGGCACGTCGATCGGATGCGCAGTCTTTGAATTATTCACATTTAAGTGAATACGGGCCCGGCCCGTTAAGCCCGGGGGGGCTGGTGGGTCGGGTCAATCCTTTTTTGGCGGGTCCGACCCGGCAGGGGTGTTGGAAAAGCCCGATGAAACGTGCGACCCGGACCGAAGGGGCTCAGCCCGAAGGCCGAGCGGTTCGAGGGGGGCGGTCCCCCGGCTGCCCGAACCGCCGGCACTAAGCGGTGTTGGAACCAGGTTCTTCAAAGCATGATTTGGTGTATGGTTTGTGTTTGTTGTCAATCCTCAGTGGAAGTTCCGAATGTGTTCCAGCAAAGTGATCATACAGTTCAAGCAGACAACAGTTTTGAAGGTGGCGCTATTTCCCAGTGTTTGCCAAATTTTTGGGCCTCAAAATCGGAAAATGAAGACATGGATTGTCTGCAAAAGGAGGTTCGCAGAAAAAGGAAGTGGTGCGCGAAATTTTAGAGGCTTGCGCGAAATACTTATGTTAGGCGCGAAAAACAGCGGGATGTGCGAAATAGGGGATCAAGGTTTTTCGCGCAAATAGTGTTTCGAAATCAGTTCGGTGAAAAATGGCAAAGGCATGGGCTGCGCGGAAAATAAGGGTTGTGCGCGAAATACTTAAGCTGGGCGAAAGATTACGCGCCAGATGAGAGGTTTTCCGCGCCGAAGGGGATTTTGCGCGCAGTGGTCTCATTCGCCTATAAATATGAGGTGACCCCCTTCATTCGCGTGGTTGGAAGACTTAGAGAAGATCCGAGGTCTGATGCGCGAAAAAGGATCGCGTAAAGGAGCTTGCACGAAATATTTGGAGTTGCGCGAAAAAGGGGATTTTGCGCAAAATATTTTTCCGCGCCAAAAGAAAATGTTGCGCGCAATAGGATGATTTTGCGCGCAAATGGTTGATGTTTCGCATATTTTTCAGTAAGGTTTGTCTGCACGTTTTGGTTATCCAGTTCAGTGGTTCTGTGCGTTCTAGTGCATCTCTTCCGGACTTCGATGCAAGCAGAGTCTCGTGCTGAGCAGAGGCAAAGACTTCAATGCAAATTTATTGAAGAGACCTTCACGTCTATAAACTGAGTGAGACTTCACCAACGGAAGTGAGCCAGGGGGAGTCAACGGGAGTGACCCGAGGGAAGCAGTGAGCTATTCCTAAACCTTATGTAAAGGCAGTGAGCCTGGGACAGAGTGTCTGTACCCGAACTTTTGTATCCGCAGCTAGTGAAGCATAGTGGATTTAGGTACGACCGACAATCTGTCGGCGTATGCTCCTTGGACGTAGCCCTTAGTGGTGAACCAAGTAAAAATTGTTGTGTCATCTCTCTGCATGTGAATGTTTAATTGCTGATCATATCCTTCATACAGGTTTAAGAAGTTCCTGCCAACGTGGGAACAAGATCCACAACTTTAAGAAGAAAAAGTTGCCACCCTGATTCACCCCTCCCCTCTCAGGGTGTCCCAGGGTCCTTCAAGTGGTATCAGAGGCAGGTTGCTGGTCTTGAATCTGTCCTTTGTCGCCATGGAGAATGCAGCCAATGTGAGGGGAGTCCCTCTCTTTGATGGAAATAATTTTCAGATCTGGAAGAATAGGATGCGATCTCATCTAAGATCTCTTGGAATGGAAGTTTTGTTTTCTATTGTGCAAGGAATACAAGTCACTGATCAAACAGGACTGGCTATGACTGACACAGACAGGAAAATTCTTGATGCAGATGCTAAAGCTCAAAATGCACTCACCGCAGCTCTTTCTGATCAGATATATCTAAAGGTGATGAGTTTCACTTCAGCAAAGTCTATGTGGGATAAACTTGAAAACATTTATGAATGAGATAGCAAGGTAAAGGAGGCAAAACTTCAGGTTTTACATAACAGGTTTGACGACCTAAAGATGCATCCCAATGAAAATGCAGATTCATTTTTAATCGAATTACTGAAGTAGTGGGAGCAATTCGAGGTCTTGGAGAAGAAATCAAAGACATTGATATCGTTAAGAAAATATTGAGAAGACTTCCTCCCATGTACAATGCAAAGGTGTCAGCCCTCGAAGAAAGAGATCTATCCAAACTTTCTCTGGATGATTTGTTAAGTAGTTTAGTGGCATATGAGATGAGAGTCAAACCTGAAGATGCCACGACTCTCGTGAGCAAAGAAATGGCATTCAAAGCCATGGACAAACTGAAAATTTCAGAAGATAGTAGTGGTGATGATGACGAATAAAAAGAAATTCTTTCCCTCATCGCGAAGAAGCTGAAAAAGGGTAAAGGTAAATTTAGAGGTAAGTTACCTCTTGCATGTTTCCGTTGTGGAAGAGTTGGGCACATTGCCTCTCAGTGCCAAAGAAAGTTGGATAATGATGAGAGCGAAGCTGAAGACATTGAAAAGCCTCGGAAAAGGTTTTTCAAAAAGGGTGATTTCAAATCTGGAAAGAAAATGCAGAGGAAGAGCTTTGTCTGTGAGGAAGAAGATGATGATATTGAATTCTGTGAGGAAGAAGAACCAGAATTTAAAACTGAAAAACATGCTTCCATGATGGCTACCACTGAAATATTAGATTCTTCAATCAATAAAGGCATAGATAATCAGAGTACTGCCCTTGATAATCCAAAGGTTCAAATTAAGGATGCTTTCTCCAAGATTGAGAGTAAATGTAAGAAATGTAATAAGTGGAAGGAAATGGTCAAAGAGTCATCAGAATATGTTGATGAACTTGAAGCTGAAATTGAACATCTGGAAGAGTTTGTGAAAGTTCAGTCTAAAATCATTGAAAGCAATGATGATGTATTGGATCTTAAGATAAGAATTGAAGAGCAGGGAAAGGTCATCAATGACCTCACCTCAAGACTGGAAGAAAAGTCCAAGACTACTGAGGGTCTTGAGGAGGAAATTGTTACTCTTAGGAGTAAACTTGAGACCGAATCTTTTTCAAAAGAATCAAGGAAGAAAATACAACCTAGAAGATTCTCAGATGCTGAATTATTGGCAAGAGCCAAATGTGGTTCTGATGGAGTTGAAAAAATCTTGAGCGTTCAAAGACCCGCCTGCATGGGAAAGCGTGGAATTGGATGTGAAGCTGAGACATCAACTGCTGGAAATAAAGAAATCCAAAAGAAAGACAAAACGAAGGTTTAACATGTTGAAACATTGTCTGAAGTGCTGAAAAAGGAACCCTCAATCCAAACTAGAAGGATAACTGACAATTACCATCAAACATTTAGAAATGATAGGCAGTTCAACTACTCTCACAGGGATGAAGGTATGAGGAGAAATTTAGGTGTGAAGGCATTCCCTCACATGAAGTGTCAATTCTGTGGCTATCTGGGCCATACTATGTCATATTGAGAAGAGGCAAGGAGTTACTTTAATGGAGAAGATCTGGGAAATCAACAAAGGAGACCGATTTCATATCCTCCATCTTATAGAAGAAATATCTTCTATGGTTACTGTTTTAATTGTTCTAACTTTGGCCATAAAGCTATGTTTTGCAGGCAGCGGTATGACAAGAGAAATTCATACAACACCCAAAGACGGGACAGGGTTCATCCTCCTGATGATGTTGTTCTCACAAATAGTTTTTCTCTTCTGGAAGAAGATTATGGGTATGAAGACTCAGATTATGTGGAAGAAAGTTTTAAAAGGCCATCAGTGTCTTATGCTCAATCCAATATCTCATGGAAAGAAAAGAAGAAAATTGAGAAATCCAATCTTGCGGAAGTAGCCCTCAAAGCTACAAAGAGTAGCAGCACTTGGATTCTTGATAGTGGATGTTCTTCCCATATGACAGGAAATGCTGACCTTCTGAAGAACATTGAAAAGAAGGTTGATGGAACAGTACGGTTTGGTAACGATGGCGCTTTGAAGATTAAAGGCAGTGGGAATACTGCTCTCGCCAACGGAGAGCTGAAAAAGACTGAAGTTCTTTATGTGGACGGTCTACGCCATAATCTCCTCAGTGTAAGTCAACTCTGTGACTCAGGGCTCATAGTAACCTTCAATCAAAAAGGCTGCACTATAAAAGGAAAAACAGGGAATTCTCTTATGAAAGGTTGTAGAACAGATGGAAACTTATATCAGGTTGACAGAAAAGTGAACTCTTGTTACTTGTCTGTTGACGAAGAAAACAATTTATGGCATCGAAGGCTGGGGCACATTAACCAACAAGACATGGAAAAGATATCTAAGCTGAAGATAGTCATGGATATTCCCATTCTAAAACGCGAACGGGAAAAATCTTGTGATGCCTGTATTCGTGGGAAGCTGGTCTGTAATTCGTATCGTCCAAAGAAGAAAAGGGCATCACATCTTCTTGATCTCATTCACACTGATGTATGTGGCCTAATAAATGTTGCTGGAACCTATGGAGAGAGGTACTTCGTCCTTTTCATGGATGATTATAGTAGAATGGCTTGTGTAGTGGTGATTCACAGGAAGCGACAAGTACTTGATTGCATGAAAACTTATCGCCGAATTGCCGAGAATGACACTGGACGGTCAATAAAAGTCCTACGATCGGACAATGGAGGGGAATACACATCCATTGAGTTTGAAAACTACCTAGAGAAACATGGAATACAGCATGAGGTAGCTACTGTGAGAACTCCACAACAAAATGGAGTTGTTGAGCGTCGAAATCGACAGGTCAACAATATGGCCAGGACTATGTTGATTGAGAGTGGTATCTCTCGCCATTACTGGAAGGAGGCTGTTGAAGCTGCAGTTCACATTCAGAATCGAACAGGGCTCTACATGGGAGAAACGAAGACACCGTACGAATTATGGCATGGAAGGAAGCCTTCCTTGAAATACTTTCGGGTTTTTGGAAGCAAATGTTTCATCCGAAATAAAGAAGGAAACCAAGGAAAGTATGGTGACAATGCTGATGAAGGAATTTTTCTTGGGTATCCAATGAACAGTAAAGCTTACAAGTGTTTCAATAAACGCTTGGGGAAGATTGTGGTAAGCAGTGATGTTAAGATAATTGAAGAGAAAACCACAAATGCTTCAAGGACGCCATATGCGGATGTGATGGACAATCAGGAAGAAAGTGAACGTGAAGAAAACACAAACACAGAGATAGAGGAAGTTGTTCAAAACTCTCAGCAGTCACATCATGATGTTGACTCAGAAGAAGAATCAGAAGAAGAACCTATAGCTGAAAAGAATGCTGCTGAATCTCTCAGGAGAAACCGAAGATCTGAGATTGATCCATCCAACATAATTGGGGACATGAATGCACCCACTCAAACAAGGAGGATGAGAAATAACACACCTTCTGCATTTCTATCAGTTGTAGAGCCAACCTCATTTGAAGAAGCTGCAATGGATGAATCCTGGGTGAAAGCCATGAATGAAGAGATAGATCAGATTGACAAAAATCAGACGTGGGATTTGGTCCAGAGACCCAAAGGTCACAATGTGATTGGCACCAAATGGATTTTCAAGAACAAGTTTGATGAGCATGGCAATGTTATCAGAAACAAGGCTCGACTGGTATGTAAAGGGTATTCTCAGATTGAAGGTGTTGATGTTGAAGAAACCTTTGCTCCAGTGGCTAGATTGGATTCAATCAGGCTATTCCTTTCCATGGCTCTCCAAAGAGGATATAAAGTATATCAAATGGATGTCAAGACAGCATTCTTAAATGGTGTACTCGAAGAAGAAGTCTACATTGAACAACCAGTGGGTTTTCTTCTTGGTGCTGATGAATCAAAGGTATGCAAGCTAAAGAAAGCACTTTATGGATTAAAACAGGCACCAAGGGCATGGTATTCTAGACTAGATTCGTATCTCAAAAAGCTGGAATTCAAAAGAGGAGGAGTTGATCACAATCTCTATGTGAAGAATTCTCCAAAAGATCAGTTCATGGTTCTTGTTTACGTCGATGACATTATATTTGGTGGCAGCAAACAGAAATCAGTGGATGAATTTTCCAATCATATGAAATCAGAATTTGAAATGTCAATGATTGGGGAGCTCACATATTTCTTGGGACTGCAAGTGACTCAGAGGAAAGACTACACTTTTATCTCTCAGGAAAAGTATGCAAGAGAGCTGCTGAAGAAGTTTAACATGCAAGACTCCAAACCAATGTCAACTCCGATTGCAGTTGGAACCAAACTTGGGAAGCATGAGGATGGGAAATCTGTAGATCCCACCCTGTACAGGAGAATTATTGGGAGCCTATTGTACCTGACAGCGACACGGCCAGATATTTTCTTTGCCACATGTCTTTCTGCCCGCTTTCTGAGTAATCCAAAAGAGGAACACATGACAGCAGTGAAAAGAATCATGAGGTATATTCAAGGTACTTACAAGTATGGATTATACTTTGCTGTAGGAAGGGATAGTGAATTATCCGCATTTTCTGATGCTGACTGGGCTGGCGATGTTGTGGACAGAAAGTCCACCAGTGGTGGAGCATTCTTTATCGGAAATAATTGTGTTGGCTGGTTGAGCAAGAAACAAGAAAGTACTTCTCTTAGTACTACTGAAGCTGAGTATATATCTGCCACAAAGTCATGCACTCAACTGCTATGGATGAAGAAACAATTAACAGATATTGGTGATGAGGTAAAGCAGCCAATGGTGATCTACTGTGATAACAAAAGCGCAATTGATCTCATGAAAAATCTGGTTCAGCATTCTCGTACAAAACATATTGAAATACGGTATCATTTCATCAAAGAAAAGGTTGAACAAGGGGTGATTAGACTGGACCATGTGGGAACTGATAAGCAGGTAGCTGATATCCTGACAAAGCCACTGTCAGCAGCTGTGTTTGAAAAGCATCGGTTGAACCTAGGTGTTCAACCACCTCCTGCTGCATAAGGAGGTTTCGAAACTCCCCTCTCCCCGTTTGTTTTAACTGTTTTTATCTGCTTATGGTTGTGATGCAGGTTTATGGGGGAGATACTATCCAGGGGGAGTATGGCTTGAGCTGAACGTTGAACAAACTTTTCGGTCTTTGGTTTTATTGTCAATGGGGGAGAAAGGAATAAATTCACGGCAAGAGAATTCAAGGCAAGAAATTCACGGCAAGAAATTCTTCTGTGATGGAAGTGTAAGATTGTGATGAAAAGTTTAATAAGGATAACATCGGGCGTCATGGAGAATTTCAAAACACTAAGACCCAATTCAAGCTTCCTCTCTTGTTTTCTACACCGAGCATTGCTCACGTAGACTTAGAGTGTTGGCTGAGTTGATTCTTGCATTTTGGATTTGCTCATGGTTGGAGATCTATTGAATTTATTCTGATTGCCAACAAACCCAAAGGGGGAGATTGTTGGAACCAGGTTCTTCAAAGCATGATTTGGTGTATGGTTTGTGTTTGTTGTCAATCCTCAGTGGAAGTTCCGAATGTGTTCCAGCAAAGTGATCATACAGTTCAAGCAGACAACAGTTTTGAAGGTGGCGCTATTTTCCAGTGTTTGCCAAATTTTTGGGCCTCAAAATCGGAAAATGAAGACATGGATTGTCTGCAAAAGGAGGTTCGCAGAAAAAGGAAGTGGTCCGCGAAATTTTAGAGGCTTTCACAAAATACTTATGTTAGGCGCGAAAAACAGCGGGAATCGCGAAATAGGGGATCAAGGTTTTTCGCGCAAATAGTGTTTCGAAATCAGTTCGGTGAAAAATGGCAAAGGCATGGGCTGCGCGGAAAATAAGGGTTGTGCGCGAAATACTTAAGCTGGGCGAAAGATTACGCGCCAGATGAGAGGTTTTCCGCGCCGAAGGGGATTTTGTGCGCAGTGGTCTCAGTCGCCTATAAATATGAGGTGACCCCCTTCATTCGCGTGGTTGGAAGACTTAGAGAAGATCCGAGGTCTGATGCGCGAAAAAGGATCGCGTAAAGGAGCTTGCGCGAAATATTTGGAGTTGCGCGAAAAAGGGGATTTTGCGCAAAATATTTTTCCGCGCCAAAAGAAAATGTTGCGCGCAATAGGATGATTTTGCGCGCAAATGGTTGATGTTTCGCATATTTTTCAGTAAGGTTTGTCTGCACGTTTTGGTTATCCAGTTCAGTGGTTCTGTGCGTTCTAGTGCATCTCTTCCGGACTTCGATGCAAGCAGAGTCTCGTGCTGAGCAGAGGCAAAGACTTCAATGAAAATTTATTGAAGAGACCTTCACGTCTATAAACTGAGTGAGACTTCACCAACGGCAGTGAGCCAGGGGGAGTCAACGGGAGTGACCCGAGGGAAGCAGTGAGCTATTCCTAAACCTTATGTAAAGGCAGTGAGCCTGGGACAGAGTGTCTGTACCCGAACTTTTGTATCCGCAGCTAGTGAAGCATAGTGGATTTAGGTACGACCGACAATCTGTCGGCGTATGCTCCTTGGACGTAGCCCTTAGTGGTGAACCAAGTAAAAATTGTTGTGTCATCTCTCTGCATGTGAATGTTTAATTGCTGATCATATCCTTCATACAGGTTTAAGAAGTTCTTGCCAACGTGGGAACAAGATCCACAACTTTAAGAAGAAAAAGTTGCCACCCTGATTCACCCCTCCCCTCTCAGGGTGTCCCAGGGTCCTTCAAGCGGTACCGCCCTCCCTAACCAACCATCCGAAACCGGCTGGCCTCTTAGCACAAGCGGCCCGCACGGGTGGGCCGCAGTTCATCCAGCATGGAGCCCTCCCAGCACTGTGGTTCTCCTCCGCTCGGCCGGCCGGTTCTTCCGCCAAAGCGGCCCGCGAAGCGGGCCGCTGTTTTTTCCACAAAGTCGGCACGACGGCGCCGACTTCCTTCGCCGCGGCCTGCCCTAGCCATGGCTCCCTATCCCCGGTACGGTGCGTTGGTGTTGTTCTTCCTTCATCATGGACCTCTTGGCCACGTCTTTTCTTTGCTTGTGCGACGATGACCCTTGCATTTTCGGCCTCTTCCACGTTCCACCCCCGGTCGCTGATTCCAAAATAAACAAGATCCAACGGAGGGTCGTCAGGCCATGTTCATTCGGCCCACGCCCTCCGCGTTAGGCGATAGCAATAGGCCGGGATAAACAGAGATGTTTAATGACAAACGAGGCACAATTTTAATCCATTAAAATTGAACTTAATTTCCCTACCTCGAATATGGTTTGTTCGTTGTAGACGCGGAAAGCGATGTCGCTCCATCAACGCCGGGAAAGGTCCATCGTCGTTGGCGAGTTCCCCGCGTCTGTGTCTCCTCCCTTGATGCTGAGGAAGAAAAGGATTTTAGAAACTTGGAACATTCTTCATCGAAATGGAAGTTCATTCTTCATCGTAGAGTCGGTGTTCTTCAAAAACTCAAGAGCTCTCTCCGAAATTTTTCCCAACACACCAAAAGCTCAAAAAAAATAATAGCTCATGCTATTATTTTTATTCACACAACAAAGATTTAAAATTCAAAATTTAAATCACTTAATTAATTAAATGAATAGGTTCATTTCATTAATTAAGGTATGTTGGAAAAAATTAAATAGAGAGAGAGGGGGAGAGGAAGAGTCATCGTTAATTAAGGGGGTTGTCATGAATTAAACAAAGGAGTTTAAGGGGTTTGAAATGTGTTGTGGGAGATGAAATTTTGGGGATCGTTTGGGCACCACCTCTCAAATATCCACACTTGGGAAGTTGGGTGGGTGTGGTCCCCACCAACAACTTCCCATGGGAGGAATTAACTTCCTTAGATATAAAATTGTTCGAGAAATTTTATTTAACTTATTAACTAAACCCCAAATTTTAACATACAACCCGAATAAAACACAACTGTGGTAAAAGTCCCCTTAAGAAAATACTGGCGCTTCAAGTTCATCGGTGCCCTAAGATTTTAATTCGGAGCACCGCTTCAAAAGATAGAAAAACCCGCTCGTTCGTTCACTGAACGTACCCGAGATAAACTTCAGAAAGTTATTCCGGGCACACCGGGCCTCGGAATTAGGTGCCGTTAGAAACTGCATACTCGTAAAATTCCAAAGAATTTAAGCAAAAAAATTCCTTGAAATTTACGGGTCTTTACAGTTCCCCCTAGGGGTTTCACCCATCTGATCCACTCTAGTTAGTGTTCTAAGTAGTCTGATCCATCTCCGCTGGATGTTAAACTTGTGGCATACCCTATGTTAAACATGGAAAGCTGAGGAAAACCTCAAATACATGCCCATTGAATATGATTCCATGCAATCGATGTTGTATGCCTCGGGCTTCCACACCCTTGAGAAGCCCTATAATAAGGGATAGAAGCCAGACGCATCAGTGTCCCAGCACACAGACACGCTAGTGATGCCCAACATGAATACTCCCCTGACTGAAGGTTGCTGCCATGACTGAACCCCTTGAAATGTCCCGACAGAAGCAGTGTAATTAACTGGTGTCCATGAAGATATGGTGCTAGGAAGTTTTTCATGAACAACGTCTTAAGTCTATAAGGGAGACCCAGACTAGGTGACGAGTTCTGATGAGGAATCCACAGAAGGAAGAACCGACCCCCCAACATCCCGTTTCGATCAAGGAGAAAATGTCCCTGGATAAGCGATGGATGCCGCCCGCCTTTGGAAAGCCGGAATGCGGGGAAACAGCTATGCGTCCTCCACAGACAGATGTGTGTGCGCCCTGAGGAAAGTTTCGAAAGCAATATTTAATATTTTTAATATATCGATTCCACATCCTTATTAAACTCATAACACCCTACCAACTACGATGAAAAATAGAGGTATATATATAAATATACAAAGTATCCAAACATAAAAACAAGATTCATTCTTGTAAACCATCACCCAATGGTATTTTCGAGACAATGGGAATTTATTTCTATCCTTTGGTGATTTTTGGAAACATATGTAAGTCCCAATAACACTCATACTTTATTTGGGTGAGGTTGAGGGGAGATGTATCAGGTCAATATGTTACGTAGTGTTCCCCTAGTGGATTATAATGCTCTATCTAGGGTATTACATCCTGCAGAGGCTAGATAAGAATGGTTTGTGGTGGAAGTGCAACCATGATCACATCATCTAGCCATATAGATGGATTTTTCCTTAGTTATTTCCAAGATTATCTCCTTAGAACCTAAGATATTATCTTATGAATATCATTATGGGATGGTTGTTTAATTATCTTATGATTGATATCTTTCTACAATTTTTTCTTATTATAAATGTGATGTCATTATCTTATTCTACTCCATGGTTCATTATAAATATTTCTTTTTTACATCATGATTACTTTATTTTTTGAATTTATAGTACTCTATGGTTCATATTACTTTTTTATGCTTATAAGGACATAAATTTTCTTTTATCAATGATATTTATCTTATAGACCTTTTCTTTTCATGATAATCAAACTGATTTCAATTTTTTTTCAAAATTTATAAGTTTCAAATTTGTTTCGAAGATAATACAAGAGAATGGTTTCAAACTAATAAAGAACAACTTTTATTTGTATTTTTAAAATCATAATTATTTCTAAATAATATTTATTTCTTTTAATTTCAAAATAATTTCTATTGAAATGTAAACTTTTTAGTTTTATTTATAAAAAATAATTTTAGTGAAACATATTAAAATGATTTTTTTGTAATTACTAAATTACTTCCCTTGTTATTTAGATTTCTAAAATATAAGGGATAATTTGGTTAAATTTATTTAAAAATACCATTGTATGGTTTGTTTTTTAAAAGGATTTATATATAGAATGTGGAATAATCCAATTGAGAATGCTTATCTCACTTCTAACACACACACTTTTTGTATATGTATAATTTTTTCATCTTATTCAGGTAAGACTTGGTTGTTTTTTGACATAGTAGTTAACTTTTTCATTGGTTCAGTTATAGAGGAAGTTCTTAGTGAATTTAATTTCTTGTCACATAGAAGAAGGTAGTTGGTCTCATTTTGGTTATGTTCATGGTTATTGTTTCTGACGCTTTTGTCGGGGCGCGCGCGCATCCGTCTGTGGGGGAGGACGCACGGCGTTTTTTGTTGCCCCACATTCTCGCTTTCCAAAGGCGGGCGGCATTCGCTCCTTATTCAGGGACGTCTGCTCCTTGATCGAAACCAGGATGATGGGATGATGGGATTTCGGTTCTTCCTTCTGTGGATTCCTCCTCAGAACTTGTCACCTAGTCCGGGTCTCCCTCATAGATTTAATACGTTGTTCGTGAATCTCATTATTGGTGCCATATCTTCATGGATGCCGATTAATTACACTACTTCCGTCAAGACTTTCCATAGGGTCTTGACATGGTAGCAACCTTCGGTCGGAGTAGATGGAAGCATCAGGCATGTCGGGGCATCTCTGGGTGCGTGGACATAGGGGAACCTGTATTCTTCCTCATAAGAGGGAATCTCAAGGGTGCAGAACCCGAGGCATGTATTTGAGGTTTTCCTCAGCTTCCCTTGTTTAACACAGGGTATTCCACGAGTTTAACGTCTTACGGAGACGGTTATTCCAAATACATGTCATCCGAGGTTTTCCTCAGGCATCTCATGTTTATCACAAGGTAGGCCGTGAGTTTAACATCTTACAGAGACGGAATGAGGGTGATCAGAATGTCCCATAGAGACAGATCATATTGGTACATCCCAAGGGGTAAATACCTAGAAGATGGATAGATTAGGATGCCCAATGAGGATGGATCTGAGGTGGTGTGCTCCTAGGAGGGGGGATGTCACACCGTAATGGCTGATCTGAACACCACTGAGGGCGGATCAGGGGAAGTGCACGCCAGGATGGGGTACACCATAGATTACCATTGGTTGGGATTGAACCTCTTGGAGGTTTCCTACGTACCCTGTGTAGACGACAGGGATCAAAACCCACGTAGTTCGAAGGGGTGATGAATCGGGGTCTACATAGAGGACAACGACATGGAGATATGATGGGGCTTACACGTGGAAAGCAGCCCATGCGCCGCTAGGAGCAGCGAGGAGGTGGATGGCATGATCCCACCAGGATGTGGCGGCCCAGGTGAGAATCAGGATGGGTGATGGATGGATGAATGAAGTGAAGGGGGAATTAAACGGGACCATCGCAAGGGCGACAGTCAAGTTGGGATTGAGTCTCAAAGACACCTCCTACGTATTCTCGTGGCAGGGAATCAAAGTCTGCATAGTTCAGGATGGTGTCGGCAGACCGACGTGAAGGTGGACCTTGGTCCGATGGATGTCGTCAGCGAACCAACGTGAAGGCGAACCCGGGGGTCCACTGGTGGTGGGCTTGAACCTCGTGAATTCTTCCTATGTACCACTCCTTGACATGGATCAAAGACCTCGTAGTTCAAAGGGGGCTTCATCGGCGAACCGACGTGAAGGTGGACCTTGGTCCAGATGGTGTGGGGCTTACACACTAGGCTGCCCAGGTGCTGGTGACCTGACGTGAATAAGGTTGGGATGACCAACATGTGGTGGGCTTGAACCTCTGGGAGGCCTCCTACGTACCATGCCTTGACATGGATCAAAGACCACGTAGTTCAGGTTGGACGCCGAAAGGCCGACATGAATGAGGAGGACCAGGGGGGTCCTAGTGGTGGCATGCTTGGACCTCTTGGAGGCTTCCTACATACCATGCATTAGCATGGATCAAAGACCATGTAGTTCAGGTTGGTCACAATGACTTGTCGCTGGACCGAAATGCAGTTTAGCGTCGTGCGGGACGAAGATGAACCCTGACGTGAATGAACGATGGGTGGTGGGCTTGAACCTCGTAGAGGATTCCTATGTACCACGCCTTTACATGGATCAAAGACCTCGTAGTTCAAAGGGGGCTTCATCGACAAACCGACGTGAAGGTGGACCTTGGTCCAGATGGTGTGGGGCTTACACACTAGGCTGCCCAAGTGCTGGTGACCTGACGTGAATAAGGTCGGGATAACCAACAGGTAGTGGGCTTGAACCTATGGGAGGCCTCCTACGTACCATGCCTTGACATGGATCAAAGACCATGTAGTTCAGGTTGGACGCCAGAAGGCCGACGTGAATGAGGAGGACCAGGGGGTCCTAGTGGTGGTGGGCTTGGACCTCATGGAGGCTTCCTATGTACCATGCCTTAGCATGGATCAAAGACCACGTATTTCAGGTTGTTCACAATGACTTTCCGCTGGACCGGAATGCAGTTTACCATCATGCGGGATGAAGATGAACCCTGATGTGAATGAACAATGGGTGGTGGGCTTGAACCTTGTAGAGGCTTCCTACGTACCATGCCTTGACATGGATCAAAGACCTCGTAGTTCAAAGGGGCTTTGTCAGCGAACTGACGTGAAGGTGGACCTTTGTCCAATGGGTGGTGGGCTTGAACCTCAGGGAGGATTCCTACGTACCATGCCTTGACATGGATCAAAGTCCTTGTAGTTCAGGTTTCATCGGTGAACCGACGTGAAAGTAGACCCAGGGGTCCACTAGGGGTGGGCTTGAACCTCGTGAAGGCTTCCTACGTACCATGCCTTGACATGGATTAATGTCCTCATATTTCAGAGGGTGGGTGTCGGCAAACCGACGTGAGGGAGGGACCTTGGTCCGATGGGATATGGGCTTGAACCTCAGGGAGGCTTCCTACATACCATGTCTTGACATGGATCAAAGACCTCATAGTTCGGGTTGGTCGTAACGGCTTGTCGTCGGACTGGAATGCTGTTTAACGTCATGATGGATGAAGGTAGAACTCGGCGTGAAGAAATGACAGGTGGGATTGAACCTCGTGGAGGCTTGCTACGTACCATGCCTTGACATGGATCAAAGTCCTCGTAGTTCAAAGGGTTTGCGTGTAGTTTAATGTCATGCTAGACGAGGGCATATAGTTTAACGTCATGCTGGATGAGGGAATTTCCATGGCCAATGCTTACTCTAAGCCCACGTGAGTCATGCTCGGTGTGAAAAACAAGAGGCATCAAGGACCTGACGATCACATCGTGAAGAGTGCGTCCGTGAGAAGCGAAGAGGGGCTTACGCGTTAGGCGGCCCATGGTGCTGGGACTTACTCCAGGATGGAGGCCCGAAGAAAAGGATGACGATAGTTTCGGGCTTGAGCCTTGATGAGGCTTCCTACGTATCCACGTGGTAGGGAATCAAAGTCCATGTAGTTCTTCTGGTGACGGCTTACCGCCGATTGGGGGTTTCAACGGCTTACCGCTAGAATGGGCCATAACGGCTTACCGATGGATAAGGATGTCAATGGCTTGCCGCTGAATGGGGTCGCAATGGCTTACCACTGGATTGGGTCACAACGGCTTACTGCTAGATAAGGATCACAACGGCTTACCGCTGGATGAGGATGTTAACGGCTTGCTTCTGAATAAGGTCGCAACGGATTACCGCTGGATAGGATCGCAATGGCTTACCGCTGGATAAGGATGTCAACGGCTTACCGCTGAATAAGGATCACAACAGTGGATGGGGCTTATGTGAGGAAGATGTTCGGGTGCCGCTTTGGAGCGGAAATGGTGAGTGGGGCTTATGCAAAAAAGCTGCCCGGGTGCCGCTAGGGAGCGGAAATGGTGCATGGGGATTACTCTAGGAAGCTGCCCAGGCGCCGCTAGGGAGTGGCAATGGTGGATGGGGCTTATGCTAGGAAGCTGTCCGGGTGCCGCTAAGGAGCAGCAATGGTGAATGGGGCTTACGCAAGGAAGCTTCCTGGGTGCCTCTATGGAGCGACACTGGTGAATGGGGCTTACGTAGGTAAGCTGCCCAGGTGTCGCTAAGGATCGGCACTGGTGAATGGGGCTTAATCTTGGAAGCTACCTGGTGTTCCGCTAAGGAGCGGCAATGGTGAATGGGGATTACGCTAGGAAGGTTCCCGGGTGCCGCTAAGGAGCATCAATAATGGATGGGGCTTATGCTAGGAAGCTACCCAGGTGCCGCTAGGGAGCGGCAATGGTGCATGGGGCTTACGCTAGGAAGCTGCTCAGGTGTCTTCCTCATGTCTGGCCATGAGGGCATCCCAACTCACTGGTGAATTGAGTCCTTCACTTATGCACTAGTTCACAAGAGGGAGAATGCCAAGGGGCGTCGGAATTATGCCACTGTAATCATGGCATTAGGAATATTATTCTTGGAGCATAAGGCATCTCTCTTTTAGTGCAAGAGGAATCCTATGTTTGGAACATAGGGATTACTACAATTTAAAGTCATGTAGAAAGGACTATTGGCATCTCATGCTATGAGCATAAGGAATCTCTCGTATAGGGCAAGAGGAATCCTATGTTTGGCACATAGGGATTACTACAGTTTAGAGTCATGTAGAAAGGACTGTTGGCATCTCATGCTAGGAGCATAAGGCATCTCTCATATAGGGCAAGAGGCATCCTATGTTTGGCACATAGGGATTACTACAGTTTAGAGTCATGTAGAAAGGACTATTGGCATCTCATGCTATGAGCATAAGGAATCTCTAGTATGGGGTAAGAGGCATCCTACCATTTGTTAGATAGGGATTACTACAGTTTAGAGTCATGTAGAAAGGACTGTTGGCATCTCATGCTAGGAGAATAAGGCATCTCTCGTATAGGGCAAGAGGCATCCTATGTTTGGCACATAGGGATTACTACAGTTTAGAGTCATGTAGAAAGGACTGTTGGCATCTCATGCTAGGAGCATAAGGCATCTCTCGTATAGGGAAAGAGGCATCCTATGTTTGGCACATAGGTATTACTACAGTTTAGAGTCATGTAGAAAGGACTGTTAGGCAGAAGGTGCCTAGAAATGGTTGGTGTTGGGACTTACGCAAGGGCGGCCCTTTCTGGTTCAACCTGGCATAGGAGGCAAGTGATTGGGTTTGGAGGAGTTACCTGAGGAATGGTTCATCTCAAGGTACTCGGGGAATTGGTGATGAGAATCTCAACTCACGACATGAGAATGAAACCAAGAGGAATATGTCGACTCTAGGTGTTTCATGGTGTGCGGAGGAGCGTCTCAAATCATGATTTTCCATAGGTTGAAGGTGGGTGCGCATGAGGGTGCAATGGAAAATCCCGATGTCCCGGCCCGAAAAGTTCTCGGTGCGACTCTCCATTCTTCATGGGGGTCTGTGACGGTAGCGAAGGGACCGGCACTGAACCCGAGCGGGGGTGCGGGGGCACAGCCCCCGCGGTATGGACCAGTGGGCGTGAAGGTAGGATCCTCTCAAAGGATAGGTCTTTGAAAAGTAGCTTCGCGGAGCATGGCCTCGCGGAGCAATGGTCTCTCGCGAAGCAAAGGGGGCTCGCGGAGAAAAGGGCTCTCACAGAGCAAAGGGGTCTCGCGGAGAAAAGGACTCTTGCGGAGCAAAGGTCTCTCGCGGAGCAAAGGGCTCTCGCGAAGCTTAGTCTCGCGGAGCAGCATCGCGGAGCATGGGCCTCTTGCAGAGCAAGGGCGGCTCGCGGAGCAAAGTCTCATGGAGCAGAGGGATCTCATGGAGCATGGGCCTCTTGCGGAGCAAGGGCGGCTCGCGGAGTGCTCGTGGAGCAGCAACGCGAAGGAAGCTGCTCACGGAGCATGGCCTCACGGAGCCGCAAAGTGGAGCTCCATGGACCGGGAGATCAACCTCCCAAGGGGTGAAGTGGCTGTGGCCATCCTTCGAGAGAGGGGGGTGATCTGGGTATTTATAGTCAAGGGGCGCCGCGAAGCAAAGCTCGCTCGGCGCGAAGACGGAGCTTGCTCCGCGGCGGATCTTCGCGGCGCGTCGCGAACGTCAAAGCACTTCGCAGAGCCATCCCACCTCCTTTGCTTCGCAGTGGGTTCATGAACATCAAATTCGTTCGTGGATCATCCCACCTCCTGTGCTTCGCGGCGGGTTCGCGAACGTCAAATTCATTCGCGGAGCATCCCGCCTCCTGTGCTTCGCGGCGGGTTCGTGAAAGTCAAATTCGTTCACGAAGCATCCCGCCTCCTGTGCTTCGCAGCACATCTTCGCGGCATGTCGTGAATGTAAAATAGGTTCGCAGAGCTTCCCGCCTCATTGCTTCACGACGGCGCTCCGTAATCGCAGAGGCGGCTTCACGAATGGGCTTTGCGAACCAGTTTTCCAGCCAAACTTCAAATGTCCATAACTCCTAATCTGTAAATTTGTTCGGGCCCTACGACCTACCAAATTGAATCTTGAGAAATGTACTACGATCTTCGATCATGTATGGAAGCATTTGTAAAATTTTGGGGACCCGTTTTCTGGGGTCTACAGTTATGTATTATAGAACCACAATCCTTCCTCACTGGTCAATCCATTACACTTTTCTATTTTAGATATTTCATATTATTTATGGATATGTATTCAAAATTTTAAAGTTATAGTTCTATTTATTTATAATTTTTTATGGTATTTTATATTTTATATTTATTAGTAACTCATTTTAATCTTCTTATTTTGGAAAGTGTTTATTTAATTAATATGAAAAATCCATCTTATAGATTTATATTTCTAAATTCCATGTTGGAATCTATTATTTAGTTTTATATTTAACCATGTGAAGTCAATTCCAATGTGTAGAAGATGATCTATAATATCCTAAACAGGTTTGTTACATAGCCACAACATTCATTATGCGAAATATAGTATCTTCATGTATAACTAATGGAATGAGATATCGAATGGTTATAGAATCCAAAATAGGGGAATATATTTGATCATAATCAATTTGAGGTTTTTGTGAGAAACCTTGAGTAACTAATCATACCTTATATCTCACATTTTCATTATTCTAATTTATTTTCCTCAAAAATACCCTTTATAACTAACTACTTTAGTCCCTTTTAGTGGGTTAAAAATTAACCCAAGAACCTCATGTTTAAGAATTATTTATAATTAAAATTGAATTCAAACTTCCCATTTATCCTAATATAATCTATCATGAAACTCATTTATTGATTTAGGTTTCTGATCCTCATCAAGAATATCATGTGTCGTATTATATGAAAATTTTTCATCCATAATAGTCTTTACATCATTCCAAAATCTTCTAGTGTTATTAGGATGTATAGAAATTTAATCCATATCATGATTGTGTACTTAAATAAAATTAATTTCTTAAGGAATATCAAAATAAAAAAATCTATTTTCCTCATGTTTATTTATTTCCTCAACCACCATATGTTGTTTCTCTTTCCATTGATATGAATTTTTATCTTTTAAACCAAGTTTCCTTCAATGATTCATCCATGATATGGAATATTTTTTTATTCCAATATTATATTATCCTTCTAAAACAACTATTCTAACTAGTGTGTTGTAATTATTATATATGATTTTGTAACCCAATTTGAATTATTGAATGAATCAGAAAATTGATTTACAATTTTTTTTCAAATTAATGTTCTTATAAACTTAAATTTAACTTATATTTGTATGAGGATAAAGATGTAATAATTATGTTGTTTTGTATGATATTTCTTTTTATAAAAAATTTATTTTCCCATTTAATGAAAGAAATATCTTATCACAAAAATGAAAATCAACATATCTTATTATTAACACATATCCTATAATTTATAATTGAGATAAATTTTAATCCTATATAAATCCACAACCTTATTTAAGGTCCCTACCAAACTCTTTATAAGATATGAAGAAATAATATTTATTTTCCTAGTGCATCATAGTGGTTGACCAAGGCAACCTCTCTTGAGTAGATTTTAAATTCCTGGTCAATCACTAAATATTATGATCACTTTATTATATTTTTGGTATTTTATATTTTAGTAAAGAAAAGAAACATATGGATTTTAAGAATGAAGTGAAATTAACCTAAAAGTAAACATAAAATGAAAATTTAAATAGAATAAATTTGGTTAGAAGAAAGAAGATTCTCCTAGAGGAATTACCCAATGTGAAACATAATTTTTACTTTGGTAGTTTCATACCTATTTAATGAAAACACTATATTGTATGTTTATTCATCTTCTTTAGTACCAGTCATGAATATACAATGTTCATAGAAATATATAAACACATTTCACATCCCCCTCCTATATAGTTAGAAAGTTAATGGGATCCTCAATTGAGGTCACCCCATAAATCACCTACCCGGTATGAAACCATACCCATTCAGAACAAAATATTATAAACTCTATCATTTTCCTTGATGATTATGTAAAGGAGGGAGACTATTTAAAAATAATGAGTTAAACCTAAAACAATCATGATGAGGATACATTATCAACTTTTTCTACTACTGATAATCCTTGTAATAAGCCAAATAAGATAATAGACATTTAACTATAAATGATTAGGGACCCTGGTTCAACATTTTTTTCTCCCTTAGGAGATCCCTTGAGCTAGTTTTCCACTAACATGAATATATGAGATCATAGTGAGAAATTATAAATAAAATGATATAGGGTTGGAAGAAGAAATAGAGAACACTCTTATTAATGTATATAGAATAAAAATTACAAAAGGAAAATAAATAGGAAACCTTAATATACTCACAAGTTTTAAGGCCAAGATATGAACTAAAACTATTAGGGAATGAATAAGAAGAATTTTAGATACCCCATCTCCGATACCTCATATTTGGTGTCTACTTTATTACATTGGAATAAGATACAAGGAATCACATTTTTAAGGGATGAATAGTTTAGAAGTATTGTCAAACTAGATACATACTTGAAATTCACATTACATTTTAAAATATAAAATACACAAATAATTTTATTTTATATTTCCATTATTCTCCATAGAGTATCCTTGTATATTAATTATAAAACACATCATGGTATCTTAGGGAAAATAAAACATAAGAAAGGGGTGAGCTCAGATACTCAGTAATGGTTTTCATACAATGGAAGCTATGAATAAATAATACATAATCAAATTGGAAAGGTAAATAACTAAAACAAATTCCATTTAGTCAGTATATTTATAATAATATGGTAGTAATAAATGGTGATAAAATAACTCCATATAAATAACCACATGATCTTGAAACTTAGCCACAAATATTCAAACTAAATGAATAATCACATGGAATATCAATTATTGAATTCATAATGATGGAATGCATAATACCATAAATATTAAACATACCATAAAATCATCAATCTAATACTTCTTACCATAAAGTCCTCATTCTAAGACTTGTTACATAAAGTTGTAAGGCCTCTGCCAAATACCCTTGTTAATTTGTCTCATTAGACTTACCGATGCATTGAGGGAAAATGTAATTATATGCCCCAAAAATCACTTAATAAGTATAATGAAGTACTCAAATGAAAGGAGTGAAACATAATCAACATAAAAAATCATATTGAAAAACTGATATACAAAATTTTAATACTAACCCCAATCAATAAAAATAATCATAATCCATCCAAAATAATATTGAAAATGGTAATAAAATAGTAAATCCCT
Organism: Viscum album; assembly: GCA_963277665.1. Taxonomy (NCBI): domain Eukaryota; kingdom Viridiplantae; phylum Streptophyta; class Magnoliopsida; order Santalales; family Viscaceae; genus Viscum; species Viscum album. The sequence continues at coordinate 119,208,587 of OY728135.1, forward strand.
AGTAAAACTAAAAATAAACCATATGAAGAAATAATAAGGATATTATAAATGAATCATATACCCATTGGATCATAATTATAATAAATTTTTGATGTTGTTGTTGAATATAAATACCAAAAAAATTCATTAAAACATTTTTGAAGAAATTTTCTCTTTCACTTTAAAAATATTTTTTTTAAGTTCAAAAAATATATTGAAAATAATTTTCTTTGAAATATTAATTTAAATAATATAAAACTATATTTAAAAGATTTATTTGTTATTTTGGTATAAAATTCCATTCATTTCATACATGTTAAAACAAATTTTCCTTTCATGTTTTTAGTAAAATCCAAATGAACCTTGTTTTGAAAAAACCTTGAAGATTCCTTTAAAAAAATTAAATACTCAAAATGAGTAAAAATTCATTTAATAAATCATTTTTAAAAGGATACAAATACTTTTTGGAAAAAAAGTTCAAAAAATAAGGATTTTATGAAAAATTATGTTCGGCCGAAGAGAGAATTTAAGTCAAATTTTCTTTAAAACTGTTTCTCAATCATTTTAAGGATAAAATACTGTAAAAAATGGTATTATTACTTGTAAATGATCATGAATAACCATATTAGATGAAAATATATTTATTTTAAAATATAAATTTCAAATAATTCCTCTAATTAATACTTAAAAATAATAATCTCAAATAATGATGAGATTGTTAAATAAACCCTTAACACTTTAGTAACTTTTGAATCATAATCCCCATTAATGAAATAACCTAAAATAATATTTAAATACCATGAATATAAATATGTTCATGATATAAAATATTAAAATTTTATGTATATACATCACACAAAGGTATAAGTGGTGATTATGGCATATGTCTTACAGAAGTAAAAGTGAGATGAGAAACCTTTACCACTTGTTCGACTTCCTTCATATGTGTCTAAAAATCCTATATAATAAATATATTTTTTATTAAAAATAAATCAAATAACTATATTCATATATATCATACCATATATTATTTACTCATAGTCTATTATCACTCATTTATTAGCAATTCTTTATTACAATTAATGTTTTGGTGATAATTGCTTATTTTTTCATGTATGTTTTGGTTCAGTAGTTTTGGTACTTTTAATTTTATCATGTTTACATCATATAAATAATTTCAAACATCATATAATTATCATATATATTAATTATATATTTATTTATGTAAATATATTAAATCTAGAGATATAAAATGGGTTACACTGTTCATGGAGATGATGGACCGTACGTACACATGAACGTTGTTTCCATTTTTTTTTTGGATGAAAAAAAAGAAAAATAAATATTAATTAACTTTTATATAATTATTATTATGTTATATATATCATTAATATTAATAAATAAATCATTATTAACATCCATTTAATAATAAAATTAAAAATATTTCACATTGCTACGTAGAGGCGGTAGTCTGAACATACTCATAAGCGTCGTTATTACTTTCCAATGGATTGGAAGGTAAGAATTTAGATGTGATATTATATTTATAAAATTATTTATAGATCATAAATATTAGATATATTCATTAAATTTTATACTTACTACCTTCCATGTAAATAATAAGTGAAAAATGAATCACATCTCTTCATGAGGCGGTAGTCCATTGCACACACGAGCAATGTTATTGTATCCCTCAAAAATGGAAAGTAAGAAATAATATATGATATGATAATTAAATAAGTATAATAATATAATAAATAATATATATATATATATATATATATATATATATTGTTTTTGTGTGTGTGTGTTAAATCCATCATTACATCTAGCCCTGAAAGGTGGTGATGGAAAGAAAACTACATCGATTCATGAGGCAGTAGTCTGTCGTACATATGATTAACAGTTTCATTTTAAATTTGATGGAAGTGGAGGTGGATATAGGTTATTAAATTAACATAATAAAATATAAGTAAATAGTATATATTGGTTTTATTATTTGAGCATATTTTTAAAATATTATAAGGAGTTAAAAGAAGGAGTAAAATGAAAACACATAGTTAAAAACTCTACCTCAACTTAGAGCAACCTCTTTATGTTTAACAAAAATCCTTCATATATTAGATGATATAAAAAGTAATATATGATTATTTTGGTATGTAAATAAGATAATTGGGTATTTATTTTCCAAAAAAGAGGCTTTGGGAGTTTAAAGAGAGGGTGAGAGGGGGTGGACTTTTATAAGTGGGGGAGAGGACACACTTGGTATTTTTGAAAAGAATAAATTGAACCCACTTTTTTATAATACCAGAATCCTAAAAATGAGTAATTATCAAACCATATATATTATAGGTTCGAACTATGCCAATAAAATGTGTTTTTTACAAGTTTTTAGGTTATTTTAACCCTTATCTTTCTAGTCTAATCCCTCGGTAAACCTATTTTTATCTTAATCGTTATAATTAACTTTTATTTATTTTACTATACATAATGGTAAAAAATTAAGTTGAAGTTATTAGATAACATAAATTATACTAATTCCAAATATGGAATCTAATTTTCCAAATTCAATTCACCAAATGTTCAGAATCCAATTCAAAATCATAGCAGTAGACGTGATGAAAAAATGGGTTTCCAAAGGGAAAATTCACAAAAGTGTATAATGTTTTAACATAAAAAATCAATATTAAAATGATTAAAATGACCTAAATTATTTAAATTTTAATATAATTTAACTAATTTAACTTTAAAACCAATTTAAATTATAATATAACTTTATAAATAATTTAAACAAAAAGGTAGTTTTCTATTAAAATTAAATATTTTTCACTATTCATCTTATCAAAAAATTCTCAAAAATTCACCCAAAGATAATTTTGGTGTGTATATTTAAAAAGTGAATTATATTTTGTAAAATTAATTTTATAAAATGGAAAAAGTTAATTTTAAATTATTTGATCAAATACCGACAAATCCACCATTCAAAAAATAGAGTTTTTTCAGAAAAAATTTCTTTATATTTCAAATGTTTAGTTTTTATTTATAATAAATAGATAACCATGGATTTTATTTTACACATGTGTAAAACATATAATTTCTATAATTTATTTATTACTATTCATACCTTCCAAATTAATGGTTAAGTTATAATGGTCATGTTTAAAAAATAATATTTTAATAGTGTTATGTTTCATTTAAACCTGGTGTTCCGTGCCTCACAAGCTATCACAGAGATTAAATTTATTTAAAAAATAAATTTATCATAAATTCTTAGGGTGTTTTGTTTTATTCTAAGCTTGGTGTTTTTTGCCACAAATATTATCAAACATGATGTTCCTGTTTCAAAATCTTGAGGTGTTACATTCTACCCCCTTAAATAAATTACTTCCTCAAAAATTAATATTGACCTCAATAATGAAGGGTTTCACATTTAAAAATTCCCTTACTAAAATCCAACATCATGATAAGGGTTAATAAAAGATCCTCTTGATAAGATATAATGGTAAGTATGATGGTCATCTAGAATAATCACATAACTAGGTTTCTAAGTATGATAACATAGGTGAGAAGTGAATATATGGACATGTATAAAAATCATAACGTACAAACAATGATGGAGGGTGATATGGGTAATTAATCAAAATAATGTGAATGGTCAAGATAAAGTCAATAACCAATAGACCATAAATCTGTGATGAGTTAATAGACTATTTGATTCATTAGAAATGAAGGTACTAGGATAACATTTTTTTCAAGATCATATTCCTAGAGTTAAGGATATGAAAATGTAATTACTTGATATCATTATATTTCATAGGCACAATTTTATCCTTTGGTTGTGCATAAATCAATTCCAACTTCATTTCTTACTCCAATAAATGAATATCCAAAATGAATTTTTATGCCCGAATAACATTTAACAGATCACTAGAATTACAATTAAATCCTTCTATCTCTATATATTTTATTAAATAAAAATGGTGAGAATATATTATCCAATAACACCCAAAATTAAACTTAATCTATTCCATATATATTTAACCTTAATACTCATCCAAAATATGCCTCTCCAAATTCAAATTCCAAAATTTTTGAAGCAAGATCACTAAATCAACATTATATTCCCTAAGAAATATAAAATGGATCTTAATGTCACATTCCAAATAAGTCAATAAATTTATCATCATAAAATATTAATTAAAACATTCATTATTCCAAAAATAAAATCTCAGGTTATTGAATATATTCCATAGATCCAAACATATAGTAAACTCTAGCAAAGATAAATTAAACCATCAAATCACTGACAAATTTTATGGTCTCTAATAAAATCCCATAAACATATAATTATAATTATTGTCCCAATATAAAGTATATATTAAGTTTTATCATCCATTAATCATGTTTTTTTCAAAAATATCAACTTTCTAATGAATCTATTTTATTGGTACCATTCAACACATTCTTTTAAATAATTAAACTAATACTACTAAAAAACAATCCTTATACATTTAATAATTATTATAATGATAAAATCCTCAATAAAATACTTTTACAATATATTTATTATATCTAAATACATAAGAACATTAATCATTCCACCTCATCTATGTCAATAGTGTAAGCTTTTCCTTGATCATTTAGCTTCTTATGAGGTATATTCCCTTGACGATTGGGAAATTAGTTAGAATAGTGCACCATATTATTATATTTAAATAACTATACTTATAGGACTTATCTATTAACATTGAATTAATAATAATGATTCAATTTATCTCCACAATTTAAGAAAAAACATTTTCCATTTAGGAAATTATAAATATTATTTTTTACACAAGTATCACATGTGAAAAAAATACTTTTCCCCCTTCTTCCCATTATCTGTTTTCCCTTTATCATCATATTCTACTCTTTCTTTCCTTAAAATACATAAGACTTGGATAATTATTTCTCTATCTTTATAGTATATGATACTATGTCCTCATGTGATGAGAAATTTTGGGATACTAGTTTACTTTGAAGGATTGGATTAATCCCATCAAATACATGGTTAATATTACTCTTTGGATTATGTACATAGTCCGTAGCATGCCTTTATAACCTTATAAACTTGTCTTCATACTTAAAAACATTTTCTTATTCTTTTTTTATTATAATAAATAAATATCTTTCCATATATTCTCATTTCTCATGAGGAAAATATTTTTCCAAAAAGAGTGTTTTTAAATTATTTCATTCCATGTTTTCAATTTCTTCTTCAACCTTAGTGTTTTAAATTAATGACCACTATTAATCAGTATCTTTTGAGAGATGATAAAATTATATGAAAAATTTATCCCTTTCACTACTTCTTAGAGTGATAAATATCTTCTCTAAAGGGCTTATCCATTGCTAATATAAAAATGGTTTTTTATCCCCATTGAATGGTGGAGGTTGCTGATGTATAGAGTGGTCTAAAAGTGTTACATTGTGTGGTGGATCTTTAGGATTCTCTATATGGGAAAGGTTATTACTCATAACTTGAATCATATTACCTTTTATGGATATAATTTGATCAGTTCTATTTCTAGGTCTATCTCCATATTCATTATCTTTCCGATAAGGGAAATACCAACATAGAGTATGTGCCTTGATATGTTTCACATTCTTCCTTTATGCACCATTTATAAACAATGTAATACACTAGATTAGATCATATCATTATGAAACATAATTTATAATCCTAAAACCAGTGGAAAACATAACATAAATTGAAAATTTTATGCATATATAATCTCATAATTGTAAATATGGTTTCTTTGAGGATATCTTTATTTTCAAATCATTTAGAATGGTTTATAAAGAAAATGTGAATTATACTATATATATCCACTGATAGTGTCAAACCAAGTGAGTAGTAAGGACCATTTTCATGTACCTTATAACTCTCAATTTAAGATATATGTGACTTTTTCAAAGTTATTACCCCTAGGTACATTTACACCAGAACCAGGTCCACTTTTAGTATCTATACAAGAATGTATTATAAGGAAAAACCACATAATCTATATCTTACTAAAACTTTAGGATGTTATTCTATACTTATCCACAATTTTTATCATAGGGTTATGTTCCCTAATCAATGTTTTCGTAAATCTAGTTCCCAAGGTTTCTACTAAACTCCCTTTAGTACCAAATATACTGACCTTGACTCCAGTAACCCAAAGTTGGTGTCTACTTTATTAGATTGAAATAAGATACCAAGAATTGCATCTTGAAGGACCAAATGGTTTAGTAGTCTTAGTAAACTAGATACATAATTAAAATTCAAATTACATTTTAAAAGATAAAATACAAAAATAATTTTCTATGATATCTCTATTATTAACCATATTATATCCTTGCATATCAATCACCAAACACTTCTTGGTATCTTGGGGAAAGTAAAACATAAGAAAGGAGTGAGCTAAAATGCTTGGTAAAGGTATGAATATAGTGTAATCTATGAATAAATAAATAATAATCAATATATAAAGGTAAATAATTGAAAAAAATCTATTTAATCTACATCTAGAGCATAATATGGTAGGAATTGATCAAACAATGCCATATTAGTAACCGGATGATCTTGAAACTTAACCCTGGATATTCTAAATAATTGAATAATAACATGGAATATCAATTACTGAATTCATAATGATGTAATGCATAATTTTTTACATCATAAACATACTATAAAAGCCTCATTCCAAGACTTCTTACCATTAAGGCATCATTCCAAGACATCTTACATAAATGGGTAAGGCCTCATCCAAATAGCCAAGCTAATTTTTCACATGAGACCAATCGATGCATCGAGGGGATTTTTAATTTTGGCCCCCACCTATAACTTAAAAATTCCAATTCATTCCACAAATTAAAGGGGAGAAACATGATTAAATTAAACATTCATATTAAAAAACTAACATATGTAATGTTAATACTTACCCCAATCAATAAACATAATCATAATCCATCTAGAGTAATATGGTGAATCATAATAAAAGTGCACATCCCTAGTAAAACTGATCATAAACCATCTAGATAAATAATAAGGATGGTATAAATGTAATATATCCCCATTGGATCGTAAATATAATAAAGTTTTGATGTCGTTGATGAATAGAAAAATCATAAAAATGTCATTAAAAACATCTTTTGAGGAAATTAACCTTTTCAATTAGAAACTATTTTTAAAACTAACAGTTCACAGAGTATTTTGAAAATAATTTTCTTTGAAAATAACATTTAAAAATTTGTAAAATAATATTTAAAATATTTAGTGGTCAATATGGAAAAAAAATTATTTTCATGTTCTACATGTTAAAAAACAATTCTTTCGCATTTTTAGTAAAAGACAAATGGGACTTATTTTGAAAATGAAATCAAGATTCCTTTCAAAACATTATTTAAATAGTTAAAATGTGTAAAAAAATATTTAATAAATCATTTTTAAAATTATTAAATCATTTTTTGAAATCAATTTTAGAAAACATGGATTTTTATGAAAAAGTATTGTCGGATGAAGAGATAAATAAAGTCAAATTTTCTTAAAGAAAATATCTTTCTCATTTTAAGTACCAAAGATTGAAAAAATGGTACTATTACTTAAAAAATTTATGAATAAAAATATTAGAAGAAAATATATTTATTTTAATCTATAAGTATCAAATAATTTTCACCAATTGATACTTAAACAAACATAATCCCGAATAATGATGAGATTGTAAAATAAACCCTTAAAACTTCGATAACTTTTGAATAATAAGAACTATTAAAGAAATAAATTCTAATAAAACATTAAATACCATGAAGAGAAATATATTCATGATATAAAATATCTAAATGGGAAGTATATACACTACATAAAGTAATAATTGGTGATTATGGCGTATGTCTCACGGAAGTAAAAGTGAGATGTGAAACCCTTACCACATGTTCAACTTCCTTTGTGTGTGTATAAACTGTATATATAATAAATATGATTTTATTACACATTAATTGTAGAACCATACTCATATATATCATACCATATATTATTTACTTATAGTATTTTTTCACTCATTTATTAACAATTCTTTGTTAAAATCATTATTGTGGGTGATAGTTGCTTCGTTTTCCATGTATGTTTTGGTTTAGTAATTTGGGTTATTTTAATTTTATCATGGTTACATCATATACAGAATTTTAACAATTATATAAATATCATATATATTTATTATTTATTTATTTAGATTAATCTATAAAAGTTAGAGATAGAAAATGGATTACATTGTTCATAGACATGGTATGTCGTACATATGCATGAACGTTGTTTCCATTTTTCTCAATGGATAAAATGAAAGGAAAATAAATATTAATTAAAAATTAAAGAATCATAATTATGTTATATATATAATAAATATTAATAGAACTCATCCTTATTACCATCCATTTATAAATAAAATAAAAAACATTTTTCATCGCTATATGGAGGCGATAGTCCACACATACGCGTGAATGACATCATTGTTTTCCAATGGATTAGAAGGTAAGACGTTATATGTGATATTATATTTATATAAGTATTTTTAGATCATAAATATCACATATATTCATTAAATTTTATCCTTACTACCTTCTATGTAAAGCGTAAGTGAAAAACAAATCACATGATATTCCTAAGTCTTGGGGTGTTGTATTTTATTCTAATCTTGATTTTTCATGGCATACATGATATAAAACATGTTGTTCATATTTTAAAATCTCTAAGTGTTACAACAATACTCTTTTAAAATCAAGTTAAACTCATTTAAATGGATAACATAAAAAGTGTTCTAGCTATTCATGGGGAATCATTCTTGTATGCTTGCCTCTTCTTTATGATCTTTTTTCACATGGAAAAAATGTATATTCCTTAATATTTTAAGTCCTCCCATGATGGTTATTTATTCCCACCTGATCTTAATCCCATGTATTTAATGAATATTACTGAATTAAAGATAAATGTATGGGTGAAAATATGAGAAAGGGTTCCATATAACACTAGAACTTAAAAATATATTGCATCATATAGGGAGAGACCACGAAATAGTTCCATAAAATACTCTCTAGTGACCACACTAAAGATCATTAATCACCACATCATGTAATATTTTTGGTAGGAATAGTGCTATGAAAAATATCTATTATAACTCACCACGAGCATAATAGAAAATATTTTCTATAACTTCATTATTTTCATATGCATGTAGTAGCACATTGAAGGCCACGTCGAAAGCTTTATTGTGTTGTGTTTTAACTTCACCTACGATCCATAGTAATATTATTCCATGATCCAATATCCCCCATTTCAACATATAAAGGTATAGATTATTGACTTGAACTGAGTTTTTGAATTTTCACTAGGTCCTTGACTTTTAAATTTCCCTCTGGTCATGGAAATGACTTATACATATTGGAATTTGATCCCTCATTTCAAACTAAATAACTAAAATATATCATTATTAGATACAAGATTTGATTTTATATATTGGTGAACATACTTTTATATATGGTTAAGGAGATGAGCCCGTAAGGGACGAAGCTTCACGAGGGTTTCTCTCCCGTCGCCGCCTCCCGGTTTCGCCCTGATCTGGCCCCCATCGGCGCCCCTTTGCTTGTTGTACATGGCAGGGTTCCCTTGGCTCGGTCATCTCTCATAGTGTGCTTGATTCAGCCTTTCATGGCAGTGCATTCGTCCAGAGACCGAGTCCCAGATTCCGCGGGTGAGGGAACCATTCGGTATCGTCTGCAAGCAATCGGTGGTCGGGTGCGGTCTTCACGGGTTTCCTGGTTGGTGGCGATGGATTTTGGTTCTGGATCTAGGTTTTTGGTGGCTTTGGGCTGCTGTTTTGGAGATGAATCGGCTGGTTGCGTTCCGCCGTTAAGACTACTATGGAGGCAGGGACGTTCTCCTGTTTTCCTATTCATTTTTGATTTTATGTGTGTTTTGTTGCTTTATCGCGATGGTTCTGCGATCTATTCTGTTCTGCGAGATGGGGGTGATGGATGTAGGCCTTGTCTCTGTTATCACGGTGATTCGGGTGATTTCCCCGATGGTGATTTCTTTGACTGCGACAAAGCTCGCCAGTGTAGGCGATGATGGTGGCTGGTGGAGACGTCGGTGGTCGCCGGTGAACAACGATGGTTGGTTTGCCGATGGTGAATCGATAGTCGGTCTGGCGTGTCTCGCCGGCGACTTGGAGGCACGTTTCGAGGCGACGGTTCGACCGAGGTGTTAGTACATGGTGACGCGTTTCGAGGTGTCTGAGCGGCGTGCTGGGCTCGCGTCTCGAGGGGGGACATGTGGTCGCACTAATGTTTGAATTTGGATTTTTCTATCCCGCTGTAATTCCGCTGTAATCGTTGGAATATGTATGTGGTTTCCGGTTCTCCTCAAACCAGGCTGCAGGGAACCGGCTACCCTCAAACCGGCTTTTTGAAAATCAAAAAAAATGATTGTCAGTCTTTTATATATACTTGGATTTATAAATATTATCAGGATTGAGTTATAATGACTCTTACATAAGAGATGTTTAGACTTATATATCCACCATAATTTTAAAATTTTCTAGTGAAGATTCAGAATGACTCTTACGTAGTGAAAAAATGACTCTTATGTATCTAATGTGATATTACTTCAAAACAATTCCCAATGGTTGTTCCATTTACTTTTATATATCATTAAAATTACTCTTATTTATTCATATAAGAGTATTTTACATTGAAACTTATGTAGTTTAAATATTAGGTCTTCAGTCGATTGTCTCATATGTATGGAATTAGGTTACTTTTACATATGCTAGCATTTGGCTAGATTTATTCTTAGCTTAAGAAATGACCCCTACACATGGAAATACTTTTCCACTTTCTGATTATTTAAGTCGAATCATGTTCTACTATCAAAACACTAGTATTTAAAGTATGGACATGGAAAATATTAATAGAATAATAATTATAACACTTTATGCCATTTATATAATAAAGTCCCAATTATTCTTATAAACTACAAATTTAATAATTACTAATAAATGATAAAATGGTTGGGATTGAATCAATAAATTACATAGTTAAAATAATGAAAATGTTATCTTTTTCAATTCCTCCACACCTAAACATTTTAATCCTAGGAAACCATCTAATACAGAGGTCAAAATAGATTTCACAAGTTAAATTTTGTAGCACTATTTACTTCAAACACCCAAAGAAATATCACGCCACTAAAAAATGGTAATAGTATTAGTTTCTTAAATTACTATTAAATGTTTTTCTAAATATTTAGTGGAGGTTTTTAAAAACCTCCATGAAATATTTTGAATTTTAAACAAATGCACTCCCACCTCCCTAATCCCCCCTCCCCCTCATAAGACCAAGCCCTAGCATCGCTGTCCTCTCACCTCACTTACCTTATTGTCATCCCCCCCCCTCATTCTAGATTGCTTCTACCCCTTTTTCCATATCTTTACCACCTCTAGTTCTACCTTGTCTTCATCCTCTCCCCTCACAACCACCTTCTCTCATTCACCCTCAACGCTTCCCCCATTTCCACTCACCATTCCCCCCCCCCCCACTTATTCCCCCTCCCCTTCCTCTCTACCCTACCTATTTTTTGGTTTATCACATCCCATGGGTGAACCATAATGAATTTGGGTTATTTATTTTGTCATTTTTTGATTCTTAGGGTTTGTGAAGAGTGGTTTGAGAGTATTCTGGTGACATTCATTGAAGGTGATAGTTTTCAACCTATTTAAGGTGGTTTTTTTATCTTTATCATTAATTTTGGATCAAATTAAATTAGGTATTTTGTGATTTTTAGTTTCCTATTAATTTTTAGGGTGGTGTTTGTTGTTTTGAGGTGGTATTTCATTACCATTTTCAAGGGAATTGAGTTTCAGGTAATTTAATTATATTAATTAATTACACCAATTGATGATAATTTCATGTAATTATATTAATTAAAATATATAAATATGTGGTTCATATGAGATTAAAAATAAATAGTTTTGAAATAAAGGTGTTATATAAAGAGACCTTACCATTCTCTTCAAGAAAACTTCATTAATAATCACATTGAATTCTGGTTTTAAAACATTTTTTGGTAATTTAGAGACACAATTTTGGAAATTAATTCACATTGAAATAGTTAATGTGATATTATTGGTGTAGTTTTTCTAGTGTTTTTTTAAATATTATTTGAATGTATTTAACCAGTTATGTAAATTTTTTATAAATTATTCTTCTAAAAATAGAAATGTGTATATTTTTTAAACATAAAATTTTAGTAGTTTTTTAAATTATATTGCTAAATATATAATTTTAATATATTATATAAGAATTATTATATGAGTTAAATGATTAATTTCTACATGTTTTGATTGATTAAATGATGACTCGTGAGAAGTGTGATAAAGAAAAATATTGACATGAAAAAGAGATACAATAGAATATTATGTCATGTGTTAAAAGTATAACATTCACAGTAAAATGTTTCATTATTGTTTTGAGCATGGTCATAAAAAGGTTATTAGTTTCCTTATAATAAAAATATGTAAGTAAAATTATACGTGTTAATTTTTGGATGATATGTGATTATGATAATTTTATAATTTTTATCTCAACATTTTCATTTTTTGGGGCTTTTTCTTTATTACTGTTTTGATTAAAATTTCAAGAATTTTTTTTTGAAGAGAATTTTAATGTGAACTATTTAGTAGGAATTGAGTATGTTATTAAATTCTATTAATTCAATGATGATAATGATAAAATAAATACAATTTGTGTTTTAATAAATATGTTAATTCATTTTATAGTGAAATTAATAGTGTTGTATTGTCTGAAAATTTTGATAGGTTTTTATTGAATTGTTTAATGAAGGTGAACTGTATGCAGTGCATGAGATAAAAAATATTTTATTGTAAATCATGTTTAAATTTGTAGTTTTCTTTTATTTTATAAAAAAAAATTCCCAATTGATAAAACTTAAAACTAATATGGGTTTTATATTGTTGGTCGGAGTGGAATCTCAAGAGGGGGGTGAATTGAGTTCCTACTTAAAATTTTTGTTAAAGAATTTATATTAAATATCCCCAAGATTTTTAAAATGGCCCAATTAATTAAGGCATTAGAGATATAGATGTATAATTTGTCAACAAGTTTCTCAAAAGGTGATTAATCCTCAGTTGAATTAGTGTAAAACACTTCTTCAACTTTCTAAACAAGTTTACTTAATTAAACACATACACACACATACCAAAACTAACCATCAAAGTGAATGCAAAATATTTTAACGTTTTAGAAATAAGTAGTGAAAAATAGATAAAATAGAGTATAACAAAATATAGTGCACATAAAGGTTAAACAAGAGGTTCAGTATCAAGTCGAGACATAATCCTCTACACTTGGTGATTACCTGCCACCAAGCAGTTTAAATTAATAAACTTGATACATAGCCTGTATTGGGCTTTATAATAGTTTTCACAAACTATCTAGGGTTTACACCCTCTACAATAGTTCTTTTGGGAATGATAAATAACATAGACCACACATGGTCTCTTCCATAGTTATTCGTGGGAAAACAAGAAGTAAGAGAAGTTTGATATGAGGATTTTTGTATCCTCCAATTCAAGCACAGGAGATAGTGTGTATGACACAAATACAAACTTCTCATAAATGTAAAACAAAATAATACAGTAGAGAAAATGTGATGAGATTGAGTTTATAAGGCTCTATGTGTTTGCAGTTCAACTCTTAACTCTTTGAAGTGAAGAATCTGATGTTCGAGTATTTCTCTAGAAGTTTTGTCCAAAATAGAGTGTCACAACTCCAGGTTATGACTTTCAGAAATTGAGTGTTCTGCTTCTTGTGTTGATCGAGAGTTGATGAAGTATAGAAGGTAGAAGATATTTTGTCCTCAAATGATCTCCGTGGGGCTTGTGAGTTCTCAGTGTAATTGCTGAATGGGTTTTCCTTGCTCTAGTGAGTAAGTTTCTTCATATGCTCAGATGTGCTTCTGTTCCTCTATCCATTACTCACACCCGCCTCTTTTTCTTATTTTATATTTGAGGTCCTAAAATAGGTATAAGTACACCACGTGAAATCTTTCTCGTACCTCATACTATCCCTAGATACGGTCTCTTAATATGTCTACAATAAGCTTTAATTAATGTCAGAAGCATTAAAGTTAGCAAATATGACCGTTAGAATAATCTTAAGAATTTGAAAAAGTATGAAGTTGAAAAGTATGGAAGACTGGTAATGGTAGCCTTCACAACAGTAGGCTTCAACAGTAAGTGCACATCGGCAACATTAATCGGTAACCTCTCCAATGGTAACCTTCCATCAATAACTCTCCATCGGTAACCTTCAATTGATAATTCTCTATCTGTGGCCTTCAATAGTAGTCTTGAATCGATGACCTTTGCATCGGTGACCTTTGCATCAGTGAACTTTGCATCAGTGAAGTTTGCATCAGTGACATTTGTATCGATGACCTTTGCATCAGTGACCTTTGCATCAGTAACCTTTGCATCAGTGACCTTTGCACTTGGAGAAATTTTGCGTTGTGGGCATTAAACAGGAGAGCAGTGAGATTAAACATACATAGTTATCACTTTGACCACCAAATATATATTTTTTGATTTTATAAAAACACTTTATGGAAAAGTGAGAACCTCCATGCACACAAAGGACACACATAAGTGGGTTAGGATTAAAACCCTGCCCAAGACCAGACCCGCTCAAAAGGATAAATAGAACATCAACCAAAAGTAAAAACAAAACGAGATGACCATCATACAATACCCAGGTTCGACCCATCCAAAAAGCGTTGCCAGAAAATAAGACCATTGAACACTGATTCCTTGAAACCAAAAAAAACATTACCTATCCTCGGGATGATGCACTGTCGTCGCACCAGTGACCACCTATCCATGAAGCGCAGCACCGGAAGTCAGAATGCAGACCTCCAGAGCTTTGAGGGAGGGGAAAGGGTCACCAAAGCACTCGGAACAAGATGATCAAGGGCTCCATTTTCACAGCCAGGGCTAGAAGCATACTAACATGACAGAGGATCAGAACATGACTTTCATCACTGAGGATACCAACACCATACAAAATTCCATGGTAGCCATTGAGCTTGACCAAATTTGAGTCAGGCTTGATGGGCAGAGTGAAATGGTAGAGGAGTTCAGGGAGAGGTAGTACCATCTGAATCCAGGAAAAACCAAAATCTACAAAGGGCCATACATTAGAACAAGGCCACAAGAAAACACGGAAGAAAAAACTCTCAGAAACCAATGATGGAGGGTGAGCGATGGATGAGGCTTCATCAACAGTACTCCAAATTTGGAACCAGGGGATGCAAGAATGAAATGCCGAGAAGAAATGCCGGAAGGATCGAGAGAATAACTATTAAGGGAACGAATCTGACTCTAATCATTCCTGAGGTCGCCATTTACGACCTTGTAATGACCCTGGAGGAAGATGACAACCCTGTCACATTCCGAAAACAACGATCCCAACCAGCCGAGGACCCCACTACGAACACCGAACACTACTGGAACCCCATCCGTCAACCACTCAACATGCAGTATCTGAATCATCGAGGATGCGCTGAGGAAGGGAGGAGAAGCTGATGTGCCCGGGACCTCACACCACCGAGAAGAAGAAACCCTAGATGGGAAGAGCGCGCAAAGAGCGAGGGAGAGAGTGAGATGCCCCTTACGGGCCCATTTTGTTATCACTTTGATATAAATATGATTTTCACATAAATGATTATCATGTAAGAGAAACATAATTACCATATAAATAAAACATGATTTGGAATTATAAAAACATGATTTAGGATTATCAAAATATGATTTTGGATTATCAAAATAGGATTTGGGATTATCAAAACAAGTGAGTCCAACAATCTCCCCCTTTTTAATAATCACAAATTATGTCAGTATTTTTTGAATTATGGTTAAGCACATTTTATAATATCATCAGAGGTGTGTATAAGAAAATTTGAACCATGTTTATTATGAAAAATTATAGATAGTATATATATGAAAAAGGTTCGATCAACTTAAAAAAAATCTCCACCTTTAAGTTTAGGCAGCTTAAAACTTAAACTTTACTTGTTTATTTTCTCCCCCTTTGGGTAACTTTGAGAAGTAACATTGAGATTCAAGCTTAAATATTTCTCCCCCCTTTGTGATTAAAAAATATAGGAGGATAAAAAGAAACAAAATAGGATTTTCCAGCAATGAATCAAAATTAAAATAAAAAAATGTTACAAAAATACCTATCAACTAAGACATACCACATTAAATCCACATCAAAGATGTCCAACGGAGCTTTGTCTTTGGAAGTGGAGGAAGTAGGTTCTGAAGATGGAGGGATAGGCCTAGGGATGGCAGTCAGCAGGGTAGGAGGAGAAGAAATAGAGGCATCAGTAGACTGGTAGTGAGTAGATCTCTAAGGAATAGTGGGGGTCAAGCTTCTAATAGCATGTGCAAGAGTCATCAATGGTTCATCACTGGCACATCCTGAGGCACCTAAGGTAGAAGGAAAGGCTGGAAGAAGAATTATGGGAGTGCAATCCATTTGGAGGAAGAGCAAAAGAATATTTCTGAAATCCCTAATAATACTTCCCCCTCTCTCCATGGCTGAAATAAAATCATCCTTATTCTCCATAAATTTCTCCAAGGCAGGAGTTAACTTTTGAAGCCTGCTAACCTAATCTTTAAAGGCTTGAGTGAAAGGTGGAATCCTCAAGTTCTCCAACAGCAACTTGAAGTGATGATCCATCTGATTCTTAGTGTATACTCTTTTGTAGTAGAAATCAACTTGTTCCTTGATGTCCTTCTAATCTTGAGCATCTTCCCTTAGATAATTTCCCACAAGATTATGAATTTCTATGGTAGTGGAAATAACCTGATTCATAGACAGAGGATCTGAGGTACTGGTACTAGAGAAATTCTCAACTTCTTCTCTAAAAACTGACCTGAAGACTTCTAGATCAATAGGAGGATAGTCTGAAGATGAAGCATATGCACACATAGGTTTCATAGTGAAAGCTAATGTATCCTTAAAAGATTCAGTCATACCACTAATCAATCTCTTCACATCATCATCTTGGCCACTCACATGTGTCTCCATGGACTTCTTAAAGTCCTCAAACACAGTGACCATTTGTTGAACCACACTTTTAATATATCGAAGATCTTTTTCCATCTGAACCCTTGAAGCCATATAGGAGTCTAGTCTAGCAATAGACTACTTCATACATTCCATAGAATCTGGCAAGGCTCTGATCTGATTATTACAGTCCTTTACTTCCTCTAGCAGGATGGAGTGAGAGGTAGAAACTAGTCTTTCCATTGCAGAAGTGACAACTTCTTGATTGTGAGTCATAGACCTCTCTAACCCAAAAAAATCTATCATCAAGGTTGCTCTTCAGATCTGATTTTATTGACTCTAAATATTCCTTCTTCACATAGTCATGAGGCAAAAGAACCATTGGCTGCACAATAGTGGTCTCTATAACTGAAGGGATTGGAGGACTTATGATAGGTTGTTCATCATCATATTCTCCATAATCTAATCCTAAGACCACAAATCCAGGTTCTTCTGACCAATCTTCCATTCCAAGAGCTACAGCGACTGAACCTATGGAAACAGGTTCCTCCCCCTCACTTGGAGCATTCTCCTAATCAACCATATACATCACCGCCATACCTTCTTGATCAAACTCATCAATAGGAGGGTCTACTGCCACTTATTCTACTAAATCTTCAACTACTTCCAAAGTAATTCTAGCTTCAACTGAATCAGAAACTTCTTCATCTACACCTTCAACCATTTTTGTATTCCCTATCAAGGGACTAAGACTAAGACATTCATCTACACTTAAATCAAAAGTTTTCTTAAAGTCATCATGACTATATTAAGTGTCATCATCTTCATTTTAGGTCCCTCTAATGTCTCTTAA
Organism: Viscum album; assembly: GCA_963277665.1. NCBI lineage: Eukaryota > Viridiplantae > Streptophyta > Magnoliopsida > Santalales > Viscaceae > Viscum > Viscum album. Next base: position 119,226,579 of record OY728135.1, read on the forward strand.
TACATTTTTTGCCCATTCTTACTCATTGGTATCTTCATCATAATTGTCCCTTAGAATAGTCTCCCTTCTAGGAAATCTCTTTGGTAGGCTAGGCTCACCAAAGGATATAATATTAGCATGAGTATTGGAGGGAAGGTCTAGATCACTCCTATCATCTATAGAAGAGTCCTCTCTTTCTGTCACAGTAGCAGCTTCTCCTTCTTCATTTGAATATGCAGGCTCTACTTCACCAGGCTTTAGACCATGATCTCTCTTATCCTTAGGCCTAGTAGGTTGAATGATAGGATTTAATTCCTCATATAACTTACCTTCATCATGTACCCATTTTCTTTTCCAGTGGTTCCAATTTATCTTCATCAACTTACAAATTACCTTTGTAAAGCAGAAATTGTCCCTTACTACAACTATTTCATCCTTTTCTCTAGTAACTCCTTTCACCTTTAGCATCAATGATATCAATCTATCATGAAATAAGGCATTGTATTTTGAAATGGGCTTTTTCATATCCTCCAATTGAATCATCAAAAACCTACATAAATTTATCTTCTATCCATGTTTCAATAGATACAAAAGAAATAAATCCATAAATTTCAATGTTGAAAAGTACCCACTTTTGAGACTCAAGACATGCTGAACAAATTTAAACAGTAGCTTGTCTTCTCCTTCCATCTCAGTAGCAATGAATTTCCTAGGAATCCCACTCCCTGTTAGTTTGGCTAAGGCTTCTTCATAATAGAAGAACTGAATTGTGGGAGGAACTAATCTTGAGTAGTAGTCATAAATCCCTTCATGTGGTACTCTCATACATTCAGACCATTCAACAGAGGAAAAGCTTACACTTACTCTATTTACCCTTGAAGACATTATGTTCTCATCCTTTGTCTGTTCAAATTTCAAAAACTCATAAAACTCATTAACTAACTTTAGAAAATAAGGTCCATTATTGTTTTTAAAGCATTAAACCCATCCTTGAGCTTCAAGTGCCTTCAGCACTGAAGATCTTCTAGTTAGCAACCATTTGGAACTGAGCTCTTTTTCAATTATGATTTCCCTTTTTGACATATGAGGGTTAATCGTCTTTTCCATAGCCTTGCTTCCACTACTCAACTTAGCTCGAGGTCTCTTTTTATTTTGCACATCCCCATAATCACTGACCAATAGTCTCTTCACTCTTTCAATGTGACCTGAAGCGGTTCGAGGGTTTCAAAAGAGGGTTAGGTTATAAGGTTAGGGAGAAGAATATTCGTAAGAGATTTTGAGGTGGATCTAAATGTGGCATGGTATTTTAATTTTATCATTTAGGGATTGAAAAACAGATCAATTAAAAGAAATAAATAAAATAGAAAACGTTTCAACTTCTGGAAGAAATAAAACATGAAGTCCCAGAAAACATCGACAATCGGTAAGGTGTCATCATGAGGTTCTAATGGTGAGGTTTCTAATGGTGAGGTTTATAATGGTGAGGTTTCTAACAGTGCAGATTCTAATGGTGAGGTTTCTAACGGTGAGGATTCTAATGGTGATGTTTCTAAGGGTGAGGTTTCTAATGGTGAGGTTTCTAATGGTGAGGTTCCTAATGGTGAGGTTTCTAACTGTGTGGTTCCTAATGGAGAGGTTTCTAACAGTGAGGTTTCTAACGTTGAGGTTCCTAACGGTGAGGTTCCTAACGCTGAGGTTTCTAATGGTTAATAGTTTATCATACCTATCTCATGTTTGATGTAATTTAACCTCTCAGAATTCAAAGGCTTTGTGAATATATCAGCCAATTGGTGTTCAGTACCAATGAATTCAAGAGTGATATCACCTCTTTGATAATAATCTCTCAAGAAGTGATGTATTACACAACATTCTTTGTCCTAGAATGAGATACTGGATTTTTAGATATGTTAATAGCACTTGTATTATCACACTTTATAAAGACATGTTTGAATTGATATCAAAAGTCTAGTAAAGTGTGATTCATCCATAGAATGTGAGCACAACAACTCCAAACAACTATATATTATAATTCGGAAGTAGATAATGCAACAAAATTCTATATCTTACTACACCATGATACTGGTGACTTGCCTAAAATGTGACATGTTCCAGAGGTTCTATTTCTATCTAACTTACAACTAGAAAAATCAGCATCTGAATAACTTATTAAATCAAAAGATTGTTCTCTTGGATAAAATAGTCCTAAGTTTATAGTAAACTTGAGATATTTGAAAATCCTTTTAACAAAAGTTAAATGAGACTTTAGGATTGGATTAAAAGTGATCACACATGCATACACTGAACATAATATCAGGTCTGCTGGCAGTAAGATAGAGCAGACTTCCAATCATATTTCTGTAATTGGTTTGATCCACTGGTTTACCAGTTTCATCAGCATCCAACTTATAGGTGGTACCCATAGGTGTATCACTACCTTTATTGTAGTCCAAACCAAAATGTTTTAAAATATCCTTGGTATATTTTCTCTGATTTAAAACAATACCATTTTTATTTTGAAAAATTTGAAATCCAAAGGAAAAATTTATGTTCCCCCATTAAACTCATTTTAAATTCATCTTGCATCATTTTTGAAAAATCAATACATAAATAATTTTTAGAGGATCCAAAAATAATTTCATCTACATAAATTTGTACTATTAAAACATCTTTAGAAATCCTTTTAATAAAAAGAGTAGGATCTGCTATTTCTTTAGTAAAACTTTTTGAAATAAGGAAAGAACTAAGTCCGCCATACCAAGCTCTTGGAGCTTGTTTCAGACCATATAAATCTTTAGAAAGTTTAAAAACATGATTTGAAAATGGGGATTTGTACAACCAGGGGTTTTTTCAACAAATACATCTTCAACTATATGCCCATTTAAAAATTCACTTTTGACATCCATTTGATAAAGTTTGAAATTCAGATGAGCTACATAAGAAAGTAGTATCCTAATGGAATCTAGTCTATATATAGGTGAAAAATTTTCCTCATAGTCTATTCCTTCTTCTTGACTATATCCTTGTGCAACTAGTCTAGCCTTATTTCTAACTATGTTTCCAGATTCGTCAACTTTATTTCTAAATACCCATTTAGTGCCTATGGTCAACATGTCTTTCAGTCTTTCTACTAATTCCCAAACTTTGTTTCTTTCAAACTAATTTAATTCTTCTTGCATAGCTATCACCTATAATTCATCATTGATTGCATCATCAATATTTTTAGGTTCAAGCTGTGAAAGAAAGGCTTGATTTTCAACATGGTTTCTCAAAGAAGCTCTAGTTTGTGTTATTCTATTAAAATCACCTACTATAGCATCTAAAGGATGATTCTTGAGAGCTTTAGTACCTTTAGAAAGAGTTGAACTAGACTCCTCATTAATTTATATAGGTCGAGATTCATTATGCATAGATTCTGGAGAATTTCCAGAACTGGTTGTTTTCACTAAGGGCTCACTGTCTTTATAATTAAGGTTAGGAATTAACATATCTTTCTCAAGGAGTTCAACAGAGGTTTTGGGTTCATGTATATCAGTATCATCAAATTTGACATGAACTGATTCTTCCAAACACTTGGTTCTCTTATTAAATATTCTATAGGCTTTACTAGAGATTGAGTAACCTAGGAAAATTCCTTCATCACTTTTGGAAGAAAACTTGTCAAGATTGTCCTTAGTGTTAAGGATGAAGACTTTGAAACCAAAAAATCTAAAGTAATTAACCTTAAGAAACTTATTATTACATAGCTCATAAGGGGTCTTCTTAAGAACAGGTTTAATTAAGACTCTATTGATAATGAAACAAGCTGTATTAACAGCTTCATCCCAAAAATAGATAGGTAGATTATAATCATTAAGCATAGTCCAGGAAATTTCTTGAAGTGTCGTGTTTCTTCTTTCTACAACTTCATTTTGTTGGGGTGTTCTAAGAGTAGATAAATTGTGAGTATAGCCATTTTGTGAGAAAAAAGATTCAAATTCCTAATTTTTAAACTCACAGCCATGATCACTTCTCAAGGTCTCAATTCTAAGTCCACTAATATTTTCTACAAACTTGGAATATTTAATTAAGTAAGAACATGATTCACTTTTTTGAGCTAGAAATTATACCCAAGTATATCTAGAAAAATCATCTACATGAACATAAACATAGTGCTTCCCATTTAAACTTGAAACTCTAGATGGTCCAAACAAATCCATGTGAACCAACTCAAGCGGTCGAGAAGTAGAAACTTCTTTCTTTGGTTTGAAAGAAACTTTGTGTTTTTTTTCCTTTTTAAAAGGATTACAGACTTTGTTAAGTGGGAATTATAATTTAGATAAGTCTCTAAATAAAACTTTCCTAGTTATTTTCCTAAGTGAGTCCAAATTGCATTGTCCTAATATTCTATGCCATAACCAGGATTCCTTATGAAAAGCATTTTAACATGAAACATTTTTCTTAGCTAAAGAATTTAAATCAACAGCATATACATTTTCATTTCAAAGAGCAGTAAATATTAAATCATTTTTAGAATTAAAAACATTGCATGCATCGTTTTCAAATTTAACATTAAAACCATCGTCACATAACTGAGAGATACTTAGTAAATTGTGCTTTAACCCATCAACAAAAAGTACTTTTGAAATTAATACGGTATTAGGGTTACCAATTTGGCCTAAGCCGACGATCTTCCATTTTTCATTATCACCAAACGTAACATGTCCACCATCAATTTTAATTAGGCTCTTGAAGAATGAATAGTCTCCTGTCATGTGTCTTGAACACACGCTGTCTAAGTACCATAGAGTTGTACAAGAACTCTTTAAATAGTTTTCCTGAAAAACAGATGAAGTGTAGGGTAACTTTGGTACCCATATTTTCTTGGGTCTAGAGAGGTTAGCATGTAAAACTTTGGGAACCCATACTGATCTCACAGATTTACTATAAACAATATATATGTTTTGAGACATGAACACTTTGTTTGGTCCTTTAGAGAATTGTTTTTCAAAAGATAGTGTAGAACTTAAACTAGCAGCGAACTATTCAGATTTTGGAACAAATTTATTCTTAATAATTATTCTTTGTCCTGGATGATATCCTAGACCAATTGTGTATTTTGGAGCAATCTTTTTTTCTAGTAACTGAGTCAAGGTATCTCTACCTACAATAAACTTTTCAAGATCTCTTTTTAATTGCTCATTGGATACTTTAAGTTCAGTATTTTCTTTTAACACCTAAGCACATTTTTCTTTTTCAATATCCAGATCATGCTTATAATTGGAATTTAAAGCATGTTGTATTTTCAATAATTTATATTTATCCTTGAGTTCATTAAATGTGTCCTCAAACATTCCACGGTACTTAAATAGTTCATCCTTAGTCATATTTTCATCATTGTTTGATTCACTTTCATTCCCAGAATAGTAAGAATTATGTACAGGAGAATTGGGTGTTACCTCGGATGTTTCTGTCATGAAACACAGGTTTTCTTGTTTGTTCCTTTCAATTTCAGAAGTGTCAGATCTACTTGATCTATCTTCTGAGGCACTCAACGTAGATTTTATATCCTTTTTATATCCTTTTCCCTTGTCTTCATACTTTTTCTTAAATTTCAGTTTGGGGAAATCAGCTTTCACATGACCTTTTCATTTACACTCATAACAGACTATCTCATTTGAGTTATCATTCAATTTTATGCCCTTTTTTCCACTATCTTTTATTATCATACCTTCCTTTATAGTTTGAATTTCTAAATAACTTTTTCTTATGGTAGAACTTCTTGAATATCCTAGAAAGATGAGCCATCTCATCATCACTGCCAGAATCTAAGTCTTCACTGGTAGAAGTGTCTATAGGAACTTGAGCCTTTTCTTTTTCCTTGTTCTTTGAGGTAGAAGTCTTGAATACTACAAATTGATTTCTTAGTTATTCATATACTTATTTATTTACCTTAATCTCTTATTCATACATTATAAGCTTTACAATTAGTTCCTTCACTGGTATCTTGCCTATGTCACAAGATTTGCGAATAGAAACTAAAGTTCCTCTCCATTTTTCAGGTAGGCATCGAAGAAATCTCATAATATGATCCTTGATGTCCACTGGCTTTCCAAGCAGAATCATGGTATTCACTATTTCATTAAACCTGAGATACATTTCAGAGATAGGTTTATCAGGCTTCATCTTAAAATTATCATATTTAATAGTATAAGTATTTAATCTCATTTCTTTAACATTGGTTGTTCCCTCATGAGAAACAGCCAAAGTATCTCAAATTTCATATGTAGTTTTACAGGAATATATTCTATTGAATTCTTCATCACCTAGAGAAAAATACAATGCATTCATTGCTTTATAATTATTATTATATATATCTTTAGTCAGCTAAGACCATGTGTCCCTAGCAGTAACAGGTAATACATGTTGTTCTTCAATTATGTCCCTGATTCCAGGTCTCATGCTCTCTAGATACATTTTCATTTCTAATTTCCACTGAGAATAGTTATTTCCATTAAAGAAAAGTGGCATGTTAGTAGAATCACCCTCAACTCTGTTATCCATTGTTAACTAGAATTTTAAAGAACTAAAAATTTAGATATGATAGAAATTTTAAGATATTTAAGATACAACTAAAATCACAGTTAAAGAATTTGACAAGTTTCACAAAAATTCGGTTAATAGTAATAAAAACTAAATTAACATCCCTCTGATACCAAATGTTGGTTGGAGTGGAATCTTAATATGGGGTTAATTGAGTTCCTAATTAAAATTTCTGTTAAAGACTTTATATTAAAGATCCCCCAAATTTTGAAAATGGCCCAGTTAATTATGGTAGTAGAGATATAGATGTCTAATTTGTCAACAGGTTTCTAAAAGGGTGATTAGTCCTCGGTTGAATTAGTGTAAAACACTTCTTCAACTTTTGAAACAAGTTTACTGAATTAAACACATACACACACTTACTAAAACTAATCATCAAAGTGAATGAAAAACAGTTTAATGTTTTAGCAATAAGTAGCGAAAAATAGATAAAACAGAGTATAACAAAATATAGTGTACAGAAATGTTAAACAAGAGGTTTAGTCTCAAGACTGTAACATATCATTAAATCCTCCTCTTGATTCTATGGATACTATTGTAAGAGAGAACTTTACGAAGTAGACAAATTCATTTCCTGATTTAGTTAACGATGGAAATCAAGAGTTTTATGGTGGATATTTGAAATATTCAAAATTTCTTTTTTGTTGAAGTTGTATCATGTCAAATCCCTATGAATGACTGAAAATTAACTTTTTTATTATCAAAACACTTTTGAGGGAGAAGTGAGAAACCACAAGATCCAAACATTACAGCCAATTAAAACCATGAAAGATGATAACCCAGATCAAGACTACACGATCCGCTCCTCCCTAGTAACTGCATCGTGATGATAAGATTTCACCATCGCATGATCACTCGGATAGCTGACCTGTGCAAAGATGCACGGGCATGGTACCGATGGCAGAGCCATACCCTTTTGAACTTCCAAATCCAAATGACATGCTCAAGAGAAAGCTTCCTGCTCTGATCCTCATCTGAAGAAGATCCATGTAGTGTGCTGGTTACAAACATATCCAAAATTCAACAATCAATCCTTAATGCAGCCTCAATTTGCAGACTCCCAATGTTCATTCATAGCTTCTCAAATTTGCAGACTCTCAATGTTCATTCACAACTTCTCAAATTGACCTCCCAGAGACATAAAAACCTTCATCATTTTCGGTTTCCATTACAAACCTCATATTCTGGCTCATAGGGAAACTCTTTGGGAAAGAGTCAACGGTTACATCCAAGACCAGAAAATCAAGAACCACGGACAATCTTCCAAGAAAGCAGACCAACCAGAGAAAAAGTAGATGCACAATAATCCACTTCAAATCATGAACAGAACAGGTTCACAACAAGCAGATTCAAAACAAAATAGTCACACAGCGCACTGCAGGATACACAGTAATTCGCATCCAAAACCTTAACCCGAATCAAGAAATCAAGGATTGAAATCCAACAAATCATCCCAATCACAAATCAACAAAATCGACGTCAGAACAACAATGAAGCTGCACTCCAAACCAGGATCAACTGAAGAAAACAAAAACAGGAAAAAATCACCAGAACTTTGGCAGGTAGACCCGCTGCATGTCAGATCCCATCACCGCCATCCCTGTCGCACGTGAAGACCATGACAAAACACCCTGCATACAGACGGAATACGTGGAAGCACACACAGGGTATTGAAGCTTGGCCTTGGCCACCGTCCGGCAACGTGCTACCTTTAGATACCCTAACCAGAGATAAGGGATTAGGGCAATGAGAGGTCATCAACATTACAACAGATGAAGGTCGAGTCCAAGTCATCGACGCCACCGCAACTGAGGATCTGCCATCGCGAATTCACAGAGCACGAGGGAGGAGATGCCGCACCAACCCTAGATGGAGGAGGTGGCAATGAGAGGAGGGGTTTTTACGAAGAGTGCCCCTTATGGTCTCATCTCTCAAATCCCTATGAATAATTACAAATAAGGCTATGACCATGATATTGGAATTGTTGCGTGATGCATTTTATGAAGTTAAGATCCATGGGTCTTTTTATTATATAAAAAAATTTGTTAACCATCAGGATCTAAATTATACAAAAATACATTCTTATCCTAAAAAGTGTATGCTTTATTGGGGAGAGGATTGAAGTGGAAAGGATTGAAAAAAATGTTCTTCTTCTAGATGGAATTCAATGGGTGATGTTGGAAGTTTGAATCAACATACTACTATTAAGAAGAAGAAAACAAACACACCTAAAAAGGCTTTTCACTACTACTCTTTAAAGCATCGATTGCAAAGATTATTCATGTCATCAAAAAATATTTAACACATTAAGTAGAATTCCTTAGATAATAACAATGATGGGTTAATATGACGTCCAAGAGATTCACAATCATGTATGATATTTGATTCATTATATCCAAATTTCTCATCTGATCCTAGAAATGTGCGATTGGGATTGGATTCTAATAGATTCAACCCATTTGGGACTTTGAGCACCAGTTATAGCATTTGGAAAGTTTTTTTGAGCCCTTACAATCTACCTATGTAGATATACACACAGTAAACATATTTTATCATTTTAATGATTATTCCTAGAAAACAAATTTCTGGAAATGATATTAATGTATACTTGCATCCACTAATTGAATAATTATAGGAGTTATGGAGCAACAATGTCGATACATATGATGCATCTTCTAGAATAATTTACAAAATGCACGCTTCTCTAATTTGGACCATTAGTGACTTCCCTGAACTTGGGAACTTATCTAGTTGGAACACTTACATGGGTTTGGCTTTTCCTATTTGTAACATTGATTCTTTAGCCCAAATGACAACCTTACAGTAAAAAATTTCTCTTATTATGTAATGGACCGGACCTCTATGGTCTATCCCTTTGATAAAATCTAGTGTTTGAGGTGTTCTGGGAGGTCAAGGTGACTCATCCCCAACACTTTTCCAAATTTCTAGTTCTGTGAACTCTGTTTCCAGTTTTATGAACAGTGTCACGGTGGGTCAGAAATGATGAGACAGAAACGGTGAGTCAGAAATGGTGAGACAGAAACGGTGAGATGGAAACAGTGAGGCAAAAATGGTGAGACAGAAATGGTGATTCGGAAATGGTGAGACATAAATGGTGAGACAGAAACAGTGAGATAGAAATGGTGAGTCAAAAACGGTGTCACATAAATGGTGAGGTAGAAACGGTGAGACAGAAATGGTGAGTTAGAAACAGTGAGGCAGAAATGGTGAGACAGAAATGGTGAGACAGAAATGGTGAGTTAGAAATGGTGAGACAGAAACGGTGAGATAGAAAGGGTGAGTCAGAAACAGTGAGTCAAAAACGGTGTCATAGCTCATGAATAGTGTTTCTAGAACTATTTTATATTTCCTTTTCCAAATTTCTATATTTTTCCAGTTTCACCAATTTAACATTTTCTTTGATGTAAAATGCATTTATGGACCTATTTTAAGGGATTTAATGCTGAATTAAATCCCATAACTCCTATATTAATTTTTCTAAGGCCTGAGATGCATTTACTTGGTCAAACCGTGTTGTTTAATGCGATCCTATTTTAATGGAAAATCCATTGTATCTTAAACCAATGCTCTGTTAAATCTTCTAAAGGGACAATATATCTTTGTCACTTGTTCTTTCTCATTGTTCTCTGGTACGAGACACTCGAACCTTTTCTTCCTTATCATAGGAATCGTGGGATTAAACTTTTCCTGGTGGATTGGTTTCCCTTGACGTTCTTCTTGCTACAAGTGCACCCCCTATTTTTTTTTAACCAAGCAGTATCCATAAATCTTCGATATAAGGTATGATTTATCACCATTCTTTTGGGTTCACCTTCTATGGTTTCTCCTTGCCATATTATGGCATGTGATCTCCAAGCTTCTAATGGATTTTCTTGGGTTTTGGTTGGGGTGGTCGTGTCGCGACATCCTTGGGTGGATGCAGTTGTCACGGGAGGAGGCAATCGTGATCTGTTGTGTGGATCATTCTCGTATAAAGATCCTTAAGAACCTTTTTAAGATAGGGGATTCATTGATTCTCTTTTATTTTTATGTGTAACTGTATAGTTAGCATGTTTTAGCCACTGGATCATAATGGAATTGACATAATAAATATTTGAACCAGATAAATAAATTAATATCAATCGTATGGTATTGCCTCTTGTTTTTTCTAGATAGTGTGATATCTATGCTTGCTTTGTTTAGCAGTTCGTTCTTGATGGAAATTGGTAAATAACATAAACCAGAATTAATTGATAATTGTTTGGATAAAGATAGAGGCATGTAAATGAATCTGGTTCTTATTGTTGTATTTTTTTGATGTTAGTCAAATTGGTGTAGTAAGAATGTTTAATTTATTTGTGATAGCTTACTGTTTAGGTTTCTCAAATATGGAACCTAAGAATAATAAATTGTTTAATTCAAGATGGATTAAAGAACTGATTGTTTGATAATTACTTTAAGGGTTCTGAGTTACCCTCTTGCTTGTTCAAGGGCCAAGATCCCAACTGATATGAATGTTGTTTTCCTACTGCTTGTGTTGTGATGTGAGCCCAGATGGCTGTTATGATATGTGGGGGCATAGAGGCCTACTGTTTGTTATAGCATTTTATGCCTAGAGTGGTGAGATGCATCAGTTTATGCATGTGGTTGTCAGGGAGGACACCAGGGATAATGAAATGGGTTAGATGTGAATGTTTGGTTTTCTGCTGATTCTTCTTGGTTGTTTATTTTTTTTACTTTCCCCACTTATCATGGCAGCTGGTCTTGCTTACCCTTCTTCCAAAAGGGGAGAAGACGCGTTGGGTATACCATGTGCTTTCCGTGTTTAGTTTCTCAAGGGATGATGGGTCTACGCTCTTACTATAGGCAACAAAGACTCGACGGGCAGTTCATCTACTCACCATATTGAGCCCCTTGTGTTTAGAAGTATATATTGTTTTTCTAGAATTCTTGGGAATATGGAAAGGTAATTCTATAAATAAATAATGGAATAAATTATGTTAACCCATAGGGTTTGAAGCTTGGTGGGGCGCAATGCTGAGGTTTCGATTTGAAGGAACAATGTACTTTGGGTGTGATGCTAATGAAATTTAATGTGGAATTTGTATTGGTTAATTAATGTTTAAAGAATTAATTAACATAAAATGAAACTGATAAAAAGGGAATGAAGTAATGTATTAAATCTCTTTAAATGGTTGTGTGCTTATAGGATACCTAGTCTTAGAAGTAGCAGCTCGAATTCCGAGAGACATTAGCTGCAGTTGATTCTAACACTAGGTTATGCCCATAGTGTGGTTGTGAGCTATAGTATATTCTGTAATTTTTGTGTTTCTATACGCTACTCTACCCTGTCAGTAAGGCAAACTGACACCCCAGGGATTATGAGCCATGGGGAGTGTTTTCCCCAACATTCCGATGGGAGGATGGATGGCTGACTATCCCATTTGGCCCCGCTCTATTCTCTTGGTAGTTACTTGTGATGGTAGGCACATTGGTTAGTTTTCCCCATATATGTTTTTAGAGGGTTGTAATGTCTTGTGGTTATTCACACACATATATTCTGGATATAGTTTTCTATAGACTACTATAGGTGTAATGTGTATACGTTGTGATGGCTTTAGGATCCTTACTCGGTGTATGGGATGTAATGGCTTAAGGTATAATACTCGATGTATGATACACGTTATGAGAGCTGTGGTGTCTTCTAGAAACTACCTGGTTACTTTGCTTATGTGGATGTGGTGGTTTTGTTGCATGAGGTGCATGTTGTGGTGCTTCGCCCAGGTGTCTATGGGCAAGCCTTTTTGGAGAGAGATGCTTAGGACGTGCGACGTTGGGGAAAAGCGGCAAACCAGTGGGGAAGTATTAGTGGGGTAACCATGATATTTTTTATTATATTATATACTCTGGTATGCATTACTTGGTGAGAGTATCCATGGTGAGTCTTGGAACATAGTATACTTGTTTAGGTGATGAGTTAGTTTCACTTGTTGTTCAATGTGCTTTAGCATGCTTTATTTACTTTTTCACGAGAGGCTTCGGGGAGGATCCTACTAAGTATATTGTTATACTCACTCTATGTATATATAAACTGCTTTTAAGGTCACTTGGAGTAGGTTGAAGATCAGGCTGGTTACTACTAGCTTGTGGTTGTAGGAGCTGTTTGGGCTTATGGTTGCTGCTGTTTTACTTTCTTTTGGATACTTGTAGTTTTTTCCCTTTCAGTTGTAGTAGTTTTTCATGACATTTCATATGTGTACTTGGGATTTATTTTATCTTACTGGTAGATTTGGAGTTGGTTGGTGTCTATCTTATCTCTCTCTTCTTCATGTGTTCTTTTAGAGGGTAATGAATCCCATTTATGTGTTTTCTATACCCTCAGTGCTAGTAGCCAACCCAAGGCCTACTGGAGGCGGGACTCGAGGGTCGTTATCTCCCTTCTCACATTGTCGGCCCAGGAGGGGTACACTTTGTGGGGAGGGGGTCATGACAGAGTGGTATCAGAGGCTCAGGTTGAGAGATAGGATGTAGTTTGGAGTTAGGTACAGGTGAGGTTGTATGGGTTGGTAGGGCAACAGTGTCATTCATTTTTATAAAGTGATGTAAACACTGAAGATCGGCTGAGACATAGGCGTTTAGGGCCCCCTGTGATCTGATGTATGGACCTTTAAGTTTACAATGTCTACTAAATAAGGTGATAGTAGTTGCACGGTAGAGACCTAGGAAAGGATCATGAATCATTCTTCTTTGTGCCCGTGTTTGAATGGGTAGACCTTGGGATAGGTTAAACTAAAATGAATAAAAGAAAACAATTAAATAATAAATTAATTATGAGTCTCCCATATTCCAGGTTTAGGATCTCTAACTATTTTTTATTTTATAGGTATGGCTCCAGGTCGACGTCCTCGTTAGGATCGCATAGAAGATGTCCAGAAAGTTGTGCCAGCAGATCGTCGTCGGGTAGAGGTCGATGATGATGACACTTGGAGGAGGAAACTCTAAGAGTTTCAGCACCAGAGTCTTAATAAGTACAAGGGATCTATTTTAGATATAGTTATAGAAGACTGGTTGGAGGAGGTTGAGATAGGCTTCAGTTCAATCCATGCTCGTAAGGAGCACTAGGTGTCCTTGGTTGTGATGATGCTGCACGGAGCAGCGAGGTAGTGGTGGTTCTTGTTCCTCGGGGATCGTGAAGAGTCAACAATCTCATGGGAGGAGTTCTGAGACATGTTTAGAGTTGAGTTGCTTTCTTTGACCGCGAAGGCATCCAGTCTCCAGAAGCTTCTTACCCTTCGATAGGGGAGCTCCAGTGTGCGAGATTTTGGAATCTGTTTCAGGAAACTTTTGTGATATGCTTCGAACCTGTTTCCAGATGAGGAGGCCAGGGTGAGGTATTTTGAGGAGGATTTTTGTCCATAGATCCAGCGCCAAGTAACCCCATTTATGCGGAAGACATATCTTGATGTGCTGGAAAGGGCAGAGGTCATCGAGAGGACTTTTTCCAGAACCAGATCATCATGATAGGGGAGTCTTCATGATTCCTCATGAAGCAGATCTGTGGTTTGGGGTTCCCAGTTTTTAGGGTAGAAGAGTTTTCATTCGGCTAGGGGTAGGTCCCAGCCCTCAGCATCTCATTCCTCCAGGGGAAGCATCTCTCAGGACTATGCCAAGGGATCAAGTGCTTGTTTTTCTTGTGGTGGTTGAGTTCATCCATAATGGGAGTGCCCGAACTTTTGGAGCAGTCATCATGCACCAGGTTTTCTGCTCGAGGTTCCTTCATTGAGGAAGTTCCAGTCGAGGCAGAAGTAGCAGGTTACACCAACTTTAGATTAGTAGAGGGTAGATGGGGTAGGAAGAGGACAACCCCGTGACACTCCTCATCCTTAGACAGCAGAGCACGGCTATGGTGGTGGTCGTCATCAGGGTCAGAGAGTTCGTGGAGGAGGTCGTGGTCAGCTTCATGTTTTAGCGTTGCCAGCACCTGGCGATCCATACATCGTTCGAGGTACCCTTTGCTTGTTTTCTACCTTGGTGTATGCCTTGTTTGATTCAGAAGTGACACACTCCTTCATATCACCTACCCTTGTCCATGCTTTGGGACTTGAGGTAGAGAGGCTTCCAGTGCCCTTGGCATTAACTACGCCATTTGGAGGTCGAGATGATTTGTTTAAAGTATGTAGAGACTGTGAGCTAGTGTTGGGGCAGCACCGCTCTTGGGTAGATTTCTTATATTTACGAATACAACCATGTGATGTCATCCTTAGCATGGATTGGTTGTATTTAGTGAAGTCTATCATGGATTTCTTCAGGAGGCAGGTTGTGTTCTTTGATGTGGATGGAGAGTCGGTGGTGTTCGTTGGCGAGCGAGACCCTTGGATGGGTCATAGGCGTGTTCCATCCTTATCATCCATGATGTATGAGATGGTGTTGAGTTCTTTAGAGGTTCAGTAGTTTGTGTTTCCTAGGTTCATAGAATATTACCCTGATGTCTTTCCCGAAGAGGTTGTAGCATTACCCCCTCGATGAGAGATTGAATTTGGGATCGAGCTACAACCAGGAGCATCTATTATCTCTATGTCCCCATATAGTATGGACCCTTCTGAGTTGTGAGAGTTATGTATACAACTTGATGTTCTATTATAGTGTGGTTTTGTTCAGCTGAGTGTGTCATTGTGGGGTGCACCAGTTTTGTTCGTGAAGAAGGCCGACGACAGCTTGCGGTTGTGTATCGATTATCATCCCTTAAACAAAGTGACAGTAAAGAATTGTTATCCTCTTCTGAGGATTTATGATTTATTCAATAAATTTAAGGGTGAAATTTGGTTCTCAAAGATCGATTTGCGGTCTGGATATCATCAAATGCGTGTAAAGGATGAGGATATCCCAAAGACTACTTTCCGTTGTTGTCATAGGTATTATGAGTTAGTCGTAATGTCATTCGGTGTGAAGAATGCTCCAACTGTGTTCATGGGATTGATGAACACTGTGTTTTGTAAGTTCCTGTACAAGTTTGTGGTGGTTTTCATCGATGAAATCCTTATGTACTCCATGTCTGAGGAGGAGCATGCAGAGCATCTACACACCGTTTTGGGAGTTCTTCGTCAACATTAGTTGTTTGGGAAGTTGTCAAAGTGTGAGTTTTGGACTTGAGAAGTCTGTTTCTTGGGGAATTTTGTGTCTCAGTGGGGGGTATCTATGGATCCATTGAAGATAGAAGCAGTTGTGTCTTGGGAAGCCCCCAAGATAGTGTTAGAGGTGCAAAGTTTCCTTGGTCTCGCAGGCTACTACAGGAGGTTTGTAGCCAATTTCTCTCGAGTTGTGACTCCTCTGACAGATTTGACCAGGACGGATCATGCATTCATATGGATTGATCAGTGTCAGGCAGATTTCGAGTATCTAAAGGAGAAGTTACTAAGTGCTCTAGTTCTTTGTCTCGCAGCAGAGGGAGTTTAGTTTGATGTTTTCTACAATGCTTCGCATCTAGGGTTAGGTTGTCTTCTGATGCAGAAAAGATCAGTTGTCTCTTATGGGTCTCAGCATTTGTGTCCTCATGAACGTAACTATGACACCCATAATATTGAGTTGGCAGTTGTGGTGTTTGCTCTGAAGTTGTGGAGACATTACCTCATTAGTGAGCGCTTTGTGGTTTTCACCAATCATAAGAGCCTAAGGTATGTTTTTTCTAGCATGACTTGAACTTACAACAGCATCAGTGGATAGAGTTCTTACATGAATATGACTTCAAAATATCATATACACCTAGAAAGAGTAATTTTGTAGCTGATGAACTAAGTTGAAAGTCACATAGTGATGTTGTGTGTGAATCCAGTGATTCCTGGAGAGTAATGGAAGAACTGTCAGCATCACATCTTGATATGGGAGAAGTTATGGGTAGAGGTTGTCTTTTCTATATGATGGTACAGCCATCTCTGTTGCAGTAGGTGGAAGAATCCTAGTTGGGGGATCTTGAGGTGTAGGTCTGGAGAGACCGAGTTGTTTGTGGCGAGGCCCCTGATGGTTGGACTGAGGATAAACAACACCGAGTGTTGTATCATGCAAGGCTTTTTGTTCCTTTGATAATGCGCGAGACGGTTCTCAGAGAGTTCCATAGTTCTCCTTTAGCGGTGCATCCTGGAGTGAAAAATATGTACCGAGCCTTGAGGAGTCAGTTTTGGTGGCATGGGCTGAAGCATGCAGTTGTAGAGTTTGTGTCTCGATGTTTAGTGTGCCAAAAGGTCAAGGATGAGCACTGTTTCCCCAGTGGTTTTCTCCAGCCATTAGATATTCCTCAGTGGAAGTGGGAGGACATCTCAATGGACTTTGTTACTAGTTTACCTCGAGCTCCAGGAGGACATGATTCTATTTGGGTGGTAGTGGATCGTTTAACAAAATCATCCCACTTCATAGCAATCAAGGAGTCAAGCTCAGTGGCAGTTTTGTTGAGGCAGTATCTGGAGGAGGTGGTGAGAATTCATGGAGTCCCAAGGATGATCATTTCTGATCGAGATCCTCACTTTACTTATAGGGTGTGGAGAGGTCTCCAGCATGCTTTCGGTTCTTAGCTATGCCTCAACACTGCTTTTCATCCTCAAATGGATGGTCATACAGAGCGAACTATCCAGACTCTTGAAGACATGTTATGCTCTTGTGTTCTTGATTTTTGAGGTTCATGGATGAGGCACTTACCCTTGGTGGAGTTCTCTTACAATAATAGTTTTCACTCCACCATCGGTATGGCTCCATTTGAAGCCTTATATGGCTGGCATTTCCATTCTCCATTGTGCTGGATTGGGGTCAGAGAGTCAGCAATTCTTAGACTAGAATTAGTGCAGAATACAATAGAGATGGTTCAGGTGATTCATGAGAGGATGAAGATAGCACAGGATCATCAGAAATCATATTCTTATCAGAGGAGGATACCCTTAGAGTTTGATGTTAGGGATCATGTGTTTCTGAAGGTGACTACCTGTCATGGACAGCGAATGTTTGGTCATGGTAGTAATCTTTATCCCTGGTTTGTTGGTCCTTTCGAGGTGTTAGCTCGTGCTGGAGTTGTGGCGTATCAAGTAGCACTTCCCCCACAGATGAGCCAGATACACAATGTTTTTCATGTTTCACAGCTCCATAATTATCTTCATGATGGATCTCACGTCATTGATTGGGGAGATATCGATGTTCATGACGATGCGACCTTCGAGGAGCGACCTGTGGAGATCTAAGACCGCAAAGAGAAGGTGTTGCAGGGGCGTTCTATTCCCTTGGTTCATGTCTTGTGGTGATATGGTGGCATGGAGAAGAGTAACTGGGAACGTGAGTCACAAATACGTGCTCAGTACCCAGATTTTTTTGATGTTTAAACTCTTTTAATGTAATGGTGTCCCCTTTGTGGTTATATACCTTTCATTTTTTAAAGGTGAATTTCTTTTGTTGCTTCTTATAGCTTGCTCTCTTTTGAGAGGTATCTTGAGGAGTGGTTGTTCGGACCCCTTTTTAGTTTCCTTTTGGGTTGGTTTTGGATTCTCAAGGATGATAATGTTTTGAGAGGAATCTGATGTAATGGCCCAAACCTCTCTGGTCTATCCTTTTGTTGAAATCTGGTGTTTGAGGTGTTCTGGGAGGTCAAGGTGACTCATCCCCAACACTTTTCCAAATTTCCAGTTCTGTGAATAGTGTTTCCAGTTTTATGAACAGTGTCATGGTGAGTCAAAAATGGTGAGACAGAAATGGTGAGTCAGAAACGGTGTCACAGCTCATGAATAGTGTTTCCAGAACTGTTTCATATTTCCTTTTCCAAATTTCCAAATTTTTCTAGTTTCGCCAATTTAATGTTTTCTTTGACGTTAAAGGAATTTATGGTCTTGTTTTAAGGGATTTAAGGCCTAATCAAATCCCATAACTCCTATATTAATATTCATAAGGCCTAGGATGCATTTACTTGGTCAAACTTTGTGGTTTAATGCGATCCAATTTTAATGGAAAATCCACTGTATCTTAAATTGTTTCTCTGTTAAATCTTCTAAAGGTACAAAATATCTTCCTCCCTTGTTCTTTCTCCTTGTTCTCTGGTGTGAGATGCTCAAACCTTTCCTTCCTTCACGTAGGAATCATGCGATTAAAATTTTCTCGGTGGATTGGTTTCCCTCGACGTTCTTCTTGCTGCAAGTGCACCCCCTGTTTTGGTGCAACCAAGCAGTATCCATCAATCTTCGATATAAGGTTTGATTTATCATCATTCTTTTAGGTTCACCTTCTATGTTTTCTCCTTTCCATATTATGGCATGTGATTTCCATGCTTTCAATGGAGTTTCTTGGGTTTTGGTTGTTGCAGTCGTGCCTCGACATCTTCGGGTGGATACAGTTGTCACGGGAGGAGGAGATCGTGATACGTTTTGTGGATTGTTCTCGTATAAAGATCCTTAATGAACCTTTTTAAGGTATGGGATTTGTTGATTCTCTTTTATTTTTACATGAAACTGTAGAGTTAGCATGTTTTATCCACTGGATCACAATGGAATTGACATAATAAATATTTGAACCAGATAAATAAATTGATATCAATCATATGGTATTGCCTCTTGTTTTTGCTAGATAGTGTGATATCTATGGTTGCTTTGTTTAGCTATTCATTCTTGTTGGTAATTGGTAATGAATGTAAACTGAAATTAATTGGTAATTGGTTTTCTAAATATAAATAGGCCTACTGGTTGTTGTGATATGTGGGGGCATGGAGGCCTACTGGTTGTTGTAGAAGTTGACGCCTAGAGTGGCAAGATGCATGTTTGGTTTTCTACTGATTCTTCTTGGTTGTTTATTTTCTTTACTTTCCCCACTTCTCAAGGCAGCTGGTCTTTCTTACCCTTCTTCCAAAAGGGGTAAAGACACGTGGGGTATTCCACATGATTTCTGTGTTTAGATTCTCAAGATAGGATGGGTCTATGCTCTTGTTATAGGTGGGAAATACTCAACGGGTAGTTCATCTACTCACCGTGTTGAGCCCCTTGTATTTAGAAGCATAGATTGTTTTTATAGAATGTCTGGGAATATGGGAACATAATTCTTTAAATAAATAATTGAATAAATGATCTTAACCCATGGGGTTTGGAGCTTGCTAGGGTGCAATGATGAGGTTTCCAAATCAATATTTTTTTATTTTCAAATAATCACTTTTATGGCTGAGTGATAACCACACAAAATTCAAAACACCAATTACAACACCCGCCAACCACTTTCAAGCAACACCAAGGATTCAAATTTAAAAATTATGCAGTTCAAATTAAAGTAGGAAAATGTCAATGCCTTGGCCTACAAACCACCTAGAGCCGCGCACCCTGACGATCACCTTCCCCAAGAGGTATCATCCATCGACCACCACGCCGGAACCACCAACGCCGGAACCACCATCACCGAACAGAAAGTTACACAGAAATGTAAAAAAAATGGGAGATGAGGTTGTGATTTAAAGGAACAATGTACTTTGGGTGTGACGCTAATGAAATTTAATGTGGAATTGTCATTAGTTAATTAATGTTTAAAGAATTAATTAACGTAAAGTAAAACTGATAAAAAGTGAATGACGTAATGTATTAAAGCTCTTTAATTGGTTGTGTACTTATAGGATACCTAGTCTTAGAAGTAGCAGCCTGGAGTTCTAGAGACGTTAGCTGTAGTTGAGTCTAAGACTAGGTTATTCCCATAGTGTGGTTGTGAGCAATAGTATGTTCTGTACTTTTTGTGTTTCTATATGCTACTACACCATGTCAGTAAGTGCAACTAACACCCCAGGGATTCTGAGCCCTAGTGGGTGTTTTCCCCAACATTTCAGTGGGAGGATGGATGGATGACTACCCCCTTTGGCCCCACTCTCTTCTCTTGGTAGTTAATTGTGCTGGCAGGCACATTGGTTAGTTTTCCCCATATATGTGTGTAGAGGGATGTAATGTCTTGTGGTTATTCACACACATATATTTTGTATATAGTTTTCTATGGACTACTATAGATGTAACGTGTATAGGTTGTGATGGCTTGAGGATCCTTACTCGATGTATGGTCTGTAATGGATTGAGGTATAATACCCGATGTGTGAGACATGTTATGCGAGCTATGGTAGCTCACAGAAACTACCTGGTTACTTTGCTTATTTGGATGTGGTGGTTTTGTTGAATGAGGTGAATGTTGTGGTTCTTCACCCAGGTGTCTGCGGGTAAGCCTTTTTGGAGAGAGATGCTTAGGACATGCGACGTTGGGGAAAAGTGGAAAACCAGTGGGGAAGTAGTAGCAGGGTACCCTTGATATTCTTTATTATATTATATACTCTTGTATGCGTTACTTGGTGAGAGTATCCATGGTGAGGCTGGGAACATAAAATACCTGTTTAGGTGATGAGTTAGTTTCACTTGTTGTTCACTGTACTTTAGCATGCTTTCTTTACTTTTTCACAAGAGGATTAGGGGAGGATCCTACTAATTATACTATTATACTCACCCTATGTATATATAAACTACTTTTCAGGTCACTTTGAGCAGGTTAGAGATCAGGCTGGTTACTACTAGCTTCCGGTTGTAGGAGCTGTCTGGGCTTGTGGTTGTTGTTATTTTACTTTATTTTGGATACTTTCAGTTTTTCCCCTTTCAGTTGTAGTAGTTTTTCATGAAATTTCATATGTGTACTTGGGATTTATTTTATCTTACTGGTTGAGTTGGATTTGGTTGGTGTATATCTTATCAATCTCTTCTGCATGTGATCTTTTAGAGGGTAATCCCTCCCATTTGTGTGTTTTCTATACCCTCAGTGCTAGTCGACAACCCAAGGCCTACTAGAGGAAGGACTCAGGGGTCATTATCTCCCTTCTCACTTTTCCATCCCAGGAGGGGTACACTTTGTGGGGAGGGGGTCATGACATATTATGTCATCGATGATTTCTCAATGTATCTCATAAATTTCAGTTGAACAATTCAAAATTCAATGGTTCAATTGATTGGAGACCACCTAAAAAGTTATTGATTGGTTATGAAATAAGGGAACAACTTGGAAATATTGAAATATAATTTGGGAATGTGCATCATTTGAATGATAGTGGGAAACAAGTTAAAAGTGCATCATCAAGTCAAATTAGAACAAAAAATGGAAGAAAAAAAGTATATTCTTCAAACTTCTGTATTAGGAATTTAAATTTGTTTCTATATAATATTGATATTATGAATATTGAGAAGAATTTTAGTGACAATTTGATCTTCACATTTCTTAATGATCATTGAAAATCAAAGGACCATCTCAAAGCTTGGAAGGACTTAAAAATAATGAACATAATGCATGATCACTGGCTAGATGAGAATAGAAAGTTTTATCTGGACATTTTTGCATTGAAAAATGAGGATAAAGATACATTTCATCAAATTTTAAAATATGTGAAGGTATCTGATGGGTAATAAAGTAAAATCTCAAGGTATTTTGACTTAAATCATCATAAGTCACATGGATTCAAAATTCATGATTCATTGTTACAGTAGTTACTAGCATTGGAATTGTGTAAGTTATTACCTAAAAAGGATACTATTGTTGTACTCTAATATTTTACATTTTTTAGACAACTATGTGAGAAAACTCTACAACCATATGAGCTTGAAAACCTTTAGGAGATATTTTTATTGACACTTTATACAATGGAGATGATCTTTCCTTCATCATTTTTTATTGTCATGATGCATTTAACTGTGCATTTGGTTAAGGAAACTAAATTAGGAGTCCTTATAAATTATTGATGGATGTATCAAATTGAGAGGTACTTTATTTATATTTTTTCATATTAATTAAACAATTCTTGGAACATCATTAAATACATAATTATGTTTTATTTATTTTATTTCAAAGATATCATAGTCATTTGAAATCATACGTGAAAGATAAAGCTCAACCTGAAGGCTCTATTTCTAAAGTCTATTTTGGAGAGAGGTGTCTTACCTTTTTTTCTGCATATTTTGATGATATTTAGATAAGATTAAATCAATTTGGACATGTTTATGACACATCAACTCAATCTCAACTACATGAGAAATCAAAAATATTTCTTGTTATTGGCCAATTAGTTCAGAGGAGCTCAAATGTTGCACTAACAAAAATGGAATTATTATAGGCTCATAGATATGTGCTAAAAAATAGTGAAATTACATATCCATTTATTGAAGATATGAGGATAAAAACAAAGAGAAGAATGAGAGGTCGAACATGAAATGAGAAATATATAATAAAAGATATTAATAAAGAGTTTGTAGAATGGTTTACACATCATGTAAGTTCATAAATATTGAAATTAATATGGATATTATATTAAGACATATGTTTTGTAAATATAATAATTTATATTAATTTTTTAGATCATGAATATTGATACTCTAACTGATTTTTCATAAAATTTAAAGTTGCTGGGTTGAGTTCCTCTAAAATAGGATAGCAATTTTTCTGTTTACAATGTGAATGGATTTAAATTTCATATAGTTGATTGTGAATAGGGTTTGAAAACATAAATAGTGGTATATTTACTGTTTCTATATTGGGATACTATGTAAAGTTGATTGATATTATAAAATTAAACCACCATGGGCATTTTTAAGTTTTTTTATTCAAATCCAAGTGGGTCCATATTACTAGGGGTATTAAAAGAGATTCCTTGCAATTTACTTCTATGAAATTCTCTTGCTTGATAGATATTGGTGAATGTGAATTACATGATCTGTATATCTGATCATTATAAGAGAAAATGGTATATTATGTAAAAGATGTCATGGATGAAGGGTGGAGTGTAGCTGTTCAGGTAAAATAAAGAGACTTGTATGATATGGATGGTGAAGTGGAATATTTGACCTCTAACATTAAATCCCATCAATAGAAAGAAACAGAATTATTTTTCTATCAAGATATTGAAAATATTAGTCTTATAATGGATAATGAAGTAGATGAAGTAATGATGGAGTAGGATAATAACAAAATGATTGTATGTGCAGTTATCTATTAATTTATCAACCACATATGTTATATGTGCAGTTATTTATTATCATAGCTATGTATATTTTGTTTGTTAGTAATATGAATCTATTATCATTTCTATTTTTTTCTGTATGAATATTTTGAAATATATGTTCTGAAGTAAATTTTATTTGATTAAATAATAAGAATGTAAAGGAGGAAGTGTTTCACTAATCCCAGTCAACTCTTAGAATCTGAGAAAACACCTCCCCATTCAGCAATGAGGGAGCAAGTCGTTATGCCTATTTCCCTATGAGGATATTGTAGGGTGACAGTTATAGGTACAAATTTTAATGTAAATTAAGTAATTGTACTTTTTTATACTACTAACTATTTTTTCATGAAATATGAAAACAATGTTACTATAGAGAGAAATATGAATAGTTAATTTGTCTATAATTTGAACATATTGAAGATAGTTGTCCCATTTTACTATTATGAGGTCCCTACTGATGATTCCACGAGATTATTTGGCCACATTCTAGGCCAACTGCTAGAAGATCTAGTTACCCTTCCGATTACCTATGCTGGTTAGAGGCAGGTGCCTCAATCTTAAAAAAAGGATGTTTTGATTCACAAATAAAGGAAATTTTAATACATTATGGTGTAATTGAATTTTAATATGTTATTAAATTCTATTTTTTTAAAAATGGATCTCTTTGTACAGATGTTATTCCACTTTATCATAGCGGAGAGGCAACTAGTTGCAATGAAAATAACAATTTAGGAATGGGTGGATCGTATAAAGATGTAAGATGCAATGATCATCACTCTATATAATTTTTTGATTTAATTATATCAAAATATGATTGGATCTATCCATATTGATGTTTAATCAATGGATGGTAGTGAGTAGGTAAATCAAAAAACTTTATAATCATTTGCTACACAAAATTTTATTGGTTTTAAGTTTAATTTTAAATATACAACATTGTTTAATTCTCAATATAATTTTCATGTAGGTGCCAGTAGAAGGAAGTGTAGATGGATATGGAGAGGGTTTTGAGCATAGTTCATTAGGGTGTTATATGGATTCATGAATGTGTAACACCAATCAATGTGAATTTTGACTATTTCAAATAAATTTTCAATTGTGGGAGTTATTTTTTGAGTCTTTTTCACCAGATTGTCTAAAATTATTTAGATACTTAATTTTATCAATGTGGTACATCAGAAACTCATCAAGTTAGTGTATTTAATTCAAATTGAATAGGGGGAGAATTTATGCCGAAAAGCTAGTGATTATTTATATCTTGATGTGTTTTAGTTGGATATCTATTTTTTTGGATATTATGGGGATGCATATTCTTCAGTTGGTTTTTTTAAAATTTATATTTATAGGTGGTTTAAAAATCTTCCATATATTCCAAATTATTTTTTTAGTGGTTGTTTAAACTACTTCTATATAGGGTAAATCTTTGTTTAGCAGCAGGTTTTTGGTTAGTGGCAGTTTCACCTCTCAAAAACTGACTAGGAGATAGAGGTGGTTTAAACTACTGTTATCCTTAAAACATTTTTTGGGAGGAAAAACCACCATTAAGAAAAGTTTTTGATGGTTCCCAAAAACCTATGCTAAATAGATAGAACCAGTGTGAGTTGAATACTGACACCAACTTTATCAGCAATTTTTGGAAACCATCATAGAATCATATGGAGGCATTTTAAACCTTCATTATATGTTGATTTTGTTGTAGTGTACTTTCTATATATATTTAAACTTCTTATATTTTCACTTATCATAAAAATTCATTCAATATTCTATTATTACTTATGTTCATTTTTAATAGTGCAACATAGTGTCTTTCCAAGGTCATCTCTATTAAGCAGCCTTGGGATGCCTTGTCAGTCACTAAATAT
Source organism: Viscum album (assembly GCA_963277665.1). Classification (NCBI taxonomy): domain Eukaryota; kingdom Viridiplantae; phylum Streptophyta; class Magnoliopsida; order Santalales; family Viscaceae; genus Viscum; species Viscum album. The sequence goes on from OY728135.1 coordinate 119,252,013, forward strand.
TTCAATCACTGCATTATATTTTTGGTATTTTATATTTTATAAAAGTTAAAAAACATATGTCTTTTATTAATGAAATAAAATTAATATAAAAGTATACATGTAATGAAAATTTAAACATATAAAATGAGGTTATAATAAAGAAGATACTCCCAGAGGAATTGCCTAAAGTGAACCTTCATTGCTACTTTATTAGTTTTATACCTACATAATGAACACAATTTATCATGTGTGTGGTCATCCTTTTTTTCCCTGATCCAGAATATACAGTGTACCTAGCAGTCTCTAATCACATTGTACATCCACATCTTCCATGGATAGTATATTAAAACTATCCTCAATTGAGATCACCCCTAACTCACCTCTCTAGTCTAAAATTGCACCTATTTTTCACTAAATCGTCAAAGATCCATCATATTCCCTAATAATTATGAAAGGGATGGTTAATAGTGTAGAAAAATAATTTAAACTGAATACAAATATGAATAGGATATATTATTTCCTTTCTCTACTACTAATTATCCCCAAAAAAACACAAAGTAGAAAAGAAACTTTTTAATATAAAAGAGAAGGTACTCAAGTTCAACATTATATTCATCCCCCAGGATATCCCTCATGTGAATTATTCACCATCATGAAGTTAAGTGATCATAATGATAAAGTAAAATTAAAATTATTGATGAGAGAAGGAGAAAGAAATAGAGAATACAATTATTAAAACATGCAAAACAAAAATTACAAAAGGAAAAAAAGAGAAAACCCTAACCTAGTTGAATGGTCAAAGGACAAGTTTCAAACTAAAATTATTAGGGAAAGAAGAATAAAAAGATGGATCTTTTTGGACTCCTCATGTTATAATGATCACAAATCATGATTAATATATTAAAAATTGTGTTTAAACTATCACAAATCATGTTTGGAGATTTTTAGTTTCCTTGTGATTTTATTGCTTACAACTCATGGTTTAAAATCTCACAAGATCCTGATTCAGAATCTCACAAATAATGTTTGAATCTTGTAAATTTTGTTTAATCTTGTTATATTATGTTTAATTATAGTTATGATTAATCTTAATCAATTATGTAAATATAATTTCTTAAGAGAGTTTTCAGATATTTGGCTAATCTGAGAAACTGTAAGTTTTCCACTAGTTCCAGATTTTGGAAAAGTCCCTGACACTGTAACCCTGACACCATAACCCAAACACCGTGACACAGACACCATAACTAATTCCAGATTTTCATAAAGAACATGACATTGTTTCCTTACTACCATTTCCAAGACATTATTTACTATTTTAGAAAAGGACCAGACACTGTGACCGTCCTGTCGGTTTCAAATCTCACAAACGATCTGCTACCACAATCTTGGTACCATTACCACATGCTACCGGTATGAAATTTTCACAAAGAACCAGGCACTGCATCTGTGCTACCAATTCCATATCTCAATGAAACTATGGCACAGTGATTGTCTCACTGTGACTGCCTCACCACTCAATGGAAAAAGAGAAGAAATCGTTTCTAGTGACACCGTTTCAAGATAAACTGTGGCATTATTCCATACATAACCATTTTTTCGATCATTCTCAATTAAATTTAAAAGTTATTTATAACTATCATATTTGATTAATTTAAGGACACTGACATAACTAATGATCTTTTTTAGACATGTCACCTAATAGTACGAGGTACGAGGAGTAGAAATCGTGCATCATGTCACCTCCAACACAAGACCCCAGAATTAAAAGAAAAGCATGTTATGAAGTAAAAAAGTAGAAGAGTTCAAGAAGTTGAATGCATGAGAAAATGGGGAGAACACATATACTAAAGAAAAAACAAATAAATATTGATCCCTGGTGGTTGAACTACTGTATATCAAAACCTCAAACATCCTCACACCAGAAACTATAAGAATAACAAGAGCTACAAAGAACATCACATCGAACTAGAAACCAGAACACGAGACTTGGGATACTCTATTTCCACAAGAGGACTCTAAAAAAATATCAACTACACCCTATATATCCAGAGCTTCATAGAACAACACTCAGAGAATTTCTAATCCTTTCTCATTATCCTTGCTCTGTTGTGTACTTTTTTTATTACCTTCCAAGAAGTGTGTGTGTCTATATGAAAACACACGTTGTCTCCTACATTAAACTGTAGGATACAAGATATCCTCACTCAAACATCTTTTTACACATTTTTTCACCCACTTATAACTATGCAAGAGGTCTTGTTTGACCAGGTTGTTTGTTTTCCCACAGAGATCAATGGAAGAGGTCTTGTGACCTGGACAGTCTTGTGTATTGTTGTTAACCCCAATCCAGGGTGTGGGTCAAAAGATTTAAATATTTCTTGGTGGAAAGTGATCACCAAGTGTAGTGGATTAGGTCTCAGCTTGAGACTGAACCACTTGTTTTATCCTCTGTGTCATTTAATTTATCTTTTCTCTATTTAAAATTATATTTTAGAAAACTAAATTTTTCTTTGATAGTTAATATTGGATAGTAGTTATAACTATTTTGTCTTATTATAATAGTTTCAAAAGTTGTATCAATATATCATAATGATATTACTAATAATTAATCAATCTTATTAGAAACTATTTGAACAGTCAAACTATTATAATTTTATTACCTTGATTACCTGGCATGTCTTATTTTCATTGGGTGGATCCTTTTTAAATAACATTTTTAACAGAAATTTTTATAGGAACTCAATTCATCCCCCTCTTGAGTGTCCTACTCTGACCAACATTTGGTATCATAGGAGTTTCTAAAATCCCTATTTTCAAAATTTTTAATCTATTTAAAATATTTTTCAATTGTGATTTTAGTTGTGTTTTAAAGATCTCAAAATTTCTATTAGTTCTAAATTTTTAGTTATTTAAAAATATACAGTTTATTCTTTGGTATGGATAATATATTGGAAGGTGCTGCTACCAACGTACCTCTATTATTTAATAGAACAAACTATGCACAATGGAAAACTAAAATGAAAATGCACTTAGAAAGTATGGGTTTTGAGATTTAGTCTTCCATTATAGATGAATATAAGATTCTTTCTACTGATAGGAATACTTGGGATGATCCAACTAAGGCTCCTTATAATAATAATTTCAAATCCATGAATTCTTTATACTATTATTTAGGAGATGAAGAGTTTAACATAATTTATACATGTAAAACTACCCATGAAATTTAGGATACTTTTCCTGTTTCACATGAAGGAACTTCTAGGGTTAAGGAAATGAGGCTTAACACATATACTGTTAAATATAATAACTTTAAAATGAAGCCTAATGAGCCTATTTCTAACATATATCTAAGTTTTAATGAAATTTTGAACACTATGATCTCATTGGGAAGAGATGTTACATCCAAGGAGCAAATTATGAGAATACTCATATGCTTTCCAAATAGATGGAGAGGGACCTCTATCTCAATTAGATAATCATGTGATATTATAAATCTACCAGTGAAGGATAAAATTGGAAAGTTGATTATGTATAAGGAAGAATTAAAATTCAACAAAGAAGAGTAATTTGAACCAAATAAAAAAGTTAGTGGCTTTCAAAACCACTACTTCTAAGAATAAGGAAAAAGGAAGGGATACAATCTCATTCTGATAGTACAAGCAATGAAGATTCGTCATCATATAGTGATAAGGAAGTGTCTCATTTAGCTAGATGATTTAAGAAGTTTTATAAAAGAAAAAAATTAGAAATCCCAACTTTAAAGGAAAATATGATTACAGGGGCCATTGGAAAAAGAATTGGAAAAGAAGTAGCATATCTGGTGAAATAATATGCTATAAATGTAAGAGAAAAGGAAATGTAAAAGTAGAATGTCCCAATTTAAAATATAAGAATATGTATGAGGAAAAAGATATAAAGTGTAAAAAATTACATGAAAGAAACATGGAGTTCTTCTGAGCACAATTCAAGTGACTCATAGTCTTCACATGATGAAAATTTTGACAAATCCAATATGTGTTTTATGAAAAACACATCTAAGGTAACCCTTGAATCTCTTGTACATAACTTTTATTATTCTGGAGATGAAATTGATTCTGAAAATATGACTAGTGAAGGGTTATTTGAATATTTTAATATGCTTGAAGACACATGTAATGAGCTAAAAGATAAATACAAATCTTTAAAGAAATATCATGTATGGACTACTATTGTTGAATCTAAACTTGTTGTGGAAAAAGAGAAAAATGTCCAATTACTCACGGAGAATAATAGAATTAAGTTATCTAATGAGAAATTAAAAAAGGAACTATAAAAATTTACCAATGGAAAAAAATACTCTTACAAAGATGCTTGGTAAACAAATTTCCCCTAGATACACTATCGGTATAAGTTACCAACCTAGAAAAAGAAATCTAACCAAAAACAAGTTTGTGACTAAATCTGGAAAATTTGTTTTTCAACCTAAAAATGAAATTTCTCCTACTAGTCCCATTTCTGGAAAATCTTTTACTACCTCTAGTTTTTCTATACTAAATAGATTATATTTTTAAAATATTCTATATAATGCTTATAGGAAACCCATGAAGCATATGTGGGTTCCTAAAGCACTGATTACTAATTTTATTGGACCTAAACAAGTTTGGGTACCAGAATCTATTTTTGTTTAATTATTTTGTAGGAAATCTATTTGAATAGCTCTGGTAAAAGATTATGGTATTTGGATAGTGGATGTTCAATACACATCACAAGAGATTACTCATGCTTCAAGATTTTAATAAAGATTGATGGTGGGCATGTCACTTTTGGTGACAATGCTAAATGAAAAATAATTGGCTAAGGCCAGATTGGTAACTCTAACTCAGTTTTAATTTTTAAAGTACTTTTTTTATGTATTAAAATATAATCTTCTTAGTATTTCACAACTATGTGATGATAGATTTCATGTTAAATTTTTAAAATTATGCTTGTAATGTTTTTAACTCTAAAAATAAATTAGTATTTTCTTCATTTAGAAATGAAAATGTTTATATTTTTAACTTAGATTCTTTAGTTTCTCAAAATGTTTCATGCTTAAGTGTTTTTCACCAAGATTATTGGATTTGGCATAGAATACTAGGACAATTTAATATACACTCCCTTAGAAAGATTACTAGAAAAGGTTTAGTCAAGGACCTACCCAAACTTGAGTTTCCAAATAAAAAAGTTTGTAATCCATATCAAAAAGGTAAACAATACAAAGTATCTTTCAAAACAAAGAAATAAGTTTCAACTTCTCAACCTCTTGAGTTGGTTCACATGGATTTGTTTGGACCATCTAGAGTTTCTAGTTTAAATGGGAAGTACTATGTTTATGTTCTTGTAGATGACTACTCTAGGTATACTTGGACCTTCTTCTTGGCTCACAAAAGTGAAGCTTACTCTCATTTTACTAAGTATTCTAGGACTGTATAAAATATTAGTAGACTTAGAATTAAATCTCTAAGAAGTTACCATGGATGTGAATTTTAAAACTAAGAGTTTGAATCTATTTTCTCAAAAAATGGCTATATTCATAACTACTCTGCCACTAGGACACCTCAACAAAATGGTATTATAGAAAGAAGAAATAGAAACTTGAAGAAAAATTACTAGAAAAATGCTTAGTGAGTATGACCTACCTATATATTTTTGGGCTGAAGCTATCAATACAACATGCTATATTATTAACAGAGTGTTAATCAGCCCTATTCTTAAAATAACTCCCTATGAGTTGTGGAATAATAGAAAACCAAAGGTTAATTACTTCAAAGTTTTTTATTGTAAATTCTATATTCTTAACACTAAGGATAATTTGGATAAGTTTTCATCCAAAAGTGATGAAGGAATTTTTTTATGATATTCAATCTCTATTAAATCTTATAAAGTCTTTAACAAAAGAAACAAATGTGTGGAAAAATTTACTCATGTCAAATATGATTAAACGGATCCACATGAACCTAAGACCTCCTTATAAAATCTTGATAATGATATGTCAAATATGGACATTAAGGAAATATATTCTAACTATCTTATAAAGGAATTTCTTAAAACTTCCAATTCTGGAAATTATCAAAATTCATGCCATAATGAACTTGAACTTATTGAAGAACCTAAAATTATTAGTCCTTCTTTTTCAAGAGTTATTAGAACCCTTAAGAACCATACTTTAGATGTTGTTGTTAGAGATTTAGATAAAGGAACACAGACTATAGATTCTCTAAGAAATCATGTTGAACATCAATCTTTCTTGTCACAGATTGAACCTAAAAATATCAATGATGCTATCAATGATGAATTTTGGCTGATGGCTATAAAAGGGGACCTAAATCAGTTTGAAAGGAATAAAGTTTGGAAACTTGTGGATAGACCCAAATACACCTTGACCATAGGCACTAAATGGGTGTTCAGAAACAAGGTAGATGAAGATGGTAATATAGTTAGAAACAAAGCTAGATTGGTTGCACAAGGTTATAGTCAAGAAGAAGGAATTGACCATGAAGAAACTTTTTCACCAGTTGCTAGAATTGAATCCATTAGAATCTTTCTTGCATATACAACACATCTAAATTTCAAACTATACCAAATGGATGTCAAGAGTGCATTCTTAAATGGGTATATAGTTGATTATGTTTTTGTTGAACAACCCCCTAGTTTTACAAATCCTCATTTTTCAAATCATGTTTTTAAATTAACAAAAGATTTATATGGCTTAAAGCAAGATCCAAGATATTGGTATGATAGCTTAATTAGTTTTCTTATTTCTAAAAGTTTTACAAAAGGTATAGTTGACCCTACTATTTTTATAAAATGAATTTATAAATATTTTTTAGTTGTTCAAATCTATGTATATGACATTATTTTTGGATCTTCAATAAATTTTTTATGTACTGATTTATCAAAAATGATGCAAAATGAAATTTGATGGGTGAACTAAAATTATTTCTTGGATTTTGAATTTATCAAAAAAAAATAATGTATTATTTTAAATCAAAGTAAATATACAAAAGATCTTATAAAACTTTTTGTCCTAGATAGCACTAAAAGTAGTGATACTCCAATGAGTACTACCTATAAGTTGGATCTTGATGAAAATGGTAAATTTGTTGATCAAACCACTTATAGAGGAATGGTTGGAAGTTTACTCTACTTAACTGCTCGTCGGACTGATATTATGTTTAGTGTTTTCATGTGTGCACATTTTCAAGAAAACCCCAAAGAGTCTCATTTAGATGTTGTTAAAATAATTTTCAAATACCTAAAACATACAAAAAATTTAGGACTATTTTATCCTAGAGGAAAATCATTTTACTTAGTTATCTATTAATATGATGATTTTGGTGATTGTAAGTTATATAGAAAATAATCCTCTAGAACATATCACATTTTAGGAAAGTATCTAGTATCATGGTGTAGTAAGAAACAATTTTTTTTTCATTATATACTATCGAGGTTTAATACTTAGCTACTAGTAGTTGTTGTGTACTAATTTTATAGATGAAACACACCTTACTAGAATATGGATATCAATTCAAATATGTACCTATAAATTGTGACAATATAAGTGCTATTAACATTTAAAATAATCATGTTTCACATTACAAGACTAAACTTATTGATGTAAGGCATAAATTTTTGAGAGATCATTATCAAAAAGGTGATATCACTTTAGAATTCATTGGCACTAGACATCATCTTTCTGATATATTCACTAAACCATTAAATTCTAAAAGGATAAATTACATCATACATGAATTAGGGATGATAAGTCTTAAGTAAACATCTTACTATTTTACAGTTTACAGTTTCACAATTCACGGTTTCACAAGTCACTGTATTTTAGTTACTGTCTCACTCTTACGGTCTCACAGTTACTGTCTCTCAGTTATGGCCTCACACTTGTTGTCTCAATGATACATCTGCACTATTTAGATCCACACCATAATGTTGAAACTACGATGACCTGTTTCTTTCTCACCATAATTCCTTAGATTTGTTTTTTCTTTTTTTTTAAATTTTATTTTCTGTATCGCTATATAAATTACTTTATTGATTTTATACCATGTTTTTTTTTTCAACGTTTGAAATACCTAATTGATAAAAACCCGATATCTTTCACTCCTCTATTCACTCGAGCTCTCTACTCTTGAAACTGAAACCCTTATCTCTCAAACCATTAGAACTCTTTAAAAATTTCATCTTTATCAAACCCACATTGAATTCCTAGAATGAAGCACCCATCTTCATCGAATCCTGAGAAGAGCAGGTATAAGAAGAAAGTGAAAAAGGCTCTGAAAGTAATGTATGAGGGACCACTGAATCCAGGTCTTGCTGATAGAATAGTAGTGCCAGAGAAAGAAGTTTTTCTAAAGTGGTTGCTGAAAAGTAAGTTTCTTGTTTTGAAAGTGTTGGATGAACATGGATGGCTGGATTGGTTCGCAAAAGATAAAAGACTAATTTATCCGAATCTTGATTCTCAGTTTTACCAATATCTACAGTTTTTGTTCAATATTGAAGATGTATTTTTAGTAAGAAGTTGGGTTAATGGTTAAAGGTGTACTTTTTCTTTGAGTTTATGGGATGACTGCCTAGGAATACCTCATTAAGGAATATTTGAGGATTAACAAAGAGTTCCTCCTCCTCTTAGTGATGTGTTTATCCTAGAAGAGGCTCTTAGAAGTTTGACTGGAAATAAAAAGAAGAGAAGAGCAATTGTTGCTGAGTTGGATGGTGAGACAAGGCTGTTATTTAAGTTTATTCAAAATCTTATTTGTCCAAGGAAAGGATATTTTTCTACCCTTAAGTATTAATATGTGTTCTTAATACATCTTATTAAGAATGGGAACAAGATCATTCTGTGTATGTATATTATACTTCACATATGTGAAATGATCAAGACAACTTTGAAATCAACTTATCTGTTTTATTCAAGATTTATTTCTACAATATTGTCTTCTAAGGGAATAGTTGTCCTGAATAAAGAATTTATTAATGATTATGAGTTTTTTTATCTCAAGGATACAATCATAAGGATTACAATTAGCTGGAACCCATGTAAAAAGTCTTGGGTGGAAGATAATGAAAGATTGTATGAGAAGTTTAATCCAATTAAGAATCCTTCGAGACCTAAGAGCAAATATGACCCTAGTTTGGAACCTGATGAAGTTGATGAATATTAATATGAAGAGGTAGAATATTCATTGGATGCTCCTAAGAAAGGAACTATCTTAGACAAAGAATAAAGTGGCCTACCAGTTCTATAAGAAGTAGTGGAAAAAGGTGTACCTACAGCTAAAATAAGTGTTGATATAATGAAAGATCCTGCAATTGAAAAAGAGACTACTTTTTAATAAGAGCATGTTATAGTAGAAGAACCTGTTATTGAGGAAGAGGTTGTTGTTGGGGAATAATCATAAGAACAAGCTGAACCTAACTTATCTTATCTGCTGAAGAAAGAATGGAACAAGATTTTTAGCTAGCTAGAAAAGAGATGGGTGAGCCTGATAGTGTTGAGAATTTTGGAATGGTTCAAGAGATTGAGTATCTTAGTCCCAGAATATTTTCACCTATTGAGGGGAAGTATCACCCTAGTTTATAAAGTGTTCAAGTTCCCAATAATGTTAACCAAAGCTCTATAGATACATAGTATAGGTTTCCCAGTTATTTTGATGTGGATAATACCCAAGAGGCCTCAGTAAAAGACATCGATATTTCCACTGTGTTTTAATTGAAACCAATATCTACTGTAGAATTAACCTCTACTAAAAAGCCTAAACTTTTTTCATTTATTGTTCCTAAATCTACTCAATAATATTATGATTATGTGAGTTAAAGTGATCTGAAAATTTTTAGAGACACTTTGTTATCTGGATTTGAAAAAATCATAAAGTCACAACCTACCCTAGTGACTAATCACAGTGAGCAAGATGCTTCCCTACTGTTAAAGAAAATAATATGGAAGATTCAACCAAATATGTTTCATTAAATTCAGGAAGTTATAATTGAAAACAAAAGGTTGAGTGATCTAGTGAAGTCTCTCAAAACTATGGTTAAAGATATGTAGAAAGTTGTACAAACTAGTCAAGCTCCTCTTGATCATCCTTTTGAGGAAGTTACTGATCAAATCCCACATAGGGTTGTATCTCTGATTCAACCAAGACTATTTAATATATCTAAAATAGTTGTTGAGAGCAACACCAAGATAGTTAGTGAGATACTTGTGCTAGTGGTTAGACTTAATAAGCAGACTGATGAGTATAAGGGATGTTTATAAAAGGTTCTAAATCAACTTAAGTCTCTCACATCTACTATTATAGCTTCAAATGCCTCTAGATAGCCATATCATCCTATGGATAGAGAACTTATCATAATAGTTGTTAAAGAATAACTTCAGTCAGTATTAAGTGGTATTGATAAGGAAGGTTTTTCTGCTGTCATCAAGAATAGTGATTGTGTGCTTGGTTTGGTAAGGATACATTCAAATATTGTCAATGATGATCAAGAAGAAATCTCTAAGAAAGTTTACTTCTACTTCAACAGAATTTATTCTAAGCATGATCTGACCAATCACTTCAAGTGTCTTGTAGAGAATTTGAAAATTCCTCCTATCACTCAAGACTTCAAGACTCAAGTTCAGAAGTCGAAAGACTTCACTCCTCTATTGGACATGTTTTTGGAGAAAAATGATGACTTTGAGAAGTCTATATAGTATGGTGGTGAGATCATCACTAATTTCATTAAGTTATTGAATCCTTATCTACATGTGCAACATTCCATTGTATCTCCTACAGCTACCCCTTTGCGGCCTGGTTCAATCACTTCATCCTCTACTACCTCTATTCCTACTACCTTGTTTGTATCTCAGGCTCTGAGCCAGATCAGAACTATTATTATTGAACAACCATTGCCTCTATCTTCAACCAAACCAACTCTAGCACCTTCTATTTTTGAAGGATTGCCTCTTCATTATCTCTCAGTTTGACCTATCCCTTCTCCAACCTCTACCACTTCTCCTGTTGATATATCTACCGAGGGAAAAGAGAAGACTGAGGGTGTTGAACAGAAGTAAAGGATGTATTTTGAAAGGGATTTATTTTATTTTTTCTCATGATTGTAATGACCTTTATCTTTCTATCTAATACAATGTGCAATATTGTTGTTTATTTTCTTAATTTCCTTCATTAAGTGTTTATTTTATTTTTCTTATTATCTTTTTGAAAATCCCAAAAGGGAGAGAAATAAGAAAAGGCATTTATGAAAAAATAATCTTCTTGGGATAAGAATAAATTTTTTATACAGCTTATCGCATATTATCACATATATGCTCAATATCTTTTCATTATTAAAATATATGGCTTATAAATTTTATGATTTGTGATCATCAAAATGGGGGAGATTGTTGGACTCCTCGTGTTTTAATGCTCACAAATCATGATTAACATATTACAAATCATTTGTAACCTATCATAAATCATGTTTGGAGATTGTTGGTTTCCTTATGATTTTAATGCTTACAACTCATGGTTTAAACTCTCACAGGATCCTGATTCAGAATCTCACAAATCAAGTTTGAATCTTGTAAACTATGTTTAATCTTGTTATATTATGTTTCAGTACAGTTATGATTAATCTTAATACATTTTGTGAATATTACTTCTTAAGAGAGTATATAGATATTTGGCTATGTCTGAGAAATTGTAAGTTTACCACCGATTCCAGATTTTGGAAAAGTCCCTGACACCTTAACCCTGACACCGTAACCCAGACACCGTGACTCAGACACCGTAACCAGTTCTAGATTTTTACAAAGGACATGACAACATTTCCTTTCTAACATTTCCAAGACCCCATTTCCTATTTTAGCAAAGGACTAGACATGGTGACTGTGCTATCAGTTTCAAATCTCACAAAGGATCTACTACCGCAATCTTACTACCATTACCACATGTTACCAATTTCATATTTTCACAAAGAACCATACATTGCATATGTGTTTCCGGTTCCAGATCTCAATGAAAATATGGAACCATGACTATCTCACTATGACTGCCTCACCGCTCAATGGAAAAGGAGAAGACACTATTTCCAGTGACACTGTTTCAAGATAAATTGTGACATCATTCCATACTTAACCATTTTTTTATCATTTTTCAATTAAATTTAAAAGTTATTTATAATGGTCATATTTGATTCATTTAATGACACTGACATAATTAATGATCTTTTGTAGACATGTCACTTGACAATACAAAGTACGAGGAGTAGAAATCGTGCTTCTTGTCAGCTCCAACACAAGACCCCAGAATTAAAAGAAAAGCATGTGCTGGAGTAAGAAGGAGAAGAGTTCGAGAAGTTGAATGCATGCGAAAAATGGGAGAACACATATACTGAAGAACAAATGATGAACTCTAGATCCCTGGTGGCTAAAATATTGTATATCAAAACCTCAAACATCCTTGCAGCAGAAACTCTAAGAATAACATGAGATGCAAAGCACATATCATCGAACTGGAAACCAGAACACAAGACTCGCGATACTCTATTTCCACAATAGGACTCAAAAATCATATCTGTTACCTCCTACAAGTCCCGAGCTGTATAGAACAACACTCAAATAATTTCTAATCCTTTCTCATTATACTTGATCTATTGTGTACTGTTTTTATTACCTTTATAGTAGTGTGTTTCTGTATTAAAACCCACTATATCTCATGCATTAAACTAGAGGATACAAGATATACTCACTCAAACAACTTTTTACACATTGTTTCACCCACATATAACTATGGAATATGTTATGTGTGACCTGGTTGTTTGTTTTCCCATATAGAACAATGGAAGAGGTCTTGTGACCTGGAAATTCCTATGTACTATTGTTAACCCCAATCCAGGGTGTGGATTAAAATATTTATATATTTCTTGGTGGTAGGTGATCACCAAGTGGAGTGGATTAGGTCTTGTCTTGAGACTGAACCAATTGTTTTATCCACTGTGTATTTCAATTTATCTTTTCTCTATTTTAAATTATATTTCAGAAAACTAAATTTTACTTTGATAGTTAGTCTTGGATAGTAGTTATAACTATTTTCCCTTATTATAATAGTTTCAAAAGTTATAGTAATATCTCATATTGATATTACTGAAAATTAATCAATCTTCTGAGAATCTATTTGAATAGTCAAACTATTATAATTTTATTACCTTGATTAACTTGCATGTTTTATTTTAATTGGGTGAATCCTTTTTAAATAAACTTTTTAAAATAATTTTTTATAGGAACTCAATTCACCCCCCTCTTGAGTGTCCTACTCGGACCAACATATTTTTTATAATCAATGGAAACTCATTTAAATAGATATCATAAGTAGTTGTAAGAACCCGAATCTTCTTTTTAGGTGTGTCTTTCTTTTCTGGTTGTTTTTTAGAAAAAGAGGAAGGTATGTCTTTCTTTTCTGGTTGCTTTTTAGAAAAAGAGGAGTTTTTTGGAAATTTCAGGAGTACACGTCGTGTAATTATAAGTACACGTTGTGTACTTGGTTGCCGCAGGTAGTCGTGTTCTAGCCGTGTAACGGCCGAACACATGGCTGTGTGGGGTGACATAGAGATCGTCTAAAGTGAAGGATAGTTAAAAGAAAGTATATGTCATGTACCTTTGAAGAACACACTGTCTACTTTCTTTTTATTTCATTAAATGGACAGTGGTCGCGTCTAATCAATAGAACACCCTTATTCTCAATTTGTCTCATCTAGGATCAAATGAGACTATAGATTCTTCTCAGAGCCCCCAACTCATTATCTGTTCTCTAAATCGACCGTCGTTGATTGTGTTGGAATCGCCACGATAATCTCTTCCTTCTTCTAAAGCCTCGTTTCCAGATTTCTCCTCTTTCTTGAGATATCTTTAGTTGAAGGTTTTTAGAATTTTTGTAGATCTACGAAATTCTAGGGTGATTCAAGGCCTGAGGTTCACGTATATCGATCATACAACGCCAAGGTAGGTGGTTTGTGCCTTTGTGTGGTTATTCTTTGAATTATATGTGCAAAATTTCCCAATACCCTAGTTTGGGGTATTTCACGTTTAGGGATGTTAACCCTGTTAATGCTTACTATGCTTTGTTTGCTTGAGTAGGGATATTGGATTGTGAATAGGGTTTAGTTTCCATGCTATGGATGTGTTTTCTCATGCTTGTTTGATTTTGACCGTTTGGTCTAGCTTTGCCAGTTAGGCTATTTGTTTCCATTCCTAGCATTGTTAGGATAGAGTGATTATTTATCTGATATGTTGTGTTATGCCTTATAGCTAATTAGTCAAGTAGTACTTTGAGGTTTACTTTGGCTGCTAATTATCATTTGTGTGTGATTAATTTACACGGGGCTGCGAAAACCTGGTGTAGTGAGACCATAGGGGAAATTGATGTTGAGGGATTTCCCAGAGTGTCTATTATAATTATGACATTGCGAGACCATAGGGGGGATTGACATTTATTTCTCCCTCCGAGTGTCTATAGATATGTTACGAGACCACAGGAGGAATTGACGTTGAGTGCTTCCTTAGAGTGTCTGTAGTTTACCGTTAAAAGGCTATAAGGGGAATTTATGGTGAGTGCTTCCTTAGAGAGTCTTTGATTTACACAAGACCAAATGGAGAATTGACAGTGAGTGCTTCCTCAGAGATTATTTTGTTATATCCTTGTAAATTGAACCAGAGGGGTTAAGCTGTGAGAACCACCTAAAGGGTTTCTTGTATTTCTATTTGGTTGATTAAATTGTTAAATGTAAATGATGTAATTGAAACTATAGGACTGTTTACTTTTGAGTAATTCCTTCTTTATTGCTTCATTTTACTTATTTCCTGCTATATATATGTTCACTAACTGTTAGGAATATATCCTTGGGTGGTTGCCTACTGGGATTCATCTCACACCCTATTTGGGTCATGATTTTGGGGCTAAACAAATTATATTACTGCAGTTATAGATAAGGGAAAGTGCCCTTCTACTTCAGGTACTTGATTGTTGTGGAGCTTGAGAACATGGTACCAAGCTGAGGCTTGCAATTCTGAGGAGTTGTTTACTTGTTTTACTTGTACTTTTCTTTAGTACTATATTCCAGCATTGTGACTTGTTTGGATGCTTTCCTAGATACACATATCATGCATCATTATTGAGATATATATATATATGTGTGTGTGTGTGTGTGTGTGTGTGTGTGTGTGTGTGTGTGTGTGTGTGTGTCTATGTTGTAGTTGTTTATTCAATTTTAGTCTTCTGTTTTTTACTGTTGTATGGTATTATTATTGTTTCTGTTATTGTTATTTGTTTACTTCCGTGTTTTACTCTGCCAATGAGGGAATAGTTTCCCCACTATCACACCCAAGGCCCTTGCTGCTAGTCAGCAGCCTCTGGTGTTTAGGGAAATGCGCTTAAGGCCATGTGGCCAACCGGGTACAGGGTACCTTTAGGTGGCACCCGAAACTGGGATGTTACAATAGTGCACCAGTAGTGCATATGGAATCATTCTTTCATTCATGCCTCTTCATTATGTTCTTCTTCTAGGTGGTAGAAGATTTTTTTTGTATTCAAATTCATCACATGATGTTTAATTCTTCCAACATGATATTTATCTCTTGTATTTAATGCTTGTGGTTGAATTAAATGTGAAGTAATGACTGAAAATATCAAAAAGGGTTCCACACGGTGTCAATACATAAAAATATATCATGTTAGGAAAGGACATACCATGTTTTGGTTCCATGAAACCCTCTCCAATGAACATGTTGAAGATCCTTCATTATCACATTGTGTAATATGTCAGGTAGATCTAGTTCTTTTCAAAATGGATAATGTACCTCGCAATGGGTGTTACAACCATTTTTTCCTATAAATTTTACATTTTTTATATACATATGAAACCAAGTTTATGGTCAGATTTAAATCTTTATCAATGTGTGTTTGGAATTCACTTATGAGTCACACTCATCTTTTTCCATGGAACATAGCACCCATTTAAATCCAAAAAATAATAAATTCTTAGCTTGAATATCTTTGTCAAATTTTCACCAAGTCCATGACCTTTACATTTCCCTATAGACATGGAAATGACTTATATTTATTGGTATTTGATCCCTCAAAACTAAGTAAATGACTTGTACATATCAATGTGGTCTATAAGATTTAATTTTACATACCACTGAACTTTCTTTTACACATCCTTGAAATTATAAAAATTATTAAGTGTGATTCAGAATAAATCTTATATAAGATATGTTTACTCCTATGTATTCACTATACTTTTCTAATATTTTAGTTAGGGTTAGAATGAGTCTTTTGTAGTGGAAAATGACTTTTTCATATCTAATATAAGATTCCCTTGTAGCTTTTCTCAATGGTTGTTCCATTTAATTTTATGTATCATTAAGTTTACTATTGTGTATTCACGTAAGAGTATTAATTCGAAAATTTTACACTTTTCATCTCAAGACATTAGTATATTGACTCTTATACATGTACTAGGGTTACTTTTTTATATTCAAGAACTTTTCTAGATTTCTTTTCAACTTCAAAAATGACCCTTATGCTTGGAAACACTTTTCCACTTTCTACTTCCTTTAGCAATATCACCTGCTACCATCAATATACCATCATTTAAAGCATGTACATGGAAAATATTAACATAAAAATAATTAAACCATAGATAATAAAAAATTAAACTAGTTATAAAATAAAGTCCAAATTATTCCTATAAACTAAAAAAT
The DNA here is from genome assembly GCA_963277665.1 of Viscum album. Classification (NCBI taxonomy): domain Eukaryota; kingdom Viridiplantae; phylum Streptophyta; class Magnoliopsida; order Santalales; family Viscaceae; genus Viscum; species Viscum album. Next base: position 119,268,760 of record OY728135.1, read on the forward strand.
TGATAATTAACATAAAATGAAAAAATAAAGGGAATAAATTAATAAATTAAAAAGTGAGAACAATGAAAACATTGGACCTATCAATTCCCACACACTTAAACATTTCACTCCTAGGTAATATTCTAATAATAATGTGAAAATATATTCCCCATTGCACATTTATCCAAACTATTCAATCTAAACACCCAAATAAATATCAGGCTTCCTATATAGATTTAAACTTCCTTAATTCTCACGGCTCATAAAAATACATTCAATTTCTTGTTAATCCTTATATTTATTTTGTAATTGCCTCCTTGGAAATATATCTCACATTACTCAAGGACTTTAAAATGGATATTTTCTCATTCTCAAGAGAATTCATTATTTTCATAGGATTGCTTCCTTCTGAGTATCTACACTTCACATAATCACAAAAGTGTTTTAATCATGAGAATTTTTCTGGGTTATTATATGGATAAGGGTTAGTATGTTTTAAATAATTAAAGTAATAAGGAATAATGAGGAATGTTGGATATAATATAAATTATAATACATGATAATAGTTTACACTCAATAATGTATCCTCACTCATATCCTCCTTATAAATATTGATCTACAAATACCTTTTGATTCACTAGTGTAGTCCATACTTTAATAATTTCACCAACAATATTTTTTTCTTTTCTTATCTTCACTTTAAAGCTGAAGAAATGTTTGTTTGTTTTTAGATATCGAAAATTATCCACATTTAGGTATTTTGACTAATATTTGGATTTCAAATGTTGTGTGAACTCCCTTTCGCAGCTTTAAAGAACATTTTTCCTTTCTTCCATATTTCGAGACTTAATTTTCCTCCCCAAAATAGTACAATGTGTAATGATATAACTCGTAAAAAAACCATATCCATCCCCCACATTTGAGTTTAACCATAATCATGCATTAACTTCTAGAGATAGTTGGAAAGTGATTAATTTATTATAATGTGAATAAGTCTATTACTGTATTATAGGGGATTAAAAAATGTTCAGATGTAAGGACATTAAAAAATAGAATCTATATGTTAAATGGACTTTACAATGGTGCCTCGGTCATATTTGATAATGTTCATGAACTCAAAAAAAAATTGAAAAAGAGAAAAAGAGAAAGATCTATATCTCACAACATTCCCTGAGACTCATTAGAAACATCGAAATGTAAATAAGGTTTTAAATATATTTAGAAACCTCTCAGGTTGGGAAAGAATAAACATAGGACAACACCACTACACATGAGTTTCATATTTGATAAAAAATCATTAAATGAACAGATTGGAAGTCAAGAAATAAAATCCATTATAGCCATCATCTAAAACATTATAAACTAAAATAAATTAGTTTCTAAAAATACCAAGATGTTCTGAATTTTCTCTAATATTTTGAGAATCTCAAGGTGTCCTAAAAAAATAAAAAAAACTAGAAAATAAAAAAAAACATGAAGACCTAAACATATTGGTACCAACTCCCCCACATATAGATTGGTACCACCTACTTTTTTCTTCAAAATTGAACATTGTAGTTTTACACACAAACATTTAATTGGGTAGTGGTATCATTGATTTATTCTTTTATATTTTTTCCACTATAAACCTACAAGTAAAAGTAGATAACATGAAAATTTTATAAAAATTAAAATAAAAAATAAATAGAGAGAAAATGGATAAATCTTGGTTTTAACCCCCTAATTAGGTACTAGGGTTTTACAACCCCTAACATAGAAATTCCATCTATTATCCAAAATCTAACGGTGGGTGGGGTTTCCTTGACATAAACCACCACATGTATATTATTTTAGTGTTCATAATTTTGAATTGGTAGTAAAGTAATTTATGGATAGAGTAGTAAAAATCCATACAAATAACTGTAAGGTACAACTTTCATGGTGGGGTAGGAGAAAATATGAGTCATCTTCTACTTTGATTACTTCTTTTGTAACCATGTCTTCAATATTCAGGGCTTGCACCATTTGTGCTACATTTAAATATTCAAGAGGGAATCAATGAAAATTACACATTGAATGATATTAAAATAGGAAGAATTAATATTAAATTCTTCCCCCTCAAAGTGGCGTGCTTGTAATTCAGTTTCTTTAAGAAAAGCCATTGGGTACTCTTCATTCACCCCCTATAATAAATGTTTAATGGGTTTAGAAAGATTCAGGTGTACCTTATCATATGAATCTTATTATTTATATCTATCTTAAAATGAAATCTATGAATTGATTAAATATGAAAAGTATAAATGATGGGATTCAATGTGTAATTTAGTTTCAAAAAAATAGTTAAAAATGAGTTCAATAAAAGATTATCTCCATGTATTGGATCGACTATCAATTAGTCTTATTTGGAAAGTGCCTCTTGGAGTTAGTTTGTTTTGAATTGAGATAGGTAGTCAATATATGCCAATATCCATTCAAATTCCACAACATGGGTGGTGTATTCTTCCAAATCTAGAGAAATATAGAGCGGTGCAGACTCTTCCTCTTCAAAGATAGGAGACTCATGTTACAACGTACCTTTTAAAAACTAATAGTAGTTTAGATCTAAAAAATATTGATCTCACACATGTATATCAGTATGAATGTGTTATTTAGGATGTTCCTCTAGAAATGGATGAGAAAGTTTTGATATTTGATCTTTAAGTAGTTTTTTCTTAGCCTCCTTAGGATTTTCACTTTAAAAATTTAGGGAGAAAATTTATCCCTCCACTTGTTATGCTTCTTGTTTCTCCAGTTATTATTTATTATTTATAAGGAGATATTTGACTATCAAATTCATTTAGTTCCTCGCCTAATATATTTATTCCCTAATATTTGTTAACTGAGATTATCTTACATCCTAAATTTCTTCCTCTTGTTACAATTGAGAGTATTGGATAATCCATGTATAATAATATAAAGTGGAATACATCATGGATAGATTTTTAATATTTTTATGAAAATAGGTAAACTAATTACAATGTTGAAAGGAATATATAGAGATTGACTAGCATGGATCCTCATAAATGATTCTCGATTTTTGACACACTCATCATAAGGTGTGTAAAAATAATATTTATTTTCCTACTGTAGAATAGTGGATGACCATGGTCATCTCTTTTGAGGAGCCTTTGTATGCCTAGTCAATCACTATATTATATTTTTGGTATTTTATATTTTATGAAAGTAATAAAACATGGGGATTTGAAGATTATAATTCAATTAACATAAAAGTAAACATGCAATGAAAATGAAAATAGAATGAATAATGCCATAATAATGAAGATACTTCTATGGGAATTACCCAGAGTGAACCTTTATTATAATTTTTTAGTTTCAAGCCTAGCTAATGAACACAGTCCATCATAGGTGTGGTTATCCTCTTCTACTCTGGTTGTGAATATATTTCCTACGTAACAATCTCCAATCATACTGCACATCCATATCCTCCTTGGTTAAGAAGTTAAAGGGATCCTCAATCAAGAGAATCCTAACTCACCTCTGAGCTAGAAATTACACAAATTTGGTGCTAAATCATAAAATTTCCAATGTATTCCCTCATGATAATGGAAGGGTGGTAAAATAGTGTAGAAGAAGAAGTTAAACCTAAGACAATCATAGTGATGATGCAATTTCACATTTCCCCACTACTGGTTATCCTCATAAAAACCTAAAAAAAGATAGAAACAATTAAATATAAATGAATTGGGACTTAGGTTCAATAATGTATTTATCCCTTGGGAGATCCCTCAAGTTATTTCTCCACCATCGTGAAGATAAGTGATCACAATGAGATGGTATAAGGAAAATTATGGTAGAGAGAGAAAGAAACAACAAATACTCTTATTAAAACATGTAGAATGAGAATTATAAAATGAAAAAAAATAGGAAACCCTAATATACTCACAAGTTTGAAGTCCAAGTTGTGAAATAAAACTATAAGGGAAATAATGAGAAGAAGAATAAGACTCTGTTATCATCAAGGGAAACTCGTTTAAATAGATATCATTGGTAATACTCTAGTGGTGCATGGGGAATCATTCTCTTGTGCATGCATCTTCTTTATACTCTTCTTCCAAGTGGAAGAAGATTATCTTCCTTCCTATTTAAACTCATCCCATGATGTTTAATTCTCCATATGTCAACTTTCTCCCATGTATTTAATACATTCAGCTGAATGAAATAAGAATGAATAGATGAAAATATCAAGAAGGATACCACATAGTATCAATAATTCAAAACATATAATGTCATAGAGGGAATGGTCATGTTGTGGTTCCATGCAACCCTATCTAGAAACTATGCCAAAGATCCTTCTTTGCCACAACATGTAATATGTCGAGTAGGTCTAGTGATTCTCAAAACGACCTATGTAGCTAATAGTCATAATATGGCTGTTTGGCACTGTAGCAGCCGGGAATATGCCCCCGTTTGGGCCTTCGAGCCACTGATTTGGTCCCTGAGTCCTGTAAGGCCTTCGGGCCACTCAGGCCTTCGGGTCAGTAAGGCCTTTGTGCCACCTCAAGGCCTTCGGGCCACCTTAGTGTAGATGCAAACAAGACAACCTACAAGGAACAAACTCTACAAGGAGGATGAGCAATGAGCTTTCACCACAGCAGAAGCTAAACGGATTGCAAGAATGAGAGGGTATGACACCTGCCATCGGGACAAGCCTGTGCATGCACGAGAATGCCTAGCTGAACAGCCATGCGAAGGTGGAGAGCTGATTTCACAATGAAGATGCTGGGGAGGAGCAGTTCCAAGTAGTTAGTATGGGTTGTATGTAATGTTTAAAGTCTATGGGTAATGAATTCCTCTAAGGCCTATGGGCCATGTAATTCCTACGCCTACGGGCCTTGTAAGGGTTCCACCTCACCCCTTGAAAGGTGGATTATCAAAATCAATAAAAAATGAAGGTCTTCGGGCCATTGGAGTATAAGACATAGCCATCTTCTTCCTTCATGTAATTATCCTTATTTCAACCTAGTAAAGTATAAATTCTTAACTCAAATAGCTTAGTTGAATTTTCACTAGGTTTTCAACCTTAAAGTTTCCCTCTGGCCATGGAAATGACTCATATGCATTGGAATTTGGTCCTTCATGGCCAAGTAAACGACTCATACGTATCATTGTGGGCCACAAGCTTTACTTTTATGTACCACCAAAATTACTTTTATGTATCCTCAAACTTCTCTAAATTCCCAAGTGTAATTCAAATGACACTTATATAAGATATTCTTACTCTTATATATTCAAAATCATTTTTTATTTCTCAGTATAAAGTTTGAATGATTCTTACATAGTGAAAAAACAACTCTTACATATCCAACGTAAGAGTCCTTTGAAACTTTTTTCAGCGGGTGTGCCATTTAATTTTATGTATCATTAAAATTACTCCATATTCACGTAATAGTATTTTACATTGAAAAAAAAAAAAAGGATGGAGATGAGGGTTCGGGCTGGCCTCTCCGATGGCACCGCAGGCTAGGGTTTCGCTCCACCCACGATGGTTCCTCACTTCCTCATACACACTCTGGTGTCGCGCTCTTCAGATGGGGATAAGGCAACTAAGTGTGCGGTCTCGTTGAATGATGCAGCGGTTTCGTCCGATCGTGATTTTTCCGAGAGGAGCAGATCTCAGCGAACAGAGGACAGGGCTTGGGCAACGAAGCGCGCGGTCTCGGCTACGACTGATGCGGATTCGTCAGAGCGTGATTCATCCGAGATACGTGGATCTCAGTGAACGGATGATGGGGGCCTCGATCTGTTGAAGGGGTTGCGCCCCATTCGATTTTAGGGATAGCAGGGGGAGGTTCGCACGAACCTATCATAGAGATCCGAACGATCCATGGTGCTCCGAATGAAGGAACCTTTGTTAATCATTCTTTTTCTACCTTCAAAGGAGTGCTTGAATATTCCATTTGAAGAAAAGGGAGTATTGCGCACATCAATACCGACCCAACATGGTTTTAAAGCGGCTCAAAATGAGTGAGTTCTCAATCATTGCTCATTTATTCTGCCTAAAGATCTCATCCTCTGAAAATTGATGAACTCATGGAGTGAATTTCGTTTATTTGGGGTTTTCCATCTTGGAAGAAGTGTGTCTCGCTTGGAAGAAGTGTGTCTCGCTTGGAAGAATTGAAATTTTAAGCATGGGGCTTTAGTTCATATTGCTCAAATCTAGGATTATTCATTTTCGTGAATGAGATAAAAAATTCAATCACTTTGAGGTTGGTGATACCACTACTCAAATTTGGGTACGAGTTTATGACTTAAATTGGATACTTTGACATCCCAAAATATTATTTGATATTGCTCTGTCCATCGGTATCCCAATTAAAATTGATAAGGAAATAGAACTTACTCGTTTTGGTCACTTCACCATGTTCTTGGTTGATGTTGAACTGGGATCAACTCTTGTTGACAAGGTAATTCTTGCAACTGACGATGATATTATTGAGCTAAAGATCATTTATGAAAAAATGCTTAAATTCTGTAAGGAAAGAAATGTTATTGGTCATGAATCATCTACCTATAGGCGATATATAGTTTGAATCTTATGCAATTTGTGTGGACCATGATGTCACCAAGTGCCTCAAAAAGAGCAAAGTTGCACCTGCTCGGAAAGCTGATGTTCTTCCTCATTTGCAGCATGAGGATAGCAAAGATCCTTAAAGAGTGATGATGGACTGGGAATTACTACTGACAATGTTGAGCAATAGAAAGAGGCGTAGGGTGTTGTTCCGGGGATGCAACCATGTCATTAGTAGATGAGAAGGGTGACCATCCAAGTGTCCGTGCCTCCACCTTAGGGAACAAGATGAAATCTTGGGCTGCCATCTTTTTTGAAGAGGTGAATGTTCACATCGATGATACTTATAACCCAGGAAAATGTGATATATTGAAAAAAACTCAATCTTGTTCGACTCCTGAAATGATAGGTGGTGTCTCAATGGCCAAACAAGTGAGTGAGGAAGAAACCCAACTAGAGGTGGATCACCAGCTTTCATAGGAAAGGATGGGTGCTTTAGGCAACCGAAAGGGTAAGCAAATCTTAGAATCTGACTCTTCAGTCATTTCTAAATATTTCCATGTCTCTTCAAAGCCTTTTGTGGATAATGAAGGATTTCAGCTTGTCTCCTACAAAAAGACAAAGCCTCTAGTTTCCACTCCAATGGTGGTTGAACAATCGATTACAGGTAACTCTACTTTATTTGAGCATATTATTGATGGTACCATTGAGATGTAGGATTCAATTCTGCTCTCCCTTGATGAGAAGTACCAACAGACTATGGATCCAGCTGAAGCAATGGATGTAGAGGGGACGATGACGTTGGTGATAGGAGATGCCTCTCCTGACAAAAGAGAGGAACACCAAGAGTATAGCTCTGATTCAGAAAGCACTGATGCTGAGATGCTCTACAAAAGGCTTCATTCTATTCCTTCAAGTGGGTGGTGATCGAGAGGTCAGGGGCGCAGTTGTGGAAGGGCCAACTGGAATTCACTTAGAGAAGAATAAAGGAGTCTAAGTGCACGATTGTTGAAAAAGATAAGTAAATAGTTTCTGCTTCTGGTTTTTCCTTGTTTTCTTGTACTCTTCTTGGTTCCTTTTTTTTTTTACTTTCTTTCAGTAAAAGAGGCTTAGCCTCCACCTTTCAAAAAAAAAGTCTTTTACTTTGGATATTACACACTTCACATGTTAGGATTTAATAAATTGACTCTTACACATGGCTGAGGGTGACATTTATGTATGCAAGCCCTTTTTTAGATTTCTTCTTAGCTTTAAAAACGAACCTTATGCATGGAAACACTTTTCCAATTTCTTATTCCTTTAGACAAATCACTTGATACCATATAAAAACCATCATTTATATTATGGCAATGGAAAATAACAACATATTAATAATTAAAGATCTAAAAATCATAAATTAATCCATTTATATAATAAAATCCAAATTATTCCTATAAACTAAAAAAGTGATAGCTACCCAAAAATGATAAAATAGTGGGGATTAAATCAATAAATTACAAAGATAAAATAATGAAAATATTGGATCTGTAAATTCCCCTACACATAAACATTTCAAACTTATGAAATCATCTAATATTAGGGTCAAAAAAGATTCCTAAGGTATATTCAGCAACATTATTCAATTTAAACACCCAAAGAAATATTATGCTTTCTATATAGATTTAAACTTCAAAACTATTCACTTCTCATAAAAATTCATTCAATATCCTACTAATCCTCATGTTTATTTTTTTACTTACCTCCCTAGAAATATATCATTCTTCATTGAATGGTTTTAAAATGGATCTTTCCTCTATCAAGAGTATGTAAGATTTCTATAATCCCATTGCCTTCCTAGTATCTCCACTTCACATATTCACAAAAGTATGTCAATAATAAGGACTTTTCAGGGTTGTTTTGTAGATAAGGATTAACATATTTTATATGTTAAAAGTTTAGAGATAGAATGAGGAGGGTTGACTCTCATATAAAGTACAAGGAATGATAATAATTTACACTCAAAAACATATCTGTAGAGACCCGAAGCTTGACGTACATGGACATTACATTACTTTTGCGGAATACTTAATACATAACAAAAACAGACACACAAGGACCGTAATAGTTTAGTGTCTTTGGAAACTCGGAATATAAACTTCTAATCATGTTGAAATATCTTCAACAGCTCCCATAACGATCTTCCCCTTTTTGTTTCCTTACCTAAAACCTTTCTTTATTTCTTTGGGCAAATAAAACATAAAAAGGGTGAGTCCAAATGCTCAGTAAGAGCAAACATAGATAACATAAAACAATCCATAAACATTTGGAAGCAAAAACTTGAACATGAAATTTAAACATCAAAATCTTGAGCAAAGACATAAATCGTGGAAGTACGTAAGGCATATATCATAATTGAACATCAACCATGATAAAATATAATGGGAATAAAACATGTAATTGTGGAAACCATTCAGCACATGTCATGATTTCCATAGTAGCCAAGACATTGCTGCCAAGACCATCTTAGTGGACAAAGTTCCTTTCTGAATCGAGTTCACTCCTCGTTTCAGTCTTGTAACACTGAACCGGATTAACTTACCGTTTCAGCCATGTTTATCTCATGAGATATAAATCTTTACCCAATGCATTGGAGGAAGATATAGGTCCCACCCATCTCATAATGAAATCATTCTTACTTGTGCCACAAAATAAACATACATCATTCATAATAACACAACAAATAAAATGGGGTTCATAAACATCATCCCATCATCACATAATCCATATAAAAGAAATGGATATCATTTCATAATCAGAAAAGTGAAACCATGTAAATCATAGAGACATTATACATGAAACATATACATATGAAATAATGTCATCTTAGATGGAAAATGGTTTTGATAAAACACTTGAAATGAATTTTTGAGGAAAATATCATTTCTTATTCAAAATCATTTTCTTTTCACAAAATGTCATTAAATTTTAAAAGAATAGGATTTTGTTGAAAATAGTCATGAAATCTTTTGGAGGAAGTTTCATGAAAATAAGGCTTTATAAAACCGTAAAAATCCGTTCACGCCGTATAAGTTAAAAATAACATTCTCATCGTACTTTTGTCGGAAAAGTCAAAAAAGTACCTCGTAACGTAAATAAAAGAAAGATTCCTTACATACCATGTAGTAAAAGTCAAAATGGGTAAAAAGGACTTTAAACATACATGAAAACACTTTTATAAAACATGGACATGATAGAAATAGCCCCAGTAAATACTTACGAATAAGCAATCTCGGATAAAAATGAGATTTGCAAAATTATCCCTTACCTTATGTCTGATATGCTTCGTATGTATCCGAACCTCCTGTATAACGATTTAAATAATGTCATTGACTTATTACAGAATCATATTCATTGTTATGATATCATATATGGTTCACTTATGACTTTATATTACCCGTTTTTTTGTAAATTCCATGTTAAAGAGCGTTTTGGGTAAAATCGTTTCATTCGTCGTCCGTGTTTTGACTTGTAATTATTCATATGATTAATTAGACCATGATTACTTAATTCTAGAATATAAAACATGATTTATATATAATATATATTCAGAATATACATATATATAATAGATCGATAAATGGAAAGAAATACACCGTTAATGGAGACGGTAGGCCGTACGTACGCATGAACGCTGTTTTCGTTTCCTTATTGAATTGAATGAAATTAAATAGATGACATACATATACACACACATAAATCCAGTATCATTATTATGTCATATATTTCATGATTACTTATTATATATACTTTATAATCATTCATGAATGGTTAACATGGAGAATGAATCTCATCGCGTCGTGGAGACGGTAGTCCGTATGTACGCAGAAGCGATGATATCATTCCCATGATCGTGGAATTGTGTTGGAGTGTATGTATACTATTTTAGAATCAATATCACTTTACAATAATCATATATAGTTATTATTTACACCATTATACCCATCCAAGTAAGGTGGTGGTGGAAAATAGATTACACCACGGCGTGGAGACGGTATTCCGTACGTACGCACGCGCGGTGATTTCGTTTTCCGTAGGATGGATAAATGGTGAAATAGAGTTGTTTCATACTTATAATAACATATCAGTATATGAGTGATACTGATGCTATTACTTCATAATGAAACAACTAAAGAAGAAGAAGTGGAAGAAGAAATAAAGTTGAAAGAATCGGTAACGGACATTACCTCTTCTTTGAAGCGCCTCTTTGAGACCTCCTCTTAGGGCACCAAAATTGGTCTTTGAAGAAGGCTAAGACCTCTAGGATGTTTCTAGGGAAGTGGAGAAGAGAATTTGGCAGGGGTTGACCGAGCTTGAAGGCTCAAAGTGGTGTGAGGAAGAGAGGGATGATGTGCCCTTTTATAAGGGAGGAGAGGAGCACTTTTGGAAATCTTAAAAATATTAATTTATAATAAATTTAACCCCACTTAAAAACCTCAAAAAATGACTCATATTCGAATATTAGATGAGACAGGGTTGTAATCTCATCAACCAATAAAATTTAGACATGTTAGGAAATTATTTTAAACATTATCAACTTGATTTATTCTTACTTAATCAATTTAATTTTATTTGTGGTAATAACATTCTAAATTTTAAATTATAAAAAAATTACTTATTTGTTGTGAATTGTCCATAATTGGATACTTTATAACATTTTAGACTATATGAATTTAAATTTATAATTTTTATATATTTTTGTGATTTTTAAACAATTTTATAATATGTTATTTTTATAAAATAACAATAGTGTCAATTTTGATACTATTCATTTATTTGAATTTAAATAAAACATATACATAAGATATGTTCAAACTAAAAGCTTTAATAGATTCATAAAAGGTCATATGTATCTAGAAAATTAGTGGAGAACATTAAATAGTTCATATAATATTTATTTTATTATTTTTAAAACCATTTATTTGGTTTATCTCTTAATAAAATAATTACTACAACATTTTTGTATAATTATTTAATATACTTATTTGTTGCAGGAAAATTAAAAATAAAATCCTATGATGAAGATAAATCTATTACCTTTCACAATAATACTTTTACTCGAATTTATCATTTTAAAATCACAATATTTAAATTGTTATATTTATTAAATTATGAAGGTGACAACTTTGGCATCATTTAAAATAAAATAATATAAGTGTCATAATCACTTTTATAAGACTCCAAACGGTTATATATTAGGTCATTGGATGATTAAGGTGTAGATATACACTACCAATAAGTTTTGGTCAGGTTTGTGGGCCTTTTAATGGGTATTATTATTTCAATAAAAACTATATTACTGATTTTTCACTTAATAAATAATTTCTGCATCATTAATGTATCACTATTAATGACAATTATTTAATCCCTAAAAATTCTAAATAAATTATCATGATGCATATAATTTTATTAGCTTTCTGGAGACTATTCATGTTCGGAGTTTTATGATGTTTATCACTAAATTAAATTTATTATACTTATAAGATTTAAGAGAGTGACATGTTGTCACTTTCTTTGGTTTTAATAATAATTAAATTATTTTCATGGCCAAAAGTCCATAAAATGAATCTAATCCGACCCTTAGATGATATGAGTATACTTTTAGCCATCTAATAGAATTTTGTCATGTGTTAGGGTAATTTTATAATATTATATTTACCCTTAATTACCCGATTTACCTTTAACTATGGTAAATAAAATTTACTGTAGTTACTATTCATAATTCCGAAAAATAAAAAGTAGCCTATTAACATAATTTGGACCCACTGATTCCAAATATGGAATCCATTTTTTCAAATTCAATACACAGAAGTTGCAGAAATTAAATTAAAATTAATCCCGTTGTCGAATGAAAACGAGTTTTTGATTAAAACATTGCAAAAGATTGAATTGATTTAACCTACGAATTCAATGTAAAATCAATGCTAATGACATACATTATATTAAATAGTAAAAATATATTCTATTTATACTTTAAAACCATTCAATATTATAATTTAACCACATAAGTTATTACGATGAAAAAAGTTGTTTTTAATTAAAATATAACGTGTTTTTACTATTCATTAAAATATGAAAGTTATCAGAAAAATATCAAAACTTTATGCAATGTAAATTTTTATATCCTGATTCAAAAGAAGAATTTTATTTTGTCAAATTGAACTTATAAACATGTCAACAACTAGATTTAAAGTGGGTGCGTCATCAAAACGCGGCAAAACTGCATTTTTTGAAAAATACTTATTTTACTCGAAAAATTTATTTTGTTCGTATACCATGTTCTAGAAAATGTGTAAGATGAATAATAATGTTATAAAATTCAAAATTTAGTTAATACTATTCATAACGGCTTGTTCATAATAATATTATAATAATATACCGTTGTTTAGTAAAACCCGGTATTGCGTACAACACACGCTATCGAGCAAGGTCGCGATTGCGTGTAATGAAAGCCAAGTTAGGGTTGCGTGTTGTGAAAGACTCCTTTGTTGTAGCGTACAACACAAGACATCAATAAAATTAAAAAGAATATTTTTCATAAAATCTCGGGGTGTTACATTCTACCCCCCTTAAAATGAATTTCGCCCTCGAAATTCATCGGGGTTATAAATGGTTTACTACTCGAAAGTTTCTTTAATAGAAACCCACATCATAAAAAGGAATACCAAAACCAATCTTTAAAAACTAAAGTATGAAACATAACGGTTACCCAAATTAACTAATCATTGAGTTTCCACATAGGAGAACATAGGTGAAAATATGGATATGGAAGAGAAACCTAACCATCATGTTCTGATGGAGAGTGGTAGAGAACATGGCTATGAAAAAGCCAACAATCACAAAACCATAGATTTGTGATGATCTAAGGTACCATCTGATTCATTGGATATAAGGGAACTAGGATAACATTTTTTGTTTTCAAGATCATTTCCCTAAAGTTGAAGAATTTGAATTAGAATAAATACTTACTTTATTTTGGTATAATCTCACCGTTGTTCGTGCCTTGAACAATTTCCACTTCATATCTTAAAGAAATGAAGTTGAATTTGTTATTCATGAAGTGTTAACAGATCATGTGATAGAATGATGGATCATTCCATCTGTCTCAAACATAAGGTTAGGAAAAGTTATATACATAAGTCCATCTATGGTGAGATTAATCGTATATGGTTCCTAAAATGGACTTATACTTCATATATCATACTGCTTAATATAATAAAACTGGTTTCTACTAAACAGGGACTTCCTGTAGGCTAGTGGTAGGCGATAAAAGCATGTCGCACTTCAGTTGTGGGTTCAATTCCCACATCCTTGTCCGACGCGACGGGTTATCGCCCATCCTACAGGTTTTCCTTTTTCTAAAACTACATTACTATAACATCCCATCAATAATATCGAAAAAAAAGTTCTATCCTTAAACAATACTAAATTATGTCCAACATAATCAATTCCAATCTTTAGGCTTATCTAAAATACTTCGGTCCAAGCTCATAGTATAAAGAAAACAATTACTAGAAAGGTTATCTACCAAGATTGTGAATACAAGCATTTATCCCACATATATCATAAGATATATCTTATTGGTTGCATTCCAAACACATGAATACCTTAGTCATATATTCTCTTGAAACATAAATTACCATAGAACCTTAGTGAAAACATGAATACTGTCAAAATGTAACTCTTTCCACATACCAAAATCCCAAAAAATCTATATAATCAAACCATAATATCACTTAGTCCTTATATCAGTCATGAGCTCATGAATACAATCAAACATCTCATTATCTTCTTATCCCTTCATTATGCGCGTATCATCTACTTTCCAAAAATATCTGAATAACCTTCCATGATTACCGGTACCATTTAACATATACTTTCATATACTTTAGGAAAAACAATAGTGTAACAATCCTTAGATGATTCTTTATTCCACAGTACCATACATTATTCTTTATAAACATACAATCATTCCACTAACTTCTTAAACCACTAGCTGAGCTTCATCATTTATTTCATCTCATATTTCATTTGTAGTCTCTTCATCATCATCCACATAAATACTACCCGTATGACCATGCTGATTCTCTTCATGAGATTTTCCCTTAGGGCATTGGTTTGCATAATGCCCATACATTCAACATTTAAAATATCTAATCATTGTTGATGTCGTAGCAATACCATTATCTTTGTCCATGGTGTTAACTGAACCTTTTCCTTTGCACTTATTAGCTTTGTGTCCTTCTTTTCCACACCCAAAGCATCTTCCAGTTCCTTTGAAACAATCTCCCTGATGCCTCTTCCCACATGATTTACATGAGGGAAATTGAACTTTCTTTCCTCTATGATCATCATGAAACTCCATCTTTCTCTTATTATCTGAGTCAGGAAACTTACCAAAGTTGAGATTATTGATCATATTATGAGATTGCTGATTAGGCATAATAAAGATGTTTGGACTTCCAAATCCCGTTTCATTTGGTTTCTCATGAAGAATATCATTCCATTGTCCGTCATATCCTCCATTATCGTGAATCTTCCTGTTTCCAGCCATTTTCTAAAACCCAAAAAGAATAATGTGAGAGACGAAAATCATGCTAGGGAAAACAACATAATAAAGGGGGAGTACCTTCAATATCTAACATCTTGGGTTAAATTCTAAGATCGTTACTGTAGTTCAAGGACTATATCCTATATGTATACTTATCCTTAGGGACAGCCCTAGACATACCTTAGAATTATCTCTAGGGATCTCACGAACGTTTTCGCATCCTAGTTTCCAAAGGTTGACTAAACCTCCCTCTGATACCAACTGTAGAGACCCGAAGCTTGACGTACATGGACATTACATTACTTTTGCGGAATACTTAATACATAACAAAAACAGACACACAAGGACCGTAATAGTTTAGTGTCTTTGGAAACTCGGAATATAAACTTCTAATCATGTTGAAATATCTTCAACAGCTCCCATAACGATCTTCCCCTTTTTGTTTCCTTACCTAAAACCTTTCTTTATTTCCTGGGGAAAATAAAACATAAAAAGGGTGAGCTCAAATGCTCAGTAAGGGTAAACATAAATAACATAAAACAATCCATAAACATTTGGAAGCAAAAACTTGAACATGAAATTTAAACATCAAAATCTTGAGCAAAGACATAAATCGTGGAAGTACGTAAGACATATATCATAATTGAACATCAACCATGATAAAATATAATTGGAATAAAACATGTAATTGTGACAACCATTCAGCACATGTCATGATTTTCATAGTAGCCAAGACATTGCTGTCAAGACCATCTTAGTGGACAAAGTCCCTTTCTGAATCGAGTTCAATCCTCGTTTCAGTCTTGTAACACTGAACTGGATTAACTTACCGTTCCAGCCATGTCTATCTCATGAGATATAAATCTTTACCCAATGGATTGGAGGGAGATATAGGTCCCACCCATCTCATAATGAAATCATTCTTACTTGTGCCACAAAATAAACATACATCATTCATAATAACCCAACAAATAAAATGGGTTTCATAAACATCATACCATCATCACATAATCCATATAAAAGAAATGGATATCATTTCATAATCAGAAAAGTGAAACCATGTAAATCATAGAGACATTATACATGAAACATACACATATGAAATAATGTCATCTTAGATGGAAAATGGTTTTGATAAAACACTTGAAATGAATTCTTCAGGAAAATATCATTTCTTATTCAAAATCATTTTCTTTTCACAAAATGTCATGAAATTTTAAAAGAATAGGATTTTGTTGAAAATAGTCATGAAATCTTTTGGAGGAAGTTTCATGAAAATAAGGCTTTATAAAACCGTAAAAATCCGTTCACGCCGTATAAGTTAAAAATAACATTCTCATCGTACTTTTGTCGGAAAAGTCAAAAAAGTACCTCATAACGTAAATAAAAGAAAGATTCCTTACATACCATGTAGTAAAAGTCAAAAATGGGTAAAAAAGACTTTAAACATACATGAAAACACTTTTATAAAACATGGACATGATAGAAATAACCTCAGTAAATACTTACGAATAATCAATCTCGGATAAAAATGAGATTTGCAAAATTATCCCTTACCTTATGTCCGATATGCTTCGTATGTATCCGAACCTCCCATATAATGATTTAAATAATATCATTGACTTATTACAGAATCATATTCATTGTTATGATATCATATATGGTTCACTTATGACTTTATATTACCCGTTTTTTTGTAAATTCCATGTTAAAGAGCGTTTTGGATAAAATCGTTTCATTTGTCGTCCGTGTTTTGACTTGTAATTATTCATATGATTAATTAGATCATGATTACTTAATTCTAGAATATAAAACATAATTTATATATAATATATATTCAGAATATACATATATATAATAGATCGATAAATGGAAAGAAATACACTGTTCATGGAGACGGTAGGCCGTACGTACGCATGAACGCTGTTTTCGTTTCCTTATTGAATTGAATGAAATTAAATAGATGACATACATATATACACACATAAATCTAGTATCATTATTATGTCATATATTTCATGATTACTTATTATATATACTTTATAATCATTCATGAATGGTTAACATGGAGAATGAATCTCATCGCGTCGTGGAGACGGTAGTCTGTATGTACGCAGGAGCGATGATATCATTCCCATGATCGTGAAATTGTGTTGGAGTGTATGTATACTATTTTAGAATCAATATCACTTTACAATAATCATATATAGTTATTATTTACACCATTATACCCATCCAAGTAAGGTGGTGGTGGAAAATAGATTACACCACGGCGTGGAGACGGTATTCCGTACGTACGCACGCGCGGTGATTTCGTTTTCTGTAGGATGGATAGATGGTGAAATAGAGTTGTTTCATACTTATAATAACATATCAGTATATGAGTGATACTGATGTTATTACTTCATAATGAAACAACTAAAGAAGAAGAAGTGGAAGAAGAAATAAAGTTGAAAGAATCGGTAACGGACATTACCTCTTCTTTGAAGCGCCTCTTTGAGACCTCCTCTTAGGGCACCAAAATTGGTCTTTGAAGAAGACCAGGACCTCTAGGATGTTTCTAGGGAAGTTGAGAAGATAATTTGGCAGGGGTTGAGCGAGCTTGAAGGCTCAAAGTGGTGTGAGGAAGAGAGGGAGGAGGTTCCCTTTTATAAGGGAGGAGAGGGGCACCTTTGGAAATCTTAAAAATATTAATTTATAATAAATTTAACCCCACTTAAAAACCTCCAAAAATGACTCATATTTGAATATTAGATGAGATAGGGTTGTAATCTCATCAACCAATAAAATTTAGACATGTTAGGAAATTATTTTAAACATTATCAACTTGATTTATCCTTACTTAACCAATTTAATTTTATTTGTGGTAATAACATTCTAAATTTTAAATTATAAAAAAATTACTTATTTGTTGTGAATTGTCCATAATTGGATACTTTATAACATTTTAGACCATATAAATTTAAATTTATAATTTTTATATATTTTTGTGATTTTTAAACAATTTTATAATTTGTTATTTTTATAAAATAACAATAGTGTCAATTTTGACACTATTCATTTATTTGAATTTAAATAAAATATATAGAGAATATATGTTCGAACTAAAAGCTTTAATAGATTCATAAAAGGTCATATGTATCTAGAAAATTAGTGAAGAACATTAAATAGTTCATATAATATTTATTTTATTATTTTTAAAACCATTTATTTGGTTTATCTCTTAATAAAATAATTACTACAATATTTTTGTATAATTATTTAATATACTTATTTGTTGCAGGAAAATTAAAAATAAAATCCTATGATGAAGATAAATCTATTACCTTTCACAATAGTACTTTTACTCGAATTTATCATCTTAAAATCACAATATTTAAATTGTTATATTTATTAAATTATGAAGGTGACAACTTTGACATCATTTAAAATAAAATAATATAAGTGTCATAATCACTTTTATAAGACTCCAAACGGTTATATATTAGGTCATTGGATGATTAAGGTGTAGATATACACTACCAATAAGTTTTGGTCAGGTTTGTGGGCCTTTTAATGAGTATTATTATTTCAATAAAAACTATATTACTGATTTTTCACTTAATAAATAATTTCTGCATCATTAATGTATCACCATTAATGACAATTATTTAATCCTTAAAAATTCTAAATAAATTATCATGATGCATATAATTTTATTAGCTTTCTGGAGACTATTCATGTTCGAAGTTTTATGATGTTTATCACTAAATTAAAATTATTATACTTATAAGATTTAAGAGAGTGATGTTGTCACTTTCTTTGGTTTTAATAATAATTAAATTATTTTCATGGTCAAAAGTCCATAAAATGAATCTAATCCGACCCTTAGGTGATCTGGGTCTACTTTTAGCCATCCAATAGAATTTTGTCATGTGTTAGGGTAATTTTATAATATTATATTTACCCTTAATTACCCGATTTACCTTTAACTATGGTAAATAAAATTTACCGTAGTTACTATTCATAATTTCCAAAAATAAAAAGTAGCCTATTAACATAATTTGGACCCACTGATTCCAAATATGGAATCCATTTTTTCAAATTCAATACACAGAAGTTGCAGAAATTAAATTAAAATTAATCCCGTTGTCGAATGAAAACGAGTTTTTGATTAAAACATTGCAAAAGATTGAATTGATTTAACCTACGAATTCAATGTAAAATCAATGCTAATGACATACATTATATTAAATAGTAAAAATATATTCTATTTATACTTTAAAACCATTCAATATTATAATTTAACCACATAAGTTATTACGATGAAAAAAGTTGTTTTTAATTAAAATATAACGTGTTTTTACTATTCATTAAAATATGAAAGTTATCAGAAAAATATGAAAACTTTATCCAATGTAGATTTTTATATCCTGATTTAAAAGAAGAATTCTATTTTGTCAAATTGAACTTATAAACATGTCAACAACTAGATTTAAAGTGGGTGCGCCATCAAAACGCGACAAAACTGCATTTTTAAAAAAATACTTATTTTACCTGAAAAATTTATTTTGTTCTTATACCATGTTCTAGAAAATGTGTAAGATGAATAATAATGTTATAAAATTCAAAATTTAGTTAATACTATTCATAACGGCTAGTTCATAATAATATTATAATAATATACCATTGTTTAGTAAAACCCGGTATTGCGTACAACACACGCTATCGAGGAAGGTCGTGATTGCATGTAATGAAATCCAAGTTAGGGTTGCGTGTTGTGCAAGACTCCTTTGTTGTAGCGTACAACACAAGACATCAATAAAATTAAAAAGAATATTTTTCATAAAATCTCGGGGTGTTACAATATCCCCACTCATCTTATCTTTATAAATATTTAACTCAAAAACACCTTCTGGTTCTCTAAGGTAGCCCACACTTGAGCTCATCCATAATAATGAATCAACTTCTAGAGCATGTTAGAAAGGGTTTAATGGCTTATAATGTTTCTACCTAGCATGGTTGTTCATGGTTATTAGGTTCTTAATAAAATGTTAGATATAAGAGGATACCAAGTAGAAGTTATATTGTAAAAGGGATTTAAAAATGGCAGCTCAATCATATTTGAAACAGTTTATGAACTCTAATAGTTGTGAAAAAGAGAAAAATAGAAAGATCTAGATCTCACAACATGCTTCAATTTTATAAAAAAAAAAGATAAATGTAAACAACATATGAAATAGGCTTACAACTAAAATAACCCAAGCTCAACATGACATAAATAACATATTAATCTCATGATTTAAATAATACATCTCACAAACATTCACACAACCTAAGGACCTACAGGTTTTGTGTGTTGGAGATTATCTATATAAACAACTTATTTTACAACACTTACAAATATTTATTCATAATGATTCTCCTGTAGACCCTATTCTAGACATATCACATGATATAATCATCTTCAAAACATGGGGAATTAAAATATAATTAAGGGGTGATCATGGACACTTAGTAAGGGAAAAACATATCATAACATGAAGGATAACATGAGTGAGACATAAATATCATAATAAAAGATCAAAAGACCTTATATGATAGTAATGAAGCATGTTAGTGTAACATGATTTCATAAAAAGACCATTAAGGAAGCATAAAATATATTCCATGGCTCAAAACACATATCAATAATCATATAACATGTGAGCATGACATAAAGTTGCAGAATACTTGAAAAATAATCCATAATAATGAATACATGGCATTTCATGGAAATGAAATTTATCTTGAAAATTTGAAACGACTTGATAAACAATTTTGGAAATGTGTAACAACCATTATCATAGGATTTTTTTGAGAAAACTCATCATACTCACACATGTGTTAACAAACTCGTTATGTCCATCCCTGAAAATTGTGACCAATACCATCATGCCTCTGCCTATTTGAAAAAATCTCATTTTTCCATGTGTGACTATCTCAGGAGATATAAACTTAAAACCAATGTATTAGAGGGTGATATAGGACACCACCCATCATCATCAATAGATATGTATCCTACTTAAATTCAATCATCATCATATCTTAAAGAACCCATAGAAAAATAATGGGTTTCTTAATTATCTAAATAGAAATCATTCACTTTTCAAAAAGAACTCGTGGAAATAAAATTGGTTTCACAAAACATCCAAATGGTGTAGTATCCTGAATTAAATCATTTGTTGCTAAAACCTTTATCACCCAAAATAATAACATAACAAAAGAAAATATAGGGTGAAACATGCGACATAAATCCTTTGGAGATAGATCATTTGAAGATAATGAAAAACAAATCATGGAAAGATCTTTTTGAAAAAAAATTGTATTCATCTTTGTAAAAGTCATAGTTACGAGCCACTTTTCAAAAATTCTAATTCTCTTAAATAGAAAGTGAAAAAAACATTTCATTGAAATAAATTTTGATCGTAAACTTTTTTTCCAAATAAAAAGAGTGAAAATAATTCCAAATGTAAAATCTTGAAAAAATGAAGTTCAATAAGAAATTTTATAACTCTAAAAATGGATTTTGAGTTGCCATGTCCCTTACCTTGACCCTTGATTTCCACATAAGTTATTTAACATCCTATATCATAAAGATAAAAATCGTAATTACCTGTTTTAAGAACATTATTCATATACATTTTCATTTATACTCTTCATTAATAAAAATTCTCTTCATGTATTAGATTCTTGTAATCATTTTTCAATATCAATTGTTAATAATCTTGACTGTTTTGAACTATGTTGATAAAATTGGTGTCAATATTCTTTTTCCACCCAAAGATCATAATTTACAAACCATAAAAGGTAATTTAATTATTGTTTTATAAATACTTATAATTTTATAATTCCATTACATTGGACTTATAGTTGTGTTTTGTGAAGATGAACAAAGATGAATTAGTTTTGGGTTATTTACCGATATCGATGGATTGTCTTATAAAAGTCATTACATTTTTGTTATACAAAAAGAAACATATTAATGATATATATATATTACCAATAAGTATCATATATAATCATAAAATATGAACTAAAATCTTCCCTTTTTTGAAGTGAAGGAAAAAAAACACGTTATTTATGGATACGATAGTTCGCACAACCCATGATTCACATTTTTTTTCTTAATGAAAAAGGGGAGGTTGGTTACTAATTGTACCATCATTATTATAACATAGTAGTATTATAATGATACTTATTTTATAATTTTATGATAGTAAAATCGAATTTTACAATGAGTAAATGAGCACAAATAAACAGAAAAATGAAAGAGAGTTTAGGAACTTATACCTGACTGACTAACAATTAACTTTTTACTATTATCCAAAATAAACAACCATACATACATAAAAACCAAAATTCATGGTGGAAAAAAATGATGAATTTTAAGGGAATATCCCTTAACAAATGTCTGACAATCCTCAAGTATGGTCCCAACCCCAAAGTAAAGAATGATATTTTTACCTGGGTTCCCTTTACTTGCTAATGCATCAGCCACATAATTCACCTCCCTCCAATTGTGGTTGACATGAATCTCTTGTATGATAAAAAATATAAATTTCCTAACCATGTAAGACAACTACCAAGGATATATGACCTTCCCTTGAAGGAATCCCATAATCAAAGCTGAATCAATTTTAATTTTAGCTATTAGAATGTTAAGCCACCTGCACAGAATAATTCCTATAACCAATGCTCTAGTCTATACTTCAATGGAGGTATTTGTCCCATAAAATTAGATAAATACCATAATCACTAATCCCATTCTACCTTTCACTAATCTCCCTCCTCTCATCTCCCCTACTGAAAAGGAACCATCAACATTAAGTTTCAGTCCGTTGTTGGGGGGTCTCCACTTAATCCATCTTCCCTGTAAGACTCTAGTAGTAGCCAAATGGTCACAACACCTTGGTAGTAATTTATGTATGGAAGAAGTGTAGAGCCCATCATGAATAAGAGAAGCAATATATGCTACCCTCGATATCACCCAAACCTGAAAAAAATGTGTGAGAACGCCATTCCCTAACGTGCCATATTCTGACCCTCCCATAACATCCGACACATAGTAATAAAAATAACAGCTCAAATCTTTATTTCCACCCCAAGAATACCAAAACCATAGAACCAGGTAGATATGACTTCTTCTATTTAGTCCCCCTGAATTGAAAACTCAAACTATTCTCAATGAAGTTTTATATCCTAATCACCCATTTTCAATTGAAAAATAAATGATATGTTGATTCCTATTGCGGTGAAAGAAAAAAGTGAAATCCAGAATCTAGATGGACACCCTTCATCTTCACATTCTTATCCATTGGGAGTTCTTCTTTTCTCATTCTCAAAATAAGAAAATTCATCTGAATCATAAGCTCCTTATACCATAATTTTGGAACCTGAATATTTTTTCCACTTATAACATGCCTCATCTTCCTGTAGTCCCTTCCCATGAAATCCCTAAATGATAAACCCCTAAAAACACGGATGTCCGACTCTTCAGTTAAGAAAATATTCTCATAAAGCCTCATCTGATCATGATTAAGAATCTCATTTATAAGTGCCAGATTCATGATATCCTTCCTAAAAGACAAGTTTGGGATTGGGTGTCCCAAATAAAATAGCACCTCACCCACCCAGTTTATATTACAGAAGTCAATTTCCCCTTTGCAGATAATTTATCTCATATTCTCCTCCAAAACCACCATGTGTTATAACGAGCATCATTCTAGATTAGAGAGACTCTTGGATCACCTTGTCCATTCCTCACAATTTATCCCATATCTATCTTTCATGAATTTTCCCCTTGAATACTTCCCGTGGATAATTTCGCAAGATGCTCTCACCTGTATTCCATGCATGAATTCTTCCATATTTCGTATGTCAATCCCTCCCTCATCCACTAGATTGGATAGATACTTCCAAGAATCCCAATTACATATCCCATCTTGATTAGCATAAAAAAAATCATTCACAATCCTTTCAATCTTTGACAGATTCCCCCTTAGAAGTTTTAAAATGGATTAAATATGCATAGGCACTGAGGAGAGAACACTGTTAATCAAAGTGAGTTGACAATTCAAACGAAAGAATTATGTTTTTCCAATTTCATATCCTCCCTCATAATTTAATTTATAGTCCCATAAAATAATTTTTTTATTCCCCCAATAGAGATCGGGGCCCCAAGATTGTCCATTGGTAGATGACGCCTTTGCACACCAAGTTTTTCTTGAATAAGGCCACTTCTCCTACTTGAGAATTTGTTCGAAATATAAACACTACTCTTCCTTGGATTAACATTCTGAACACTTAAAGAGTCATAGGTTTACATGACTTTATTGAAACCTGTGATAGACTTAATCCTACCATTAATTAAAAACAACCTGTCATTAGAAAACATTAAATGGGAAACCATGTCACTACCAAACATGTTCCTGAAAGATAAAATTTACCCGTCATCCAAATTCTTTTTTGATGTTCCTTGTGAGAGCCTTTTGATCTAAAATAAAAATACTTGGGGATAAAGGACAACCCTTATACATTCCATAAACTTACTTAAAAAAGTTGAATCCCCTTCCCATCAAGGATATAGACAGCCAAGGGGAAGCATATCTCCTAAAGAAGAGATCAAAAAACCATTCTTGAAAACAAAACTTCCTCATCACCCTTATTATAGGAGTGTGAAATAGAGGTTTTGATAATGTTTTTTCTGATATTAATGGGTTTTGGTGTGAGGTTAAGTGATGATAGGAGAGCCTCTTTTATAAGTTAAAAAGGGGCATTTTTATAAATACCCAAAACTTCCAAAAATGGGAAGTAACTCTCAAGGAAAGTGGATCCATGATAAAGTTAATATTTTCAATATTATTAATATGTTTTCAATGATTTAATCCCTCTAAATTATTCAATTGGAGTGTATTTGCATCATTTATGTGTTTTTTGGTGTATTTTGGGCTTAAATGTGAAAATGGGGTAATTCTGTAAAATTGACAGTTTTATATAGTTTCTGTTTTTCGAGCATAACTTTTAAAATATTGGTCCAATTGAAGTGAATCGTTTTTTTAGGCTTCATATGCTTGTGGGATTCAAATATGTCTTCTGGACCAAGACCCAATTCGAAACCCAATGGTACAGAAAAATCACTCAAATTGAGAAATCAGTTTGGCAGGCAGAATGGACCCCACTGCATTAAATATGGAATATCTCCTTCATCTGACCTTAGAATGCGGTTATTCTAGCTGGTGTCGACAGAGGACATGCAAAGGACGGTTCACAATAAATTTGATAAAATATGGAGCTCATTAAGACCACTTTGGGCGCATCCAAGTGGAGTGGGTGAAACAGTGTTTGGCGGCTAGAAAAGTAATGTCCATTGATTCGGCCATATCTTTCTTTACACCTGTTCAATGACTCTAAACTTTTGAGGGTCGATAGAAAACTTCATTTCCAAAATTCTATAAGAAGGGACCTCAGTGAGTTTCAACCGACTGGTGGGCAGAACAGAGGAAAACTTATGGAGGACAGATTCTGGAGGATCAAATTTCTGTTCTTTCTTTTCTTTGTTTTACACTTCTTAATATTGTAATGTATTATTATTTCCCCTTATTCACAATTACCCTTACCATGGTGGGGTAAAATTATATGTGATTGGGGAAGGAGAGGTTTTTAATTTTGTATTTCATGAGTTCATGCTATTAATGTTTTAAAATCCTCTTTTCTCTTCTGTGAATCAATTTCAATTTCTTATAACAGTTTTTATTATCATGTACGATTGTATCTGATTTTAGATTCTGTTGTTTATTCATATTTGGTCAATGATCAATATCTCCCTACACTAGGTTCTGGTTTATAAACGATGGAATAGACCAGGACTTAGTGGTGAAGTACTCGATGATCACCGGTACGTGTGTGAGGAGTAGTGAATGTTCTTGATTGCTTGGGATAAACAAGACCCGATTGGGAATTGACTAAAATAATTGGGGGTATTCGATACAACTCTATTACACATTTGAAGGAGAGTAGATCAATCTGATGTTTTAGTATGGTTTATTCTCACATTTTTATTTGACCAATGGAGTGAGAAGAAACGATTGTGGATTCTCACTCTTAACGATTTAGCAGAAGAGAATTGGGTAAAGTGAACTGTGATAGAATTACAATTGGAAAACTGACCCTAACCTGATCACCATTTCATATCACTGATATAAATCGCATAATTTTTCAATTTGTTTTTAAACTTTCACTTTATTACTTTACTTTATTTAGTTTCTTTCTTGTATTTTCCAAATCAAACAATTTCAAAAAAAAACATCACTTCTTTCTCTTATTTTATGTGACAAACACTATTGTTGAGCACTCCTCTCTGGAGACAACCTAGGTAACCCACTATAATAAATTTTAACTTAGGTTATATTTGTTTTTTCTACACCCCACGATAGGAATGTATCAAAACTTGGCGCTGTTACCGGGGAGGTAGCGCCAACATTTATTTTTTTTTCTTTCCTTTCTCTTTTCATCTTTTCTCTTCAAAATTGCATGAATCGAACCTCAAAAACTGAACCTTTACCCATAGATCCTGAGATTGAAATAACCTTGTTGAATAGACTTAGAAATATTAATTTGGAATCTGAATTTGAGGAAGTTCCCCTTGCAGACTCAAGTGAAACTTCTAGTGTTCACTCTGAGCCTGTCATCATAGATGAAAATCAAAACCAAACACTTAGAGACCTTTGTGCACCCCAATTCCTTAATTAAAACAATCAACTTTCCATGCCAGTGTTAAAAGATGATTTTGAAATGAAACCTAACATGATTTATTTACTTCCAAAGTTTCATGGTTTGGCAGGTGAAGATCCAAACAAACACATTAAAGAGTTAACACATGTTTGCTCAACTTTCAGACCCTGAGGAATTACTGAGGAGCAGGTTAAGTGGAAGGCATTTCCATTTTCATTGGATGGAGCTGCTAAAGAATGGTTTTACGGCCTACAACCAGGAGATGTACACGACTGGAATGACCTGGTAAGATGTTTTATGCAAAGATTCTTCCATACCTCTAGAAGCACAACCATTCGGAAGGAAATCTACGTCGTACGACAATCATCTGGAGAAATCCTTTATGAGTACTGGGAGAGATTTAAGAAGCCATGTGCCAGCTATCCGTATCAAGCCATTGAGGAACATCACTTTCTTGTATTATTTTATCAAGGAATACTGGACAATGACAAAAACCTTCTTGATGCATCATCTGGAGGTGCATTGATTGACAAGTCGCCAAAAGAATCCAAGGGATTGATTGAGAAGATTTCCCAGAACTCACAGCAGTTTGGAACAAGAGGTATTGGGACAAGAGGTATTTATGAGGTACGCACTTCTCATCCATCACCCTTATTAGAAACTAGGATTGAAGAACTTACTAGTTTGGTGAGACAAATGGCCTTGAAGTAAGTTAGTGACCAACAAGCGCCATCTAAGGTATGTGGTTTATGCTCATCACCTGATCATTTCACTGACCAATGTTCTGAAATACAGGGAATGAAAATATGTGCAGCAACCTTTCAGCCCAGACAGTTTCAACAAAATCAAGGATGGAGAGATCCTAACCATGTCCAATATGGGTTTGGAAATTAGCAGAATCAAGGTAGACCCCCATACCAAAACCAGTTTCAAAACCAACCACCATTCCAGAATCAATTCTAGAACCCACCACCATTTCAACAAAAGCAGTCTTATAACCAGCCTTCATACCAAAAAACACCCACTTTCTAAAGACCCTATGAGCATCCATCCACCAGTGCACAACCTCTAATTCAAAGCCAGCAACAAAAATCTGAGTTTGAGGGGTTAAAGGACACCGTTAAAGATTTGTCCAATAATTTTGAAAGTCTCATGGACTTTCTGACCAAAAATCCAGGTAAACTCCCTTCTCAAACAATCCCAAACCCAAAAGAGAATGTTAGTATTATAACTACAAGAAGTGGAAAAGAACTCCAACCACCATCCACCATTGAACCTGAAACAAGAAAACCTGATCTGGGCAAGAATGAAGTTAGAAATGATGAGAATTTTATGAAAATGCATTGGGAAGAAGATAAGAAAGAGGAGGATGATAAGGATAGGCCAAGGAAGAAGAAACAATAAAAACTATTTCAAAGGAAACAAATGGAGAAGAAAGATATACCACCACTATTTCCATCAAGGATGATTGAATCAAAGAGGTTGCAAGAATAAACACTACAAAAAGAAATTCTGGACACCTTCCAGAAAGTGGAAATCAACATACCTCTGCTTGAAGCACCAAAAAAAATTCCAAAGTATGCTAAATTTTTGAAGGATATTTGCACTAAGAAGGGGAGACTTCAAGGGAATGATAGGATCAGTTTGGGAAGAAGTGTCTCAGCCCTTATCACACCATAATTGCTAATCAAATGTCAAGATCCAGAGACGTTTTCTATTCCATGCACCATTGGTTCATTAAATTTATCTAATGCTTTGTGCGATTTAGGTGAATCAATTAATGTATTACCTCATTCAGTATATACTTTTTTGAAGAAGGGAGACTTGAAGCCCACAAGAGTGGTGGTCCAGCTTGCAAATAGATCCACAGTTTTCCCAGCAAGAGTTCTGGAGGATGTCCTAGTAAAAGTCAAAGATCTTTTATTCCCTACTGACTTCTATGTGTTGAATATGGAAGATGATAGGATCCCATCACACTCACCCATAATTTTGGGGAGACCTTTCTTGAAGACGTCCAAAACCATCATCAATGTCCATGAAGGGACACTTACCATGGAGTTTGGAGATAGCACTGTCCACTTCAATATTTTTGAATCCATGAGGCACCCATCAGATGATCATTCACTCTTCTCACTCTCCCATGAAGATGGCATAGAACCAATTGAAGAATAAGGTATGTTTCATGAATTTTTATCATTAGGAGATAATTTATCCATTAAAAATATCACTAAACATATGGATACCCAAACTCATGGAGATTCTGATTTCCTGTTGGAAGAAGAGGTAAAATCTGATTTCTTTGATAATTTGTTAAATGATGATGAAGATGATATGATTTCTTGTGTGTAGGATGTCAAATCATTAGAAGTGGAGAACCTGAATTTAGTTTCATCCCTTGAGCATCCTCTTGATCTAGAATTAAAACCACTCCCCACTGATCTAAAATATATTTACCTTATGGAGGGAGAGAAATTACCAGTAATAATTGCTAATAATCTATCTAAAACTCAATAAAAATCATTGATTGAGATTTTGAGAGAGAATGTACAAGCAATAGGGTGGATCTTAGGTGATATCCCAGGAATAAACCAAAAATTTTGCTAACAATGAATTTTTCTTGAGGGAGATTCCAAACCTGTCAGACAACCCCAAAGGAGGCTGAACCCCACCCTGATGGAGGTTGTGAAAAAAGAGACTGAGAATCTGTTAGAATCTGGGATCATCTATCCCATATCAGATTCAAAATGGGTTAGCCCCATCCATGTATTCCCATAGAAAATTGGCCTAACCATTGTGAGGAATTAAAAGAATGAATTAATCCCTATAAGAATTCAGAATAGCTGGAGAGTGTGCATAGATTTTAGGAAGTTGAACCAGGTCACTCGAAAAGATCATTTCCATATCCCTTTCATTGACCAGATTCTAGAGAGATTGGCGGGGAGAACTCATTATTGCTTTTTGGATGGGTTTTCAGGTTATTTTCAGGTACCCATTGCTCCTGAGGATCACGAGAGGAATACCTTTATTTTTCCTTTCGGTACTTTTGCACAAAAAAGGATTGCATTTGGATTGTTTAATGATCCAGGTACCTTTCAGAGGTGTATTGTAAGTATATTTTCTGATCACATTGAAGATTTCTTGGAGGTTTTCTTGGATGATTTCACAGTTTTTGGAAATTCTTTTGACGATTGTTTGAAAAATCTGGAAAAAGTTTTGAAAACATGCATTGAAAAAAACCTTGTGTTGAATTTTGAAAAGTGTCATTTTATGGTTGAGAGCGGAATTGTACTTGGGCATTTCATTTCTCAGAAAGGCATTGAAGTTGATAAATCAAAAATTGAAGTGATAAATTCTTTTCCTTACCCAACTTGTGTGAAACATGTTAGATCATTTTTAGGACATGCAGGATTCTACAGGAGGTTTATCAAAGATTTCAGTAAGATTTCTCTCCCTCCCTCTAGATTACTTTTGAAAGATTATGATTTCGATTTCAATGGTTCATGTAGGGAATCCTTTGATGAGTTGAAAAGGAGATTGATTACACCACCAGTAATGCAACCACCCAATTAGGGAGAACCATTCGAGCTACTTTGTGATGATTCAAACCAAGCAGTTGGAGCAGTACTTTCTCAGAGAATTGAGGGCAGGCCGCAAATCATTGCATATGCCTCAATAACTTTAGATGCGGCCCAATTCAACTACACAACAACAGAAAAAGAGTTTTTAGTAGTTGTTTTTGCTTTAGAAAGATTTAGATCATATATGCTTAGAACTAAAGTCATTGTGTTTTCTGATCATGCAGCTCTTAGGTACTTGATGAAGAATGCTGAAGCAAAACCAAGGCTTGTGATATGGATGCTATTACTAAAGGAGTTCAACATAGAATTCAAATATAAGAAGGGATCTGTGAACCAAGTGGCTGATCACTTAAGTAGACTACCTAACACTACTGAAGTTGAAATTCTAGACACTGAACCACTATATGATCGCCTTCCAGGAGAGCAATTGTAATTGATTGAAGGAGAAGTGCCTTGGTATGATGTCATGGTCAATTATCTGGTAACATCTCAGGTCCCATCTCATTTAAATTCTCACCAAATTCACAAATTAAAAGCTGAATCTAGATATTACATCTGGGATGATCCATTTCTATGGAAGATTTGCAATGACCAAATGATAAGAAGATCTTTGCCTAAAAATGAAATTGATTTTGTCTTTAAGTTTTGTCACACATTAGCTTATGGAGTCCACTTTGGACCTCAAAGGATAGCAAGGAAGGTTTTAGAATCTGTACATTATTGGCCAACACTTTTCAAATATTCTCATGAATTTTGTAAAAGGTGTGAAAAATGTCAATTTACAGGAAATATTTCAAAGAGAAAAGAAATGCCCCAAAAGCCACTTAATTTTTGTGAAATATTTGAAGTTTGGTGGAAAGATTTTATGGGCCCTTTCCCAATGTCATTTGTAAATTCTTATATTCTGCTTGTTGTTGATTATGTTTCCAAATGGGTGGAAGCAAAAGACACCAGGACTGATGATGCTAAAGTTGTTTGTGATTTTGTTAGGGATAACATATTTTGTAGGTTTGGAGTTCCTAGAGCCATCATTAGTGATCAAGGGACTCACTTTTGTAATTGGAGAATGGAGGATTTGTTAAAAAAGTATGGGGTGTATTATAAAACATCAACTCCCTATCATCCACAGACTAATGGGAAAGCTGAAGTGTCCAATAGGGAAATCAAAGGAATTTTGGAAAAAAATGTTAATCTAAATAGGAAGGATTGGGGCCAAAGGTTGGAAGACACATTATGGGCTTACAAGATAGCCTACAAAACCCCAATTAGAATGAGTCCCTATAGGTTGATTGATGGGAAAAGTTGTCACCTACCTGTGGAATTGGAACACAAGGCATACTGGGCTATGAGGAAGATGAATCTGGATCTTGAAAGTGATGGGAAAGAGAGAAGATTGTAGTTACAGGAGCTGGAAGAAATTAGAAGGGAAGCATTTGAAAATTCTAGTATTTACAAAGAGAGAACAAGAGTGGCTCATGACAAACTAATCCAACCAAAATACTTTCATCCTGGAGACAAAGTGTTGTTATTCAATTCAAGACTCAAGCTGATTCCAGGTAAACTTCATTCCAGGTGGGAAGGTCTATTTATAGTTACTCATGTATATCCTTTTGGTGCTGTGCAGATTGTGAAGGATGGAGCGAAGGATCCATTCACTGTTAATGGGCACAGGTTGAAGAAATTCCTTGGGACCATGCCATCAGAGCCAATGGAGGAGATCACACTCCTCCAACCTGTTTATTAATAAACTCCATTAGGTCGTACCTCTCCTTTATATTTTCTTGATTGCTGTGATTCAATTTCAAATATTCTTTTGTGTTAAACCCATTTGAATGCATTGCAGACACTGCATCATTTTAGTGTGGGGGAGGGAACCTTTTTAGTTTAGGATTTTTATGTGTTGTTTGTTTTCCTATTTGTTTTAAAAACATGCGTGTGTTTCAAATTTTGAGTGTTTATTCTTCAATTTTTGTGTATTTTTTTTAATTTTTTTTCTGAAATGATTATCTTTTACATTTTTAAAACCCATGTCCATGGGAGAAATAATTTATTCCATGAAACTGAGCTCAAATGAATGCTGAAAATGACATTATTTCAAGTTCAATTCTTTGGAAATTTCATGAAACATACTCTATTTTTTGAGTCTCATGCCACATATCACTGTATTTATATTTGAAATAACATTCCCGTGAGGCTTCTAAACCTATTATTTTCATATTCTTTACATTCACCTCACTTCTTTAAAGAACCAAACCATTCTTGTTTTAACCATAATTTGATTTATTCCTTTCAAAACTTGAGGGTTTGGGGTACATGTTTTTAAATGATTGAGGCATTTCTTTGGTTTGTAAGCCCCCTTTTCAAGATAATCCCTTTCATTCTGTCCTACCTTGTAAATTTAATCCTTGTAGCCCATAGAATCCATGAACATCCTGTTAGGTTAGCCACATTACAAGCCAATTTTCCCTATCCAACCTACTCTTGAATTGAAATTGCATGATCTAGTTGAACTTAAGTGTGGGGGAAGATGTCTTGTGTGGTGATAGCTCATTTTCTGAATCCTTGGGTGGAAAATAAAATGCTAAAGAGATTTTATTGCTATGAAAAAAATCATTTTTCTGAAAGCTGTGCCTTTTCTGGAGCTTCCATGATAAGAGAATCTGTGCCTTTCTGAAGCTTCTAATGAAGAAAGAAAGTTGTGCCTTTTCTGGAGCTTTCAAGAAATATTATATTTGAGAAGATTGAAATGTTTGATGCTAAAATTATGAACTGTGTGAACATTACTTGATATTATATGAAGAAGGAGCTTATTTTCTAATAAGGGGAGTGAAGAGGAGACCATACTTGTGTGAAATTTAGATTAATGCAATTTTTCTTCAAAAAGAGCCAAGCCCTCTACATTCAGCCTCAGAATATTCACATATAAATCCTACCAACCTAAAGCCACAGAACAACATTGACAAGTCCTCATGATAAATATATGTCTTTGACTCACATTGGGTGGAGATGTAGGAATTTATCAAGCCTATGGTGACCCTTGCATTAGTTTGGATGATAAAGACATTTCTAAAAGAAATGAAATTTGTGTGATGAGAGATAATGAAAGTTACGTAAGTGTTTTGTGTGCATGGGAGGAGAAATGGAGAGTAAATTTATTAAATGATCTTAAATTAAGAACATGAAATAATAGAGTTTGAGGAGGCATGATATATTTTGTTCTTGTTTTCAAATTGGTGGATCTCATGGATATGTGTTTTGAATTTACTTTGATTTTATTTTGATTCTGACTTGTCCAGGAGTCCAAGTGATAAGTGTGGGGGAATTGATAAAGTTAATATTTTCAATATTATTAATATTTTTTCAATGATTTAATCCATCTAAATTATTCAATTGGAGTTTATTTGCATCATTTATGTGTTTTTGGTGTATTTTGGGCTTAAATGTGAAAATGGGGTAATTCTGCAAAATTGACAGTTTTATATAGTTTCTGTTTTTCAGGCATAACTTTTAAAATATTGGTCTAATTGAAGTGAATCGTTTTTTTAGGATTTATATGCTCGTGGGATTCAAATATGTATTCTGGACCAAGACCCAATTTGAAACCCAATGGTATAGAAAAATCACTCAAATTGAGAAATCAGTTTGGCAGGCAGAATGGACCCCACTGCATTAAATATAGAATATCTCCTTCAGCCGACCTTAGAATGCAGTTCTTCCAGCTGGTGTCAACAGAGGACATGAAAATCACGGTTCACAATAAATTGGATAAAATATGGAGCTCATTAAGACATCCTTTGGGCGCATCCAAGTGGAGTAGGTGAAACAGTATTTGGAGGCTAGAAAAGTAATTTCCATTGATTTGGAAAAATATTTTGTTACACCTGTCCAATGACTCTAACATTTTTAGGGTCGATATCCAACTTCATTTCCAATATTCTATAAGAAAGGACCTTAGTGAGTTTCGGCCGAATGGTGGGCAGAACAGAGGCAAACTTCTGGAGGACAGATTCTGGAGGATCAAATTTCTGTTCTTTATTTTCTTTGTTTTACACTTCTTAGTATTGTAATGTATTATTATTTCCCCTTATTCACAATTACCCTTACCATGGTGGGGTAAAATTATATGTGATTAGGGAAGGAGAGGTTTTCCAATTTGTATTTCATGAGTTCTTGCTATTAATATTTTAAAATCCTATTTTCTCTTCTGCGAATCAATTTCAATTTCTTATAACAGTTTTTATTATCTTGTATGATTGTATTTGATTTTAGATTCTGTTGTTTATTCATATTTGGTCAATGATAAATATCTTCCTCCACTAGGTTCTGGTTTATAAATGATGGAATAGACCAGGACTTAGTGGTGAAGTACTCAGTGATCACCAGTACGTGTGTGAGGAGTAGTGAACGTTCTTGATTGCTTAGGATAAACAAGACCCAATTGGGAATTGCCTAATATAATTGGGGGTATTCGCTACAACTCTATTACACGTTGGAAGGAGAGTAGACCAATCTGAGGTTTTAGTAATGTTTATTCTCACATTTTTATTTGACCAAGGGAGTGAGAAGAAACGATTGTGGATTCTCACTCTTAACGATTTAGTAGAAGAGAATTGGGTAAAGTGAACTGTGATAGAATTACAATTGGAAAACCGACCCTAACCTGATCACCATTTCATATCACTGATTTAAATTTCATCATTTGTCAATTTTTTTTTTAAACTTTCACTTAATTACTTACTTTATTTAGTTTCTTTCTTGTATTTTCCAAATCAAACAATTTCAAAAAACCAACATCACTTCTTTCTCTTATTTTAAGTGACAAACACTATTGTTGAGCACTCCTCTCTGGAGACAACCTAGGTAACCCACTATAATAAATTTTAACTTAGGTTATATTTGTTTTTGCCACACCCCACGACAGGAACGTGTCACTCCAAAATTTATAAATAATAGTGTGGATAAGAGATAAAACTGAGCCAAACTTTCACTATTCAATAAAAAATATGTTATAAACATGTTGGGCCCTTTAACTCTAAGGTTACTCATTTTTACTATTTTAGTATCCACCATGGTAACTAGTTTTTACCCTTGTAATTTATACTTAATTCCCCAAAAATGGTGTTTATTATATAATTGGGGATTAATTATTAAAAATTTGAAATCCATTTTGTTTGATTAAACTTTTAAAATTGATAAAAATTAATTTTAAATTACTAAATGTATAATGTATTAAAAACAATTTTTTTTGAAAAATATAACTTTTATTATAAAATGTAAAATATGGGTTTATAAATTAAAAATATATTTTTTAAAATTATAAAATACATATTTTTACTTATAAAAGTTTTCATACATTTTCAATTCATAATTATAAATTAATAATATCAAAAAATTCATGTCATTTGTAAAATTGCTATTTTTTATTATTCTCATAAAAAATCAATATTTTTAGAAAAATTACAAGAAAATTATATCTTAAGAAAATATGATCCTGATAAATACAAAAATGATGTTAATTTATTTAAAATCACATCCTATAATTTATAAATTTTACTTTAAAATAAAATCATGAAATATCATGAGAACAATTTTTTATAGGAAATAATTTTTTGGTATATTAAATATGCTTTTAAAATTAGTGTTAATCATAATTATGTAAAACTTGAAATATCCCTTTTATAAAATAAATTTTAAGAATAAAAATTGAATTTATTAGTTTCTTAACTCTACTAATTGATTCCGTTTTCAAAGTGAATTTTATTTTTTTTCTTATATATATATATATCATAATTCTGTTAACACTATTTATACCTATTAACTATATGGATACATTAAAATGGTTTATATTAATTTGGTTTTGGTGTTGTGTATAGAGTAATCCATTGAACACAGTATTTATTTAAGGAGGAAAAAATTCAGGTCGTTACATTCTATTCCCCTTAAAAATAATTTCACCCTCAAACATTCATTATATAGAATAAAACAAGTGAGGGTATATTTCTCTCATCACATCCTCAAGTTAAAATGTAGCCTCCTCAAATTTATTATTTTTATATATAACTTTAATTAGATGTGTGGTCTTATTCCTTGGAACTTTGTCTCTTCGATCCAAGATTTCCATAGGTTGTTCTTCATATAAAAGGTCATGTTCCAGTTGTACGACTTCTGAGCTTAGTAAATGTGATAGGTTTGGTATGTACTTGTTCAAAATAGATTTAAATACATCATGCACTTGAGATAGGTGTGGATGGATCACTAATAGATAGGCAATAACCCTTGACATGATCAAGGATCTCAAAGAGACTGATGTATTTAGGGCTTAACTTCCCTTTCCTCCCAAATCATATAACCTTATTCCATGAAGATATTATAAGGAACACCTTATCACTAACTTCAAACTCTATATCTCATCGATGATTATCTACATAACTAATTTATAAAATTTATTCCACTTTCATATGTAACAGAATTATTTGAACATTCTCCATCATTTCTTAGACATGTTTAGGACCTATAAGCTTCCTCTCTCCAACTTCAACCCGACATTTTGGAGTGCTGCAACTCTTCCTATAGAAATATTAATATGATTCAATCTAAATTATTTAATAGAAACTGAAACTATTTTTATATAATAATTTTATCATGGGGGGGGGGGTGTTAATCCCAACATCCATGGAAATTAATCAAACAAGATCTCAACATATCCTCTAGATTTTGAATTATCCTCTCAGACCGACCATCTATAAGAGGATGATATATAGTGATAAAGATCAAAATTTTCTATAATGATTTCTTAATACTTATCCATAACCTTGAGTTAAACCTCAAATATTGATTATATACAATGGATATCATTACTCCATATAGAATCAATACTTCCCTTATGTATATTTTGGTGAGTTAGTCAAGGGAGAAATCTTCTTTGATGGTAATAAAATGTTCTAACTTTGTAAGGAGATTGACTATAACCCAAATAGAATTATGGCCTTTAGAAGTTTTGGGTAGTCCTTCAATGAAGTATATTGTGATGTTTTACAATTTATATACTGGTATAGCTAATTTTTTCATAATACCCTTAGAATTTTATCATTCAGCCTTAACTTTCTAGCGTAGTAATAATCGAGATTTGTATTCTGGAATATCTCTCTTCATACTATCCCACTATAAGTTTTATTTTAGATCTCTATACATATTTTTACTTATTAGATTTATAGATAATTATATGATATGTGCATCATCAAAAATTTTCCTCTTCAATTCCATATTTTATGGGAAAAATATTTGGGTACCAAACCTTATAACACTATCTTTATCAAAGTTAAAC
The DNA here is from genome assembly GCA_963277665.1 of Viscum album. Taxonomy (NCBI): domain Eukaryota; kingdom Viridiplantae; phylum Streptophyta; class Magnoliopsida; order Santalales; family Viscaceae; genus Viscum; species Viscum album. Next base: position 119,306,526 of record OY728135.1, read on the forward strand.
TACAAAATATTTGCTACATTCTTTTTCAATCTATATCATCTTTTTGGGCTTCTTTAGTCTCTATATGAATGAAATTCTGACAAGTAGGTTGGTAAATATAGGATTTATCTCCTCCTATTATGACTTTAAGACTTATAATATACAAATCCATGAGTATTGGGTCTTTTCCAATCCTCATCATGGATATAGTAGCATGTTATTTCATGATCAAAGCATCATCCACCTTATTTTCCATCCCTGGGAGGTAATATATTGAGAGTTCGTAATATTTTATTACTTCCAACCATCTTATTTTTTTCATATTCAATTCCTTATCTGTGAATATATATTTCAATCCCCAGTGATCAGTATATATATCACACTTTTCTTAATAAAGATAATTATACAAAATCATTAATGAGATGATCACTATTACAAGCTATAAATTATGCATTGGGTAATTTTTCTCATTAGACTTTAAATGGAATGAGGCATAAGAAATTACCTTATCATTATACATTATAACACAACCCAACCCATTTTTAAAGCATTATTGTATATTACAAAACCTTCCCCACTACAGAGTGATGTAAGTATAGGAGTAGTGATCAACCTATTCTTTAGTTCCTTAAAATATTCTTCACATTCCTTTATCGAAATTAACTTTACCCCCTTCTATGTTAACTATGTTATTATATTTTATAGTCATAATAAATTTCTCCCAAAATTTTAGCAATATCCTACTAACCTAAGAAAACTACTAATCTTAATTATGGTGATCAGTTTGGTCCATTGTTTGATGGATCTACTTATAAACCCTTTATTATAATTACATGACCCAAGAATGGTACCTTTTTTATACAAAATTTACATTTTCTAAATTTAGCATATAACTTCCCCTCTTAAGGTATTTAATAAAATTTGAAAATGATCCTCATGATCTTCTTTTCTTTTGGAATATATAAAAATATAATCTATAAATACTAACACAAATTGATCTAGGTAATATATAAAGATTCTATTCATAAGATCAAAAAATATAGTGGGGGAATTGTTAAGTCCAAAAGGCATCACTACAAACTCATAGCGTCCATACATTATTTGTAATATTTTTTTAGAATACCCTCCCTTTATACCTTCAAGTGATGGTATCCAAATCAATGGTCAATATTTGACAAGTATCAATATCCTCTAATTTTTTTGAATATATCATCAATACAGGGTATAAGATACTTGTTATTGATCATGACTTTAGTAAGCTCATGATAATCAATAAAAAGATGCATAAACTCATCCTTAGTTTTGACAAATAGGACCAGTGCAACCCAAGATGAAGTACTAGGGAGTATAAATCCCTTTTCTAAATTTCCTTGAAGTTGCTTCTTTAACTCCTCTCATTCAATGGGAGTCATACATTATAGACTCTTTGTTATAGGCATGGATCTAGGTATGGGTTTTATTGAAAAATCAACCTCACACTCTAGAGGAAGACCATTAAATTTATCTAGAAAAACATTATTATATTCCCATACTAAAGGCATGTCATCAATATTGACTTATTCCCTAATCATTTGATCTAAGATTCCCTCATTATTGGTTATCATCACCCATATTATATAATTTTATTTCACATAGAGTACATAACCATCCTTGGATTGATACTTAATAATATTATGATTAGGGATATGAAATGAGGCTTTCTTATCCTAACAATCGATATGTTATTTATGAATGGAAATCCAATCCATACCCAATTAAAGGTCACATTCAACCAAAGGAAGAATAATTTTACTTGTAGGTAGTATACTACTATAAATATCAATCAAAACATATTTATAAATATTATATCTATTAATTATTCCACCAAAGTTTTTCACTAATAGTTCAAAAAAATTACATTGGATAATGATTTCACATTCTTATAAAACTTCTGTGATATAAAATAATCCAATGAATCAGAATCAAATAAGGTATTAACATATCTATAAAAAAGATCAAGTGTACCTCACATTACTTAATTATCATAATCTACCTCAGTGGTAGCGATCCTGAATAAACTTTCGTATTCCATCAATTTGGGTGGTTTTTAGGGCCTATTTTATTCATTGGACCAAGGGTTTACGAATTTATTCTCATAATGCCTTAACTCATTTCACATGAATAATTATAGTGTGGTTGGATTATTAATTGAGACCTTATTCTATTCTATTTAATTAATCAGCCTCTCTAAGTCTTAGTTCAATAGTTATAGGATTAGTTTCCTACTTTACCACACTTAAAACATTTCCTTTATCCCTTCAAAAAACTACTTGAGTCTTTTCTCAGACATTTATTTCATGTAGGAGATTCATCTTCCTTTTAACTATGTGTCCTATCATTGGTGCTTCCATGATACCCCACATTCCATTTATTTTCCATGGAATATTGAGAGGTTCCAGTTTCTATCTCAATATTAAGATCACATCGAATAATATATTCATATATACCTAAGTATATTATTGATAACACCAATTGAAGATAAGGATTTAATCCATTAATGAAGTGATAGATTTTTTTCTTAGTATCAAGATGAAATTGGATGTATACCTCACAATTATTGTGATTTTTTTTCATATGATTCAGTATATTCATCCTATTTTTCTTCAATTCCAACAATTCCCATTCCATTTTTGTGTAAAGAGTTCATGTAAAATACTTAGTGAAAGATATCTTCTGTAACTCTTATAATTCCAAATATTATATATCCTCCTTTTCCATGGTATTATTAATGAGACTCAACCACTGGTCAACAACACTTTCTAGACAACAGATTGCCAAAATGAACTTATCATGGTCTAAAAACTAGATAAGGGAAAATATATTTTCCATTACATTAACCCTGTTCTCCACAACCAGTGGATTAGAAGACCTACTAAAAGAGGGTGGATGTTACCTCATAAATGAATTGGTAGAAAGTTTATCCATCTTTGTTGTGCTTTGGAGCTCAATGAAATTAGGGTTATTGTCCATAGATTTCAATAGTTATATGATCATTCCCATGACATTTTTCATTCCATACACAATCTCATTAGGTTTCCTGTTGGGAAAATATCCACATTGTCCATTGAACCCATTTATAGATCAGTTATTTTAGGTTTCTGAGATTACCTTGACTAAAGGATAATTGGGAATGAGTATAATTAAATTAATGCATGTACACAAAAGGAAACAATAAATATATATGGAGTATTTCATTAGACTATGAGTTACTAGGTCTCAATCTATCTTATACATACTAAAATTTATAACTTAAGTAATTATATATATTCAAATAATTCATAATAGTTTGTAAATATAATTTGATTAACCAAATCATATCCCCCAGCAGTATAAAACCAGGCATGTGGCTATGCCTCTTTGTCATACACCAGGTTACAATTAAGATAATACTCAACACGCCATCTTCAGGGTTATTACCCCAGGTACAAATATTCTAGTACTTACATCCACTTATAGTATCTATACATGGATACAATTTCCTGGATAATTACACAATATCAACTTTACTAAAACATTAGGATGGTATCCTATATATTTATCCCCTGGTATTTTCCCATGTTTTTTGATATATTCACCAAAATAATCTCCAAAAAATAACTAAACCCAACTGTGATACCAATAAAAGAGACCCAAGCTAAACATTAAATAAATAATACATTAATATCATTATTTTAATAATACTTCTCATAAATGGTCACACAACATGAGGAATTAATGGTTTAGTGACTTGGATATTATCTACATAAACAACTTATTTGAAAACACTTTTAAATATTTCTTCATAATCATGCTCCTCTATAATCTCTTCTAGATATCTCACATCATATTATCATATTCATATCCTGGGAAATAAAGACATAAGAAAGGGTTTACCTTAGACACTCGGTAAGGGAAAAACATATAATAGTGTGTAGGCAATAATGAGGGAGGTATAAATATCATAATAAAAGATCCAAAACATTATATGATAATCATAAAACATGTTAGAGAAATACAAGATAATAAAAATATCATTAAGGAATCTTAAAAGATATGACATTTCACAAAACACGTCTTAATAATCATATAGCATGTGAATATGACATAAAGGTGTAGAATAATTTAAAAATAAGGTGTAATCATGCAAACATTTCATTCCATGTAAATGGAAAGAATCCTGAAAATGTGGCATAACTTTATAAACAACTTGGAAATGTGGCACAACCAAAATAATAAGAAAACCTTTTTGAGAAAACCCATCATGATCATGATGATGTGAACAAACTCATTATGTACATGCTTGAAATTTTGAGTAAATCCATCATGTCCTCACCTATGTGAACAAACTCATTATGTCCATGCCTGATTATTTCATGTGATATAAACTTAAACAAATGAATTGAAGTAAGATATAAGACCCATCTATCATCATACATGCATATATGTGCCACTTAAATTCAATATTCATAATATATTAAATAACCCATGGAAAAAGAAAGGGTTTCTTAATCATTAAAATGGAAATCATTCACTTTTCATAAATAACCCATGGAAATAAAATGGGTTTCATAAAACCTCCAAATAGTATATAAACATTAATTAAATAATTTAATACTAAAAAAATGATCACATAAAATAATCACATAATAAAAGATAATATAGGTTGAAACATGAAACATAAATCCATTAAAGATATATCATTTGATGATTATTAAAACCAAATCATGGAAATATATTTTTGAAAACATTTTTTATTCATCATTGTAAAAGTCATATTTATGAGTCTCTTTTCATAAAGTATTTTTTGTTAAAAATAAAAAGTGAAAATAAAACCCCTCATGGAAATGGATTTGGATCAAAAAATATTTTTTCCATATAAATAAAGATATAACATCATTCAAAATGGGAATTCTTGGAAAACAGAGTTCAATAATAAATTGTATTACTCAAAGAAAGGATTTTGAGTTACCAAGTCCCTTACCTTTACCATTGATTTCCATCAAAGTATATTAACCTCATGTATCATAAAGATAAAAATTTTAATTACCTATTTTCATAACCTTATTAATATAAATTTCTAATTATACTCTTAATTAATACTAATTCACTTTATGTATTAGATTGTTGTAGTATGTTTTCAACACCGGGTGTTAATAATCTTGATGGTTTGAACTATGTTCGTGAAAGCGGTGTCAATATTTCTTTTCCTTCCAAATATAATCATTTCCAAACCATTAAATGTATTTTAATGAAAGTTTTATAAATTCTTATAATGTTTTAATTCAATTAAATTGGATTTCTAGTTGTGTTTCATGAAGATGAAAACAAAGATGAACTACTTTTGGGTTATTTACTGATACCGATGGATTACAATATAACAATCATTACGTTTTGTGTTATCTAAAAAAATTATTAATGATACATATATTACTTATATATAGAATATATACTCACAAAATATGAACTAAAACCAAAATTTTTTGGAAGTTAAGTAAAATAAAAAACGCTTATTCATGGAGGTGGAAGTCCAACAACGCACACTGTGTTTTTATTTTTCTTAATGAAAATAGGGAGGGTGGTTAATACTTATTCCATAATTATAATAACATACCATTATAACAATGATACTTATTTTTTCATTTTCTTATGGTCCAATGAAATTTTAGGAAGAATAAAATCACATAAAGAAATAGAAAAAAATAGAGGTTAGGAACTTATATCTCACTTCTGGATTACCTCCTTTGCGAAGGGGATTAAAACATTGAGGGGTGGTATTTTGAGAATACCATGACCTCATTAAGGTGTTTAAGAATTTGTAATAGGGGGTTGGGAGAAGTTTGGGTTGAAATTAATGGGTTTTGTTTGAGGGTAAGTAGGATAGGAGTGTTGCTTTTTATAAGTGAAAAAAATCTCATTAATGGAAATACCTTAAAATTTTCAATAATGGGTAGCCACTATCAAGGAAAGTGGATCCAAAGTTGGGAAATAATGGAGTGTGTAAGAGATAAGGTCAATAAGAACTTCCAACACTCAATTAAAAACATGTTTCAAACATTTTAGTTCCTTTACCTCTAATGTTACTCATTTTTTCCATTTTAAGTTTCACCATAGTAACTTCTTTTTACAAAGATAATGTATCCTTTATGAACAAAAAATGGCCATTATTATATAACTTGGACCTAACGATTCCAAATTTAAAATCCAATTTTTGTTAAATTTCATGAATTAGGCTTTTTAAATGATATTTTTTTTCCAAATAAATGAGTTTTGTATATTATATAATATTATACACAGACAAAATATATAGAAACCAACAAAACTTTACCTAATTAATAATGATCATTACATTATTCATCTATAAAACCAATTAAAATTAAAAACATTACAACTAGACAAAAATATAAAATATAATAGCTAAAATAAGAAAATATGGATCACCCCAATCTGCTAAAATCATTGCCTCTATGGATAACACTATAGAAATGAAACAAAATATTAATAAACCAATCAACATATTAATAAATGAAAATATAACCTTAGGAGGAATTGTATTGAATATTGATTGAAATAATTAAGTAATTATTGTAGGGTATAAAGTGAAATGTGAATGATGGGATTCAGTTGTTATATGATCGTTAGTCAAATATAACTATGGTTCAATATGACCATTGGTCAATTTGACCATTGGAAAATATACCCATGGGTGATAATTTTACCAATATAATTATTTTTTATAATTAGTAATGAAAAAGTATAATTGATGTAGAAAGGAGAAACAATGGCCTCAACTAGTAGATTCATTTTGTTTGAAGCCCATTTGTTAGAGCTTGGGAGGGAGATAACAATGCTGGGGTTCTCCCTAGACCAAGCCCAAGTAGAGCTTCAAAAAGTGAAGCTTGAATGAAATCACCTATGGGATAAGTTCATGTTAGTGTAGATTACCACTCTATCAATGTTTTCTGAGCCACCCCATGAAGCCCATTTGTTAGAGCTTGGGAGGGAGATAACAATGCCGGGGTTCTCCCTAGACCAAGCCCAAGTAGAGCTTCAAAAAGTGAAGCTTGAATGAAATCACCTATGGGATAAGTTCATGTTAGTGTAGATTACCACTCTATCAATGTTTTCTGAGCCACCCCATGAAACTATAACCATCGCACACCTTACCCTTAGGGAGTATGCTGGTGTAATAAGGGGTTGCGTGTCCAGGCCTTGGTTTCTTAAAGTGTAATTTCATTTGTATAAATAAAATGTTTGTTCCATAAATTCCATTTTAAGAATAGTTTTTTAAAAAAATATATATGTTTAATTTAGATAAATTTGATAAATTGATTTATAGACAAAAATAAACCATAATTATATTTTTATAGAAAATATATACACTTTTATAATAAAATCAGGAGTTCTAAATAATTTTTTTTAATGAAATAGTCTTTTAAAACACTCTTATTAAAATATAAATGATAAAATAATTTTATAATGTCCTAGAAATTTTTTATAAGTTTGAAATTTGATTGTGCCTTAAAAACTACTATTGTTTCAATAATTGAGAATATTTATTTTTAAAATTTAAAATCATCATATTTATATAATTTTTATGATAAAATAAACAGTATATTTGAAATCATTACATCTAAGTTTGTTTAGGGTGAATTTATGATAATTTTTTAAAATACATTATTTTTTATGAATAGTAAAAATATAGTTTTGGGTTTTCAATATGTTTTATGAAATCATATTTATGTCATAATTATGTAATAATTAATAAAACAAAATAAAAATCCTAAATTTTTTATTTTATTAATATTAAGTATTTTAATATATTTTAATCAATTTCAAAACCTATAAGTGAATTTCCAAAGTCTAAAATTGAAATTTTGATTTAAAAAAAATTACTTTGTTGAAAATTTAATTTTCCATGCCAAAATAAGTATTATTATTTTTTAATTCTAATGGATTAAAATACTATAAAATGTTACTCAAATTTCTAAAACCATGACAAAAAACCACGGTTAAGCCAATGGTTTTTTATTTTCTATAACATATATTTCCAAGACCTATATTTACAAACTATTAAAAAAATCCTACATTTTTGCTATAGATATCCACCCATATCTATATCCCCCTTCACTAAAAATCCATCCTCTGGGAATTTTTGGTTATTTTTTTCCCAAATACCCTCAAGGTCTCCTCAATACCCCATGGTTCCAATCCTCATGTTTTAGGAATAGCTCTTCAAGGTAAGGGAAATCTTCACTTCACTTTTTCATCCAAGTTCCTTTTTTAGTATATATTCTATTTTCTAAGATAATTATATTTTTCCAATTTATATTACCCCATTACTATATAAATAGTATTTTACCAATGGGATACCCTTATCCCATATCATTTTTCCTTCCCTTAATCCATGTTTTATACCTGTCATGCTGCCGAATTTATTTCTCTATTTTACTAGAGAACATATCATTTATTTTATTTTTGTGGAAACCCAAACCTCTTAATTTTACATGGGAGTTAACCTAGATGTAAAATTATTTATTTATTTGTGGATTTACATATATGTAACTTACATTCTATTTTCATGGGTTAATAATGATGTAATGATCATTCCTTTAATCTCTTTTCTACACCATGATTTTGATAAGAAATTCATTATTTAATTTTCATGTGTTATTGATGAAATGATTTATTAAGATATATTTTTCTCACATGAAATTAATTAATATGAATTTGAAACCCTTATATAGCTCTAATGCATTGGTTAAATAATTTAATCTTTATATATGACATGTTTTATGATACCTTGGTGAATAACCTTGGTAATTTTGATTTATGATACCTTTTTTATAAACCTTGGTGATATACTTATGAATGTCTCATTTGAATTTTGTATAAAAATTTCCATGTTACGATTTATGTTATTATTATTATGATATTCCACTTGTTCATGACTTATTGTTATGCCACATTTTCTTATTGATGTGTCTCATGATCACATATTATATGTCTCTCTTTCTTATTCACTGACTGGTCTTCAAGATCACCCATTTACTTTGATGTATATACCTAGGATATTAGATGTAGTAAAAATAACCTAGTGTGAACCAAAGAATATGTATTTCAAGTGGATTAGAATAATGTTTTATGTTTTTATGTATTATGTACCTAATTTCCAAGAAACTAAACTTTAAAAGATCCTATGTTTTGTTCCATGTAATGAAAGGTTTCTGTAATAAAAAGTAAATATTCCATATTAAATATTTAAAAGTCATAAAAATTATTTTTTAAATACTAAATATAGTGTATTAAATATATTTTCTTGAAAAATATAACTTAAATTCTAAAATGTCAAATATTGGTCTATAAATTAAAGCCAAATTTTTTTAAATTATAAATTAACTTATAAAATAAATATTTTTCCTTATAAAATGTTTCATAATTTCTAATTCAAACTTATATATAAAAAATCTCATAAAAGTAATTTTATTTGTAAAAATTGTATTTTTTACTATTCGCCTAAAAATTAATATTTTTATAAAAATTCCAAAAATTCATCTTAAGAAAATATGTCCCTGATTAAACCAAAAATGATAATAATTTTTCCAAATTAAAATTCTAAAATTCATAAATTTAACTTTAAAATAAAATCCTAAAATATCATTATTGACTACCACCAAATGAGAACCTGTAAATTTGGGGTCAAAGAAATACCTAAAGTGCTAGTATTATTTTCCCACAAAGGAACGAAGGAAGAAGCATGGATATGTGGAGATCAATCACCTGTGTCACACAAGTCATGTGACCTTCAACAAGTTTCATGATCACATGACCCTAGAAATATCACACGAAGGGATTACACATTTTGCATGATATTTTGACTTATCACATGAATCTCTATTAGATGAGTCTTCCAAATCACATGAAGGCCCCCAGAAAATTCCTCCAGATCATGTGAAATCCATTAGACTTTTCAGACCAATCACATGACATGTCGGTAGAAAAATACTTGATAATCACCAAAGGGATCATGTGATGGATGTTGAAAATGATGGGATCCTTATGAGTAGAGAGTTTCATTGATCTTCATGAAAAATGGTTTTGCGCTTCGCATGATTTATTCATTGATCATGTGAATCCCACTATAAGAGTATTCTTAATCACATAAATACCCCCAAATAAGTCCTCTAGATCATGAAAAATCCCTCAAGCCTATCATCCCAATCATGTGACATGTCGGCAGAAAAACGCTTGACAAAATGTTAAGGAATTCATGTTATAAAAGCTTAAAATGATTGGATCCTTATGCGAATATATTTATGTTGATATTCATGTAAAGGGGTTACGTACTATGTGTGATTTTTTCACTGATCATACTAAGCCCCATAGATGGGTCTTTTTTATCATGTGAAATACCCTATACATGTGGGTATCATCATGTGAAAGTCTTTGTACATGTCAACATGATAATGCGATTCCTAGGTAGAAAATTGACTGAAAACTGTCGATGTATTGATGTGATGGAGACTAAAAATGACAGGTTCCTTACATGAATCAAGTTATATCGTTTTTCATGTGAGGAGATTATGCAATTCATGTGATCCGTTCCTAGATCACGAAAAGTCCCCCTGACATGTCATCAAAATCTCGAGAAGTCCCTCTCACATGTTGGCCGATATCATGAAGGCCCTCGAACATGTTGGCCTAATCTAATAAATGATCTCAAATATAATAGCTAGACCATGTGAAATCTGTTTTGAATCCTGGATTGATTATTCTAATTCTTTCATACATGTTGACCTAATCTCTTAAAGGCCCTCAAACATGTTTTTTGGATCACACAAAATCCATTTGGAATCCCGAATTGATCAGTCGAAGTCTTTCATACATGTTGAATTGATATCTCAAAGGATCTTGGTCATTCCAAATAGATCATGTGAAATCCATTTATCATCCCAGATTAATCATGTGATGGATTTATGACATGCAAATCTAATATTGTGAAGGCTCTTGAGGATGTCAATTTTATCATGAGAACACCCTAAAAAAATCCATGGGTTTGAGGAGGATGGAAATTATAGAGTGATCATGAATTCACTATTTATAATGCGATAAAAGGAAGATGTCATTGATGAAATTAGTATTGATCATATGAAGCACATTATACATTATCGAATTATGAGAATGTTCCCTCCACCAATTTAAGTCAAGATATGAGACTTAATTTTCATTAAAAGTGGAATAGATACGGGGTGGTGATGCCTATAAATTCTCCTCTTAACACATATAAAAGGATAAATAGAGGCAAGAGTAGACTTTCTAGAGTGGAGGACTGTGTGATCTCAAGATTCATCCACTTAAAAATTCCGGTGAGTAACTTAAAGTATTATATAGAGGGTTTATGAGTTTCACATCATCAAATCATTGATCACATCCATCCAACATTAAGAAATTTTATTGATAAGGGGGGAGAGCCTGAAAAAGTCACAGGGGCGAAAATAGTGAATCCCAAGAGAATCAGCCATCACAAGACTCACACATTTGTGGGGAAGGGACCCGGTGGTGGTAAAAATGGTACATGAATTGACCGGAGAGACATAGAAGGCTAGGAAGTCCGTAAGTATATTACCCTCTCTCATGTGTGAGAAATATCCATGGGACTGGAAATCAGGTTTATACATCTACGAACAATATATATGATAGAACAATGGATTATCATAGCCTTTTTGATAGACCCTTGGAGAATGGAGGAGTCTGTTTCCACCCCTACAAGTGAGATATTGTGAGAAAGACACGGTTCTAGTCCCTTATTCATGGACAACACTTCAACATGGAGAGATTTGCTAGTGCCAAAAGAATCCCTAAAGGAAAAGATTATAGATCCTTCCAAGTTACAGAAAACCCCTCCCCCTCTCATTATACCATTAATGCAAGACCCATCAATATTCATTTTGAGAATAGCAGGTGGAAACCATGACACCCATTTTCCCTATGAAGAAGATCTGCGAGTTATGATATGCAAGGCTTTACCCTTCACGAGTCGGTCGAGGGATGGGGAAGTTTCCCTGTACTTTAATAGAGGAGCTAATTCAATAGATAATGAATGATACCGAATGAGAATAAAAATATTTGAGCTTTGCTTCCCCTAATTCCACCACTTGTTGTAGGAATTCCATAAAGTCTAGCAACCAGCGGCCATGAGCATCGTCTGAACCCTGCTCTCCTGAGAGTTGGCCTATGAATTGTGAAACCAGGAATGCAGAAAATTATTACCAGTGATATCCTAATCAAGCATTCCACAGAAAATTATAAGATCATTACACACAGTGGATTCCCATTCCCTGTTGAAGAAAATATGGTTGATGGTCTCTCCACTAGGTCAGTGACAATAACTGCATTGGGAGGCCAGTGATATACCTCTCTATCACCCCAGATCTTCTATCGGCAAGGCATGATTATGGATGTTCTGAAGAAGAAAAGAGAGATTATCCAAAATTTCATTGCACCATAAGGATTATCCCCACACATCAAACTCAGGTTCCCCATAAATAAAGTGGTAATAAACTTTCATTGAGAAGAGCCTAGAGGAGGAGGCGGTGAAGAACATTCTATTAGGTTCCAAACTAGGTGTGATGCTGTTGAAAACTTCCTGGTAATGAAGGTCAAGGGTCGCATGGATAAAAGAAGGATATGTTCTAGAATGTTCAAATGAGATATTTGGAATATGGAAAACCATAAATTCAAGAATCCTCCCCATCTAGTTAGTGTTCCAGTAGCCAATATGTCCACATCTGAAAATCCAAAAAGAGTGATGTTGTAGGGCAAGTAAGTGACACCGATTTGAGTTCCATATTTTGGATCTCCTACCCTCTGGACCAACCGTACCCTTCTCATTTTTTTTTGAATCAAGTTTTCCCACAACAATGTCCATTCCATAAAACCCCATGCTAATCTTTCTTGGAGACTATCCATGGTATCAGTGACACTTCATAGGAAAATTCCTCCGCAATCAACATCGTGAGCCAACCTATGCCAGGATGACCAATGGAATTTACATTCTCTATGTGCATCCCAAATGAAACCATTAAGGATTTTTTCAATGTTCTGGAGGACAACCTTCGGTACAAATAGATAAGACAAGACATGCATGGGGATGGAGGAGAGGATACTATTAACCAAGGTGATGCGACCGCCAAAGGAAAGGAAGTAATTTTTCCAGTTGAGAATTCAGTTGGAGATTTTATCAATTAGCCTGTCATAGTGATGAATCCAAACTCTACCTGGGGAGATTGGTGAGCCCATATATTCCAAGGGAAAGGGTCTTTCTTGGATTCCCAGACTATCATTAATTCTATTTCCCATTATAGAGGAATAAGAATTGGGGAGATAAACACCACTCTTAGTCTGGTTGATGGATTGACCGCTCCATTTTCCTTGTTCACATAAACCCCTTGGACATGTCTGATTGATCATGTGATAAACTTTAGACATGTTGAGTAGGATACATGAAGACCTCTATACATTTCATCTTGGTTTATGAGATTCACCAAGACATGTTATCTTAATCATGTGATGACATATAGAAATGTCAAATAGATAATGAAAAGACACGTATACATGTCATCCTCATTCATGTGAATCCCCTTTGGACATGTTAGGAAGATCACGTGATGTCCTCTAGACATTTTATCCTGGTTCGTACAACATCCCTTAGACTTTTCATCTTAATCAAGTGCAGGTCATTGTACATGTGAGGTGGAAATCCTCATACATGTCAGCCATGTTAGGAAGAAACCCTAGAGAACATCCTATGTCTTGTCAACCATGTTAGGCATACATCCTCAGACATGTCATCCATGTCAGGTAGACACCCTTAGACATGTCATCCTTGTCAAGAGGGTATGCTTAGATATATACCCATGATCCATGTGAACCCCAACCATGATACTTTGTATGAGTACCCCATTTTTTAGGAGAGTGTTCATAATGGGATATGGGATATGCACTCATGAAATATTATTCATTTCATGGGACCCTCATGCTGACTAGTCATACTCAATAGATCTACATGGTACCCACTCTTTATCTATCACAGGATAAGGGATGGATATGTAATATGGGAATCCACATTAGTTTAGGTCCCTCAATATTCCATTTAATCTAGCTTATTGGATTCACCTACTATGGATCTACCATCTTTACTCATCCATCAGAGGATTAGGAACCTAAATGAATTATGAGGAATCTGATTCCTTTTATAAACAAGACATGTAGGATTCCTTCCTAAGGCCTGAGTTCCATATGAAACATCCCATCAAGTATGCTCCAATGCGTAAGTCCCGAACCTATAGGAAATGTGTCCAATCCCTTTCTATATCTTGTTTCTCACACTGATCATGACACATGTGATCTTATAAATTTTCAATGATCATACCACTAGCATAATAAAAATCCCCCATTTAGGGAAATCATAGTGTGTAATACCTAGTAATATATTAGGGAAACCTTAGTGTGTAAGGCTCATACAAATACAATCATTCACCTATTGCGACATGTTTTATCTTATGATTTCTTTTATTTCTCACATTAATCATGGCTCATGCGGGCTTAGAGATCTATAGTGATATTTTCAACAAAATGATAAAAATACCTTTAAATATGGTCATTCATCTTGGTTTAATAACGAACTACAAGGAATCTAATTTCTATCATACTTAGAATATGTAGGACAACTTCTTAAGGCCCGATATCTATACTTAATTCTTAAGATCCCTCATCTACATTCTTTATGAATGATGTTAAATTTCATGGAATGTACTTAAATGAACTATATGGGTTTTGATTCCTATTCTTATATGATATATAGGATACCCCTTGAAGGTTTAATCCTAAACCCAAAACACTAATAGCCTTTTTGGATGGAAGTAAACTCCAGAGTTTCTGGTCATACACCTTCAAAGCACAAGAAGTCCCTCATTTTTAATAAATAATGGGAAACAGATGGAGAACCTATAATACATACATATCATTTCATTAATAGAACACCCACTAGAATGTATAGGGATTCAACACTTGATCATTTTATTAGGGTAACTAGTCTCATATCAGGATTTGAGAAAGATTCATGAATATATCTTAAATCTATAAGAGAGTCCCGGAATAGGCAATAATTCCCCTCAAAAGGGTATGATGAGCCCGACCTCCAATCCTTTAGGCCAATGTGATTTCCTAAGCATCGTTGGGTTTGAAACCCCAAATTACCACCAACCATTGAAAAGAAGACTCATAATTTGTTATGGATATGGGAACCATTTGAAATTTTCATTGGAGAAAAAATGGAAAAAATAGACATAAATGATTGTGAAACCACACTGGATCACCCACAATAAAGTGTCGGGCATTACACATGTATTCTCTTAGAAATAAGAATGGTGAACCCAATATGAAAGCATATGGTAAGAAAATAATTGAGTTACCATAGACATCAGGAATCTTGTTTCCCAAACATAAATGAACAACATCAATTCCTTCAGAAAAAAATGGTGAACCAGATTTGAATCTTTTAATAATGAAAAATGGGTTTCCACACATTATACCATTTTGTTTTATGTCTCTTACATAAACCAAAAAGGTGAACCTAATGTGAATATTTCAATAATTAAATGTAGTAATGTTTCCCATTCATGAACCATTCTATACATTCCACATATGCAAATGGTTAAACCCACAACAAAAATAAAAAAATGGATTTACCATGTATAGTTTTTAAGAATATGACATACTTTTAATGTTGTTCTAATTTGTATCCTTGTTTATTTTTTCCCTTGTGATGAAAGATAATATACTCACAAAACTCACCTTAATTTGAAGTCATGGAATCATCAAGAAAATGTTCTAGAACCTCAAATGTGGAAATGAACCCTACAGATCGTAAAAAAATATCACCGCCATATGAATTTAGTATTAGGTGGTGAACATGATGGTTAGGTAATACCACTAACACCATATGATCTCAACCCTCAAGGCCATACATAGGGGTCTCTAGGAACTGAAGGCTACAAGCCCACCTTGCCCAAGCAATGTTGTGGTGAAACTAGTAACGCCTATCACCACTACAAACCAATTCTAGAGCTTATACCCATATCATGTCCATTAACCCATTCCTTATCTTAGTTATTTGGAATAATGAGTCAACTAAGGCTCTATCATAGTTCAAAATCTACCTAGGAGGGATCCTATTAACCACTTCCAGTAACACTATCCCACAAATTCCATTAAATTACCTACTGAGGGAACTACCCAACAGGTCGCCGCCCTAGAAACTCGTACCTAGGCACCAAAGAGATCTCATCAGGTGTGGAAAGCTATAGATCAATGGAAGAGGGATCATATCACTAATTTTACCGATGAATCCCACCAATATAATTTGGTGGAATTTAGTGAGTAGGCTCATATCCCTGCTCACATGAACCAAGTCTTCTTGCATATCTGGGCAACAACTGCGGGGAAGGCACATATCCCCATCCCCAAACATGAATCCCATCAGCATATTCATATGTAATAAGAGAACATGAGTGGGAATATATCCCCATTAAATCAAATACATATACCAAAATATATTGGATACCGAGAATGTGTAGGTATATATTTTTGTACTTACTTTACCGAAGTGACACTATATTATGGAAATGACATAAGAGCTCTACCAGAATATTCCGACACTAGTATATATACAGGGATAGTGAAATATCCCTATCCCAATAGCCATATTATCATATCATTATGATCAACATGAATAGGAAGCTTCTCTAGATCAAGCACATATCCTTGCTCCAATCTGGGATTATTCTTGGCATACTTCGATAAAGGATGAGGCATAAGAGTATGATCACATTCTCATTATAACTGGGGTCTATCAACATAGGTTGGATGTCACCTCAGGATGGGAACCCATTCCTTTAAAATAAATATAACAACATATTCCAAAGTCCAACCAGGTTCGGGCCCATATCTCCGCTCCAATTGAGGTCCGTCAGTATGATTTGGAAATTACCTTAGGGTTGGCTCATATCCCTACCTATAAAGATAATTAGAATATTACATCATATTACAAGTTCCGGGCTCACATTATTTTTCCCAATAATAAAGGAATGCACTAGCATTCTTCATAGGCTATATAGAAGGAGGCACATATCCCTTCTCCCATTTTAGAGGTCCATCGTCATATTCTGACAAGGAATGCATATTTGAATTGGCCTCATATCCCTACATCAACCAGGGTTAATTGACATATTCTAACAACCACCCAAGGGCAAGATTATATCCCACTAATGATACAGAAGCTCACTGACATACTTCAGCAGCTTCTCAATAGTGAGAGTATATCTCCACAACAATAGTTGGTCATCAACATACTCTGATGAACACCATTTAGAAGGATCATATTATTTATCAATCATAAAAGGAAGGTCAAAATATTATTTCCATGATGTATAATGAGGCTTACATTCCAAATATTCTCAAATCTAGTGTCCTTGAGACTATAAAATGTGGATTTGCAACACTTCAAGGGTCCTCTGACTCTTCATCCAAATAACAAGGTGATAATTACCATGATTATCCTTATTATGGTATTATATAGATGTATTATAGGGAATCTTCCCCTGAAATCTACCACGGAATACCACCCTGTGGTGATATCTCACCCAGATAAGGAAATCCCCCCTATGAAGGCAACTTTGTATATTAAGGTGACTGAAACACCAGGGTTAACTGTATATAGTTCCCCATCAACTACTAACAACACCTCACCTAAATAAGTAGGTGACCAAGAGAAATGACCTTTTTGATATAACTAGGTGGAGGAATATGACCCTAATAAATAAGGGGAAAACATGGAAATATGGAGGGAGTGGGATAGAAACATCCTTATGGATATTTTGGCCCATAACTACTTCCTATTATAAAGTCCCATATGACCTATAAAATTAGTCCGTGCCTTAATCTTTTCAAAATATGTGGAAAACCTTTCAGCATTTAAAGGATTATAACCTCCCTTATTAGGGATATGAGGGATACCTCTAAGATGTAAACACACTCTGTTATTAGATAGACCTATTCACTATCTCTATGGCCCAAGACCTAAGGATGGGGTGGGTATGGAGAGTTTCACATCACCCCATCCCTAGGATAGGAAAGCTCCCTGGATGTGGCATCCTACAATTATGTAGCTGTCAGAGAGATCATGGGACTGAACAATGTGTGGTATAGTTTTTTAATCCAAAAAAGTTCATCCTCTTTGGGAATGAAAATTTTTTATAAATAGAGAGATAATAATATCAATAGGATACTAAGTCACTCTTCTTAATGAAATGGGATGGAAACTGAAGTAATGGACTACCTGAAAACTCACCATGGTAAGTGGCTCACATCACAAGCAGCCACTGCACTCGGACCACATACAAATGAAATTGTACCAAATAAATAATATAATAATTATATTTATCAAGGAATAAATCTTAGAATAAACCCATCCTATAGGTCAAGGGGAATTTTTACAACCACCTCCACCACCGGGGTCATCAAACCCTAAGGTGGTCTCTTAGAAATTGGCGGGGGATCCAAATCAACCCCATCATCTAGTTCTAGGGGCAGTTTTATCTCAACCACCATCCTAGAATCCATGGAATACTTAGAGAAAGGTTCATATAATGCCAATGATGGCCTAAAATCAGCCCAACCCATAGTTCTGGGGGAATATTTTTCATCATCTAAAATGAAATCGATCTTTTCTAGAGTATGAGGTAAATAATAATGGCTGGAATCCCTATAATTCCTCCCACCATGAGACATACCCCTTTCATTGAGGTCCTCATTGGAAATTGTGATCAGAAACTCTTTCAAGGTCCCTATTCATAGGAAAGAATAGAGGGAAGTTATGGAAAAGATAATCAAGCTACACATGGGTCATAATCCAAGGCAACTCAACAAGACCAAGGGTAGGGGGAAAGACTCTAACATTACCCGCAAAGGGGAAGTGAATAGTGAAAAACTTCCCTCTTACCTTGAGTGTAATTGGGTGAATATTGTTTCCTGTTATGACTCAGTGAATTTCATTGCCATAAATATAGAAAATGATGCAGACCGAGACAAAAATGTAGAGAAGCGTAACATGGAAATGGTACCTCAAGAGGTGGGTGATATTGAGGAACAATCTGAGTCAGTACATATATAGAATCAGATAAATAGTCATAACCTAGGACCTATAAATGATGATTTTCCACCTCTTCAATAGAATTATTCTAAGGATAAGTGGAAGGGTTTGGCTATATCCCACTAACCACCTAGAAGGGATTAAATCCCCTATATAGAGGAATGACTAGTGAAATATGAGAATGAGATAAAAAACCTCAAATAACTCAATGATGAATTACTCAGGGAAAATTTACCCACAGGGTATCTCCTTAAAGTAGAAAACATATGTCCCTCCTCCCACCCATTAGGATAGAGCTAATCCACCTAAAAGGGTGTAATTTTAGCATCGAGATAGATTTGGATTCTGGAAATAGGTTTATATATAGAGGGAATTTGTGGATAAATCTAATTTCCTCCTTTATGATGACAAACTCCTTTGTGTTGGGGTGATCATTTAGACCTAACAAGAATTAAAAATCAATATGATGGGAAATTAGAACAACTATGTAAAGCCTTTATCCATCCAAGTGCATAGGAGGTGGTCCAAGTAGTGATACCTCCAAAAATCCTCAACACTATAGAGTCCCAAGATACTTGTATGGAAGCCATGGAGGGGAAGTGCACCCCCATGCAGTCCTAAAATAATCCACACCTAGATTGGGTGGATCACACTTTACCCCCACCTAATTTTGGTAACCCTATAATTTCCACCTTTTATGGAATTGGGGACTCAGGATAGTATATAACACACTACATGTATCAATAAAGCCCTATAATGGGCCCACAAGATGAGGGAAGATGATAAAACTAAGATGCTTTGTACAAAATCTAGTAGGTACAACCTTCATTTGGTTCAACAGGGTCTATCACAAGCTAGTAAGAGATTCATCATCAATTCCTTTATCAATTATACTCCACTATAAGGAAAATTATTATTGTTTCCCTCACAAATTTTAAAAAAATACATAAATGAGAGGGTCTCTGACTTTATAGATAGATGGAAGGGTCTAACATACTTACTTAGTATTCCACTCTTGTAAGATTAATTGCTGGAACTCTATGTTGAGAGCCTATGATAAGAGCTTGAAACACCTTTGATCCCAATAAAATACATGGGTGCATTACACAAGTTAGCAGAAATGACACAATAATTAAAAGATTGCATTCAGTGAACTCGGGCCAAATCTTGGCCCACACCCATGACATAGAGAAAATGCCTAAAATAGAAAATACTGTTGTTGTCACCCTCAAACCAGTAATGGTGCCTTCTAGAACACCCAAGAAGGACCTAAATCACTCAGTGCCTCTTATCAAGTGGTAGTAGTAGTAAAACCACTCTCGATTGGAGGTTAAGAGATATGAAGGATGCCCAAAATTTGAGGAATAAAAGAACAAAGTATATTCCATATGAAATGAATAAGTTTCTAGTTATTTCCTTTAAACCATGTAAAATAACCTCCTCAATCTACCAAATCCTAGATACCCAATGTGGATGAACTCAGTGACTGCCTAGACTGTTTCCCATTTCATAGGAGGCTAGTTCACACCATCTAGGACTGTTTTGTCATCAAATACATCCTTCAAGTCATGGTTGATTCTGGACAGGTGATACTAGGAAAATACCTGGCACAAGTGACCTGTGTGACTGCCACCCAACTAGAAGAAGAGGGTTAATGTAAAGAAATTTTTTCTAGATGTGAACAGAAGTTTGATAACTAGATGGATTTGAAGGATATTGACCGATATCATGCGTCTAAGAGATTAAAAATTCACAAACTGATCCCAAATCTAGAACCTAGGGATACTCCATTTAATAAACCTCCTAGAGTTATATGTAATAATCAAATATAGGAAGTGAATAAGAAAAATTTTCATATCCAACTCCCATACTCACTCTAACTCTTGTGGATTTATTTCCTTCAACATCTATAGAATGGGAACCTCCCCACCAAATGAAATCCCCATTGGATGAAGAGATAAAATTTGGTTATATTAATTTCATTAATTTAATATACCCTTTATCTGATGATGAATGTGCTCACGAATACATGTTCCACATACCTGATCAAGAAGTCGAAGGCCAGAGCCACAAAATCCAATGGTATAGGGGGTGACGAGGTTATGTCCAAACATAATATTCTAGTAACATCCCTGATGAATCCATATATGGTTCTGAGACCTATCAGGGATCACTTAACCAAGCCCAACATGAGTAAAAATATTCCTCATAACCCTGAAGTGATTGTTCAGACCCAATCATCTTAGATGACCATCTGGCAGGGGTGAAATTATCTAATCAGTTCAAAAGAAGGGGTAGTCCAACACAACCTATACCATTAATAATATATTCTCCCTTGACCTCTGCCCAATAATCGGTCCCATATAATTCAAATGCTTTATCACCTAAACTGTATGATAAGAAGAAACCCCACCATTGTAAGTATAGGCATCTGGCACAAAAATATGACATTCTAAAATATTTGGTAGTTTTCCTAGAAAAACTCCCATTCTTGGATGCTCTCCATCTTTAAAAATAACTTAAATAGTCATTTATCAAGGCCCTTTAGAGCCTCTGAGAGTTTAAGATTGAAGTTTCCAATTTCGAGGTTTACTGGTTAGAAACTACTCCAGTAGAATATCATGCCCCCATCTCATTAATAGATCAAGATCAGGAAGAAGATATACAGGGAGATATCATACACCTATACATTTTAAGCATGCTTGATAATGTCTATATCCAAAGGTATCTTATTGAAAATGGTTCTAGGATCAACCTCATCCTTATTTGGACCCTCCTACATATGGGATACAATAAATAGAATTTTTCTCCAATGAATCTGGTCATTCAAGGGTAAGAAAAAATAAAGCAAACTCACCTTGAAAATATTTAGTTCAAGTCACATTTTGGGGACCTCATGTCTACAGCTGAGTTCATGGTTTTCCTATAAGGCATAATATATAATGTATTACTTGGAAGACATTCTCTTTATAGCTAAGTGGTAGTGCCATCAACATTTCACCAATGTTTAAAATACCTTATTATTGGAAAGTTCAGAATGCTATATAGTGACAATTCCCCCTTTTAATCATACGATTAAATATAAACCAAGTAAAGTTTCTAAAATACAGAAGGAAAACATCCAATGGAAGAGCGTGACATGAAAGTTGTTTCTACCAACGTCTTGGGAACCACCCCTAAAAATAATAGGAGTATGCTCAGTAATGATTATTTTCTACCCATAAACCTAATCAAGGTAGTAGACTCAACTCCAGTGAGCTATTATGAACCACAAATTTCACTGGCCTATACCTATGTGATAATGATCATTCTAGCTGATGTAGGTTCTTCAAGGGATGGACAGACTAATGACCTATAAGGATATGAAAATCCCCTTGTTCCATTAAAAGAAATTAAAATTTTCCCCAAGTCATTCCCTTTAACTTAGTATGTACATGCCTCTCCTACCACCAGTAACAAAATAATGGAAAATAAACATCCCTAGAGCTCCCCCACCATGACACTGGTAGGTCAGTATGTAAATGTATTTCCTTGTGAACTCTTGTACCTTGACAGGGATAAAGGTTTCACTAAATTATCAATCATGTATAAAGATACCCTCATAGTCAAAAAGATAGAATAGGAAGAGGATGAACTCTAGAATGCCCCTCCCACATTTGAGTAAGGTGTCTCCACCACCATTAACGAGATCAGGTTCATGAATCTAGTAATATTAAAAGACCTTAGACCTATGTTGATTAGTGCCTCCATGCTTCTCGAAGAGTAGGATATATATATTTAATTTCTAAAGAAGCATCAATAAGTGTTTTCTTGGAATTATAAAATGATTCCCAGGCTAAAACTCTCTGTGGATACTCATCATCTACATTTTTCTAATGACCACATAGGTTTCAAGTAAGTATCTAGGAGAATTCACCCCTATCATCCTATAAAGTAAGAATTTGAAGTTCACAAATTGATCAAATCTAGCTTCATATGAGAGGTGAAATACCCAAAATGGATTTCCAACATCATTCCCATCAAGTATAATAATGTGAAGATCAAGTTTTCCATCGATTTTAGGTACCTTCATCAAACTTCATGAATGATAATTTCACGACACTAATCACGAAACTTTTGATTGATGCAACTGTTGGATTCCAAGCCCTTTCGTTTATGGATGGGTATTAAAGTTATAACTGGATCAAGATGGACCCTAAAGATGAAGAATCCACTTCCTTTAGAGTGCCTCAATGGATAGTTTGCTACCAGTTAATGTCCTTCAGTTTAAAGAATGTTGGTTCCACTTACCAACACACTATGCATCACATTGTTAAACCCTTTTGTGACAAATTTAATAGTTCTATGTCAATGGCCTGCTGGTTAAATATCTACAGTGTTTTTATCACCTCACTGATCTTCAAAAAATATTTGAAAAATTGTAGTAGCATAGTTTGATGATGAACCCTATAAAGTGGGATTTTGGAGTAATGTCAGGAAAATTCCTCAACTTTGTGGTATGCCACCATGGAATCAATGTTGATCCCAAAACGTCTAGTGTCATCCTAGAAATTTATCCTCCTCAAAATATTAAATATCTGGGAGGGATTCAAGGGAACCTTACTTATATCTAGTGTTTCATAGCTAACTTGACGAGAAAATATCTCCCCTTCACTAAGTTAATGAAGAAGGGAGTTGCCTACCATTGGGACAAGGACTGAAAAGAAGATTTGAAGAACCTTAATAAGTACATACTACATCTTCAAGTCTTGATGCCACTGGTATAAGTAAATACACTTATCTTATACATGAAATATATGAAATAATAATGTAGTGGTATCCTTTCATAGAAAAATGACACGGGAAATGAAAACCATCCCAACTATCTTAGAAAAAAATCTTATATTCTAAGACATGATATTTTTTTTATTGAGAAAAACTACCTTGCACTGATCTTTATAGTGAAAAATATGTTTCATTACTTACAACACCATAAATTTCACCTGGTCTCTTGCATCAACCCACTCAAGTATATTCTTTTCCTCCCTATGTTAATTGAGTGTTTGGAATGATGGTATGTTATTATACAATAATATTACATTCAATTATTTTCACAAAAGGAAATAAATGGGTAGGAAATGGTTGGATTTATTATGGAACATCCTACCCTAGAAAGTATGCAAGTGGAAACCAAACTTCCAAAAGAAGTAGTTTTCTATGCCCATGGAACTCTTGGAATATGGGAGATGTATTTTGATGGTGCTTCAGGAAGTCTGGGAGGAAATAAAATAGAAAACCTAAAGATTAATTGGGTTGGTCTTATAATATTATTTATTTCCCTTGACATGGACATTTTTACCTATTCCTTCTCACTATCTAAAGTCTAAACTGATAATGAGGAAAATTACTAAGCCCTTATTGCAATCTTGGAGATGTCCCTACAACTACATATATATTACCTGAACATCAAAGGGGGCTCATAGATGGTGATCAAACAGATCAATAGTGAACATTCTACATAGAAGGAATAATTTTCCCCACTCATTGGTTACGTGAGAGGACTAATGGAAGAATTCCATTTGAACCCATGCTGCATGTCCCTCAATCACAAACTTCTCATATCGATGCACTAGCTAATGCATCCACAGCCCTAGCCAACCCCAATCAGGATAATGTAGTCTTATGAATTATACATTGAAGGGTAGTATCATTAGTCATTATCTATGACATGGATGAAATAAATTAGATCAATACTTCCCTGGAGCATGATAAGCTAACATCCACCCCTAGATGGATGGATCCCATACTAGATTGCCTCCAAAATGAGACCCTACCATCAGATTGTGACAAAATGGAATAGATTCAATGTAGAATAGTGAAATTTACCCTCTAGGATGGGTGAAATGAGAAAAAATCCCTCTATAAAAGAGGCTTTGATGGAATCCCCCCAAATTTATTTCAAAAGGGGATACTACCACCATTATAAAGGAAGTCCATGCAAGCTCCTGTGGAACTCTCTAGTATGGAAATAGGGTCTCCCACCAAATTTAGAGACTTTGTTAGTACTAAAATATGATGATACGTGACTATTTAGAATTCATAAAGAAGTGTCATGAAATCCAAATTCATGAAAACACCATCCATACACCCCCAAGTTTACTGCACATAGCTAAGCATTCTTGATCATTTTCTATATGCAGAATGGGTACTGTGGGGCCATATCCCCTAGCTACAGCTAGGTAGTTTAAGTATATTATTACTGCTACCGACTTATTTTATAAATGGGATGAGGAAATACCCTTGAAGGATTTCAGGAAAAAGAAAATCATCACCTTTGTGAAGTCTAATATTATAACCAGATTTAGTGTGTCTTACATAATATTTCTTGAAAATGGAACCAAATTCTATTCTTATGAGTTGAAGAGGACGTACCAAGACTATAACATCGAGTCTAACCATTCCTCTCACTATCATACAGTATAAAATGGATAGATAGAGTCCATCAATATGAATCTATAGAACATACTCCATAAAATAGTGAAAAAATACAAGAATTATTGGCTAGATAAACTCATGTATGCTTTATGGTCCTACCATAACCCCCCACACACTTCCATTAAAGAAACTCTATATTCATTGGTGTATGAAACAAGGGCACTTTTACCCATAAAATTCTAGTTTTTCTCACTCCAAATAGCTATCTATGGAAAACTCTATGATAAATAACAATCATAGAAGTGACTGGATGAGTTATAATGACTTGATGAGAAAAGGTTTTGTATGCTGCAAAACCCCAAAATCTACCAGAATCAGACTACATGAGCCTTAAATAAAAGGGTATGCCTCCTCTTTTTCCACTAAAGAAATTTTTCTAGGATCTAAAAACTCCAATGATACCAAGGAAGAAACCCCCAAAGTTGGAATTTAAGTGGTAATGGCCTTACATCATACTCAAGGTCTAATCTAACGGGGCCTAGTCATTGGCCAAAATAGATGGGGAATGCATTACACACCCCACCAATGCAAGGTTTATTAAGAGATTATTTGTATAAATGATACCACAAGAAACAAAGTTTCGGTTGAAAGAATTTAAAATTCACATCATTTTATATTCTTACATCATAACATAAAACTGCACAGAAGTCATCCTTACCGCATGTCAGTAAGTTACATGGTGTACATCCTAGTCGCATGGAGTTAAACTGCTTGATATATGGTCACCTTATGGGGATTACCTCCCCCCTTACACATGATATAGATCTAAAAAATTGTTCTCGATGTAGGGGTTACTTGCACACACTAATTTTATTCCCATAACCCCACATGAGAACACGGTAGTCTCACATGATCCTGACACTAAAACCTTATCCATCAAGTTTCTTTCTTCCTCAATCGAGGACATAAATTCATTGTAAATTCATTGTACATGATTTAGATCTGTGTAGAAAAAAATGAAGTGCCCCTATCCTTTGTGATATTTAGATCTTCATTAGGGATCATATACTAAAACTACGTGTAACTTGATTTATGTCACTATATGATAAATAGTGATGATCAGGTTTCCAATATTGAGACTAGCTATAATGAAAAAAACACCCCTTCCTTTGTGTATGGTTCAGATCCATTCAAGGTATTATTCTATGATAACTACATGTGGCTTGATTTCTATTACCAAAATATATGTAGTGATGCATGGATATCAAATCCTCGGTCCAACATCAATATATAAAAGGGTAAAATATCCCCCATGCATATGGGCTAGACTTGAATAAGGAATTATCTATATAATAACTATGTGTGGCTTGATTCCTATTACCACTAGAAATGTAGTTATTCCCAAATATCAAATACTAGTCCCAATTGCAATATCAAATAAAAATAGAGAAATAAATTCCTCTTTCCTATGATATAGGATAGACCGGTGCCGTGATATTTCTCCAAAAATACATGTGGCATGATTCATGTTATACCAAGATGAATGGTGATGTCCAAATCTCAAATCTTATACCCATCCACAATATGTAAAATAAAAAAATACACTCTCCCTATATATGGGTCATACCTACACAAGGAGTATTTTTATGTAAGAACTACTCATGGCTTGATTCTTATTACCATATGATATATAGTCATGCCCAAGACTCTAATCCCAATACCATCCATAATACAAGAGAAAATTCCCCTTCCGTTGCATATGGGTCAGAACTACGTAGGGGGTTCTCAAATAAGAACTATGTTTGAATTGGTTTCCATGTTATGAGATATGTAGAGATCCCTAGATCTTTTACTTTAGGCCTATTCATGAATTATCATCACTCCAAATCATGTCCCTCCATGAGATTCATATCTATGTAGAGGATCCAGTCTACAATAAAATGTGAACACCTACACATATTCCCCATCACACACTCTTTTTTGGTATAATCGACTACCTGGTTGTCTCTTGTTTCTCATGCTAAGCATGAATCATGTGTGCTTAGGAAACTTGGAAAGATTATTTAACTAGTGTTATTAATGCACATTCTAGAAAGGGAACCATGTACTATACACATGATGTTAAACTTCATGATAAGAGATGTTCATTATGAATAGATCATATTAGCTATTCTCCCTAGAAATGTGGTCAATACATGTTAGTGTAGCCTTTAGGGTGCTTGAACCCTTCTTGAATATTATTTTCTTCATGAACTAACTACATATCTTAGATATATGAGCTGATAAAAACTAATTCCTTGAGTTTTTTATTCTCTTGGAACCCTATAGACCTTAAGATCATGGGATCTTGGTTCCTCCATATAGAAAACTAGAAATAAGGACTGGTTAATCTAAAGGGGCCCCACTAGGATTCGCTGGTGAATAAAGAAATGCCTCAGAGCTTACACCTAGTGGATTTTTTGGCCCTAGAGGAGATACCCCCTTAAATCCAGGGGATATTGTCCTAAATACATGGGATAAAATCTTATTCTATTACTAATGGTTGACTTGTACCCATCAGTCCCCATCTCCCATTGGGTCAAATATTATTGGTTTATGATTTACACTTCCCATAACCTAGCTATTCAAGTGGATTCAGATACCCTCGATGTTAGTCATATGTGAATCATACTCATTATCAAAGTAAGATTATAACATTTCATTCTCATACCCATTCATTTTAGGGTATATATCTTCAATAAAGACCCAACTTCATTAAGTTTCTAAATACCTTTAGACACCCCATTTTCAACTAAAAAAACTTCATACCCCCTTTTCATATCTAAATTACCAGATACCTTAATCACACATTCTCTTGGAATTTCATGTACCTTGAGCCTATGACCTCATAGTTCTTCATTACAACATATTGTTAATAAGGACTAACTAATCCTAAAGGAACCCTACTAGGATTCAATGTTGAATAACGCAATACCTAAGAGCTTGTGCTTGTGGGGTGTTTCAGTTCCTGAAGGTACCATGTTAGGATTCACCAGGGAATAACATAATGCCTCACAGCTTGTGCACAGTGGATGTCTTGGTCCCGAATTGGAGGTCACCCATTACTCCATGTGACTTTTCTCTAATGGTGAAATTTTAATCCCACCAATAATTAAACAACCATCCTTGATATTTTACTTTAAAGACACTATTTATTTCATTCATTTTCCCACATCTGATAGGGATTAAGAATAACTTAGTGGTTTATTCCTTAATACCTAGGTCATGGAAACTAGAATTTAAACTATATATTATCCATATAAGAACTATGTGTGGATTGATTACTATTACCTCATGATGTGTAGTGAATCCCAGATCTCAAATATTAGGTCCAACAATAGTATAAAAGGAAAATATCCCCTCCTTATGTATGGGTCAGACCTATGTAGGGAATTTTTCATGTAAGAACTATGGGTGGATTGATTCCTATTAGAAATGGATATATAGTGATGATCAAATCCCAAATATTGGTTCCATACATAATATAATTGGAATATTTACCCCCCTTGTGTATGGGTCAGACCTACGTAGGGAATTTTCCATTTAAATACTACACATGGATTGATTCCCATTACAGTAAGATACATAGTTACACCTAGATCTCAAATCTTGGGTCTAGAGACAATATAAAAAGAAAATTTCCCCTCCCTATATATGGGTCATACCTGTATATGGAATTTTTCATGTAAGAACTACATGGGGATTGATTCCTATTACCACATGATACATGGTGGTGTTAACATCTCAAATCTTGGGTCTAACAACAATATAAAAGGAAAAATTCCTCTCCCTTCTTATGGGTTAGACCTTCTAATGGAATTTTCCATATAAAAACTACATGTGAATTGATATTTGGTTACCACAGGATACATAGTGGCACTTGGGTTCCTTATTCCTATGCCCAACCACGATAAAGAAAATAATAATAAATATATAATGGAACCTCCCTACATATGGTTTAGACATATATAGGGAGGTCTTCATATAATAACTAAGTGTTGCTTGATTCTTATCATCATTAGATACATAGTGAAACCTGGATCATTTATTTCAATCCCAACAACAAATATTTGTTACTTTTAATTGTGTTCTTTAATAAGAACTAAATTTTTGTGTGGATTACTAATCATAACAAAATTCATATTCCCCCACATATTCCTTTTCATGAACTCTCACATAGCCTAATTGAACTCCCAATTGTCTATTATTTTTTATGCTAAGCATGACTCATGTGAGATTAGAGAACCTAAAAATCGACTCTAACCAGTACAATCGAGGTGTTATCTATTCAAAGAAATGGAAACATACCCTATTCACACGACATTAAACTGCACAACAATGTCTTCGTATCATGATGTTAAAATGCATGACAATATCACTTCACATTGAATAGGTCATACCCCTAATGATTGTGTACTGAAGAATCACATGTTTTATACATTCTCCTTAAAAATGTGTTCAATACACATTGGTATATCATTTAGGTTTCTTGAAACCTTCTTGAATATTATATTCTCCATGAAGAAACTTCATATCTTTGATATCTAAGTTGATACCAACCAATTACTCAAGTTGATATCCTTCTCTTGGAACCCCGTGGACCATGATCTCTCACGTTATTGGTTCCCCATATAGCTAATTAGTAATAGAGAGTGCTTAATCCAAAGGGACCCCACTATGATTAACTAGTGAATAACATAATTCCTCAAAGCTTGTGCATATTGGATGTTTTGATCCTAGAGGATAGTCCCCCCATAAATCTAGGAGCTATTGTTTTGACTGCATGGAATATGGGCTTCCACCATTATTAATGATTGACCTATACCCACTAATCTTTATCTCTTATTGAATAATATATTCTTGGATTATTATTTACTCATCCCATAACCCAACCATTCAAGCGGATTAAGATTCCATTGATGTTATGTGTTTGTAAATCGTACCCATTTTCATATCAATATTATAACATTTTATCCTTGTAACCTTTTATTCTGGGGTATCTATCTCATGTGAAGACCCAAACTTCCTAATTTAGGAATTTCACTCAGTGATAAGTCCTATTCACATGAAATTAACCCACATGACATATGGTTCATCCTATAATGACCTAAAACTAATTAGAGAAGATCATCATATCCATCCTATCCATAAAAATATATTAGATATAAATAATTTATCTCCTTACTAGGATGGAATATAGAAATTCCCTTTACCTATGTATGAACTCGAACTACATAGAGGACTATTTATATGACTGTAATGTCAAGGCTCACAAAGGGAAGATAAAAATTTCCCCCTACCCACATATGAGCAAGATCTATGTGGGAAGTATTCCTTTTAAAAACTATGTGTGGCCTAATTATTATTGATTTAGAACATGTAGTGATTCCTAGGATTCTGAATTCTAGGCCTAGCCACAAAATTCAAAACAATAATTCCCCCTTCTTTAAGCATGATACTGATATGTGCATGGATCCTTATATTATAATAACTATATATGGCTTGATTCTTAACCTATCAGGATATGTAGTGAAACTCAACCCACCCATCACCAATCCCAGCTATGAATTCAAAAAAAAATAATCCTACAAAAGTGTTTAATACTTTGAAGCTATACTGCACTTCCCCAATGGATTTTCACTAAGGTAGGAGTTAATTATCCTTTCCTACACTTAGGTTGTATCCATGAAGAGGAAAACTTGAAAAAAAAATTATGGAAAAAACATTACTCTAACCCAAATATATTTATATCTATGTGGATATCCATAATAGAACTACATGTGGCTTGATTCATATCTTCACAGGATATGTAGTGACTCCCAGGGTGCTTAAAACCTAGACCTAATCACAAAATTAGAATAAAAAAATGTTCCCATCCACTTTTCACATACATACCAAATCTGTGTATGGGGTATATTTGAAATAAATTATGGTGGAATGATTCATACTTATGTGAGCGTTTGTCGTGTCGTAAAACCCTCAATCAATATTTTCCCTTTTAATGTAGCACAGTGGTGACCATAGGGTTGTCTCTCAAGGAGGTTGCAGCTCGAGTTGCAAAACTGTCACTTTTGTTATTAATTTTTTTTGAAGAAATGAAAATGGGGATTTGATTAACAATTTGAAAATAAAATTTTAATTAAATACTGAAGTTAAATAATTTTAAAGGAAAGATAATGTGGGTTTCAAATCAAGAATAAAAACAGCAGTCGCAGACAAGCTTCACCCTCTCGGACACTCCCCTCTTCCTTGTATATAAAAAATATCTCTTATTTTAAATTCCTAAATGTACCCCCAAGGAACCCCAGGTTTACACTCAAATTTGAAAAGAAATCATATTTAAGTCTTCAATATTATTGTTTTACCGCCTATATAAGTGATTCAATTACTTAAATACCTCCAAGTAATTGAACCTAATTGAATTCGCTATGCTCAATGGAAAAACCTCACCAACGAATTTTAAATAGCGAAGTCAATTGTTCTACTTTATAGATGGAACAATGATCAAAAAAAATGTGTTGAAAATATATTTAAGAAATAAAACAACCATATTCATTCAAAAATATAGGTTCAAGAGAAATTCAAAAAGAGATTACACATTAAAATCCAAACTCGGAAGAGAGTGTCCGTCGGGTGTCGCCGTCCGCAACCACTTGCCGCTTAGCCTTGCATCAATTGAGAAGCCTTAATCTTATCTATTGAATATTAAAAGGATGTAATATTCTTAAGGATCAAAATATTCACCTTCCCCTTCTCTATCTCAAGATAACTCCCTTTGTGACGGATGGTGTGGTGAAGAATGGAATGTGATTTAGAGGTAGGAGCTCCTCTCCTTTTATAGGCAGATTTCATCATCAAAGGTTGTCGCATTTTAGACCCATTAATTGGACGATTAACACGTGGACCTCTTCATATATATTGTTCATAACTGTGTTTTCCATCCACCCTCCAAATTTAGGATTCATTGGACGCGTATTGAAGGAGTTATGAATTTTTTATTGTAAATAGCTTTCTCTGGATGAAGCTTCCTGGAAGTTTC
Organism: Viscum album; assembly: GCA_963277665.1. NCBI lineage: Eukaryota > Viridiplantae > Streptophyta > Magnoliopsida > Santalales > Viscaceae > Viscum > Viscum album. The sequence continues at coordinate 119,339,222 of OY728135.1, forward strand.
CTCCAAAACTCTATCACTCAAGGGCCATCATAAAGGATTCAAAACAGCTTGAAATTAATTGTGAAGACGTTTCTGGGTATCCTAGTTCATATACAAGTAAAATAATATCATTTGGAGGTGTTTAGACTGACATTTGTTTCCATTACCAATGTAGGGTCCATGCAGTCCTCCTGGAGAAATTGTCAAATTCATTGATTTTTTTGGACATCAAGATGCATGAATATTTTCCTGGTCCTGAAGACAAAGATGATGGAAATAAAATAAGGGTTCAAAAAAAATTCTAATAACAAAATTTGGAAATGTATTTTATGATAAATGACCAAAACACCCTTGTGATAAAAATCTGTTAAAAATCCAGAATTATGCAATTTAAACTTTTTATCCCAAAACACACTCTAAATCCAAAATTGTTATAAATAAGATCAAATTGGTAAATTGGTGAGGTTTAAATCATTTAAATAGACATTAAAAATATTGAAAATATTAGCTCTATCAATTCCCCCACACTTGGCTCTTGGACTCCTGGACAGGTGAGCACGAAATCAAGAAAAATAAAACACACACCAATGGAGTTTACCAATTTACCACAAAGAATTAAAAAGATATCATGCCTCATTAAAGTAAAATATTTCAAATTCTAAATTCAAATCATTAAATCCATTTCCACTTATTTTGTCTTCTCATAGACACAACACACTTACCTCACATTCATTTTCTCTCAGCACACAATATAGATTTGCAACAAGGCTTTTCTCATCCAACTCATGCAAGAATTACCATAAGATTGATAAATTTCTACATATCCACCCAATGTGAGCCATGAACATGTGATTATAATGAGTACTTTATAAGTTTTTTTTTCTGTGGCTTGGGGTTGGTAGGATTCAAATGTAAAAAATATGCAGCTGAATAAGGAGGGTTTGACTCTTTTTGAAGCAGAAATGCATGATTCTAATTTTTACTCAAGTGTAGTCTCCTCCATATTATCCTATGAAAAATAATCATCTCTAATCATATATTTTCCACCCCATTCCATCAATATTTCAGTAGAAAATATGACTTTTTTTTGAAATCTCAAGATTGGGCACATCTTATTTCCATTGCGAGCTCCAGACAGGCACAACTCCATTTCATTTGAGAGATCCAGATAGGCACAGATCCATTTAATTTGAGAGCTCCAGATAGGCACAGCTCTCAGAAAAATATATTCCAGCATCAAAAATATGTCTTCAATGTTTGAATGTCCTCCCAAAGTAACACCAAATGAGGTAGCACATCTGGAGTCATCTTCCCCCCCCCCCCCACACACTTAAGTTCAACTAGATCATGCATTTATACTTCCAGAGCAGGTTGGAAAGGGAAATTTGGCTTGTAATGTGGCTAACCTAACAGGATATACATGGCTACTAAGGGCTCAAGAAGGATAAAATTTTCAAGGAAGGCCGAAATAAAAAGGATAATCATGAAAAGGAGGCTCCAATATTCAAAAAAATGCCTCAATCATTTTAATCACAAGTATCTCAGCCCTCAAGTTTTGATAGAAATAAATCAAGTTCTAGTTTAAACAAACATTAATTGGTTCTCTCAAGAAAGAGGTGAATGTGAAGAAGATGTAAAAATGGGTCCAGAGGCCTCACAAGAATGAGAATTTCAATCACAATGTCAGTGATATGTGCCATGAGATTTAAAAATCAATGGTCATTTCAAGAATTTTCCAAATTTTTGAACTTGAAACAATGTCATTTTCAGTATTCATTTATGTTTAGTTTCAAAGGATCCATTGGTTCACTCCTTGGCATGAGTTTCAAATGAAATTCAAGAAATTCCAAAATGTTTTTTTATTTAAAAAATAAACACGAAAAAAATGGAAAGAAATTTTGAAAACAAAAAAATTTCAAACAGAATTTCGTAAAAACATAATCTACCAAGCATTGTGTCCCCCCACACTTATTCTATACAATGTCCTCATTGTATAGTTTTTTCTAGAATGAAATTCCAGAAATTAAAGACATAGAAAAAATAAATGATAAGGAAAGACACAACCTGGCATCAATTATATTCTGCTTCATGAAGTTGAATCTCCTCCCCTTGAGGATCTTGAAAATTTTCTCAAAATATATTCAGACTATGACCATTGAAAGTGAATGATGTCTCCTTGTTTGGATCATTAATATGTATTGCACCAAAAGGAAAAACATGAGTAACAATGAATGGGCCAGACCATTTGGAATGAAATTTACCTGGGAAGAGTTTCAATCTGGCATCGAACAACAAAACTTTGTCTCCCTCCTTGAAGTTTTTGTTGAGAATCCTCCCATCATGAAAGGCTTTTATTCTCTCTTTGTATATCCTAGATATTTCGTATGCATTATTTCTAATCTCCTTCAACTCCTGCAAACAATATTTTCTTTCTTTCCCAGCAGAATATAGGTTCATGTTACATGTTTTTACAGCCCAAAAGGATTTGTGTTCTAACTCAACTGGTAGATGACAAGCTTTTACATAGAACAATATAAATGGTGACATTCCAATGGGGGTTTTGAAAGTAGTTATGTGGGCCCAAAGAGCATCATCAAGTCTCAAACTCCAATCCTTTCTATTTGGGTTCACTGTTTTTTCTAGGATTAGTTTGATCTCCCTATTAGACAACTCAACCATTCTGTTTGTTTGAAGATGATAGGGCATAGAGACCCTATGATTAACACCGTATTTCTTCAAAAGTGATTCCAAAGTCCTATTACAAAAATGGGTACCTTGATCTGTAATTAGAAACTTTGGAAACCCAAACCTTGAAAACAAATTTCCTTTCAAAAATCTAGACACAATCTTAACATCATCAGTTCGGGTGGGGATAGCCTCTACCCACTTGGACACATAATCAACAACCAACAAGATGTAGAGATATCTAAATGAATTAGGAAAATGCCCCATGAAATCCATTCCCCATACATAAAAAACATCACAAAACAAAAGTGGGTTTTGTGGCATCTCATTCCGCTTGGAAATGTTTCCTTGTAATTGACAATTTTTACAGGTTCTGCAGAATTAGAAAGAATCTCTAAAAATAGTGGGCCAATACAATCCAGAATCAAGAACTTTTCTTGCTGTTATCTGTGGTCAAAAGTGTCCTCCACAGTTTAATGTGTGGAAAAAATGTAGGATAGATTGAAATTCAGAGTTCAGAATGCATCTTCGTATCATTTGATCACTACCAATGTGCCATAAATAAGGATAATCCCAAATGTATTTCTTTGAATCACTCCGAAGTTTATCAATTTGATTTTTGGAAAACCAATGGGGATGTTAATCAGAAGCCAAATAGTTTACAAGATTAGAAAACCATGGTATTTCACTTTGAGCTGCAAATAAATCCTCATCTGGAAAGGTTTCCTTAATTAGAGAACACATTTGAAATTTTCTATTCTCAATAGATGGTATCCTGCTCAAATGATCAGAAACAAGGTTCTCACATCCTTTCTTATCTTTTATTTCAACATCAAACTCCTATAAAAGCAAAATCCATCTCATAAGTCTTGGTTTTTCATCATGTTTCTTCATCAAGAATCTGATTGCAGAATGATCAGTAAAAACAATCACCTTGGAGCCCAGAAGATAACTTCTAAATTTTTCTGGAGAAAAGACAACAACCAGCAGTTCTTTCTCAGTTATTGTGTAGTTTTATTGGGATTGATCAAGAGTTCGGGAGGCATAGGCAATCACATGAGATTTCTTTTCTGTCCTTTGACTCAATACTGCCCCAAGAGAAAAGTCAGATGCATCTGCCATTATTTCAAAGGGAATGTCCCATTTAGGAGGTTGAACAATGGGAGGGGTTATCAATCTTTGTTTCATCTCATGAAACGAATTTATGAAATTCTCATCAAAGACAAATGGGACATCTTTTTGGAGTAATCTGGACAATGGAAGTGAAATCGTACTGAAATCTTTAATGAATCTCCTATAAAATCCAGCATGCCCAAGGAAGGATCTCACATCTCTCACAGTTTTGGGTATGGTAATGAATAAATGACCTCAACTTTGGATTTGTCAACTTGAATTCCATCACGGGACACAACATGTCCAAGAATGATCGCTTTAGCAACCATAAAATGACATTTTTTATAATTTAGAACAAGGTTCTTTTCAATGCATGTTTTAAGGACATGTTCCAAGCTTTTCAAACAACTTTCAAAAGATGATCCATACACAGTGAAGTCATCCATAAAAACTTCCATGCACGTTTCCAAAAATTCAGAGAAGATGCTTATCATACACTTTTGAAAAGTTCCCGGGGCATTACATAAACCAAAGGGAATCCTTCTGTATGAAAAAGTTCCAAATGGGCATGTGAAGGTGGTTTTCTCTTGATCCTCAGGTAAAATGTGAATCTGAAAATATCCAGAGAATCCATCTAGAAAACAGTAGTGGGTTTTTCCAGCTAGTTTTTCAAGGACTTGATCAAGGAATGGTAACAGGAAGTGGTCTTTCCTTGTAACCAAATTGAGTTTCCTGTAATCAATGCACATTATCTATTTATTTGGAAGCATTATGGGGAAAAGATCACCAAATTCATTCCTTGAGATTGTAAATCCACTTTTTTTAGGAACAACATGGACTAGACTTACCCATTGAATATCAGATATGGGAAAAATAATTCCAGCAGCCAGCAAGGTGGTGACTTCTTTCTTCACAACCTCCAGAAGTGTTGGGTTCAGTATTCTTTGAAATTGTCTTACCGGTCTAGCGTTCTCCTCTAGTAAAATTATTTGCATGAAAATCGAGGGGCTGATTCCCGTTAGATCAGAGAGAGTCCATCCTATGGCTTCCTTGTGGGACTTGAGAACTTCCAACAATTGGTTTTCCTGGACTTCTGACAAATATTTTGAGATAATTACAGGGAATTGTTCATTATGACCTAAGAAGTCATACTTGAGGTTATCTAGAAGGGGTTTCAATTCTACAACAGGTGGGTTGGTTTCATTGACAACAGGGAACTCTTCAGAAGTTAGATTGTTTAGTGAAGCTCCATGTTCATCATGGTGATCTCTTTCTAGGATCTCAAGACTTGTTTCATGTGAAAAATTGAAAACCTCTCTGAGAATACCACTAACAGATTCAGTGGTTTCTAGAAATTCATCTTCATCATTGCTCAGATATCCAGTCTCAATATCCCAAGACTCTTCATAGTCTCCAATTTCATCCTCATTTTGATCTGATTCAGTATCATACAAATTTCCATCTTTTTCTACATCAGTTGGTATTTCATCACAAAAAAAATCAGGTAACATTCCAGATGAAAACCAATCAATCATGTTTACATGGGGAGTTGAATGATCCTCAACCGGGTGTTTCATTGAATGAAAAATGTTGAAATGAACAACATCTCCTCCAAATTCTAGTGAAAGTGTTCCCTTGTGAACATTGATGATTGCTTTTACTATTTTTAGAAACGGCCTCCCTAGGATGAGGGGATCATGTGTGCTAAACCGATCATCTTCCATATCCAAAACATAGAAGTCAATAGAAAAAATCATGTCTCTCACTTGAACGAGAACATCCTCTATAACTCCAGCAGGTTTGGTGGTACTTTGGTTTGCGAGTTGAATGATAATTACAGAGGGTTTCAAGTATCCAACCTGAAGAGATGAGTATACAGAATGTGGCATGACATTGATGGAGGCCCCTAGATCAAGCATCACATCTTTTAATTCACATTTCCCAATGGTACAGGGAATGGTAAATGTCCCAGGTTCTTTACACTTGACAGGAAGTGCATGTTGAATCATCGATGAAACATTCCTTCCTAAGTTTACTTTTTCACCTCCTTTGAACTTTCTATTGTTGGTACACATGTCTTTCAGAAACTTAGAATACCTCAGAATTTGTTTCACAAAATCGAGTAATGGAATATTGACTTGGACTTTCTTGAATGTTTTCAAAACCTCCTTATCCAATTCTTTTTCAGCACTTGACTTTGGTGGTGGTTCACACCTTGGATAAGGCAGTAGAGGTTTGAATGTTTCTGGGGTATTATGAGTATGTTTTGGAGGAACATAAGGACCGGACATCCTCTTCCAATCATTCTTCGTTCTTTTATACAAGATTTCCTCTCTTGACTTTGAGTTTCTATCAACTTCAGATTTTTCATAATTTTTATCAAGGGTAGGATTTTCATCAACAATATCAGCAGCAGGCTTGATGTTATCAATCTGAGGGTCTTTCAATTTTGTTCCACTCCTAAGTTTAATTTCACTCACATTTTCCTTCCCATTATTCCTCAGGTTTACTTTTGGCTGTGAGGGTAAACCACCACCCATTTGATTTGTTATGCAATTAATACCAGAGGCAAGTTGACCCATTTGAGTTATCAAGGTATTCATTTTGTTATCTTGTTGTTTTGAGTATTCTTTTAGTTCCCTCATTTCCTCTTGTTGTTTCCTCATTTCCTCTTGTTGTTTCCTCATTGCTTCTTCAAGGTTCCCATCAGAGTTTTGAGTGGGAGGGGTAAGGTGAAAATTGCTTCTAGATTGAGCATTGGCTTGCTCATTGAAATATCTTGGTTGAGAATTACTTAACTGTCCTTAGAAGAATCCTCTCAGTTGTTCAGGTTGACGAAATTTTTCATTTGAGTTGTTGTTCCATCCTTGATTGAAATTTTGGTTGTTTTGAAATGGTCTTTACTGGTTTGGTTTAAATGGTCTTTCAGGAAAAACTGCATTGCAGTTCTCAGGAGGCTCTTGCATTTGTGGGCATTGGTCACTAAAATGTTCATTCGAAGAACAAATCCCATATTGGACATGTAGTTGGAAAGCCTCTTTAGGTTTGGGTTGGTTTTCTGGGGTGTTATAGAACATTATTGACCTTACCATGGTGGTAAGATCAGATAGTTGACTTGCAATTGTGTTGTTTTCGGGACTAGTAGTAGGGAATTATTGTGCATCTTTGACATGAAGAAGGCCTCTGGTTCCAAATTGTTGGGAATTCTGGGCCATGTTTGCAATTAAAATCCTAGCAGCAACTGGTGTCTTATCAACTAAAGCTCCTCCTGTAGCAGCATCGATCATACTTCTATCAGTGAGACACAATCCTTCATAAAAGTATTGAATGAGAAGCTGGTCACTGATTTGATGATGTGGGTAACTAAAACAAAGACGTTTAAACCTTTCCCAATATTCGTGAAGTGTTTCTCCTTGTGTCTGCCTAATTCCACAAATCTCCTTTCGAATGGAGGCAGTTCTAGACACAGGGAAAATTTTTTCAAGGAAAATCTTTTTTAATTCATTCCAATTTCTAATCAAGGTTGAGTGAGAATAGTAAAACCATTCCTTATCAACTCCATCTAGAGAAAAAGGAAATGACCTCAGCTTCTTTTGATCGGCATCGACTCCATGAGGTTTCATGTTGACACACAGGTAACTAAATTCTTGGAGGTGTTTGTGTGGGTCTTCACCAGGCAACCCATTGAATTTGGGAAGCTGGTGGATGAAACTGGACTTGATTTCAAATCCAGCAGGGGCATCAGGGTACTCTACAAGATTCTCATGATTTTCGCCATAGGATGAAGCCAGTTCTTTCAAAGTTCTATTTTCAGCCATTTGGATTTCAATTTCAACTAATTCCCTCCTAGGTGTATTGGTGGAAGATTCACAACTTTAAACTTGTAGATTATTACCTCTAACCTAGTGTGAAAAGTTATATCAATTTTTGAATCTAAAGGTAACAAGTTCGGTTCAGAAGTTCGGGTCATGCAAGAAAAAAAATAATTAAAATAAAATCAACTCTAGAAACCTCCCTGGAAATGACGCCAGTTGATGTGAGCGTTTGTCGTGTCATAAAACCCTCAATCAATATTTTCCCTTTTAATGTAGCACAGTGGTGACCACAAGGTTGTCTCTCGAGGAGGTTGCAGCTTGAGTTGCAAAACTGTCACTTTTGTTATTAATTTTTTTTGAAGAAATGAAAATGGGGATTTGATTAACAATTTTAAAATAAAATTTTAATTAAATACTAAAGTGAAATAATTTTAAAGGAAAGATAATGTGGGTTTGGAATCAAGAATAAAAATAGTAGTCACAGACAAGCTTCACCCTCTCAGAAACTCCCCTCTTCCTTGTATATAAAAAATATCTCATATCTTAAATTCCTAAATGTACCCCCAAGTACCCCCAGGTTTACACTCAAATTTGAAAAGAAATCATATTTAAGACTTTAATACGATTGTAGTCTTGCCTATATAAGTGATTCAATTACTTAAATACCTCCAAGTAATTGAACCTAATTGAATTCGCTATGCTCAATGGCAAAACCTCACCAAATAATTTTAAATAGTGAAGTAAATTGTTCTACTTTATAGATGGAACAACGATAAAAAAAATGTGTTGAAAATATATTTAAGAAAGAAAACATCCATATTAATTAAAAAATATAGGTTCAAGAAAAATTCAAAAAGAGATTACACATTAAAATCCAAACTCGGAAGAGAGTGTCCGTCGGGTGTCGCCGTCCGCAACCACTTGCCGCTTAGCCTTGCATCACTTGAGAAGCCTTAATCTTCTATATTGAATATTAAAAGGATTCCATCTTCTTAAGGATCAAAATATCCACCTTCCCCTTCTCTCTCTCAAGATAAATCCCTTTGTGACGGATGGTGTGGTGAAGAATGGAATGTGATTTAGAGGTAGGAGCTCCTCTCCTTTTATAGGAAGATTTCATCATCAAATAGTTGTCATGTTTTCGACCTACTAATTGGCTGATTAACGCATGGAACTATTCATAAATATTGTGCATAAATGGGTTTTACATCCACCCTCCAAATTTAGGATTCATTGGACGCGTATTGAAGGAGTTATGATTTTTTTTATTGTAAATAGCTTTCTCTAGATGAAGCTTCCTAGAAGTTTCCTTCAAAACTCTATCACTCAAGGGCCATCATAAAGGATTCCAAATGGATTTAAATTCGTTTTGGATACGCTAACGGGCTTTCTCTTTCATATCCAAGTAGAACCGCATCATTTAGAGGTGTTTAGGCCAACATTTGTTTCCATTACCAATGTAGGGTCCACGTAGTCTGCCCGAAAAAATTGTCAACTTCATTGATTTTTTTGGGCATCAAGATGCATGAATCTTTTCCTGGTCCTGAAGAAAAATATGATGGAAATAAAATAAGGGTTCAAAAAAATTAGAATAACAAAATTTGGAAATGTATTTTATGATAAATGACCAAAATACTCTTGTGATAAAAATCTGTTAAAAATCCAGAATTATGCAATTTAAACTTTTTATCCCAAAACACACTCTAAATCCAAAATTGTTACAAATAAGATCAAATTGGTAAATTGGTGAGGTTTAAATCATTTAAATAGACATTAAAAATATTGAAAATATTAGCTCTATCACATACCCCTGTAAAAATCATAGGTAAAACCAAGAAATATAGCCATAAAAATTACAATTACAACCATACCACCCCCAACAAATGCATGGTGTCTCTAGGGATGCATTTTATAATTTCATATTGGTTCCCGGATCCTTACTATATGATGTAAAACTACATGGATGATGTATTATTCACATGATGTTAAACTTCACTACAATTAAATCCTCTTCGCATTAAATTAAAATGAAAGGGAGACTCACCCCCATTGCATGATGTTAAAATATGCAGACTATCATCCATCATTACTCCTTATCAAATAAACACATGAGCCTAACCCTGGTCAACCAAAGTTCAGGATTCCTCCACCATATTTATGATAACCTTAGTCTATAAATCACACTTAATTTCTTGAGAATCTTGGATTTATACAAAGATTCTATAGCCTTAAAGGAGAAAATATTCCCCTATTTGTCCATGTATGAGTTGGATCTACATAAGGGCCATAAAATCATCAACACAAGTTATTTTGGTCTTATAAGAAGGTCCTTATAATCCTTTTCATCACAGAAATTATTATTTTAGAACTCATAACCATAGTGTGATTGATGATCATCCTCAAAAAGACTGTCACATACCATCACTCATGATCTAAAAAACTCAATCCATGATTTACCTTACATTCACCCTCTACTCAAAATGAATTTGGAGTACTCTTTACCTTGGGAATACTAATTATCATGTTGTGTAAAACTCCACTGATACTAGGTCCATGTGGACAATGATCTTAAACCATGTACACCTTGGTCAAAGATGTACAACCTTAAACTTTAGCCTATGATGGTCCAAATATCAAGTCCATAAACTACTAGTGAACGAGACATAAAACATGTTAAGATGAAAACCTAAAAATGGAGATTTGAGCAAAAGTAAAGTCACTACTTGCTAAACTCTTTTTGTTTAGAGTTTAGGAAAAAGTTAGATTGTAAATAAAAATCCACAAAGATCACATGACCCAAATTTTGGACCTAGTAAATGATGGTCTATGCTCTCTAGAATTATTCATCCAGATAAAATTTAGAGTAATTATTTACCAAATCCCCTCACCATAATAATGTGTTCAATAGGTGGTGACACAACTTTTATGGTGATTGAACCCTTCTTAGATATTATTTTTTCCATAAAACAACTTCATGTCTTTGAATTCTAAGCTAACACCCACTGATTCCTTGAGTTGTTATACTTATCCTATAACCTCATAACCTTGAGTAATTTAACTTGGTTATTCCCTATGGTGTATTATTAATAGGGACTGACTACTCTGAGGGGATCCCACTAGGATTTTCTAGTGAATAACGTAATGCCTCCGAACTTGTTCCTAGTGGATGATTTGGTCCTAAATGAAAAGTCCCCCTTAAATCCATGAGCTACTATCATGACTAAATGTGATACTGTTTTTCACCATTACCAATGGCCAACCTATACCACTAGCCTCCATTTTTAGTTGGATAAGATATTCCTATATTATGATTTACAATTCATATGACCAAAATATTCAAGTTTATTTGACATCCTCAACATTATGTCACCATGTAATGTACCCATTCTCAAAGCAGGAATGTGGTATTTCATTCTTGAACCTTTTATAAGCCACCATTTCATGACCCAAAACCATTTTATATAGAGATGCATCTTCACAAACATAAATCAAAACTGCCCCTATGATACCAAAAACTTTATTGGTTAGCCTTTTCTCCATATGTTACTTCATTTCCAAAATGTTGGAATCTTCACAAATTTTTTACAACCCTTGGAAATGATAAGGGACTAATCTAATAGACCATGTATGTAATCTCATCTAGGATCATGAATAAATTCCCTTTACCCATAAATTAGTGGAGTATCCTCCTTATAGTAAAGAACCTCTGGTCCTCGAGAGCCCCAAAGACATTATAGTGGAGCTCGGAACCTTAGAGTGTTTTGTGATCATACCTGGTGTGTCAACCTCATTGCATCATACTCAATTAAAAATCCTAGAGATTTGATTCACACAACCCATATTCCAACTATCCAAGTGGATTTGGAATCCCTAACATTATTACATTATACCCATCCTTCATCATATCAACAAGGATGAAGGGTGCCCAAATCCCTCATGAATATTCATCCTTCACAGTCCTAGTAAGGATGCAACGTGTCATAACCATTCCTGAATATTCATACTTCATAACCCATTCCATGTATTAGGGGTACAAAGAACCTCATATTTCTGAGTAAGAAAACCCTAAACAATAGAAACAGAAGGTCTGAGCTAGATGGCCCTAAACTAAAACACCTCATTGGTCCATGATAAAAGACCCTAAACTACAACAAAAAAAGACCTGGGCTAGAATAACCTAAACTATAGAAACATTAGGTTTGATCTACAAGACCATAAACTACAAAAAAAAAATTTGATCTAGAAGACCCTAAACTTTAGTAATAGAAGGTCTCATTTAGAAGACCCTAATCTATAATAATAGAAGGTCCAAACTAGAAGACCCTAAACTACAGTAATATAAGTTTCAAGATATAATACCATAAAATATAGAAACAAAAGGTTAGATGACCCTAAACTATATCACCAAATTTTTTGGGCTAGAATACCTTAAACTATAGCAACATAATTTCTGATCTATAATACTCCAAACTACAATAGTAGAAGGTCGAAGGTAGAAGACCCTAAACTATGACAACAGAAGGTCTGAGCTAGATGACCCTAAATTACAATAATATAAGGTCTGAACTAGATGAACCTAAACTAAAACAACAGAAGGTCTAAGATAAAATACCCCAAACTATAGAAAACAAAGTTTGATCTAGAACACCCTAAAATAGAACAATATAACATTCGAGTAAGAATACCCTAAACTACAAAAACAAAATATATAATCTAAAAGACTCTAAACTACAACAACATAAGGTTCAATCTATAATACCCTAAACTATAGTAATATAATGTTCAATCTAGTATACCCTAAAATTAACAATAATGGGTTTGATCTAGAAGACCCTAAATTACAACAACAAAAGGTCTGATCTAGAAGACCCAAAACTATAACACCCTATATATCTATATTATAAAACCTTAAAGAACCATTTAAAAGATACACAATTATTTCCAAGTTGAAAACATGAAAAGGGAACCCTAGGAAAAAGTTGAGACTCTACTCATTGAACACACACACTATGTGGTCTAGGAATCATTGAGCACTTATGAAATTGAAAATTCACAAAACATTTTAGGTTTAAAACCCATAAAGAAAATATTGAGAAAAATCCAATTCCAAGACCACTAATTCTTTACTTTAATGGATTCAAAAAATGTTAGGGATTGAAACAAAATATAAAAATATTGTAGGAATAGTTATTTGGCCTTGGGAAAAATCGATCTATGATCACAATGTCCATTAACCTAATAAAAAATTAGATTAATATCCCTTTGGGATATATTTATATTTACCCAAATAATTCCTTTTAAACAATAAAATCTTAGAAACTTAAGCACAAATACATTAATGAGTATTCTTATGTTGTTAATCATTCAATTTAGATTCTCACAAAAATTTGTGTTATGATTTGAGAATTTAATTTATAGTTTATGTTCACTTAGTATTATAAAAATATTAATGTCTTTGATGATATATAGGATACTGAGTTGATGAAATTTTATGTACATGATGAATGAGAGAAATCTTGATCAAAATATATGATGTTTGAAAAGATTCATTCATTAATAGTGTATAAAGTAAAGAGGTATCCATAGTTTGGAGTCTCTCTCAGGGTTTCCTGAAGTACATACAATAAGATCATTATAATAATTGGTCTACTAAGTTCTCCAAATATACTAGAGATTGACAAGAGGCAAAAATTGAATTATAAAGATTTATCTGCTCCATTTCTTCTACCATCTCTAGTGGATGAAGAGACTTGCCTGAGAAAGATAACTCATGATGTTATTTTTGAGTGTTGTTTAGTAGATTAGATGCCTTTGAGAAATATTCCTTTACACAAGTTATGAATGCTTCATGTTCTATTATCTTTGTGGACAATTCATTCATCTGATCATGAAACTTGGAAGTTGTACAATGATTTTGATCTAATGCCTATAAGGAATCCCTCGTAGATTGAAGTAGGAAACTCTTGTTGTATGTAGCACCATATTGTGTTTAGAAAGTTTCTATCATTATAGGATGATTTTTAGTGCAATTTAATATAATTTCTAATGGTTGAATCCAACTACCCTCAGACTACAAAAAAGATATAAGAGGTTCTCCCCTTTACCTCGAACTTCCTCCAAGATATTATTGAGAATTAAGGTATGAATTTGGTGGTAAATCATCCTTTATGTTATCCCACTCTTGATGACCATTTCCCAGGGTTCATTGGTATGAAAAAAAATATATGGGACATATTCAGGTACCAAATCCATGGAGGTAAATCTTGATCCAGTTGACGAATAAATAAAAAAGAGTGCCTTGGGACACTATAATTTTTCAATTACATACTCTTCCACTCCTTTGGTCCATGCATAATCCTATATTAGTATGGAGGGGATGGTCTCCCAAAAAAACTCTACCTATCTATCAAAAGACTATTTTATATGAAGAGGGAATTTGTTTTAAGGGCCTCTCGAGTCATAAAACAATTCTATTGAGGCCATAAAAAAGGGTATTGGAGAGGCGTAGGGTATATCATCCCATCGAACTGGTTGTCTTATTACACCATCCAGGTAAGATTCCATCCAAGCTTGGGCATAGTCTTGGGATAGATAAATAGAGGAATCAATAGATAGTAGGTAAATCTTAACATTATTATCCTCACATTCCAACATTATCCAGAATTGATGGATAATCTCAAGATGTTTTTCCCCTTGTACGCTAGAAAAGGGGATATAATACACCTACTGAATGCAATATAATTAATGAGAAAATATAAAAGGGAAAATGGATCATAGATGATTAGTTCACTTAAATGGTCTGTAAGAACCCCATCCTAAAAGGAAACTTTATTTGACCTATCATCAATGGAATCACTTCCATTTTAAATTATCAATCGAGAGGGTACAAGGTATGGAATGAAATTGAAATAATTATGTTTTCCCAACATGTTACCTACCTCATGGAAATAAAAATTAATTTCCTAAACCCCTGATACATTTATTATTCTAGGGAAGAATATGTAATGATGGGTTTTAGTGATATTTTGGTACCCATGACACCCAAAGTGCTCATATATGCATATAAATAGAAACTGGAAGGGCCTATTAATCCATTAAGGTGAATTACTTTTCTAAATGTGGTCGAGAAGAGGATAAATATGAGAAAGGATTAACATAGCTAGGTTAAAAATTTTCCCTTATTATATTTGATCTACCATCATTAATGTGCTAACCCAGATTCCAATACATACATCCCCATCCATAAAAATTCATTTATTTAGAAACATGTCAAAAAATAATACCAATTAGAAACTTTAAGATGCATTGGGTTTCACTTTATATTCCCATGAATTATACTCCCCAAACTCCAGAATATCCCAATATGAGCCCATGTTGTCCCGGGTCTATCTAAAAGGGAAGCGATGTGGATGTATCATAGTTAGAAAAACCCCTCATAGGAAAAGACATATTCTTATACAATCATTGAATGAGATTATTGAGCATAGGTTTGTCTCCTTATTTATCCTCCCTCTCACAATGGTGAGCATATCCTAATCCAAAGTGGGATTTTCTTCAGGGTCATCCCAAATTTTCATAGTAGGGAGTAATTCATCATACATATTCTAAATGTAAGTATTCCCCCAAGCTAATATATGTCACATAGTTTGATTCCCAATTCACCATGGATTAGATGAAAAGAGTTGTTTTTAGGACACCAATGTCTGGTTATCTCTCTAAGGAGTTTTGGTTTATGGTACATGATGAATTAAGAAATCCACATTGCCTCATATAAGTGGATGGTGCACAGTTGATTTGAAAATTTTGTACAGCTCTATCGAACTTTGAATAGTTATGCCCCTTCATCAACAAAATTTCCACCAGGGCATAAATACCATTTTGAGATCCATCCACCTTTAGTGTTCTCAAAATAGGCGATGCGTATATTTGAGTAACTCGGGGAAATTGGTTGATGAGAAAGATCAAAGCTATCCAGGCTCAGAGAGAAGCTATTAAATGTTTGGGATGGACCTAGGAATGGATCTAGGATTAGTTGGATATGATCAGATACATTCACCTGGATACAATTGAAAGAAGATGAAAACCAGCAAGCTAGGATATTATAGTTGGCTGGAGGAACGGTGAAATTTTCTAGGAGACTGAAGTTATATAAAGGTAGTCTATGTAACATAGGTTAATTCTAAATATTTAGTGAAAAGATACATTTTAGAACCTTGTTTTTATATAGGACTTTATACTAGGGATCAGTATTGTGGTTCCCAAAAATCATAGCCCCCCAAAAATCCATGTTTGATGAAGTCTGTGAGATCAAAATCCATCTAGGACAAGACATAAAAAGATCATGCATTAAAGAAAAATTGGAACCTTAAAAATATTTGGATTTCATAAAAAATGTGTGAGTTTGATGGAATCATGTGGAGTGTGTGACCCATTCTAGGTCTCAATATCATGTGATCCAAATGGAGTCTTTTGATTACATGATCCATTTCAGGAATCATGATTGTGTGACCATGGTAAGGTCATGGGAATCGTGTGAAGAATTATACAGTGGTGTGATTCCCAAGAACATCATGTAAATAAGAACCATGGCCAGGGATGCACAATGTGGTTTAAGTGACTTACTATTGATTAATTAGCATATTAGTTTCATATGATTTTGGGAAAATTCATTCATGCAAAGAGATCATTAAAATACATCACGTGAATGGTTCTTACAAAGGGGTTACATAACTCAGTCTTGTGAAATGATCACATAAAATAAAAAATTAATAGTGATATATATGATTGATTCAAAGGTAAAATAGATGCATCTTGTAACGTCCCAACCCAGGAGCCACTGAACAGTGCTCCAGGCCAGTTGGTCACAAGCCCTCAAGCGCGCCTCCCCATACGCCAGAGGGTGCCGACTAACAGCGAGGGTCTAGTAACTCAGTCTTGGGGAGGATACACCCTCTGTTAATAGAATAAAATACCGATGGAAGTAACCAAGAAATAGTGGAAACACATATAAATAAAACAATACAATGTCACTAGCATAATAAAAGGAAACAGAAATACAATACTCAACTAAAAGGTAAAACATTCTATGACTATGCAAGTGCCAAGTGTCTACAATGAAACTAAAGTAAAGACACAACGACTCCCAAAATGTCTCGAACCATGTCCATCTCCCTCAACCAAGTTCCCTACCCAACTCATCAATCTAACCAGGGCTCTTTCCCTTGTCCTATCCTGCAACAAAAAAGTCTATTCAGGTACCGATCAGGCAGCCTGAGTAGGGTGTAAGTACGACTCAGTAGGTCACCACCAACAGTGTAAAAAACATTCCAGTCAGAAAGCAGTGTATGCAGTTGCATTAATAATAAAGAAAGACAATTGAGGAGAAAATTCTCATTTATCCAATTCACCTTTATTTAATAACTTAAACACCTAGGTTCCCAAGAACCCCCAAAACACAATACCTATTTCGGCCCGAGTCAGGGCTAAAACCATTTTCCCTGCTCAATTCATAATCATTAAGTCACCATATCAAGTTACATAATAGCCAAAAGGAACCATAGTACCAAATAAATGAAAGAGTGTACAATGTCATGTCTATCACACATGTGAGTATTTGGAGCATCAGTCCCTATCTCACAACCCCATGGGTGTTTGGAGCATCAGTCCTTGTCCCATAAAATATCAAGTTCAAGCATGTCATTGGTTCTAGAACACCATTTCTAGAACCTCTGTGGGTATTAGGAGCATTATTCCATGTCCCATAACCCTTTTTAAAAACAATTAACCAATTCACATATACAACCATATTCAAAAGTTTAATCATCTTTATCTTCCGTCATAACTCTCACCCATATTCAAGTAGATCCACAATTCACAAAGAACTGCATAACCAAACCACCAATTAATTATTTATGCCATGACAATTATAAAACTGCTTACACCTAACAAGATGAGACTGTGGGATTGTATTTAGACCACCTACCTCGATTTATTGATG
The DNA here is from genome assembly GCA_963277665.1 of Viscum album. NCBI lineage: Eukaryota > Viridiplantae > Streptophyta > Magnoliopsida > Santalales > Viscaceae > Viscum > Viscum album. Next base: position 119,356,811 of record OY728135.1, read on the forward strand.
GAAGTTATCCCAACGAAAAATCCTCAAAAATACAAGCGGCACAACATCATCGATCAAGTTCTAGATCTAAATCCTCAAAACCAAAAATAACATAAAAGGCATTAAGATCTTGCAAAAATAGATCTAGATCCACCATCCTAGATCTATACATTAACTCATAGGTTTGGATCCACGTAAACAATGTAAATCCCCCATGAAAAGATCAAGGAAAGATAGAGGAAAGAATGGAAGAAACAACAGGATGAAATCTACTTACCAAAAGAATATCGGATCTTCAATCCGAGCCTTCAATCTAGAGAAAAGGTGTTTGGATCACCTTGGAATCTCTCCAAGAGGATTTGGAAACACCTATAAATTTCCAAGACCATGCCAAGGTTGGAAAAATAAGGAAGTCCTGGGGGTTCGGGTGGTTTTAAAAAGGATTTTCGGAATTAAAAGTCGCGCGCACGGTTTCCTGGATAGTGGCGCACGGTTTATCAAATAGTGTACAAACCATGCAGACCTCACTGTCCAGAGATGCATGGTTTTCATGGTTTTGTTGCATGGTTTTTCAAACCATTCATAAACTATGCGTACCTCTGTCTAGTTCTGCTTGGTTGGCACGGTTTGGTCGCACAGTTTTTCAAACCGTGCGCAAACCGTGCACAACCCACTACCATTTTGTTTTACTTAAAAGTTCACTCAAACGGACCCCAAGTCACTACTCCAAAACAGAGGTACTCAAAAACATCAAAAGTACCTGAAAATGTACCCGATATTGACTCTAGAAAAGGTCAGGATCTTACATTCTCCCCACCTTATAATAGCTCGTCCTCAAGATATACTACCAAACTTCTCTGAGATTCTGAGCTAAAAATATCGGGCCACTGAGTCCGTATATCTGTCTCCCTTTCCCACGTCTCTTCCTGCACATGTCCATGCTGCCATAAAACACGAACTATCAGTATGATCTTTCCCCTCAACACCTTCTCACTGCGATCCAACACATGTATCAGATGTTCCTCAGAGGATGCATCTATTTCTAGCTCAACATCATCAACATCGATCACATGAGAAGGGTCAGGGTGATACCATCATAGTTTTGATACATGGAAAAAATCATTCATAGAATCATATTTCTGTGGAAGAGCCAATTGGTACGCTACCCGCCCGACCCTCTTCACGATCTCAAAATTTCCAACAAACCTGGGTGCCAACTTTCCCTGCCTCCGTATCCTGCGGTGACCCAACCTAGGTGACACCCGAAGGAAAACATGATCACCCTCTATAAACTCTAAGGGTCATATCCGTATTTTAGTGTATGACTTCTGCCTACTCTAAGCCATAGCCATACGTTTCTGAATCAGATGAACCTTCTCTGTCATCTCCTACACGAGACTCGGTCCCAAAAACTCTGACTCACCCACTTCCATCCAACAAAGCGGTGATCTACATGGCCTACCATAAAGATCCTTGTATGGTTCCATATGTATAGTTTCCTGATAACAGTTGTTATAGGAAAACTCCACTAAAGCTAGGTGCTGCTCCCATGTACCACCGAAGTCAAGTACACACTCCCTCAACATATCTTCAAGCACCTATATAGTACGCTCTGACTGTCCATCTATTTGAAGATGTAAAGTCGTACTCAATAAAACTTGTGTACCAAGTGCCTTATGCAAGCCCTTTTAGAAACAAAAAGTAAACCATGAATCGAGATCTGAAACTATAGTTCATGGAACCCTGTGAAATCTAACTATCCTCTGTAAATACAGCTCTCCCAACTATTCAAATGTAAAATTTTCCCTTATAGGCATGAAATGTTATACCTTTGTCAGTCGATCTACAATGACCCAAATAGCATCATTCTTCCTATGTTTTTTTGGAAGGCCTATCACAAAGTCCATGGTCATGTCATCCCACTTCCATTATGGAATGGAAAAAGGTCGCAGTAAACCACTATATCATTGATGCTCCGCCTTTACCTACTGACAGGTAAAGCATCGTGTCACAAACCCTGCTATCTCCTTCTTTATGCCTGACCACCAAAACTCTCATCGCAGATCACGATACATTTTGGTCACACCAAGGTGCACTGCCTATCTTGAGGCATGAAATTTCTGCATGAGATCCTCTCGCATGCTCGTAGGAACAAAAACCCAATTCTTCATATAAATGATATCATTATTGTCTATCTTCCAGTCCGAAGGTGTCTCCCCACCTTCAAAGTTTTCCCTCAAGGACAAGAATTCTGTGTCCTCATATTGCTTGTCCCTAATACGTCTCAAAAGTGTTTACTCCACTGCAACCGACACGAGTTCCATTTCCTCCTATCTCTCATGAACCACAACATGCATTTCATCTAGAAACAACATCATCCTCCACTCGACACTAGATTCCTGAACAATCTGAGTCTGACTCTTCCTACTCAAAGCATCAGCCACATTGTTTCCTTTCCTAAGTGTATAAACCATCTCAAAATCAAAAGACTGCATATAATCAACCCATATCTGCTATCGAAGATTCAAATAATGATGAGAAAATATGTACTTCAAGCTCTTTTGGTCTGTATAAACTGTAAACCTTTCACCCAGGAGGTAGTGTCGCCAACATTTCAAAGAATAAACCACCGCTGCCAACTCAAGGTCGTGCGTTGGGTAATTCTTTTCATGCAGCCTCAGCTGTCGAGACCCTTAGGCCACAAATTTATCTATTTGCATCAACACAGCTCCAAGTCCTATCACAAAAGTGTCACAATACAATGTGTACTCTTCACCTGACTCAGGTAGAGACAAAATTGGTGCGGACGTCAAATGATTCTTTAACTCCTGAAAAGATGTCTCGCAAGCCTCTGACCATTTAAACTTTACTCCCTTTTTCTTCAAGCCTGAAAGTGGTGTTTCCAGATGGGAAAGGTTTTGGATAAATCTCTTATAATATCTAGCTAACCCCAAAAAGCTTCAGATATCAAAAATATTCTTGGGCTTCTCCCAAGAAACCACTGACTGAACCTTCTCTAGATCCACTAAAACACCATTATTCAAGATAATGTGTCCCAATAAGTGTACCTAATCAATCAAAAATTGACATTTAGATAGCTTGGTGTATAGCCGATTCTCTCTCAGTGTACTCAGAATGATGTCAAGATGTTGGGCTTGATCATCATGAGTCTTGGAGTACACCAAGATGTTGTCCACAAATACCACCACAAACTGATCCAGGTACGAATAGAAGTTCCTATTCATCATGGCCATAAACACTGCTGGTGCGTTTGTTAACCCAAATGGCATTACAAAAAACTCATAAAGCCCATACCTACTCCTGAAAGTAGTCCTCAGTATATTAGAAGTCCGAACTCTGAACTGGTGATACCCCAATCTTAATCCGATCTTTGAGAAAACACAAGCTCCCTTAAACTGGTCAAACAGATCATCAATATGTGGTAGAAGATATCGGTTCTTCACAATCATCTTGTTCTACCTCCGATAATTGACACACAAACATAAACTCCCATCAGCCTTCTTTTCAAACAGTACAGGCGATCTCCATGGTGACGTACTTGGACGGATAAATCCTTTATCCTTCAAGTCTTCCAACTGAGATTTGAGTTATTAAAGCTCTTTCGGTGCCATTCTATATGGTGGAATAGATACAGGCTCATCTCCTGGCATGATATCAATAGTAAATTCAACATCTCTATTAGGTGGAAGCCCTGATAAGTCTTACGGGAATACATCCTGAAACAAAACAACCACTGGTGGAAGGACATCTTGCCTAACCCCTTCGCCATCCATTAAAAGACTAGAAAATTGGGTTGTGAGCTCTCCTAATTTCTAAGTAATCAGCCCTGCTCGGCCTGCCTGGATATCCCACTCCCCATGGTGAATGTAATGGTCACCCTCAGGCGACATAAATGTCACCCTCCAACGATAACAATCAATGTGGGATCGGTATGTGAATAACCAGTCCATACCCAGGATTAGGTCAAAGCCTGTCATATCAAGGATATAGAGATCCCACAGGAAACGGTATTCCCCGATCTCAAGAGAACATCCCTTGAACATACATATGTCTCTTGACTGTACCCCCAAAGGTGTGACTATCGTTATATCCCCGCTCACAAACTCTACCGCCAAACTCAAACCATTAACAATATTTGTAGATATAAAGGAATGAGAGGCACTGGTATCAAATAAGGCATTATCTAAAGTTGAAGCCACAAGAATAGTACCTCTCACTGTCGAGGGTCCAGCCTCGCTATCCACCAGTGTAGGTTGTACTGCATGCAACTGTGCTGCTCCTCTTCCCTATGATGCCACCTAACTCCCCTGACCTGTACCACTCTGCTGATATAGGCGTTGTTTCCCAAGAGCACCACTTCCGTCACCCTTACCACCTCGGCCAGTAGAACTCCCAATTTGGGACTGAAAGAGTGAAGAGGATCCCCTTCCCACACTATGACTCTATTTTTCTAATCCATCACCACCTGACTCCTTTGGGTTCTTGCAGAACTTCTGGAGATATCCCATCCTACCACATGATCTGAATTCAATAGGAGGTCAGGGAAATTGATTACGATAATGTCCTAGCCTTCCACACTTGTGGAAAAAAACTCTGGTAAGGTTCTGTGTAACCGACCCCTCTGTCAGGTTACTCTGTCTCCCACCTCCCTGGCTGACATTCTCATAACGTCACTCCTTTCTCTCAAAAGTAGCACCACCTGAACATCCAGAAAAAAAACATTTTTCCACCACTAGAAGCCTCTTTCAGGTTCCCCTTAGACATGAGAGCCTCATTTACCACTTCTGGAAACTTCTTCATCCTAAAAATATTCACTTGAGACTTAATTTCACATTTAAATCCATCCTGAAATCATCTTGTTGAAGTTGCCTCGTCTGCTACCAATGCTAGAGCAAAACATTGTAAGTCTCTAAAGCATCCAGCATAGTCCATTACAAACATATTCCCTTGAGTTATCCTCATTAACTCAGCTGCTTTCTCCTGTCTGAGCATCTCTGAATAGAAGTTCTCAAAGAAATTCTCCTAAAATTCCTTCCACTCCACATCTTCTAGATGCCCATTCCAAGTCTGGATGTCCCACCAACGTTTCTCTTGACCGCGCAACATGTAAGCTACCAACTTGACTCTCTTCTCAACAGGTGTCTCTAGGTGGTCAAGTATAGTCTGTGTAGATTCAATCCAGGACTCAGCTTTCTCCGGACCACCCTCTCAGTAAAAGTCGGCGGGTGCTGCAACTGAAACTCCCTCGTCAGATCAGACATGCTTTTCACAACCCGCCTAGGGTCTCTTTCCATCATTTGCATGAAACGGGTGAAGTTATCTCGAAACATCCCCCCCGCTTCTTCATTTGGTACTATTGGTGCCTCAGGTTCTCCCACTGGAGGACTATTTCTAACTATACCCCCTGATCATCCTCTCAACAAGCTTCGTGGAGGCATAATTCTACAAACCAAACATGCAGTTTAGAAAACAGTTCACAATGTTACCACAATTACTCACAACCAAATTATTCATATAACTTCACAATATTTTCTTTCAATCTCAAAATTAGACACCATTTCCATTTTAATTTCACAAGAAAGGAAAAGAAATAGTTTTAGTTCAACAATCTACCCATAATCCTTTTTCTCATGCGTGCCTAACATGATGCATGTCACAATAATCCTAAGTGCCTAGAATGATGCATGTAGACAAGAAACTCATGCCATTCCGGGCCATGAATCAATACTCAAAAAAGTCAAGAAATAATAATCACATCACACAACAAGTGCATCACCCAAGGTGAAATAATATTCAACTGTAACGCCAAAAAGCAATAACAACAATCCCACCTTGAGTAGTTGAGTTTTCCCCCGTACATGAGTTTAGAACTCCAATGCACGAGCTCATTATAAATACCCGACTTTCCCTAATCTCCTTCTACCTTCCCCAAATAGTAAGACAAAAAGAAGAATAAAGAAAAACCTTCTTCTGATACCACTTTGTAACGTCCCGACCAGGGAGCCACTAAACGGTGCTCCGAGCCGGTTGGTCACAAGCCATCAAGCGCGCCTCCCCATATGCCAGAGGGTGCCGACTAGCAGTGAGGGTATAGTAAGTCAGTCTTGGGGAGAATATACCATCTTTTAATAAAATAAAATACCAGTGGAAGTAACCATGAAATAGCAGAAATGTATATAAATAAAACAGTACAATGTAACTAGCATAATAAAAGGAAACAGAAATACAATACTCAACTGAAAGGTAAAACATGATATGACTATGAAAGTGCCAAGTGTCTACAATGACACTAAAGTAAAGACACAATGACTCCCAATGGGTCCCAAACCATGTCTGTCTACCTCAACCAAGCTCCATCCCCAACTCAGTAATCTAACCAGGGCTCTTTCCCTTGTCTTTTCCTGAAACAACAATGTCTATTTGGGTACTGATTAGGTAGCCCGAGTAGGGTGTGAGTACAACTCAGTAGGTCACCACCAAAAGTGTCAAAAACAATCCAGTCAAAAAGTAGTGTATGCAGTTAAATTAATAATAAAGAAAGAAAATTGAGGAGGCAATTTTCATTTATCCAATTCGCCTTTATTTAATAACTTAAACACCCAGGTTCCTGAGAACCCCCAAAACACAATACCTGCTTCGGCCCGTGTCAGGGCCTAAACCATTTTCCCTGTTCAATTCATAATTATTAAGTCACCATATCAAGTTACATAATAGCCAAAAGGAACCATAGTACCAAATAAATTAAAGAGTGTAGAACATCATGTTTAGCACACATATGAGTATTTGGAGCATCAGTCCCTACCTCACAACCCCAAGGGTATTTGGAGCATCAGTCCTTGTCCAATAAAATATCAAATTCATGCATGTCATTGGTTCTAGAACACCATTTCTAGAGCCTATGTGGGTATTAGGAGCATCATTTCATGTCCCACAACCCCAAACAAATAACCAATTCACATATACAACCATATTCAAAAGTTTAATCATCTTTATCTTCCGTCATAACTCTCACCCATATTCAACTAGATCCACAATTCACAAAGAACCGCATAACCAAACCACCAATTAATTATTTATGCCAAGACAATTATACAAATGCATACACCTAACAAGATGAGAATTTGGGATTGTATTTAGACCACCTACCTCGATTTATTGATGGAAGTTAACCCAAAAAAATCCCCAAAAATCTAAGCGGCACAACGTCATCGATCAAGTTCTGGATCTAAATCCTCAAAACCAAAAATAAGATCAAAGGCATTAAGATCTTGCAAAACTAGATCTAGATACACCATCCTAGATCTATAACTTAACTCATAGGTTTAGATCCATGGAAATGATGTAAATCCACCATGAAAAGATCAAGGAAAGATAGAGGAAAGAACAGAAGAAACAACAAGATGAAATATACTTAACTAAAGGAAAGAAGATCTTCAATCCAAGCCTTCAATCTAGAGAAAAGGTGTTTGGATCACCTTGGAATCTATCCAAGAGGCTTTTGAAACACCTAGAAATTTCCAAGACCGATCCAAGGTCAGAAAAATAATGAAGTACCGGGGGTTTAGGTGGTTTTAAAAAGGATTTTCGGAATTAAAAGCCACGCGCACGGTTTCCTGGATAATGGTGAATGGTTTTTCAAATTGTGCGAAAACCGTGCGGACCTCACTGTCCAGAGATGCATGGTCCACATGGTTTGGTTGCATGGTTTGTCAAACCGTGCATAAACCGTGCATACCTATCTTTCCAGTTCTTCTTGGTTGGCACAGTTTTGTCATACAGTTTTTCAAACCATGTGCAAACCGTGCACAACCCACTGCCCTTTTGTTTTACTTAAAAGTTAACCCAAACACACCCCAAGTCACTACTCCAAAAGTGAGATACTCAGAAACATAAAAAGTACATGAAAATGTGCCCGAGTTTGACTCCAGATAAGGTTGGGATCTTACAACTCCTTATGCCCCTATTTTTAGGGCACCTCATTGAACACCAAACGTCTCTCAGGAGATCAAAAAACACCTAGAAGACCGAAAATTAGAGGGACAAGGGACTCGATCGGGCACTTAATTCCCCAAAACCAAGTCCTCATTCCTTCCACTAAACTTCACTTTTGAGTGGGGAATTTTTTGACACCTTATGAATGAGAATTGAAAATCTGAGGTTGAAGAAATACATAAAGCATAAGAATTATTTTCCTGTAGAGGAAAGAATAAAGAATAACTACTACATGGATATCAAGTTCCTGGGTCACACGAGTCATGCGACCTTCAATATGACTCATGATCGAATGAACCTAAGAATATAATGCAAATGGGTTATACGCTTTGTATGATTTTTTCATTGATCACAATAGTCCCCATCAGAATAGTCTTCTTGATCATGTGAAGGTCCTCATACAAGTCCTCTAGATCAAGAAAAATCCCTCAAAATTTTCATCCCAATCACATGAAATGTTGGCATAGAAACATTTTATAGTACTCAAAGGGATCATATTAGGGATTATGAAAATGATAAGATCCTTATGTGGAGAGAGTTTCACTGATCTTTATGTTATGTGGTTATGTGATTCATATGATCTGTTCACTAATCATGTAAAGCCCCTCATATGAGTCTTCCTAATTATGTGAAGTCCCCTAGACAAGTCCTCTAGATAAATTGAAATCCCTCATACTTATTATCCCAATCACGTGACTTGTTGGTAGTCAAATGCTTAACAACCCATTGAGGGAGTCATATGGTCAAAGGAGAAAATTATTGGATATTTATGAGAATATAGTTATGTTAATATTCATGTTAAGGGGTTATGTGCTTCACATTATCAGTTCACTGATGAAGACAAGCCCCTCATACAATTCTTTTTTATCATCAAAAATCCAATAGACATGTGGTTCTCATCATGTGAAATACCATGAACATGTCAAATCAATCATATGATTCCCTATTTAACAAATGCCTAGAAACCATCGAGTCATTCATGCAATGGAGGATAGAAATAATGGGATCTCTTTGCAAAGTAAGATACATCATTTTTTACATGAAGAGATTATATGATTCATTTGATCAACTCCTAAATCACGTGAAGGCCCCATGACATGTCATCCTAATCATGTGAAGGACCTATAAAATTTCAGCTTGATCTCATGAAGGAACTATGACATGTCTTCTTGATCTCACAAAGTCTCTCAGACATGCTCGATGGATCATGTGAAATCCATTTGGAATCCTAGATTGATCACATAAATATTTTCAGATATGTTGACCTGATCTCTAAAAGGATCTCAAATATGCCAGCTGGATCATGAAAAATTCATTTGGCATCCTGAATTGGTTACATGAAGGCTTTCAGACATGTTGACCTGATCTCGCTAAGGAACTCAGACATGTTAGTTTGATCATACAAAATCTATTTAGAATAATGTATTGAACATGTAAAGGTTTTTAGACGTGTCAATATGATCTAGTGAAGGCTATTGGTTGTTTTGTTTAGATCAAACAAATACCCTGATACAAGCCATGGGTTTGAGTAAAATGGTAAGGATGGAGTGATCATGTGGTCATTTTTTATCATGTGAAAAAAGGATGAAGTCATTGATAACACATGGATTGATCATGTGAAGTTCATGTAAAATTATTGACTTAGGAAAATGTTACCTTCACCGACTAAATCCAAGATATGAGACTTAACCACCATGAACATCTTCATGAATACAGGGTGGTGAAGCCTATAAAATACCCACTTGACATATATAGAAGGAAAAAAGTGGAAAGAGTGGACTTTATAGAGTAAAGGAATGTGTGATATTAATAGTATTATACCTAAAAATTTTAGTGAGTAACTTAAGGGATTATGTAGTAGGTTTACGTGCATCACATGATCATCTCATTGATCACATGAAGGATCTTCAACATGTTAGCTAGATCATGCGAATGACCTTCAGTGTGTCATCTTGATTGCACAATGCCTTAGTAGGAAAAATCATGATAAGAATTGAGGTTTTTATGCAGTAAAGGATAAAAATCAGGAACGTATTATGTAATGGAATATACACTAGTATTCATGTGAATGGTTCATTACTTTCATGGGATTTATTTTTTGGTCATGTTATAACCTTCAATCATGTCATAAAAATCATGTGAAGACACATGAACATGCCAAACAGATCATGTAAAGACACCTGGACATGTTATCCTGGTTTATAAAAATCTACTGGACATGTATTCATGGATCATGTGACACCCTTTCTACATGTTGGTCAAATAATGTGAATATCTATGGAAATTTTGGTTTGGTTCATGTGATTCCCTTGGACATGTCTTCTTGATCATTCAATGACCTTTGTATATGTCGGGTAGATCATGTGAATGCCTTTACAAAATTTTATCCTGGTTTATGAGAATCCCATGTACATGTATTCTTGATCATTAGATGAACTCTTTACATATTGTATGGATCATGTCAAGACCCCCAAACATGTTATCCTGATACATACAAAGCCCCTTTGAAAATCTCAGGCAAATCATGCAATGACCTCTAGACATGTTATCCTAGTTTATGCGAAAACCCTTATACATTTCAACTTGATCATGGGAAGGTACTTTAAAATGTCAAGTTAAAATCCTCATACATGTCATACATGTTAGGAAGACACCCTCATACATGTCAATCAAACATACTCATACATTTTATCCATGTCAGTAAAACACCCTCAGACATGTAATCCTTTTCATGTAGGCATTCTTGGATATGTACCCTCAAGCCATGTGGACTCATAGCCATGAGCCTTTGTCTACATATTGCATTTATAAGGAGAGTTTTTATAATGGGCCAAAAATTATGCACTCACGAAAAATTATTCATGTCATGGGGCCCTCATGTTGACCAGGTATACTAAATAGACCTCACATGGTCCCCACTCTTTATCCGTCAAAGGATAAGGGCTAGATATGTAGTATGGGAATCCAACTTGGTGTAAGGACCTAAAAATTCCATTTACTATAGATCATGGGACCCACTTACTATGGGTTTATCATCTTTCCTCATATATTATAGGATTTAGAACCTAAATGAACTTTGAGGACTCTAATTCCTTTTTAAAAATAGGATCTGTAATATGCCTTCCTAATGTCCAAGATCCATATTAAGCATCCCATCAAGGATTCTCTAATGCATAAGTCCTGAACATATGGGCAGTGTGTCTAATTCTTTACTATCTCTTGTTTCTCACATTGATCATGTATCATGTGATATTAAGAGTTTTTGAAGATTGTGTCACTAGCATTATTAAATTCTCCCAATCAGGAAAACCTCAGTGTATAACCCCCTCTCACATATCAGGGTAACCTATGTAGCACCCAAGATTTTTATGAGAAATATTTTGTTTTTATGTTATATAAATCATCAAAGGAATCTTTCACTACACACAACACTAGCTTGGATTGCTTTACATGCAATCACGACCTTCCTCGATAGCTTGCGTTGTACGCAATACCGAGTTTCACTAAACAACGATATGCTATTATTAAAACTAGCCATTATGAATAGTAATACCCACTTTTTGAAATTTTATTTTTCAAAATGGACTTCATTTTTGGATTCATATTATCGAAATTAGACTAGGGTGAAATTTTGGTATTTTTCTGAAAACTTTCAATTTTTGATGAATAGTGAAAACATTGGGTTACTATTTAAAAACTGACTTTTTATTTAAATAATTATTTATTTTATTTAAATTTGTTTTAGGTCAGAATTGATACATAATACCTATATAAGTTCAAAGTAATTCATTGGAGTCATTTTATAATAATTTTAGATATATAAAAATTTTATTGAACTTTTCACCGTCTTTTACCCACCTCCTAGGAGAATTTGCAAATTCACATAAAACTTAATTTTACCGCTTCTGTGAGTGGAATTTCAAAAATCCTAGAGAGATGGTTAATACCAAGGACTAAAATGTGGTTCAATGAGATGAAAATAATTTTTGGTGAATAGTAACTTTTTACTTTTTTTTACCACGGTTAAAAATAAATAGGGTAATTAAGGGTAAAAATGATATTATTATTACCCTAACACATGTCCTATGTCACGACCCGTCCTCGGGGCCCATGTCGTGACTACCCCAAGCCCGCCTTCCATAGGCCAAGGGCTGGCGACTAGCACCAAGGCGTAATTCCTGGTAAAAAGGGAAGGCATTGCCTTTGTAAAGTAAACAAACACCACAGAGCAAGCAAGCAGAAGTAAACACTAAGTAAAAACTGGGTACAATAGTAAGTGAGGAAAAGTAAGTGGGACAGAATACAAACCCAAACTGAAAGTAAAGTACAACTGAAAAAGGGAATACATCAACTGAAAAGTAAAGCCGCAACGTTGAGCTGTCCACTGGTAGTCCCAACTGAAGGGTGGGTACAGATAGCCTCCACAGCTCCTCGGGTCCAGCTGTCCACTCCGAGTACGTCCCACCCAGTGGTCCACCTCCAGGTACTGACCTGCTCCGCAAGCCTCAACCACGATCAGCGTTGTCCGTCGTCTGCAACCAACACAACATAGTGCGGGCATAGCCCGTGCAGGGGTGAGTATAAGCTACTCAGTAGGGACCCCGAGACCCCCGAAGGTCTCCCAGAATCCACAAAGGATAATCCACAAAGGAAGATACAATCACGAAGTAACATCCAACACCACTTAGGTATATGCCCATACATATACCTAAGTCATCAATTCCAGTTCGGCTCCAATATCCGAGCCCAAGTTCGATCACGTCCACACAGGATAGCACAACACAATCCACATAGGAAAGCATAACAAGATTCAGCTCACACAGGTATACTTCTTCGCAAGATGATAGAGATGATCAGGTGTAGCCATTGATTCATCTAAGTTATCAGACCCACACAGGATCGATAGGTACTAACCCCCGCAATGACCTAAAAAGGATCGATAGGTACTAACCCCCGCAATGACCCACAAAGGATCGATAGGTACTGACCCCCGAAATGAACCACACAGGATCGAACCCACATAGGATCTATAGGCGTTGGCCCACATAAGACCGCTAAGCGCTGACCCACACAAGATCTAACCCACACAGGATCGGTAGCACTGATCCACGTAGTATCGCTGAGTGTTGTAGTCATCGCCGTCGAATCCACGGAGGATTTCTGCACAGTCGTCATCGTCGTTGCAGTTGTAGCCAGCTCTAGGGTTCCCACACACAGCAAGCTCGTTCGGGAGGGTTTGCTCCATGAGCCAAGGGGGTGATACATCAACTGACACGAAGTCCGGAGTTGGTGTATCCAAAAGTTCCGTATCGTCAACAGGAACTCAACGTCACAGACGGCGCGTCAATCAGACGCCCGGTCTGAGAGTTATTGGCTTTTTCGTCCCAGTGTCCCGGTTGGTTTTAAAGTCGAAACCAACCCGACCGTACTCCAACTATGTTCAAACCTCGACCGGAGTAATCCAAAAGGTCCGTCTCACTAATAGGAATCTAACAAAGTTGACGGCACGTCAATCTGACGTCCGGAGATCAAGTTATAAGCATTTCCGCTCCGAGGCCCCGGTTGGTTTCGTGTACGAACCCACCCAGCCGAACCCAAAGTTCTCCAAAACCTTGAGTGTAATATACCGAAATGACCGTCTCGACCCAAGGATCACATCGCAGCTGACGTTGCGTCGATAGGAGGTCCGCAACCCAAGTTATGGGAAAAAGACCGTGTGAGGTCCAGTATTAGGGGGTTCGGGCCCAGTCCAACCCGGCCCGGTACCCCCTGGGTTGGCCCGCTTGGGCGCGGCCCGGCCTGCACGGCCCGACCCGGCGGCTCGGCCTGGCCCGGCGGCTCGGCCTGGCCAGCGAGCCAGGCGTCTCGGCCGTAATGACCGAGCGGTGAAGGGGGGTGCACTGCCCCCCGCGTAGAGAAACCACGACCCCCATGTGGGGGGCTGCACCTGCTGGCCAACCGGGGGTTACGAACCCCCGCTTTTCCCCCTTGACCGGCCGGCCTGCTCCGGCCGGCCGGCTGCTGCCGCCATGGGACCGGCATGGGCCGGTCCCCTGCTCCAGTGCTCGCGGCCCAGAATCGGCCGCTGGTCCTTGCTCTGCCGCGGCCTTGGTCGCGGACTAGGTCCGTCCGGCGTGGCGCGACGGCGCTGCGCCCCTCCACCGCAGCCCCGCTCCGGCCGCGTTGTCTTCAAGGTTTTTCGGCACGGCACGACGGTGCCACGGATTAGTTCGTTTTCAACAGCGCGGCGCGACGGCGCCGCGCTTCTCCGCCCTTCCTTTAATATTTCCCGTGCGGTGCTTCGGCATCGCGCCGCCTTACACGTGTCGCAACAAAACAAACCAACAAGGGGGAGGAGGGTCGGCCGTGTTTGTGTGGTCTGACCTCCTCCTGTTATTACAATATCAGGTGGCTCAAAAGAAAAGGATAAAGTGACGGAATTATTCACGAACAAACAAATAAAATAAACCCCTACCTCAAGTGTCGTCATCGAACGAGGTTGTCGCGGAAAGGGGACATCGCGGAATTGATCGCCGTAGAAGAAGGCATCGTGGAAGGAGAGTGTCGTTGGTGTCGCGGTACATGACGTCGCGTAGTCGATCTCCGAGGATTCAGCGTTCTTCGTTGGAGATCGGTGCGTTCTTCGCATTCTTCGCCTTCTTCGCGTTCTTCGATGAAGAAGATAAAGATCTTCAAGCTTCCCCTCTTTCTCTCAATCCCATCTCAACACAACCAGACTAATAAAATAAGAGTTGACTTATTTTATTTCTCAAGCCATGTGTTTTAAAAAATTCAAAAATGAATCAACCAATTAATTGAATTAATTGCAACGTTTAAACTGCCCAAATTAAATGAGGCATTTCATAACAGAAAAACGCAAGGGTTGACTTCCAATTAGTAGGGGTGCAGGTGCGTTACCTTAATAAAGGAGGTGGTTTAGGAAGAAAAGAAATGGTGGGGCTCGTGTGGGCCCCACCTCACAAATATCCTACCAAGTGGGTAGGATATTGTGGGTCCCACTCCAACACTAAGCTTAGGTTAAACAACCTTAAGTAAAATAAAAATTGTGCGTCCAATTTTTATTTTATTCCTTTACTTAACCCCAAAATTAAAAACCACACCCAAGCAAACGCAACTCTGAAAAAGGTGTTTCTAAGAAATTACCAGTGCTGCGATTCCATCGGTGCCGTCAGAATTTGATTTCAAGCACCGGTTCAAATGTCAGAAAAACCCGCTCGTTCGTTCACTGAACGTACCCGAGATAAACTTCGGAAAATGATTCTGGGAACACCGGGCCTCAGAATGAGGCTCTGTCAAAAACTGTGTTCTTGTAAAATTACAAAGAAAATTAAGAAAAAAAATTACTTGAATTTTACAAGTCTTTACATCACTCCCACTTCAGGGATTTACGTCCCCATAAAGATACATAAAAAACTAGGGAAACAAAAGTGGGTACTGAGCACGCATCTGAGCCTCCCGCTCCCAAGTGCTCTTATGGAGGTTCCCGTGCTGCCATCGGATGCGCACTAGAGGAATCGACCATCCACGTAGGACCTGCTCTTGTCGATCCTCAATCTCCACCAGGACCTCCGCAAAAGTCACCCCATCATCAACGTCCAGCTCCCCATGGTCAATGATATGCGTTGGGTCATGCACGTATCTCCTCAGCTGGGATACGTGGAAGACGTCGTGCACCCAGTTCAACTGAGGTGGTAGAGCCAGGCGATAAGCCACCTCCTCAATCCTACTGAGGATCTGGAATGGTCCGATGAAGCATGGAGACAACTTTCTACCTCGGCCAAATCTCTGTAATCCACGTTGAGGTGAGACCCGCAAGAAGACGTGGTCACCATCCTCGAACTCTAGTGGACTCCGCCTCCTGTCAGCATAAGACTTCTCCTGGCTCTGTGCTGTCCTCATCGGCTCCTGGATGACCAGGACCTTCTCGGTCGTGGCCTGGACCATCTCTGGTCCCACAAGTACTGACTCCACAGGGTCTGTCCAGCACAGAGGTGATCTGCAAGGTTAGTCGTACAACGCCTCGTATGGTGCCATCCCGATGGTGGATTGGTAGCTGTTGTTGTACGCGAACTCCACCAAGGGTAGGTGGTCCTCCTAGCTGCGACCAAAGTTGAGGACGCATGCGCGGAGCATGTCCTCGATAGTCTGAATGGTCCTCTCCATCTGACTATCTGTCTGAGGGTGAAAGGCAGTGCTCAGACGTAGCTACGTCCCGGACGCCTCCTGCAACCCCTTCCAAAGCCGGGAAGTAAAGCGAGCATCTCGATCGAAGACGATAGATGATGGAACACCATGAAGTCGTACAATCTCCTGAACGTAGAGACGTCCTAATATCTCTACTGAGCCCTGCTCTCTGATGGGTAAGAAGTGAGCCGACTTGGTGAGTCGGTCAACAATCACCCAAATGGAGTCATGACCTCTGGAATTATGTGTAAGTCTAGTCACGAAGTCCATAGATATGTCGTCCCACTTCCACTCTGGGAGCTATAAGGGATGTACCAAGCCTGCTGGTACCTGGTCCTCTGCCTTCACCTGCTGGCAGGTGAGGCATCGAGAAATGAACTCTGCCATAGCCTTCTTCATGCCCGGCCACCAATACTGTCGTATGAGGTCCTGGTACATCTTCGCCACTCCAGGATGTACCGCCAAAGGGGAAGTGTGAAACTCATTCAGCACCTCCTCTTGTAAAGCAACTGGTACCAAGGTACATACTCTAAAAAGGACATCATGCTCTCCTACCACGGAGAATCCATCAGCTACCTATCCTGAGGATATCTGCGCATGCCGTGTCTCACAGTCGGCGTCCCCACGCTGTGCCCCTCTGACCCGCTGCAGTAGTGGAGGAGTGCCTGTGAGTGACCGAAGAAAGGATACTCCATCTCTATCCATGAAGGATATCTACAAAGCGTCTAGCTTCTCTGTCGCCTCCACAAGTAGCTGAATGCCCGTCCTCCTGCTGAGAGCATCAGCTACCACGTTCCCCTTTCTAGGAGTATAGAATATCTCAAAGTCATAGTCCTGGAGGAACTCGAGCCATCTCCACTGTCTCAGGTTTAGGTCCTTCTGTGAGAAGATGTACCTGAGACTCTGATGGTCAGAATAGACTGTAAAGCGCTCGCCCATCAGATAGTGTCGCCACATCTTCAGAGCGAAGACCACTAATGCTAACTCCAGATCATGGGTAGCATAGTTCTACTCATGCTGCCTCAACTGACATGATCCATAGGCGATCATGACCCGCTCCTGCATCAGGACACATCTGAGTCCGGTCCCTGATGCATCTTAGTAAACTACGTACCCAACTCCCCCCTCCGATAGCCTCAAGATAGGCGTGCTGGTCAATCTCTTTCTCAACTCCTAGAAGCTCTTCTGACATCTGTCTAACCACACAAAGGGTTTCCCCTTCTTCGTCAAAGCTAAGAGTGGTGCCGCAACTCTGGAGAAGTCTGGCACAAATCTCTGGTAGTACCCAGCTAGACCCAAGAAACTCCGCACCTCCGTCACGCTCCTGGGTGGCTCCCAAGAAAGCACTGCCTCGATCTTCACAGGATCCACCGCAACTCCTGCCTCAGAGATGACGTGTCCCAAGAAGTGGACCTCATGTATCCAGAACTGAAACTTCGAGAGCTTTCCATAAATCTGGTGCTCTCGGAGTGTGTCTAGTACAACCTGCAAGTGGTAGGCGTGCTCCTCCTCGGTCGCCGAGTATATCAAAATGCCATCAATGAAGACCACGACAAATCAACAGAGGTATGGCTAAAAGATCCTGTTAATGAGGCCCATGAACACTGCTGGAGCATTGGTTACACCAAATGGCATAACCAAGAACTCATAGTGGCCATACTGACTTCTGAAGGCCGTCTTCTGCACGTCCTCATCCCGAACTCTGAGCTGATGATAACCTGATCTAAGGTCTATCTTTGAGAACCACCGTGCTCCCTTGAGCTGATCGAAGAGGTCATCAATCCTTGGTAGCGGATACTTGTTCCTCACTATCACCTGGTTCAGACGACGATAGTCGACACAAAGTCTCAAACTCCCATCCTCCTTCTTGGCAAACAATATTCTGGAAGCCCATGGTGAAACACTGGGTTGGATGAATCCCTTGCTCTGCAAGTCATCCAAATGTATCCGTAGCTCTCGAAGCTCAGCAGGGGCCATTCGATATGCTGGAGTGGATATCGGGGCTGTCCTAGGGTACAGATCAATATAAAAGTCTACCTCTCTGCGAGGAGGTAGTCCTGGAACGTCATTGGGAAAAACGTCTGCATACTGATCCACCACTGCAGGAAAACCAGGACTCCGCACGTCAAATGCTCATAGGATGAGGCTAGCCAACTGATGAGTGATGGGCTGTCCTATCCTCTGTAAGAGTCCATCCTGTGCTACGAAGGCTCCCTTCTCGTCGTTGAAGGTGAACCTGCTCCCGTCGGTGCGTACACACCGCACCTTTCGCCTAATACAGTCGATCTGAGCATGGACTGTAGATAACCAATCTATGCCCAAGATGATGTCGTAAGGCCTCGACGCCGCTACAAGAAGATCCCAGCCGAAGCTCTCGCCTCCTAGAGTAAGCTCACACTGCCGTCACCAGTGCGTAATCATCGAGTCTGCTCCCGTAGGAGTCTCTAGCCGTAAGGATCGAGCCAACGTCTTTGTCGGAATCTCCGAGCTCCGAACAAGGGCAGCGACTATGAAATAATGACTCGCTCCTGTGTCTATAAGAACTGCAGAAAGGGTGGAATAGACACAGATAGTACCTCGAATCATCTCGGGTGCACCGTGGTCATAGGACTCTGCTTCCTGAAGCTGTGCCTATCTCTTCCCGCCAGCTCACTGTGGTCGGGGTGGACCTCCTGGGGGTGGTGGTGGTAGAGCCTCAAAGCATTGCCCACCACCTGCTGCTCGGCCATCTCCTCTTCCTCGTCCGCTTGCTCCCTGCGTACCTCCATGGTCGACCCTCTGCCTCTGCCTGGGTGGTCCCTCAACCGTCTGCTACTCCTCAATACGGTGGGTCGGGCAGTCACGAGCCATGTGGCCCTGCCTGACGCATGCGTAGCACTGTCTGCCTCTCGAAAGAATGGCTCCGCGCTGTGTTCCCCGCACCACTAAGCCAGTGTCCTAAGGTCGTCTACTTGAGGGTTTGGTCTGCCTGGACCCATGAGTCATCCGTCGACTGCCTTCTGCAGAAGACTCTGCCACGTGCCACCCTGCAGTAGGTCTCGCTGCTGATGTAGACTCAGTAAGAAAGCTCTCGATCAGAAGGGCTCGCTCCAGTACCCCTGCCTGTGTCGGAATGCTGAGGGAGATCAGCGATGCCCTGATCTCATGCCTCAATCCCTGCTCAAAGGTCCGGGCCCGGAAGAATGAGTCCTGTACCATGTCCGTCGAATAGCGCGAGAGATCGGTAAATCTCGCCGAGTACTGGGCGACCGTCAAGCTGCCCTGCCACAGCTGTAGAAGCTAATGGATGCGCATCGCACGGAGGGTGGCTGGGACAAACTCCGAGCGGAAGAGGATCTCAAAGTCCATCCAGAGAAGAGATGCCTCAACATGCACCTGGAGCATCAAGCTCCACCATCTTCCTGTTGCCGCGTGCAGGAGGCTCACTACGAGGATCACCATGAGGTCTGTTGGTGTCCTCACTAAACTAAAAACTCATACAACTGCCTCTAGCCAATCCTCGGCTACCTGAGGGTCCATCTCCCTGCGGAACCTGGGTGGTCGCTGGCGCTGAAACTCGTGCAGTGCACTAAGGCGACGTGCATCGTCAGTGGCTGGGGCTAGAAGCATTGGTGGCTCGGTGGGTAGAGGTACTGCTGGTGCCTCTGCTGTCAAAGGGACCTGTACCGAGGCCTCGTCGCTCGGTGGGCTGTCGTCACACACAACGCTCGGAACCCTAACTGGCTACCATCGTGGGGAAATCCTGAAAAGAAACTGGTGCGCCACAGTCAAATAGTATACCTGGTGAGCTGAAACAAAGTAATCACAAAGAAAACTTGAAACACACATGCAATCAATGTTTTCATGCATTAAGCTGGAAATCAGAAGTCAGGGTCCTGGTGTACGGATACGTCGGCCGCCGCACCAACACTGGACTCTCTGGACTGATAACCACACTCAATACTCTTAACACTATTTCTTCATAGAGAAAAAGATCAGAGTCCTGAGTTCTGCGGTAGAACCGAACTCCTCTGATACCAATTTGTCACGACCCGTCCTCGGGGCCCATGCCGTGACTACCCCAAGCCCACTTCCATAGGCCAGGGGCTGGCGACTAGCACCAAGGCATAATTCCCGGTAAAAGGGAAGGCATTTCCTTTGTAATGTAAACAAACACCACAGAGCAAGGAAGCAGAAGTAAACACTAAGTAAAAACTGGGTACAATAGTAAGTGTGAAAAAGTATGTGAGAAAGAATACAAACCCAAACTGAAAGTAAAGTATAAATGAAAAAGGGAATACAACAACTGAAAAGTAAAGACGCAACGTCGAGCTATCCACTAGTAGTCCCACCTGAAGGGTGGGTACAGATAGCCTCCACAGCTCCTTGGGTCCAGCCGTCCGCTCTGAGTACGTCCCGCCCAGTGGTCCACCTCCAGGTACCGACCTGCTCCGCAAGCCTCAACCACGATCAGCGTTGTCCGTCATCTGCAACCAACACAACGTAGTGCGGGCATAGCCCATGCAGGGGTGAGTATAAGCTACTCAGTAGGGACCCCGAGACCCCCGAAGGTCTCCCAGAATCCACAAAGGATAATCCACAAAGGAAGATACAATCACGAAGTAACATCCGACACCACTTAGGTATATGCCCATACATATACCTAAGTCATCAATTCCAGTTCGGCTCCAACATCCGAGCCCAAGTTCGATCACGTCCACACAGGATAGCACAACACAATCCACATAGGAAAGAAAAACAAGATTCAGCTCACACATGTATACTTCTTCACAAGACGATAGAGATGATCAGGTGTAGCCACTGATTCATCTAAGTCGTCAGACCCACACAGGATCGATAGGTACTAACCCCCGCAATGACCCACAAAGGATCGATAGGTACTAACCCCCGCAATGACCCACAAAGGATCGATAGGCACTAACCCCCGCAATGACCCACACAGGATTGGACCCACACAGGATCTGTAGGCGCTGGCCCACATAGGATCGTTGAGCGCTGACCCACACAGGATCTGACCCACACAGGATCGGTAGCACAGATCCATGTAGGATCGCTGAGTGTTGTAGTTGTCACCGTCGAATCCACGAAGGATTTCTGCAAAGTCGTCATCGTCATCGCAGTCGTAGCCAGCTCTAGGGTTCCCGCACATAGCAAGCTCGTTCGGGAGGGTCTGCTCCACGAGCCGAGGGGCTGATACATCAACTGACACGAATTACGGAGTTGATGTATCCAAAAGTTCTGTATCATCAATAGGAACTCACCATCACAGACGGCGCGTCAATCGGACGCCCGGTCTGAGAGTTATTGGCTTTTTCGTCCCATGGGCCCGGTTGGTTTTTAAGTCGAAACCAACCCGACCGTACTCTAATTGCGTCCAAATCTCAATCGGAGTAAGCCAAAAGGTCCGTCTCACTAAGAGGAATCCAACAAAGTCGACGACATGTCAATCTGACGTCCGGAGCTCAAGTTATAAGCGTTTCCGCTCTGAGGGCCTGGTCGGTTTCGTGTACGAACCAACCCGGCCAAACCCAAAGTTCTCTGAAACCTTGACTGTAATATAAATAAATGACTGTCTCGACCCAAGGATCGCATCCCAGTTGATGGTGCATCGATCGGAGGTTCGCAGCCCAAGTTATGGGCAAAAGACTGTGAGAGGTCCGATATTAGGGGGTTCGGGCCCAGTCCAACCCAGCCCGGTACCCCCTGGGTCAGCCAGAACCGGGCCGACCCGACCCGGGCCCGGCCTGCTTGGGCATGGCCCGGCCCGGCTGGCGCGGCCCGACCCAGCCTGCGCAGCTCGGCCCGGCTGGCGCGGCCCGACCCGGCCTGCGCGGCTCGGCCTGGCTGGCGCGGCCCGACCCGGCCTGCGCGGCTCGGCCCGGCCTGCGCGGCCCGGTCCAGCCTGGGCGCGGCCCGGCCCGGCGGCTCGGCCTGGCCAGCGAGCCAGGCGGCTCAGCCGTAACAGCCAAGCGGTGAAGTGGGGGCGCGCTGCCGCCCACGTAGAGAAACCGCGGCCCCCAGGTGGGGGGCCGCACCTGTTGGCCAACCGGGGGTTACGAACCCCCAGTTTTCCCCCTTGATCGGTCGGCCCGCTCCGGCCGGCCGGCTGCTGCCGCCACGGGACCAGCATGGGCTGGTCCCCCTACTCCGACGCCGGTGGCCCAGAACCGGCCGCCGGTCCCTGCTCCGCCACGGCCTCAGCCGCGGCCTAGGTCTGTCCGGCACGACGCGATGGCGCCGCGCCGCTCCGCCGCAGCCCCGCTCCGGTCGCGGTGTCTTCGAGGTTCTTCGGCGCGGCGCGACGGCACCACGGATTATTTCGTTTTCAACAGAGCGGTGCGACGGCGTCGCGCTTCTCCGCCCTTCCTTTAATATTTCCCGCGCGGTGCTTCCGCACCACGCCGCCTTACATGTGCCGCAACAAAACAAACCAACAAGGGGGAGGAGGGTCGGCCGTGTTCGTGTGGTCCGACCTCCGGCCGTTATTGCGATATCGGGCGGCTCAAAATAAAACGATAAAGCGATGGAAGTATTCACAAACAAACAAATAAAATAAACCCCTACCTCAAGCGTCGTCGTCGAACGAGGTTGTCGTGGAAAGGGGACGTCGCAGAATTGATCGCTGCGAAAGATGGTGTTGCGGAAGGAGAGTGTCATTGGCATCACGGTACATGGCATCGCGTAGTCGATCTCCGAGGATTCGACGTTCTTCGTCGGAGATCGGTGCATTCTTCGCGTTCTTCACGTTCTTCGATGAAGAAGATGAAGATCTTGAAGCTTCCCATATTTCTCTCAATCCCCTCTCAACACAACCAGACTAATAAAATAAGAGTTGTCTTATTTTATTTCTCAAGCCATGCATTTTAAAAAATTCAAAAACGAATCAAACAATTAATTGAATTAATTGAAACGTTTAAACTGCCCAAATTAAATGAGGCATTTCATAACAAAAAAACGCAAGGGTTGACTTCCAATTAGTAGGGGTGCGGGTCCGTTATCTTAATAAAGGAGGGGGTTTAGGAAGAAAAGAAACGGTGGGGCTCGTGTGGGCCCCACCTCACAAATATCCTACCAAGTGGGTAGGATATTGTGGGTCTCACTCTAACACTAAGCTTAGGTTAAATAACCTTAAGTAAAATAAAAATTGTCCGTCCAATTTTTATTTTATTCCTTTACTTAACCCCAAAATTAAGAACCACACCTGAACAAACGCAACTCCGGAAAAGTTGTTTCTAAGCAATTACCGGTGCTGCGATTCCATCGGTGCCCTCAGAATCCGATTCCGAGCACCGGTTAAAAAGTTAGAAAAACCCGCTCGTTCGTTCACTGAACATACCCGATCTAAACTTCATAAAATGATTCCAGACACACCGGGTCTCGGAATCAGGTGCCGTCAGAAACTGCGTTCTTGTAAAATTCCAAAGAAAATTAAGAAAAAAATTTCCTTGAATTTTACAGGTCTTTACATCCTAATTATACTGTATAAGTGTAATTCGACCAAAAACAACCTTAGGAATAAAACATGACCATTTAGGTCCACTTGGATTAGATTAGGACATTTAATATTATTTTATTTAAAGAATAGTTAAAATAGTTAAAATCAAAGTTTAATAACTAAAACATTTTTAATATAGAGTTATACATAAGATAAATTCAACTATAAATATTAATTATAAAGATAAAATTATTTCCTACATAATGGTATTTTATTTATAAATTTTAGACATTAAATAATTTAATTTATTTATGACACAATGATGATGCAATAATTATCTTATTAATGAAATATTAACATAATTGATGTTATAAATACCCAAATAAATTTAATTTGAGACTTTTTATGAATTCCACTAATTTTCTAGATTAATATGACATATTAGTATTGATTTAATTAACTTTTTTCGAACTAATCATGCTATTATGTTTTTCACAAAAATCAATTACCAAATAGTGTCAAAATTGACATAAACTAGTTTTAAAAAAAAATATTATATTATTAATTGTTATTATATTCCTAAAAATCTAAGGTTCAGCCAAGATACTTATATCATGATAGGTGTATCATTAATGTACCACTTGGGTGTCGCTTGGATGTATATGGTAATTTTATTAACTATATAATATAAAAATACAAAGTGACATGGTAAATGTCAATCTAATTAACTAAGAATTAAAACTAAATGATAAGGTTAATATAATGACCTAAACTTGTCTAAAACCCATTGGTTGAGAGTATTTAGACCCATCCCCAACTTAGATTCTAAATAAATCAATTTGGAGCTATTAAAAACCGAATATGACTTTATAATAAAATAATATTTTTAGTTTTTCCAAAGGTGCCCCTCTCCTCCCTTATAAAAGGGAACCTCCTCCCTCTCTTCCTCACACCACTTTGAGCCTTCAAGCTCGACCAAACCCTGCCAATTTCTCTTATCCACTTCCCTAGAAATATCTTATAGGTCCTGGTCTTCTTCAAAGACCATATTTAGTGCCCTAAGAGGAGGTTAAGAAGAGGCGCTTCAAAGAAGAGGTAATGTCCGTTACCGATTCTTTCAACTTTATTTCTTCTTCTACTTATTCTTATTTAGTTGTTTCATTATTAAGTAATAACATAAGTGTCACTCATATACTTATATGTTATTATAATTATGAAACAACCCTTTTCACCATCTATCCATCCTATGGAAAATGAAATCACCACGCGTGCGTACGTACAGAATACCGTCTCCACGCCGTGGTGTAATCTATTTTCCACCACCACCTTACTTGTATGGGTATAATGGTGTAGAGAATAACTATATATTATTATTGTAAAGTGATATTGATTCTGAAATATTATACATACACTTCAATACAATTCCACGATCATGGGAACAATATCATCGCTCGTGCGTACGTACGGCCTACCGTCTCCATGATGTGATGCAACTCGTTCTACATGATCTTCATTAAATAATTATTATATAAATGAATTGAATGATTAAATATGATATATATTACACTAATACCATTCTTGAAATGAGGTATCTATAACCTAAAGAGAAGAATAAGAATTTATTCGACAAAACACGCATACGAACAAAAGGTAATAAACACTCGAATAACAAGTAGAAATGAAATATTACTAATAAGAAGCTAAGAATATGACCATATATGATATCATAACAATGATTATGATTCTAGAATAAGTAAATGACATTATTTAAATCATTATACAGGAGGTTCAGACACTTACGAAGCAAATCGGACCTAAGGTAAGGGAAAATCTCGCAATCTCATTTTTATCCGAGATTGTTTATACTTCAGAATTTACTGGGGAATATTTATCATCCACATCCATGTTTCCTCAATATGTAATATTATTTCTATCATCATATAATAGTTTAAATCCAATTTAAACCTTCGAAGAGTTTTTAGTAAAAGATATGAAAAGAATCTTTTGTCGTTTTTCATACGAGGTACTTTTTTAATTTTCTGGACAAAGTACGAGAACAATGTTTTTTTAACTTATACGGCCTGAATGGATTTTTAGAACATTATTTCCATGAAGCTTCCTTTACAAGTTTTCATGTTTATTTTTAATCAACTTCTTTTAGTTTAAAATTGTATGACATGTTAAGAAAAGAATTTTTTTTTGAAGTAGAAGGGATATTTTCCACAAGAATGGAGTTCAAGTGTTTTATCAAAATTATTTTCCATCTAAAATAATATAGGGTTCTGTTTATATCCCTATTTTTACATTGATTTGATTTTGTTATGATGGAATTATTTTTTTTATGTCCTTTTATTTTATATAGATTATGTTATGATGGATGATGTTTAAGATTCCCATTTTTATTACATGGGTTATGCTATGATGTATGATTTATGATTTTGTGGCACACATAAGAATGGTTTCATTATGAGATGGGTGGGACCTATATCTCCCTCCAATTCATTGGGTAAAGATTTATATCTCATGAGATAGACATGGATGGAACGACATGTTAAACCGGTTCAGTGAAACCAGACTGAAATGAGGAGTGAACTCGGTTCAGAAATGGACTTTGTCTGCTAAGATAGTCTTGGCAATGAGTCTTGACTACTAAGAAATGATTCTCTATGATTATGTGTGTATGCCACAAAGTTTCATGTTTTAAGTTATGATTATTGGGATTACATTTCACTAATATGATTTATCCCATGATTATGAAATTATGATCTCTTTTGCAGGTTAATATTTCTAAAATGTTATGTTCTTATGAATATGATGTGATTGATATTTCTTTTGTTTAACCTTACTGAGCATTTGAGCTCACCCTTTTGTATGTTTTCTTTTCCCCAGGTCTAGAAGAAGGTTATTAAGTAGGATATGCCAAAAAGGGATTCTAGATATGATGAAATAAATGGGAGATAATGTAGATGCTTTATGAACCAGTTTTTTATGTTTCCCAGTTTCTAAAGACACTATACCTATATGGTCCTTTCATGGTTTTGTTATATGTTGTCATAAGTGTGCTTCAATTCTAATGTAATAACAATGTATGTAAAGTATGGGTCTTTATAGTTGGTATTAGAGGAAAGGTATAGTCAACCTTTGGAAACTAGGATGTGAAAGCCTTAGTAAGAACCCTAAGGATATATCTAAGCATAGAACACAATCTTAGTGTTTCAGAAATGGCCATGAATAACCTAAGATAAGAACTTAAGTGTAAAATTTTATTCTTGATTATGTGGTTTTCCTATTATAATTAGTATTTCTCACACTATTCTTCTTGGTTTTAGTCAATGGATGGAACTCGAAGGAACCATGTTAATGCGGAATGCGACGGGAAATGCAATGATTGTTCCCCTGAGCAACCAAACATTATGGGAGTTGGAATGAAAAATCTTGTAGCCATGCTCACACAACTTTCTCAAGCTACGAATCATGCAGTACTTCCAAACGAGCAAAGGAAGGAGCAACATTCTGTTTAATCCTTTATGAGGCAGTGTCCACCTTCATTCAGCGGGTCTACTGATCCATTAGTTGTTAAACAATGGATCAATACTACTGAAAAGATATTTTCAGTTCTTCAATGTTCTGAAAATGATAAAGTAATCTTAGCAGTACATCGTTTGGAAGGTGAAGTTGATCAATGGTGGAATCTTATCAAGAATACGAGGCCAAGAGATGAAATTGAGTCCATGGAATGGGAAAAGTTCAAGAACTTTTTTTTCAATAAGTACTTCCCTCGTATTCTTCGAACAAATATGGAGAATGAGTTTCTTGAACTGAAGCAAAAGGATGATGAATCTGTTGGTACCTACGAAGCAAATTTTACAAGACTTTCAAGGTACGCTTCTGGGATTATTATCCAACATGAGAGTAAGATTGATCGATTCTTTAGTGGCTTAAAACCAAGTCTTCAAAGGGCGTTAGCCATAAGGTACTTCAATGGCTATGAGGAAATCATTCGATGTGCTCTCAAAGTTGAGATGGATATTGGAGTAACCCATCAATCATATGAGTTTGATAAGAAGAGGAAAATGGAATTCAAAGGAAAATCTAAAGTCCGTGCTAAAAAGAAGATGATTTTTACCTTATGCTCAAAGTTTGGAAAGAGACATGGAGGGAGTTTTCTTAAAGGGACAAGTAAATATTTCAAATGTGGAAAAGAAGGTCATTGGCCATTTGAATGATGCAATGATGGGAAGAAGATGTCTAGTGATGCGAACAAAGAAAAGGCTACACAGAGTGCACCTCCTACACTTCAATGTTAAAAGTGCAAGGAAATGGGGAATTATGCTAATCGATGTCCTAATCCAAGGGTTGTTGATGATGACTGATGTCAACAAACTCTTAAGGCTAAAGAAAAAGGAAAGTCACATGCAATTTCTATCAGCGATGTGGAGTACGATAACGAATTGGTGAAAGGTACAATTACCACCCACTCTAAAGTAGCAAATGTTTTATTTGATTCTGGATCCACCCACTCTTTTATTTCTGAAGAATTTTATAAGGGTATCACCGTATTACCTCAACAATTAGATGTTGAGTTAGCTGTGACAACTCCTAATGGAAAAACAGTCACATCAAAAGTTTATAATTCTTCTCCGATTGAAGTTTGTGGGAAAGTGCTTCCTGCAAATCTTGTGATCCTTCCTATAATGGAATTTGATGTGATTATTGCCATGGATTGTCTTTCTTTATATGGAGCTCATATCAATTTCCAAAGAAGGGAAGTCACATTTCATATTCCAGATCAATCTATGATCGTCAATCGATGCAAGGACGAACATAACCTTCTAATGGAAATTTCTTCCATCTTATGAGTCTTGATTCCACTAAATGAAGGTTATTTATCTCAAATGGTTGGTGAGAAACTCACGATTAAGAATATTCCCATTGTACGGAAGTTTGATGATGTATTTCTGGAGTAATTTCCGGGTCTTCCACCAAATCGTGAAGTTGATTTTTCAATAGAACTCGTACCGAGTGCTTTGCCTATTTCAAAGACACCTTATAGAATGGAACCAATGGAGTTGCAGGAATTGAAGAAGCAACTCCAAGAGAATCTTGATAAAGGATTCATACTCCCTAGTGTGTCACCTTGGGGAGAACCCATTCTATTTGTTATGAAGAAAGATGGATCAATTAGTCTCTACATTGATTATCAAGAACTTAACAAGATCACGATCAAGAACAAATATCCTCTCCCGTGCATTGATGACTTATTTGACCAACTACACGGATCTCAATACTTTTCCAAGATTGATCTTCGTTCAGGGTATCATCAATTAAGGGTCAAAAGGGAGGATATACCAAATACGGCTTTCCGTACAAGGTATGGACACTATGAATTTATAGTGATGCTATTCGGTCTTACTAATGCCCCTGCTATCTTCATGGATCTGATGAATAGAGTCTTTAGAGACTATCTTGATCATTTTGTGGTAGTCTTTATAGACGATATTCTTGTCTATTCAAAGAGAAAGGAAGAACATGAAGATCACTTTAGAATTGTATTGAAGACCCTGAGAAAGGATAAGATTTATGCCAAATTTACCAAGTGTGAATTTTGGATTAAAAAATTTGCATTTTTGGGTCACATAATCTCAAAAGAGGGGATATCTGTGAATCCAGCAAAAACAGAGGTTATCGAAAGATGGTTGAGACCAACAACAGTAATTGAGATCTGAAGTTTTCTTGGTTTGGCTGAATATTATCGACGTTTTGTGAAAGATTTTTCACGATTATCTAACCCACTCACCAAATTGACTCGAAAAGGAGTTAAGTTTGTTTGGATAGAGGAATGTGAAGAGAATTTCAAGGAGTTAAAAAGAAGGTTATCCAGTGCACCTGTGCTCACACTGCCTTGTAGTGGAGAAAGGTTTGTGATCTATAGCGATGCATTCAGGAAGAGATTGGGGTGTGTTCTAATGAAAAACGATATGGTGATAGCTTATGCCTCATGACAGTTGAAAATCCATGAGAAAAATTACCCAACTCATGATTTGGAGTTAGCTGCGGTAATCTTTGCATTAAATTTTTTGAGGCATTATCTTTATGGAGAAAGGTGTGATATTTATACTGATCACAAAAGTTTATAGTATATTTTCACAAAAAAGGAGCTTAATATGTGCCAAAGAAAATGGTTGGAGCTGATTAAGGATTACGACTGCTCAATTCATTACCACCCTGGGAAAACAAACAAGGTGGCAGATGCATTAAGTCGACAAGACCATGCTAGCTTATCCATGATGAGGATCACAAAATATCCAATATTTATGGATTTACAAAGGATGGATCTTGGAATTATAATGGAAGGGGAAAAATTGTATCTTTCTCAAATGAATGTTCAACCATCTATACATGTGAAGATTAAAGAGGCACAGAAAGAAGATTTAGAGTTACAAAAGAAGGTGAGAAATGTTCCTAAATCCAACCTTGATTGTGATGGGATAATAAAGTTTAGGAATCAGGTTTGTGTTCCTTCCATCCCATAATTAAAGAAGGAGCTGCTGGATGAGGCTCACAGTTCTTCATTCTCTATTCATCCTGGAAGCACGAAGATGTATAGGGACCTGAAAGAGTACTTTTGGTGGGATGGCATGAAAAGAGATGTTGCTGAATATGTCTCTCGATGCTTGGTTTGTCAGCAAGTTAAAGATGAGAGACAGAAGTCTAAGGGGATATTACAACCATTACCCATACCCGAATGGAAATGGGAAAACATTACTATGGACTTTGTCACCGGACTTCCTAAAACATCCAAAGGCAATAATGCTATCTGGGTCATAGTTGATCATCTTACAAAGTCGATACACTTCATTTCTATTAGAGAGGATTTCTCTCTGGATCAGCTTTCCAGGATATATGTAAAGGAAGTGGTAAGATTGCATGGAGTACCACTTTCCATTATATCTGAATGGGATCTGAGGTTTACCTCAAAGTTCTGGCGAAGTCTTCATCATACTCTGGATACAGAGTTGAGTTTCAGCAATGCTTATCATCCTCAGACAGACAGTCAGTCTGAGAGAACAATACAAACTCTAGAAGATATGTTAAGAGCTTACTCTATGGATCTCAAAGGTGGTTAGGATCAACACCTACCTTTGGTGGAATTTTCTTTTAATAATAGCTTTCACTCCAGTATTAAATGGCTCCTTATGAATCTCTCTATGGAAAGAAATGCAGGACTCCAACTTACTGGGATGAAGTTGGGGAAAGAAATCTATTAGGACCTGATCTTGTTGATGAGATGGCAGAAAAGGTCAGATCTATTCAAAAACACATAAGAGTAGCTCAGAGTTGACAAAAAAGTTATGCCGATAAGAAAATACCTAGAGTTTGAAGTGGGTGATAAAGTGTTCTTACGAATATCTCCTTGGAAGAGAGTAATGAGATTTGGAAAGAAGGGAAAGCTGATCCCTAGGTATATCGGTCCTTTTGAAATACTGGATCATGTTGGGAAGGTAGCTTACCGATTGGCGCTTCCACTGAATCTCTCTCAAGTTCATAATGTGTTCCATGTATCTCTCCTGAGAAAGTACATACCTGATCCTTCACATGTACTCAACTCAGAAGTTGTATCGCTGGAGCAAGATCTTTCTTATGAAGAACAACCGATAGAGATTCCGGATCATAGAAAAAAAGTCCTACGGAACAAGACCACTCGCTTGGTGAAAGTTTTATAGAGGAACGAACAATTAGAAGAAGATACATGAGAGCTTGAGGATATGATGAGGGAGAGGCATCCTCATCTATTTGTTACAAAGTGACGAATTTCGAGGGTGAAATTCATTTTAAGGGGGTAGAATGTAACACCTGAGATTTTTATGAGAAATATGTTGTTTTTATGTTATATAAATCATCAAAGAAATATTTGACTACACACAACACTATCTTGTCTTGCTTTATATGCAATCGCGACCTTTCTCGATAGCTTGTGTTGTACGCAATATTGAGTTTCACTAAACAACGATATGCTATTATTAAAACTAGCCGTTATGAATAGTAATACCCACTTTTTAAAATTTTATTTTTCAAAATGGAATTCATTTTTGGATTTGGAATATCAAAATTAGACTAGGGTAAAATTTTGGTATTTTTCTGAAAACTTTCAATTTTTGATGAATAGTGAAAACACTGTGTTACTATTTAAAAACCGACTTTTTATTTAAACAATTATTTATTTTATTTAAATTTTTTTAGGTCAAAATTGATATATAATACCTATATAAGTTCAAAGTAATTCATTGGAGTCATTTTATAATAATTTTAGATATATAAAAATTTTATTGAACTTTTCACGTCTTTTACCCACCTCCTAGGAGAATTTTCAAATTCACATAAAACTTAATTTTACCGCTTCTGTGAGTGGAATTTTGAAAATACGAGAGAGATGGTTAATATCAAGGACTAAAATGTGGTTTAATGAGATGAAAATAATTTTTGGTGAATAATAACTTCCTACTTTTTTTACCACGGATAAAAGTAAATAGGGTAATTAAGGGTAAAAATGAAATTATTATTACCCTAAAACATGTCCTAATTCTATTAGATAAGTGTAATTCGACAAAAAACAACCTTAGGGATAAAACATGACCATTTAGGTCCACTTGGATTAGATTAGGACATTTAATAGTATTTTATTTAAAGAATAGTTAAAATAGTTAAAATCAAAGTTTAATAAATAAAACATTTTTAATATAGGGTTATACATAAGATAAATTCAACTATAAATATTCATTAGAAATATAAAATGATTTCCTACATAATGGTATTTTATTTATAATTTTTAGACATTAAATAGTTTAATTTATTTATGACACAATGATGATGCAGTAATTATCCTATTAATGAAATATTAACGTAATTGATGTTATAAATACTCAAATAAATGTAATTTGAGACTTTTTAAGAATTCCACTAATTTTATAGGTTAATATGAAATATTATTATTTATTTAATTAACTTTTTTTGAACTAATCATGCTGTTATGATTTTCAAAAAAATCAATTACCAAAGAGTGTCAAAATTGACATAAAATAGTTTTTAAAACAAACATTATATAATTAATTGTTATTATATTCCTAAAAATCTAAGGTTCGGCCAAGATACTTATTTCATGATAGGTGTATCATTAATGGACCACTTTTGGGTCTCTTGGATGTATATGGTAAGTTTATTAACTATATAATATGAAAATACAAAGTGACATGATAAATGTCAATCAAATTAACTAAGAGTTAAAACTAAAAGATAAGGTTAATATAATGACATAAACTTGTATAAAACCAATTGGTTGAGAGTATTGTAACCCCTCCACACCTTAGCTTTGAAATAAATTAATTTTGAGCTATTAAAAACCGAATATGACTTTATAATAAAATAATATTTTAGTTTTTCCAAAGGTTCCCCTCTCCTCCCTTATAAAAGGGCACCTCCTCCCTCTCTTCCTCACAACACTTTAAGCCTTCAAGCTCGGCCAAACCCTACCAATTTATCTTCTTCACTTCCCTAGAAACATCCTAGAGGTCTTGGGATTCTTCAAATACCATCTTTACTGCCCTAAAAGGAGGTTAAGAAGAGGTGCTTCAAAGAAGAGGTAATGTCCGTTACTGATTCTTTCTACTTTATTTCTTCTTCTACTTATTCTTATTTAGTTGTTTCATTATGAAGTAATAACATAAGTATCACTCATATACTTAAATGTTATTATAAGTATGAAACAACCCATTTTTACCATCTATCCATCCTATGGAAACTGAAATCACCGCGCGTGCGTACGTACGGAATACCGTCTCCACGCCGTAGTGTAATCTATTTTCCACCACCACCTTACTTGGATGGGTATAATGGTGTAGATAATAACTATATATGATTATTTTAAAGTGATATTGATTCTTAAATAGTATACATACACTTAAATACAATTCCACGATCATGGGAATGATATCATCGCTCGTGCGTACGTACGACCTACCATGTCCACGATGTGATGCGACTCGTTCTACATGATCTTCATTACATAATGATTATATAAATGAATTGAATGAATAAATATGATATATATTACACTAATACCACTCTGTAAATGAGGTATCTATAACCTAAATAGAATAATAAGAATTTATTCCACAAAACACACATAAGAATAAAATAAATAGATTGAAATTCCCTGATAATTTATAATATATTTATCTACAAATAAATTTGAATTCTTTGATAGATTTCTTTACACGCAACACCCTATTTAAATAAACCTCATTGTATTATTGAAATATTATTGTTTAATGTGACAGATATCATATAGATATTAAATTAGGGGATATGAATAGGATTAAATACATCATGAAATATATATAAATTACTTTCTCAATAAAAATGTATTAATTAATTCTTAATAAATAAACACTCAATTTTTAGTAAATTCATTTTATTCTTCAAAAATATGTTTTCTTCAAGAATGATTTTTATTTATTTTTGATAGAATATTATAATTAATTTGTAGAAAATTTAGAAATTATATTAGATAAAACAAGTATAATATTTGAAATCATTGTATAAAAATTATCTTAGGAAGAAATTTTGAGATCTTTTTGAAAATATTGATTTTCAAGTGAATATTGAAAAATACTAATTTTTATTGAAAACTATATTTTTTCAAGCATTTAAAAAGTTACATTTTATTTTAAAATGGTTTAAAAGTAAAATTAGTTATTTTATATAAGGAATAATCCAATTAAGTTTATTAGAATCAAATTTATGGTATAATTTTCTATAAAACGTTTATACAATTAAAAAGGAATTTTTTTGAAGAACTATATTTCGTTACTTTTTTGTGTTTTCATATTAAATTAATGTTCACCACTTATAAAAATTTAATATTGAAAAATTTATTCCACATTTTTAATCATGATTACATAATTTGGTAAATAGGACCCATTTATTTCTAGTCAATATAAAGAGTAATGATAGTAAAAAACATTTACCATGTTAAAGGTGAAATAGTTTAATTAGGGTTAAAACTAATGTGATAAGGCTTAAAATTAATTCAAACACTTAATTTTATTATATTATATGATTTTTATCAGCCATTTCTATCTAATTATTGAATATACTTCTATTTTGTGCCATTTTTCTTTGATTATGACCTTTATATTAATTAAAGAAAAGAATAATTATAAAATGTCACTCTCTTAAGTTAAATATATATAATTTTTTTCATAAGGATAAAAATGGATAAGTTTTGTTCTAAATGTTTATTTTAAATATTAGTTACTTTTTCTGTCATGGAGATTTATTTTTAATTTTTATTAAATGAATTATTACCTTAAATTCTCACGCAATAATGATACAATATTTATTCAATTAATTGAAAATATTATATAAATCATTTTGAAAATATTTAAAGTAATACAATTTAGATGAATTATTCTATTCCAAAAATTTTGTAGATAAATAAAAATTTTTAGGGATTTTTTAAAATTTTATATTCAAATTAAATTTTTTTCATGTTGTTTTCAATGTGAAATTAAATGAATAGTTATAAAAAATAAATTAAAGATGTTTTATAATAAATAATATAATATTAAATGATTAAAAATTTATAAAAAGCCAAAATTTGGGAAATCAAGGTGATATGGTTTAAAATATAAACCATGGTCTATTTTTCAGTACATTTCCATTTATAGTAACATTCTTAACACTTAAGAATTAGAAAAATTTTATATTTTGGTAATTTTCAAAAATGGTTAACAATGGTTAAAGCTAAGAGATAAGGGTAAAATATAAAAAAACTTGTTTCAATTTAATTGGATGAGATTATTTAGACTCATAATCATCTTAATTTTAATTATATAAATTTTTATCCTTTTTTCAGTGAAAGTTAATTTATATTAATTTAATACTCTATGTAATTCCAAGTGTTCCCCTCCCCTCACTTATAAAAGGGAACCTCTTATCCTTCATTATTCAAATATTTTAATCCTTATAGATCAGAAAAACATAACCTAATATCATCATATCTTACTTAACCACATACTATAGCTTCTTTTATTTCAAAAATACCATCCTTTCAAGGTTTAATTTATAATCTAAAGAAGATTTCTTAATAGTGGTATAACTATTAACTGAGTGTTTTCAATTTTATTTTTTATTATTCCTACAATAAATATATGGTATCCATTATAAAATAAATAAATAATTATTTTTAATACACTTAATTATGATGATGATGATGATACAACCATTATCCAGCTTCTTTCTATACATTAAAAAAATGATAATGTTACTCTTATATAAGTGCGGACCACCACCTCCTTGAAGTAATGCGTTTCATTTTTCATTTCTT
The DNA here is from genome assembly GCA_963277665.1 of Viscum album. Classification (NCBI taxonomy): domain Eukaryota; kingdom Viridiplantae; phylum Streptophyta; class Magnoliopsida; order Santalales; family Viscaceae; genus Viscum; species Viscum album. The sequence continues at coordinate 119,392,828 of OY728135.1, forward strand.
CTTTTAATGAATGTAAATAAGGATATATTTGATGAATATAATTTATATATATGATATAATAAATATTTTTTAAAATTGTATTATTTTTCCCCCTCTTCCCTTCCATCTATTGAAAAATGGAAACATCACTCATGCATATGCACGAACTATCATCTCCATGAAGTGACGTAATTTATTTTTCATCACCACTGTATATGAATAGTTATAAAATTATATATAATGATTCCATATTATTATCATGATGTGATCAAAATTCTGTATATGGTGGAACCATGATCAAAGTATAAGGACCAGAACTTCTGAACCAAAACATGCAGGAAAAACAAAGCAGTTATCACCCAGAACCGTGATTTTAATAACAAATTATCAATAAACGGGTGATAAGATATTATACATAAATAATATATGGAATTATATATATATGATTATGGTTCTAGAATACATATATAATAAATCTATATTTAATATATAGGAGGTTCGAACATGTATGAAGAATGATGAGACATGAGGTAAGGGATTTACATCTCAATATCATTTTATTTGGGATTGTTTATGATTGAATTTAAATTGAGGAAACAATATGATACTTATCTGATAAATCCATTTAATTTTTATTCTACTCTATTTATTTCCATAGAATACATGTTTTCCTTTAACTTTCCTCAACTTAAATACTCAAGAGGCTGAAAGAATGTTTTTAATTATAACCGACTATGTTTTACATTTTGGTGGGGAATATTTTTCTTCCATAAACATGTTTTATAAAAAAATTCAGGAATGTTTTTAATATTATCATATGATTTTTTAAATTAATTTTTACCCATGTTTTAATATTTATAAAATGGTTTAAAATAAATATTCTTGTCATTTCTTGAATGAGGAATTTTTGATTTTTTACTGAAAATGTGAAAGGAATATTTGTTTAAACATACATGGAATGAATGGAATTTCCCACCATCATGACTGATCAATGTTTTGGAGATTACTTTAAAATTTTAAATTTTTATTTTCAAAGTAAATGTTTTCCTTAATATTTTATAAATATCGTTATTTTAAATATGTGATTTCAAAATGAAAAGGGTAATTTTCTTAAGAAATACTCTGATGGTATTTTAAAGGAAGATTCATCTATGATAATATCCTTTGATGTTTATTATAATTTAACAGAAAAATTATCCAATTATACCATCCATATTATTTTTATATAAGTTTTATTATTATGATAGTGTTATTATTAAAAAATACATTCATTTTCCACGGTGTATGCTATGATGAATTTATGAAATTTTTATGGAACCCATTTTCTATCCATGGGTTATGATATGATGAATGTTTTGTGATCTTGTGGAACACATATGTATGGTTTTTATTATGTTATGGGTGGTCTTGAAATTATATATCCCTACAATTCATTGGGTAAATCTGCATATCTCATGATATAATTACGGGAAACAAGTCGATATTCTTGATACATTATGGGAAATAAGTCAATGTACTTGATCCATTATGGGAAACAAGTTGATATACTTGATCCACTATGGGAAATAAGTGATGATAAATGATATATTATGATATGAGACATTGTTTTTTATTCCTTATCCACTATGGTTTGATGGTCTCAATAGTTAACCTTGACATATGAAATAGTTTCTACAATTATGATGGCGTTACTCTTTTGTGACATGTATCCATGTTTACGAAGTGAAATTTTGGTTCATGGTTGATTTTTAAATATTTATAAATATTATGATTCATTCCTTTTGAAATGCTAAATTTTTATTCCCTGACTCTTATTTATAATCTATTATATGTTGGGTGTGATTTTTAAATGTTAATATCATATTCTCATACCCTTATACTTATCTTATAATTTTATATGATCTTTGATTAGTATCTCCCATGTTTACCCTTACTAAGCATCTGAACTCACCATTTATTATGTTCCCTTTCCCTAGGTTATGAAGAAATGTATTAAATATGGTATGTCTAAGAATATTACTATATCAGAAGATCTTTTTGGGAGATATTTAATATCTTTCATTAAATTATAGGATTGTTTATCTAGTATCCAAAGAAACTAAAATTTTATAGAACTGGAATGTATTTCATATATTGAATATTCATCTAAAAATATGTAATATTTATGTATGAAAATATTGGGTCACTATAATTGGTATCAGAGTAGGTTTTAGTTAATATTTGGATATTATAGTTAGAAAAAATTAGTGAAAATATTGAGGATAATTATAAGTATAAGATAACATTATAAAGTTTTGGTAATGACCATGAATAACCTAGGTTAAACATATGGTTCCATAGATTGAGAATTAGGTGTCATAATTTAGACATCCTATAAATTATTTTTCTTTATTATATGATTGATCAATCTGATTAACAATTTTTTTATAGTCATAAAAACTATTTTTGGTTTTAGTATAGGATTGAAGATAAAATGATAAAGTTGACATGGTAATAGGTAAGATCAAATATTTAAGTACCATATTTTATCTTAGTTTTATGAATTACTATATATAAATAAAATTGTCATGTAATGTCAATTAATAATGATTAGATGTTGAATTAGCAGTGAAAAATCCTAATGTTATGATGGAGTCATATCAAGTCTATAGTTCCCCTCTGATTGAATTTTCTAGGATATTTATTTATTTAGGTCATTTGATTCTCCCTTTAGTTAAATTTTATGTGATTCTAGGCATGTATTTTATTTATTTATATAGAGACCATATCAATTTCTAAGTAAGGGAATTCACATTTCATATTCCAAATGAACCTATTATCATTTATTAGCGGAGGAATGAATATGAACTTCTGATGGAAATTACTTCTATCTTGTGGGTTTTAATTCCTATCCATGGATGGTATTTATCTCATATGGTAACATTGAGGATATTCATATTATATGTGATTTTTTTGATGTCTTTCTAGAATATTTTTTTAGTCTACCATTGAATCATGAAGTTGAGTTTTCAATAGAACTTATACATGGTGCTATACCAATTTCAAAAAATTCTTATAGAATGGCCCCAATTGAGTTGTAGTGATTGAATAATAAACTCCAAGAGAATCTGGATAAAGGATTAATATGACCTAGTGCATCACCTTGGGGTGGACCTATTCTTTTTATTAAGAATAAATATGGTTCAATGTGTCTTTGAATTGATTATTGAGAACTTAACAAGATCATTATCAAGAAAAATTATCCTCTTACCTATATAAATTATTTATTTAATCAATAAAAAGGATATTAATACCATTAAAAGATTTGACATCATTATAGATATCATTAATTAAGGGTTAAAAAAGAGTATTACCCAAAAAAAATTGTATATATAATGTATGGTCATTATGAATTTATAGTTATACCATTTATACTTACTAATTCCATAGATATTTTCACAGATTTAATGAATAAAGTATTTAGAGGTTACCTTGATTAGTTTGTGGTAGTCTTTATAGATGATATTCTTATATATTCAAAGAGAAAGGAAGATCATGAATATCATTTACGAATTCTACTAAATAAACTAAGGAAGAAGAAGTTGTATAAAAAATTTAGCAAGTGTGAACTTTGGCTTCATAAAGTTTCATTCTTGGGTCATATAATTTTAAGTGAGTGTATATCTATAGATCCTTTAAAGATGCAAGTTATTTATAAATGTCTTGAACCAACCATAGTAACTGAAATATAGGTTTTATGGATATTACTTATGCTTTGTAAAGGATTTATCATGACTATATGATCCACAATCCAAGTTTACTCAGAATAGGGTTAAGTTCTTGTGGAAATATTAATGCAAAGAAAATTTCAAGGAATTGAAGAGAAGGATGGTTAGTGCACCTGTACTCACACTACACTATAGTGGATCATGGTTTTTTTATCTATAGTGATGCATAAAATAAGGGAATATGATTTTTATTCATTCAAAATGATATGGTACACCTCATTCTAATATAAAATAAATGAGAAAAATTACCCGAATCGTGATTTGGAGTAGTTAACGATAATTTTTTCACTAAATATATGGAGGCATTATCTTTATGAAAGTTGTGAAATATATATGAATCATAAATAATTTATGTATATATTCACATATAAAGAGTTGAATATGATCCAAATAACATTGTTTTAATTGATTAATATTATAAATTCTCAATACATTGCCACAATGGGAAGGAAAAAAAGGTGGCTAGTTCTTTGAGTTAGAAGGATCATACTATTTTTTCCATGATGAGGATTGAAATATATCCAATATTTATGGATTTTGAAAAGATAAAACTTTAAATCATATAGAAATGGGATATATCATATCTTTCTCATATGAATTTTCAACTATATATCCATGGGATTATTAAAGAGGCATAAAAGTAATATGTGGAACTGTAGAAGTATGTTAGAAATTTTCCTGATTTCAATCACTATTGTGATGGAATGATAAGGTTGAGGAACCAAGTTTTTACCTTTTAAATACCAAAATTGATGAAGTAATTATTATATAAAGATCACAATTCATCATTCTCTAATCATCATGGAAGTACAAAGATATATATATATATATATATATATATATATATTTGAAAGAATATTTCTATTGAGTCAACATGAAAAGGGATATTGTTGAGTATCTATCTCGATACCTAGTATATTAGAAAAGTATGGATAAATACATATTCTTAAGGGGGTGTTACAACCATTACTCGTACCTAAATGGAAATGGGAAAATATTACCATGGATTGCATAGTTAGACTATCCAAAACATCTAAAGGGTACTTTACTATTTGGGTAGTAGTTTGTCACCACATGAAGTCATCACAATTCATTTCTATCGAAGAATATTTCTCTCAAGATCAAATTTTTAGGTTATACATTAAGGAATTGGTGATATTTCATAGAGTACCTCATTCTATTGTATTTGGTCGGGATTTGATGTTCATCTAAAAAATTTGGTGAATTATTTAGCAAGATCTAGATGGAGAGTTGTGTTTTAGTAATTCTTATACTCATTTGATAGATAGAAAATATGAGAGAATAATTCAAAACATAGAGTATATATTGAGATCTTGTTCTCTGTATTTTAAAGGTGGTTGGGATCAACACCTTCCTTCAGTATAGTTTTCTTACAACAATAGCTTTCACCAGAGCATTCAGATGGATCCTTATGAAACCCTCTATGATAGGAAGGTAAGAACTCAAACATGTTGGGATGGAGTTAGAGAAGGAAAGCTATTGGGACCTGAGCTAGCTGAGTAGATGTTAGAAAATTTTAAATCCATTCAATATCATATAAAGGTAGCTCATATTCAAAATAAAAGTTATATTAAAAAGTTTCTGTGAGATCTAGAGTTTGAATTTGGTGGAAAGGTATTCCTACAAATATCTCCTTGGAAGAAAGTTATGAGTTTTAGAAAGAAGGTAAATATAATACATAGATATATTAATCCCTTTGAAATTTTTGAGCATATTGGGATGTTATATTATCACTTAGAACTTCCACTGAATCCTTCTCAAGTTCATGATGTGTTCCATGTATCTCTCTTGAGAAATTACATACCTGATCCTTTATTATACTAAAACTCAGAGGTTATACCACTGAAGAAATACATCTCTTATGAGAAAAAACTAGTGGAGATTCTGGATTTTAGAGATAAAGTTCTATGAAACAAGACCACTCACCTAGTCAAAGTTGTGTGGTGAAACTATAAATTAGAGGAAGCCACTTAGGAACACTAGGATGTGATGAAATTGAGATATCCTCAATTATTTGTATTAGAGTAATGGAATTTTGAGGAAGAAATTCATTTTAAGTACCATATAATTGAATACCCTTATATTTTATGATATAGTTCTCTATAAATAAATTTTATTTATTTGATAGCTTTCTTTACATGTAACACCAAGTTTATACAAACTACATTATACAATTGAAATATTACTATTTAATGTGATATTTAATATCTAGACATTTAATTGGGGGGTATGAATAGGATTAACCACATTATTAAATATATATATATATATATATAAAGTTATTACCCAATAAAAATTTATTAATTAATTATTAATTAATAAGTACTCAATTTTTAGTAAAGTCATTTTATTCTTTAAAAATATATTTTCTTCAAAAATGGGTTTTATTACTTGTTGAGTGAATATTAGAATTAATTTTCTAAACTTCTAGAAATTTTATTTGAAAAAAAATTAAAATAATCATATCAAAATTTATTTAGTGTGAAATTTTGAGTTTTTTTTGAAAATATTGATTTACTAGTGAATATGGAAAAATACTGATTTTTATTGAAAAATGTATTTTAGGTTCAAGAATTGACAAAGATAAATTTTATTTTAAAAATTATTCCAAGTAAAAAAATAATGATTTTATATTATTAATTACACAATTAAGTCCATTAGAATCAATTTTAAGGTTTAATTTGGTATAAAAATATTGTTATACTTAAAAAGAGGTTTTTTTGGAAAAAAAAATTTCAATGAGTTTTGTGTGTTTATATTAAATTAATTTACACTGCTTATAGAAATTGAATCTTGAAAAATGGATTCCATATTTTTAATCTTAAGTAATTTTTTTTAAATATTACCCTTTTATTTCTAGTCAATATGAATAGTAACTATAGTAAATTTTTGTTATCACATTAAAGGTAAAATGGGTTAATTAGGGTCAAAACTAATGATTTAAAGATTCAAATTCATCAAAACACTTGAATTTATCCTATTTTATGAGTTTAGTTTATCCACTTACATCTAATCCTAAAATATATGGCCATTTGGTGCCATTTTTCTTTCATTATGACCTTTATATTAATTTAAGAAAAGAATAAATACAAAATGTCACTCTCTAGAGTTTAATATCTCTAAATAATTTTCATAAGGATAAAATGGGGATAATTTTGGTTCAAAATGTTTATTTAAAATATAAATTATTTTTTTATCATAAAAGTTTATTTGTAATTTTTAGTTACTGAATAATTACCTTAAATGCTTAGGGAACATCGAAACAATATTTATTCAATTAATAGAAAAATAAAATAAATGATTTTAAAAATATTAAAAGTAATACAATTTGGATGAATAATTTTGTTCAATTTTTTTTATATAAATATAATATATTAGGGATAATTTAAAGGTTTATATTTTAATTCACTTATTTTCATGTTGTTTTCAAAGACAAATTAAATGAATAGTTCCGAAAATAACATTAATGATATTTAATAATAAATAAAAAAATTTAAATGAATCATTTTTTAAATACTATATTCATCCAAGTTAATGGGATATTATTGAAGATATAAACCATGGTCCACTTATAATTTACTTTTCTTTTTATGGTAACATTCATAACACTTAACTAGTTGAAAACATTGATATTTTAGTAATTGTCAAAAAGGGTTAATGGGTAATTAAACTAAGAGATAAGGGTAAAAAATAACCAAAAATTGTTCAAATTTTATTTTATGAGATTATTTATACTCATACTAATATTATATTATAATTATATAAATTTGAATCCATTTTTTCATGAATATTAATTTAGTACTTTAAATAATTCCAAGAGTTACCCTCCCCTCACTTATAAAAGGATGCCACCTCTCCCCCATTATTCACAATGTTTGAGATTTATATCTTGAAAAAACCTAAAATATATCATCCTAGATTACATAACCACATCCTATATCTTATGGAATTTACAAAATAACTTCCTTTCAATGCTTAATGTACAATCCAAAGAAGGTTTCTGAATGAAGTGGTATAACTCTTAACCGAGCATTTTCAATTTTATTTCTTATTATACCTCATCTATATCTATGGTACCCATTATAAAATAATAAATTCAGTATCTTAAATATAATTAATTGTTATTATGATTATTTAACTGTAATATCCCAATATTTTTTAAAATAAGAATATGTTTGATAGCATACCAAATACGCAACACCAATCATAAATGAACCACAAAATATTATTTTTTAAATGTGACCATTGTAACATAGTTGTTAAATTGAGGGGTATGAATATGATTAAATAATTTTTAAATATATATAAATTTTAGAATAAATATAAATATATTGATTAATTATTAGTAAATAAGCACTCAATTTTTAGTAGTCTTTTTATTCTTCAAAAATATGTTTTCTTCAAAAATGATATTTATTGATTTTTATGAGAAAATATTATACTTAATTCTTCAAAAATTTAGAAAAGTATTTTATAATATGGAATTAATTTTTCAATTTATAATATCAAAATTATCTTAAGGGGAATTTTTGAGAATTTTATGAAAAATTTATTTTTGCATTGAATAGTGAAAAATACTAATTTTTATTGAAAATTATATTTTATTTTCGATTATTTTAAAATTAAAATTCCATTTTTTTTAGTTATAAAAATTAATTAGTTAATTTTTATTTAAAAAAATCTAGTTATGGTTTTTGAAATTAATTTTATAGTTCAATTTATTATGGAGGCATTTTATACTAAAAAAGGGCATTAATCTAAAACACTATTTTTCATCACATTTTGAGAGTTTAATTTTAATTAAATTATACCAATTATGTGTTTTTAATTTTTTAAAATGGATTATATATCATTAATAAGTGGGTATAAATATGGTAAATATTTATATTTATATTTTTGTTCAATATGAATAGTAACCATAGTAATTTTTATAACCATAGTAAAAGGTGAATCATGTGATTAAAGTTAAAAATAAAATGGAAATGACTAAAAAATGATCATATACCTTGAATTAATTTTATAGGATGATTATTTCTCATCCATATTCATAAAAAATTCTAATATATCACATTTTAGTTCCACTTGGATGTGACTATGACCATTATAGTATTATATGTAAAGAAAAGTAAAAAATTTCAAACTCTTATTTTTAATAACTATAATATTTTAAACATGGGAAAAACTAGAGGATATATTTGGTTATAAAAATTCATTTGAAATAAAATTATTTATCTTAATCATGTTAATTTATTTTTAATTTTTAGTGAATAAATAATTATGTTAAATCCTTACACAACATTGATGCGATAATTATTCAATTAATAGAAAAATAAAATGAATGATATTAAAAATATTAAAAGTGTTATAATTGAAATAATTAATTTGAACCAAATATTTTATATATAAAAAATTACATATTATATTGGTTTTTATGAATTTTATTAAAATTCCTTTTTTATTGGTGTTGTTAAATTCAAAGTAAATTAATGTACAAAAAAATGACACTAATGACATTTTAAAATCAATAATATTTTATTAAATGATTTAAAATTCATAAAAATATTATATTAATAAAAATTAATTTTATATGATTAATTACGTCAAATGTGATCCATTTATGGGTTTTTTTATTTTATATTAACATTATCAATCCTTAAAATGTAGAAAACATTAATATTATGGTAGCTGTCAAAATGGTTAACGAAGGGTTAAAACAGAATGATAAGGGTAAAAATGTAATATAAACATGTCAAAAAATTATTTTATTTGAGTATTTAAACTCATAATCATCATATATTCAAATATTATCATTTTTTATCCATTTTTACTTCAATCATTTTTTATTATATTAATATGTTAATATATTATAAGAGTTCCCCTCTCCTCTCTTGTAAAATAGAACCACTTATTCTAATTCCTTATCACATAAAATGATCTTTTTTCTTCTAATACATACCAAATTATATTACTATAATCCCTTCCCATGTTCTAGAGGCCTTATTTTGGGAAGAATTTCAATATTAGAGGACTTAAGTTATTAAGAAAATGAGACTTTCCAAAGAAGAGGTATAGTTTTTAACCACATGTTTTAATTTTATTTCTTCTTAAAATTCCTTTAAATATTATAAAAACCTGATAAAATAAAAAAAATCCTATATACACTTAGATGTTATTATTTTAACTGAATAACCTATTTCCATCTTGAACATCCACCAATTGGGAATGGAATTCACCGTTCGTGTGTACGGTGGACTACTACCTCATGAACCAATGTAATTTATTTTCTATAACCACATCTCATGGATGGTTAATGTTTATATATTATATGAATAACATATTTATCATTATTAAAATATAATATATCATTTAATTTCTTACCCTTTCATTTACTGGAAAATGATAACGTAGTTCTGGCGTACGTGTGGACAACCACCTCCACTAAGTGATGTGATTCATTTTTCATCACCACATCACATTGATGATATATATAAGTATAATTAAATAAATAATATAATATTTATGATATTATGATCATTTTTTAAATTTAAAATAATTATTACCTTTTTTCTATAAAAATCATTGAAAAATGGAAACATTACTCATTCGTACGTGCTGCTTACCATCTCCATGACTATAACATAGTTCATTTTTCATAAAAATAATTAATAATTGGTTTCAAAAGTATAATTCATGTATAAAATTTATAATCATGTCATGATAGTTATTCTATAGATTATTTAATAATGAAATCATTGATTATAGCCAACCTACTAAAGTCTTTTTCAACTTATGTACTTAATATCATCAAAATGTATGATGTGAACTTAAATGATAAAGTAATTGTATATAACAAGGTAATAAGTGATATAAAAGAAATAATAAACTTTAAAAAGGTTCTCAATTAAGTAAATTATTAACATAAGTTTATTATTAAGGAATATAAAGAATGTTCATGTGGAGTCAGACTCAAGGTAAGGGACATTATTTTAAAAATACTTATTTAAATTTTCCCTTAAAAACTATTTTTTCATCCATATCCATATTATTAAAGTTATTTTATGCATGTTTTTATATGGACATAAAATATTTATAAAGGACATTTTATGTCTCTTTTGACTTTATTTCAAAGGCATTAAAAAGGAATATTTTTTTCGAAATGTTTTGAATTTATTTACAAAAAGATTAAAAAAATGTTCTATTTTAACACATATTGTGACAACTTTTTCCACCACTATAACCGTTAATTTATGTTTGGATTACTTTATAAAATTACATTTTCTATTCAATTAAAAATCATTTTTCATTTTTTGTTTTGGGAATTCTAGTTTTGAAAACTGGTTTTAAAGAAAAGGGATATATCAATATCTAAAAACACTTTCTTATGGATTCAAAGAATATATTTATGATGTAATGTTTTATATTTTATGATTATGTTATTGTTTTTGAGAATTTTTTATAATTAAGTATAGTTCCATCATAAACTAAGGATGGGTGGTTCCATTATTAACCAAGGATGACTAGTTTCATGATAAACCAAAGTCGAGTGAGCTCGTTATATCTCTCCAATGTGTTTGGTAAAGGGACAAAGTTAACTGATTAGGATTCTCTTAAGAGAATATGGTAATATACTATAATAATTATTAAAAATATGGGACAGAGTTAACTGATTAGTTTTTTCCTAAGAGATTATAGGAATACACTATTATGGTTATTCCAAGAATAATTGTGATGGTTATTCCATGTGTAATCGTACTATGCCAAAATTTATATTTAGTGTCATTTTAAACCGCCGCTAAATCATTCTACGACGTCTTTGGAAAATCGTCGCTAAATTGTGTGTCGAGTGAGATTTGAACTCATTACCTCTTGTTTATTCTCTAAATACTTTACCACTCCAACATGCTCTTCATGTGGTCAATAAATAGAATTTAATATACTTATATATATATATTAATTGGAAAAAATAATACATAACAAATAGATACACACTAAATAATTATTAATCAATAATTATTAATGAATAATGAATAATGAATAATGAATAATGAATAATTAATAAGTAATTATTCATATTTAATAATTACTAATTAAAATTTTCTAATTAATAAATAAAATATAAATGAATAATAAATAAAGAAATATATAATATGGAAATAAATGGTAAATAAAATAGTAAATAGTAAATAGTAAATAGTAAATAATAAATTGTGAATAATAAATAGCAAATAATAAATAGTAAATAGTAAATATTAACTTATAAATAATAAATAATAAATAATAAATACTAAATAATATATAATATATAATATATAATATATCATCTATAATATATAATATATAATACATAATATATAATATGTAATATATAATACATATTATATAATACATAATATATGATAAATAATATACAATACATAATATATAAGACATGATATATAATACATAATATATAACACAAAATAGATAATACATAATACATAATACATAATATATAATATATAATATATAGTACATAATACATAATACATAATACATAATATATAATATATAATATATAATATATAATATATAATATATAATATATAATATATAATATATAATACATAATTTATAATATATAATATATAATATATAATACATAATTTATAATATATAATACATAATATATAATAAATAATAAATAATAAATAATAAATAATAAATAATAAATAATAAATAATAAATAATAAATAATAAATAATATATAATATATAATATATAATATATAATATATAACATATAACATATAATATATAATATATAACATATAACATATAATATATAATATATAATATATAACATATAATATATAACATATAATACATAAGTAATGTATAAATAATAAATTAATTAAAAAGTAATTTAATATATAATAAATAAATAACAAATTAATAATAAATTAATAAATAATAGATAAATAAATAAATAAATAAATAAATAAATAAATAAATAAATAAATAATAAATAATAATTAATAATTAATAATAACTAATAATTAATAATTGATCATTAAGAATTAATAATTCATACTCAAAAAGCTCAACCACAGGTTGGAAACCCTTGACTAAAAATTTATTAGGAAAATGAAAAGTACAGTAGAGGATAGCGACAAACACGACACCAGATGCCCACCAAAAACACAAGATCACTTTTTATGACTTCCCATGTTTCCCACATTTCTTGGAAATCTACCACTTCCCTTGGGGTGCCAACCTCACCACTATGTCTTTGGTAAATCATGCTCATCAGATGATGAATCAGTTGATAACTCATAAGCATCCTCTAAGATTCTATTTTTCCAAGACAAGTCTCAAAAATTCATCACCGAATTTGAGTGAAATACATCCTCAAAATTGATTGCAAGTAACTTTTAGACAACTAAATAATCGTTACAACTAAACACTGTTGGATCTATCATGTAAAAAGTGACTTCCAACTGTAAAAAGAACCAATTGACTGCTTCTTTCTCAATGCTTCTAAGTGGCTGCTCACCTTCTTGAACTTTTAGGACAGTGAAACCCATGTTCTCCTTACATGCATGAAAACAATTCTCATATGAGTCTTTAGCAAAATATGCATAGGAATTTTTCATGAGATCAGAGAATATTGGAGGATAGGTCCATTTTAAGAGCTGGGGTGCACCCCCATCCATAAATGGTAATGCCTCCTGTTTCACCTGATCCATGCCAGAGAGCATGTCCTTCCAAGGACTAAAATCCCTGTTATCCACCTGAACATCCATAATGGAAGTTATCTTTTCCATTTCAATATCAGTGCAACCATCCATAGTATAATGACCCACCTTGGAGACATGATCCAAAGGAACCTATTCAGAGGGTATGACATGAGTATAATACATTGGATTTTGAGGCAATACCATCTAAAATCAATCAGCATCAATTAATGTATGCTTACCCTTGCGACCTTTTGCCGCCACTAGGCGTTCTTGTTGTTGGTCCTGGTTAGTAGATTCTTAATAATCTCCTCATCATTGGACTGACTATCCACTAAAGTTACCTGAATTCCACCAGCTTCATTACCAGAAGAATTCCCAATGTCGCCAATTATTCTGTTATGACAGTCATCTGAAGCTACCAATGCCAAAGCATCCTCAGCAGCAAGCTCATCCTCCTTTCCCTCCACAATTTTATCCTTGGTTCTTGCACACTTCCCACTGTCACAATTGCCATTAGTAGTTATTCTCTCTTCTCTAGTGCATATGGTATCTCCATGAGCGGTAAGAGTTTCATTATCCTATGGACATACACCACTCTTGTGTTGGGTGTTGCCAATACCCCTAACAACATCTAGTGGACTAGACTTCACTGCTCTTTCCTTGGATCCATGTGTCCCACCCATCGTCCTAAAATTCTTCACCTCATGACTGATAGTCTTACAATTTTCACAGAAACATGGTACTTTTTCATATTCAATACTCAATTCAATTTACTCACCCTTAGTGGAAAGAGAAACACGGTCAACTAAAACTGATGTCAAGTCCACTTCAACCATAAATCTAGCATAATTCCCAAATCTAGCAACTTCAATTTCTTTATCCAATTTAATTGGAACCCCAAAAGACATTTCAATATCATAGAGGATCCTGGGGTGCTAGAGGATCCAATTCAAGCCAAAAACATTAACCCACACCTGTATTGTAGAATAGCTAACCTCCAAAGGGTTCAAAGAACGGTCCCATTTGCAGATATGCAAGAATCCCGACTTCAATAAAAGGGACCTAAAACTCCATGCATTCATATATAAGTATGTCAAATCAAAGATAAAATGGAACAATACACAACCCAATAATAGGTATCGCAACCATTCAGCTCCCCAAATATTGGAGAGTTTAGCAGAGAGATCACTCACTTTCCATGGTGTAGAGCCCTTTTGCAATACAAGCTGACCAGTAATGGAGAATTCTCCAATCCTCATTTGCTCTGAAACAGTGTTAGGATCATCTCTAACATGAGAAATGTTACCTTTCTGATGAATATCACCTATATAACCCTTTAAAATGGATAAAATGTTCAGATAACCATCTGTAGGGACTGAGTCCTTATCTAAACCAACTCCTGTAGACGCATCAACCAAGGGTCTCGCCTTCCTATTTTTTAGATTTGGTCCAATACCCATAGGATAAAAAACATGATCCATCATGCAGACACCCAAAATAGGACTAGTACCAAACATACACAGGATTAACAACCTCTAAACACCCTAAAAACACTGAAATGGCCATAAAATCTGATCCGGGACTCCTTTTTTTGTGCCATAACTAGTCTAATCGAAGATCATGAAATGAACTTCGATATGATATGTGGTATAGGCCAAATGGACACCTGGATAGAAATTTATAACCATTTTAATTTTAAGAAAGTGGGGTCTATAACTAAAATCTTCATTTAAAATTTATCGTTGTAGGGTTTGATTTGATATGTGGTAGATGCCTAACAGACACCCAGATTAAATGTTGTGGTCGTTTGAAGTTCAAGTTCGATTTTCAACCTTTGAAATTTGAATATATTTGTTTCCTTTGATTATCACATGATTTAAATCTCACATGGTTTTATCTCATTTGATAAGCTTCGATTTGACTGGTTTTGGAGCTGAAATGAACTCCCAAATCAGAAGCTATGGTCATTTGATGTTGAAGTCTGTTTTTCAACTTATTGAAGATCTGTTTTCAGTTTAAAAATATTATTAACTAATAATTATAAATATTTATTAATTTAAACATTATAAATAATTAAAATTATAAATAATAAACTATATTTGATTGTAAATAATAAATAATAAATTATTTTTTTAATTTTTTAATTTTTTTCTCAAATTTCACGGCGGTTTTTTAAAAACCGCCACTAAAAAATTTTAATTTTTTTTGGAAGAAATTTTAAAACATTTATAAAAAGTATTTTTAAAACATTTAACAGTGTTTTTAAAAAACACCACTAAAAAACCGCCGTTAATGTTTCGATCGAAAAACATTTAGCGGCGATTTTGAAAACTGCCGCGAAAAAACCGCTGCTAAAATACTATTTTATTGTAGTGTACTCCATATATAGAAGTGATAGGAAAATTATGCCTCAAGTAAGATACTTGTTTTATCTATGTTTTCTATGTGTTTTTATAAGTATATTTGTAACACCCCAAGTAAATAAAGAATATGAAATTTTTATATTTATCCATATTTGTGAATAAAATATTAATATGACTTTAAAGGGGACTCTATGCTCGATGGCGTACCCAACACGCAACAATGAGTTTCTTGGGAATCTTACGTTGCACTCTAATAATAAAATAATATTATTTTATATGGTAGTTAACATGTAGCCGTTGTATTGGCAGGAATGGATAGAAATAACTAAAATATGATTATAAATGTTTTTAAATATTTTTACATTTATCCAATAAAAGATAAAGTCTAAAAATATGGAAAGAATTCAATTTTAGGCGTATATGCCCTGGTTTTCACTAAAGGGTCACTTATCGCCTTTTGATGGCGAACCGTCATTAAATATAGTTTTTTTTCACTCTTATACATTCAATTGGACCAAATAAAACTCTTCTTAAGAATTGGGACATCAAAATTTACTTTGTGTAAATTTTTGGTATCTTTCCGATAAAGTTCATTTTTTTAAATGAATAGTGTAAAATGTTATATTTTAATTCAAAACCTCTTTTTAAAATAATTTATTTATATGATTAGATTATCTTTTGAATTGGTTTTAAAGTGAAATTAGAATATATTTTTACCGTTAAATCCAATAGTGGTCGTTGGAATTAATTTCACCTTGAAATCAGACTTAAACCAGTGTCAATCTTTTGATACTTATTGTTTCATAAAAACACGCTATTTGATACGACAACGAGAATTAATTATTAAATTAATTAATGTGACTTATATATTATTAATTTTATAAAATATACATCATTTTTGAATTCTGAATATCAAATATAGCTTAGGCTGAATTTTTGGTAATTTTCTGAAAAACTCCAATTTTTGATGAATAGTGAAACCACTAAGTGGTAATCAAGCAAACTGATTTTTCAGTTAAATGAAAGTTTACCACTAATGTGTATTGAATTTTGAAAATCCTACATACATGGTTGTCATTAGTATTTAAAATGTGGTTCAATGGGATGAAAATATTTTTTTGGTGAATAGTAACTTTTTTTCATTAATCGCGATTAGAGGTAATTAGTGTAATTTACGGTAAAAATGATATTATAAAAATGTGAAAACACCATGACACTTGTCCTACAACTATTGGGTGAGTCATGTAAGACTAGGAAAACCCATGGGTCGATTTAGGGGACCCCATGGAGCCACTTGGGTGAGATAATGACTTTAATGCCTTTTTTTAAATAAAGGTGAAAATGACACTAACATAAATTGTTTTACTAAAACAATTTTTGAATAAGGTTATACAAGTCCAAATTTTGACTATAAATATTCATTAGAAATATAAAATGATTTCCTACATCATATTAGTTTTTTTATAATTTTTAGACATTAAATAAATTAAATTATATATGACATCATGATGATGCAGCGATGACCTCATTATTTGACGATTTAAATAAAATGGAAAGATAATGTAATATCTAAGACCTAAACTTGTCCAAAAACTATTGGATGGGAATATTTCGAAGCCTTATCATCTTATATTCGAAATATATCAATGTGGGACCTTAGAAATTCGAAACACTTTTGAAAATAAAATAATAGTTTCATGATTTCCAAAAGTGCCCCTCCTCTCCTCTTATAAAAGGCCCCCACCTCTACCTCATTTCACACACTCCTCAAGCCTTTGGCTCGGCAATACCCTGACCATTTACTCTATCCACATCCCTCTCCTCATCCTAGAGGATTCCCTTTGGGCAGAATTGTTTTAAAAAAAGACTTTAGGCTCAAATCAAAAGGAGTTACACTTTTAAAGGTAATTCATTCTCTCATGTTCATTTGTTTTATTTTGCTTCTCCAACCCCCTAAACTCTTTTTATTTACTTCTTTTGTAACAACAACAGTATCTTCAATATACTAGGATGTTGTTATAAGATTTATTCAAGCTACACTCTCACACAACTACATCAAATGGTTAAAGAATATACGGTTTCCGTGGATGGCGAATTCTGCCTCCCAAAACGATGATTGTTCAATACTCATTTAACACCTTCAAAGGTGGCCATTATGATGTCACTATTTTTATATATGATATATAATATGTTTATTCTTTACTTAAGCTTCTGTATTTTTTTCATTTGTGGCTTACCTTTATGGCTTCCATTATGGGTATACGCGATATCTTCATTTTAGGAAGTGCGGACTACCGCCCCCTGAAAGTGATTTGATTCGTTAATACCATATGTGGGATGTGTAAAGGATAAAATTAATGATATTATATATGTTATTATACTGGAATTATAATATACTCTTATATCATTGTGATTCAATTCCAGAAAATATGAAATAGAAATGGAAGTAGTGTTCATGCGTACGTACGGCTTACCGTCTCCATGAACGGTGCATTTCATTTCTTACCCTAAATGTGATGTAATATTATAAATACAGGTATATTCTGAATATATATGATATATATGTTATCCAAATCATTAATATCATTCTGTATATAATGAACCTTTGACCAAATTAACAACATGTAAGTGTAAGAAGTCTATTTTTGACTAAAGAACCAAATACCGACAAAATGAACATTATTAACTTAAATGATTACATGATGTTCATAACATGGTATAAAAGGGATAATGAACTTGAAAAAGGTTCTTAAGCAATTTTAGATTAACTCAAGTTTATTATTCATGAGATTAAAGAACGGTCGGGTCAAGTCGGATACGAGGTAAGAGATCCTACTCCTCTCTTTGTTTTTAAGTACACTCTTTTATGTCATTCCTTTTAAGCTCATCTTTCTTATGATTGGGATGTTATTTTATATTACTCCCACAGTACTTATTATGTTCATATTATGAGAGACCATATTTCCTCTCATCAATCCATTTTGGAAGTTTTAAGTGGCGCCGTTAGGCTGCCGAGTTTTCGTAAGGGATTTTTCATCTCACTTTTATTCCTGTGAGATTTATGCTACATTTGCCAAATTTTCATTTGAGTGGTTTATGTACTGCTAATTATTACACTCCTTTTGTAATATAATTCCATTTATGGGTATTTAAATATTCATTTTATGACACTTATTCAATGGGGTGTACTTTTCGAAAGTTACCCAAGTCGGTAATGGAACCATTCACCCTCCTCATTTTAAAAGACTTCGTTTGTTATGTATTTTAATTCACATACTATTATGTTGGGATATGTTCTTCTATATCCTTATTGATGTAAATTTTATTTCCAAGTGATGAGATTCCCTTTTTATCTCTCATCAACTCATTTTTGAAGTGACGCCATTAGGCTGTCGAATTTTACCAAGGGAACTTCTTAACCCAATTTTGATTTCTTTGGGTTCAACATGTAGTTATTGAATATGTCATCCTTTGAATATGTGTGAATGACCTTTTATTGTTTTACACTTAATATCCAATTATATTGGGTGTATTTATATTTGTCACACCTGATTTTGAGATTGATTTATCCTTAATTTAAGGATACCTTCTTCATAAGGGATTTCATCACATTTGACATTTCTATTGAGACTTCATTGTTGTTATGCACCAATTCACTATTAAATGGTGTGTATACTGTCCTTTGACATATTATATCATGAATCCCTTTATTCTCATGATATTATAAAGTTTTGATTAAATGTTATTCCACAATTATTTGTATTCAAGAGTCTCTCTTTTTGTTAAAAAACTCTTTAACAGAAATATCATTTTAAATGTTTTAAAGATTTATTATTCTAAATCTTTATATTTAATGTCCATGTTTTCAAAATGGTTTTCAGTATTTATTTATATGGACATTAATGTCTTAAAATTATAATTCTATTAAAAGCTTCAAAGTGGTATGGTACACTTTGATTCAAAAATCTATTTTAAATGGTTTTTAAAAATGGATTGATTAATTCAATTTCTGGGAATTACTTATTGTGATTGCAAATGATATGTTGTTATTGAAATGTTTATATTTTCAATATTTTATGTGTAATAATGGTACTTGGACATTATGACGGGTGGTGTCGTGAATACCAGGACTGGTGGTTACGTTATAACCTCCAATGCATTGGGTATGGAAGTCGGCCGTATGGCTATTCCATTAAGTATGTATGGAAATTGGCCGTATGGATATTCCATTAAGTGATATGTGTGGAAGTCGACCATATGGTTATTCCACTTAAGTATGTTTATGTCCCAAGTTACCTTTATATATGTTATGTGTTCTTTATATGGGTTTTAAGGTAATCCTTTGGTTACAAAAAGGTAAGTAATGATACTTTATTCAGTGAAGAGTTTTTACTACTTCATGAAGGTGAAGGTATTACTTTGATAGAGTATACATGGTTTACTTGATGTTTGAAAGACTAACAGTTTTCATTCTTTGTGTATCCCTTACTGAGCTTTTTATGCTCATCCCAAGTTTTTTTTGAAATGTTTTTCACAGGTCACGGGGAAGTTACATGATAAGATGATAGAGTCAAGGATGTGTCATGAAATAATCGAAGTTTTATTTTAAATATGTTTCCGTTGATGGGAAGAATGAATCCTGTCTTTTATGTAACCACTTTGTCTAAAGGTGGAATGTAATGCAAGTTTCATGATCTAATTCTCTAAAACTCTAAACCTGAAAAGATCCTCAATGTATAATCTTGTAATAACTCAAGATTGTTGTACCTCTCGAACCCCTCGTGGTTTAATTTTCATGATCACAATCTCTCTCTTGTTTATCTAATCTTGTTTTAAGTGTTTGTGGTTGATAGGCAAAAGGTTGCCAAGGAATTGGGCCAAGAAGGACTGAAAGTGGACTGATTTTCAGACCACCGGCCAACCGGTGTCCCACCACCGGCCAGCCGGTGGCACCTAGACAAATAGTGTCAGCTACTGCCTCAGCACCGGCCAACCAGTGGCCTCCTCACCGGCCAGCCGGTGGTGCCTGAGCCCGAAGGCCTCTCCATTTTGCAAGCACCGGCCAACCGGTGGCTCTGTACCGGTCAGCCGGTGGAGCCAGTCAAACTAGCCATTGGGCCTTTGAACAGACTTGTCCACTTGCCTCCCAACGGCTCCGAATCCTTTTCCAACGGCTCCGAAGACCTCCAAAGGCCATATGAGGGTTCCCCCTCTATATATAAAGGACTAGGAAGCCCCGGAACACCCCCGGAACGATAACCAAGCCAAGGAATCCCACAGACACATTTTTGATCATTTGGCGAACCTTCGGCGCATTCCTTCCAAGGAACCCCACTTGCTCCAACTCACTTACACATCCAAGGAGCACCACCATAGAAGTTTGGGAGCGCTCATCACCAACTTCATCAATCCTTTGGCGCCCAAGGCTTCTCCCATTACAGTTTTTATTGTTTTATTTATTTTGAGCATAAATTTGGGTTTGTGCCTAGAAACCCCCATCTCATTCTATCATCCTCTCTTTTGGGTTTTCACATCACCTTTAAGGTTTGAAGAGGTTATTCAAGCCTTCCCTCTTAAAAGGCTTGAGTTTTAGGTGAGCTAGCCTTCACCCGTAAAAAGGCTAGTGGGTTCTTGCTCAACCATTGAAAGCAAGTGGGTTCTTGCATAACCATTAAAAGCAAGCTGTAATAGGTTCTAGACTAACCTTAAAGTCTAGTGGGTTTCTTGCTAAAACCATTAAAAAGCAAGCGGTAGTAAATCTCTCAACGGTTGAGTTGGGAGCGGAGATGTAGGCTTGGGTTTAAGCCGAACTCCATTATCAATTTTGTGTCTTGCCTTATTTATTTCCGCTGCACCTTTAACTTTGTTTTAAATTGTTATTTTTTTTTTCAAAAGGCAATTCACCCCCCCTCTTGCCATCACTCCTTTCTTTCTCCGCCCAACAATTGGTATCAGAGGAACATTTGAGTAATACCCTAACCAGTTTCAAATTCAAGATCCTTTGTGATGGCTTCAACCTCTTTCGCCCCCTGAAGGCTATTCTTTGGGTCGTGCTCCATTCTTTGATGGAACCGACTATACCTATTGGAAAACCCGCATGACCAATTTTCTTAGAAGTATAGGTTATCCTATTTATAAAATTGTCATGCATGGTTATTCACTTTGTTCTCCCGATGAATCCAAATAGACTCAAGCCGACATTAAAAATTTCGAGCTTGATGGCAAATCCATGAATGCTCTTCATTGCGGCCTTGATCGTAATGAATTCAATCGAGTTTCCACATGCACCTCATCTCATGAAATCTGGAAACTATTAGAGGTTACCCATGAGGGGACCAACAAAGTCAAGGATACTCGATTGGATATGTTCCGTCAAGATTTTGAGTCTTTTTCTATGCATCCATCCGAATATATTTCTGAAATGTTTACTCGTTTTACTGATGTTTGCAATGGGAGAAAGTCCCTTGGTGATGATGTGTCTGCAGAAACGATGGTCAAAAAGATCCTTTGGATCCTACCGAGCTCATGGGCACCGAAGGTCACGGCAATCCAAGAAGCAAAAGACATCAAGAACATGCCGGTCGAAGAGCTCATCGGATCCCTCATGACCTACGAGATCACCATGAGGAGGCAAGCTGAAAATGAAGGCAAACCGATCTAAGTTCCAAAGAACATCGCCTTCAAAGTCCAACAAGAAGAAAGCTCCTCCTCCTCATCTTCTTCCTCTTCAAGCGGCGATTCCGAAATGGAGAATCTTGCCCGCAAAATGCACAAGTTCATGAAGAAGAGGAAAAAGAAGAAGAAATCCCGCAAGGCTCAATCCAACGAAAAATCCGAGCCCGAGGTAACATGCTATGGGTGTGGTAAGAAAGGCCATTACAAGCCCGATTGCCCACTCAACAAGAAAAAGGCCAAGAAAAAGGAGAAGAAGAAGGAATTCAAGGCCACATGGAGTGATAGCTCTACATCCTCCTCCTCCTCCTCAAGTGAAAACGGTAAAAAATGTCTAATGGCATTTCATGAGGTAACCTCTTCCGACTCCTCTTCCTCTAGTTCTTCAAATTCTTTTAATCATTTATCTTATGAGGATCTCCAACATGCTATAGATAAATTGGAAAAAGGTTTTCACGAACTTTCTTCCAAATTCATTGCTTTAAAAAAGAATTTCAAAAAACTCTCTTCCGAAAAGGAACAACTTCTCAAAGAGAAGGAAGAGTTGTCCCTCAAAATCCAAAATCTTCCCGATGTTGATTCCATGGAATCAACTATCAAAGATTTAAGGGAATCCCTAGCTATGTTCACCCAAGGTGAACAAAATTTGACCAAATTGCTTGGTTCCCAACGCATATCTAGAACCACCGAAGGGCTTGGCTATTCCAAGCAAGCTTCCTCTTCCCATGCTCCAACTATTTTTGTAAGGGGGATCTCTCAAAATAAATTTTGCAATTATTGTAAAAAACCCGGGCACTTAATTTATGAGTGCAATTGCAAAAATACCCGGTATGGAAGGCCCCAAACTTTTTCCTTTAATGATGAATATTATAGGAGAAGACCCACCACTAGACAAGTTTGGATTGAAAAATCCCTATTAGCGAGTCTCTCCGGCCCAAAATTTGTCTCGGTTTCAAAAACCTCTCCCCGATGATTTGTTGTTTTATTTAGGGGGAGTTAGGATCGTTTAAGCCTTTTTGATTTGAATTTCAAAAATTTAAAAACTTTCAATTTTCATTTCAAACTTTCAATTCAAACTGTTATTCATTTTTTGATTCAAAACTTTCAATTCAAATTTCAAAAATTTCAATTGGTTTAAAATATCTCAATCCCTCAATCAAGTTTTATGCCCCGTGCTATTTTGATAATCACAAAGGGGGAGAATTTCTTGATTGATTGGGGGGAAAATCTTTCTCTCATGCTTTACTTTTCAAATCTTTTACATTGCTTATTTTTGTGATTGTGATCATAAAAATAGGGGGAGATTGTTGTACCTCTCGAACCCATCGTGGTTTAATTTTCATGATCACAATCACTCTCTTGTTTATCTAATCTTGTTTTAAGTGTTTGTGGTTGATAGGCAAAAGGTTGCCAAGGAATTGGGCCAAGAAGGACTGAAAGTGGACTGATTTTCAGACCACCGGCCAACCGGTGTCCCACCACCGGCCAGCCGGTGGCACCCAGACAAATAGTGTCAGCTACTGCCTCAGCACCGGCCAACCGGTGGCCTCCTCACCGGCCAGCCGGTGGTGCCTGAGCCCGAAGGCCTCTCCATTTTGCAAGCACCGGCCAACCGGTGTCTCTGTACCAGTCAGCCGGTGGAGCCAGTCAAACTAGTCGTTGGGCCTTTGACCAGACTTGTCCACTTGCCTCCCAACGGCTCCGAAGCCTTTTCCAACGGCTCCGAAGACCTCCAAAGGCCATATGAGGGTTCATCCTCTATAAATAAAGGACTAGGAAGCCCCGGAACACCCCCGGAACGATAACCAAGCCAAGGAAGCCCACGGACACATTTTTGATCATTTGGCGAACCTCCGGCGCATTCCTTCCAAGGAACCCCACTTGCTCCAACTCACTTCCACATCCAAGGAGCACCACCATAGAAGCTTGGGAGCGCTCATCACCAAATTCATCAATCCTTTGGCACCCAAGGCTTCTCCCATTACGGTTTTTATTGTTTTATTTATTTTGAGCATAAATTTGGGTTTGTGCCTACAAACCCCCATCTCTTTCTCTCATCCTCTCTTTTGGGTTTTCACATCACCTTTAAGGTTTGAAGAGGTTAGTCAAGCCTTCCCTCTTAAAAGGATTGAGTTTTAGGTGAGCTAGCCTTCACCCGTAAAAAGGCTAGTGGGTTCTTGCTCAACCATTGAAAGCAAGTGGGTTCTTGCATAACCATTAAAAGCAAGCTGTAATAGGTTCTAGACTAACCTTAAAGTCTAGTGGGTTTCTTGCTAAAACCATTAAAAAGCAAGCGGTAGTAAATATCTCAACGGTTGAGTTGGGAGCGGAGACGTAGGCTTGGGTTTAAGCCGAACTCCGTTATCAATTTTGTGTCTTGCCTTATTTATTTCCGCTACACCTTTAACTTTGTTTTAAATTGTTAATTATTTTTTTTTCAAAAGGCAATTCACCCTCCCTCTTGCCATCACTCCTTTCTTTCTCCGCCCAACAAAGATTAAGTAAGGTTTAAGGCTGGGGCCTTATAGTTGGTATCAAAGGTCGGTTTAGATAACTTTAGAGGTTAGGGTATTCTTTAAGCATAAGTGACATTACCATAATGGTTAGGATTTCAGAAAGAGACATAGTTTTAGATAAAGTGAATGAGTAAGTATATCTTAGTGTTTATCTTACTCATTAGTACATGATGGTTTTTTTGATATACTCACACTGACCTTTTTGGTTTTAGTAAATGGCTAGATCTAGCAGGCACCAAAGTGACCATTGGTTTGAAGGAAACTGTGGTGGTTCTCTGATTAAGAGACTTGATGAAATGGGGTGTTCAATGAGGAAACTCGTGGTTGTTCTAAACCAACTATCAAGGAGTCATGATCAACCACTTGAACCTTGGTATGTTCTATAATGCATCATGTAAGAGACGACCAATCGATGTGGAAGATCAGGTAATAATTATAAAGGTAACCATTAGGGTTTATATGATCCTTACTTTTGAGGTAATTATGGGTTATTATATGATGGAAAATGAAAGGCATGAGATAAAATTGAGGTTAAATTATGTTATGGTTATTTTTGATGATTTTATCCCTTTTTGGGGAATGATTTGAGAATTATATAGTTTTGGAAAAAGGGACAACATGCAGACCGTGTGACAACCCGTCGCGTCGGACAATGCTGCGGGAATCGAACCCACAACCAAAGTGCGACTGGTATTTATCGCCTACTACTGTACTACGTGAAGTCCCTAGTTAGTTTGACCGATTCTTTTTAGTTAGATGATTTTATGAATTAAGAGTAAGTTGATTCTGGGTTATCTATGGAAATTTATTAACCTATCATGGAGGATATGTGATTAGGTTAATTACTTTTCAATACGAGACTTTAGGAGCAACTGATGTTGATTGGAGATAAATGTTATGATTGAACATGGAAGACTATGTGACTAAATCCTTCAAATATTTGGGTTTCAATCTTAGATTGTTTTACTTTGAAGAATTTTATGGACGAATAGTTTATTGAATGGTCTTTGTTGAACTTTGGGTATTGTTTGATAAATTTTGAAGATTAAGAATAGATTTGTTTTTTTAAGGATTATCATTTTGGGTATTATCTGATCTCATAATAACTTTTTTTGTTTTAGTTTTGGTTAAGGTCTAAAGACATGGGAAATGTATAGTTCTATTTTGTGGATTAGGTGCTCCTCTAGAAGTTGTTTATAGTACTCTTAATGCGAACAAGTCTTCTTGAATACTCGTCTTTTGGAGAAAGTATGAGTCTGTGTAAGAAATCTAGTAAAAGTTGAAAGTCAACATGACAAGTAAGTATGTTTCAGTATGTTTTAGTTAAGCTCAAAAATAAATTACTCAATAAAAAGTAACATAAAACAAAAATGTTGTCTATTAACTTTTCCTACTGGGGAACCCAACACCGTTTAACCCATCACAAGTTTGTGATTTTCTTATTGTTAACTTTCTCCTAAACATGTTTTCTATCACTCTCCATCAGAACATGACCCTATGTTTTCTCCTCCATGTCCATGTTTTCTTACATGGAATCCTAGTATGGGTTAACTCGGGTGACCTCTGTACTCCTCTTTCTTTCTTTTAAAGTGATTGTTTTATTAACTCTTGTTTCGATGTGGGATTTTCAATGAAGTTTCTGAGCCCAATTTTAAATTTGCGAGGACGCAATTCCTAAAAGGGGGGAAGGATGTAACACCCCAGGTAAATAAAGAATATGAAATTTTTATATTTATCCATATTTGTGAATAAAATATTAATATGACTTTAAAGGGAACGCTATGTTCGATGGCGTACCCAACACGCAACAACGAGTTTCTTGGGAATCTTACGTTGCACTCTAATAATAAAATAATATTATTTTATATGGTAGTTAACATGTAGCCGTTGTATTGGCGGGAATGGATAGAAATAACTAAAATATGATTATAAATGTTTTTAAATGTTTTTACATTTATCCAATAAAAGATAAAGGCTAAAAATATGGAAAGAATTCAATTTTAGGCGTATATGCCCTGGTTTTCACTAAAGGGTCACTTATCGCCTTTTGATGGTGAACCGTCATTAAATATAGTTTTTTTCACTCTTATACATTAAATTGGACCAAATAAAACTCTTCTTAAGAATTGGGACATGAAAATTTACTTTGTGTAAATTTTTGGTATCTTTCCGATAAAGTTCATTTTTTTAAATGAATAGTGTAAAATGTTGTATTTTAATTCAAAACCTCTTTTTAATCTAATTTATTTATATGATTAGATTATATTTTGAATTGGTTTTAAAGTTAAATTAGAATATATTTTTACCGTTAAATCCAATAGTGGTCGTTGGAATTAATTTCACCTTGAAATCAGACTTAAACTAGTGTCAATCTTTTGATACTTATTGTTTCATAAAAACACGCTATTTGATCTGACAGCGGGAATTAATTATTAAATTAATTAATGTGACTTATATGTTATGAATTTTATAAAATAGACATCATTTTTGAATTCGGAATATCAAATATAGCTTAGGTTGAATTTTTGGTAATTTTCTGAAAAACTCCAATTTTTGATGAATAGTGAAACCACTAAGTGGTAATCAAGCAAACTGATTTTTCAGTTAAATGAAAGTTTACCACTAATGTGTATTGAATTTTTAAAATCCAACATACATGGTTGTCATTAGTATGTAAAATGTGGTTCAATGGGATGAAAATATTTTTTTGGTGAATAGTAACTTTTTTTCATTAATCGCGATTAGAGGTAATTAGTATAATTTAAGGTAAAAATGATATTATAAAAATGTGAAAACACCCTCAAACTTGTCCTAAAACTATTGGGTGAGTCATGGCCGACCAAGACAACCCATGGGTCGATTTAGGGGACCCCATGGAGCCACTTGGGTGAGATAATGACTTTAATGCCTTTTTTAAATAAAGGTGAAAATGACACTAACATAAATGTTTTTACTAAAACAATTTTTGAATAAGGTTATAGAAGTCCAAATTTTGACTATAAATATTAATTAGAAAGATAAAAATATTTCCTACATCATATGATTTTTTTTATAATTTTTAGACATTAAATAAATTAAATTATTTATAACATCATGATGATGCAGCGATGACCTCATTATTTAACGATTTAAATAAAATGGAAAGATAATGTAATATCTAAGACCTACACTTGTCCAAAAACTATTGGATGGGAATATTTAGAAGTATTATCATCTTAGATTTGAAATATATCAATGTAGGACCTTAGAAATTCGAAACACTTTTGAAAATAAAATAATAGTTTCATGATTTCCAAAAGTGCCCCTCCTCTCCTCTTATAAAAGGCACCCACCTCTACCTCATTTCACACACTCCTCAAGCCTTTGGCTAGGCCATACCCTGCCCATTTAATCTATCCACATCCCTCTCCTCATCCTAGAGGATTCCCTTTGGGCAGATTTTTTTTAAAGGAAGCCTTTAGGCTCAAACCAAAAGGAGTTACACTTTTAAAGGTAATTCATTCTCTCATGTTCATTTGTTTTATTTTTCTTCTCCAACCCCCTAAACTCTTTTTATTTACTTATTTTGTAACAAAACCAGTATCTTAAATATACTAGGATGTTGTTATAAGATTTATTCGATCTACACTCTCACACAACTACATCAAATGGTTAAAGAACATACGGTTTCCGTGGATGGCGAAATTCTGCCTCCCGAAACGATGATTGTTCAATACTCATTTAACACCTTCAAAGGTGGCCATTATGATGTCACTATTTTTATATATGATATATAATATGTTTATTATTTACTTAATCTTCTGTATTTTTTTCATTTGTGGCTTACCTTTATGGCTTCCATTATGGGTATACGCAATATCTTCATTTTAGGAAGTGCGGACTACCGCCCCCTGAAAGTGATTTGATTCGTTAATACCATATGTGCGATGTGTAAAGGATAAAGTTAATGATATTATATATGTTATTATAATGGAATTATAATATACTCTTATATCATTATGATTCCATTCCAGAAAATACGAAATAGAAATGGAAGTAGCATTCATGCGTACGTACGGCTTACCGTCTCCATGAACGGTGCATTTCATTTCTTACCCTAAATGTGATGTAATATTATAAATACAGGTATATGCTGAATATATATGATATATATGTTATCCAAATTATTAATATAATTCTGGATATAATGAACCTTTGACCAAATTAACAACATGTAAGTGTAAGAAGTCTATTTTTGACTTAAGAACCAAATACCGACAAAATGAACATTATTAACTTAAATGATTACATGATGTTCATAACATGGTATAAAAGGGATAATGAACTTGAAAAAGGTTCTTAATCAAGTGGAGATTAACTCAAGTTTATTATTCAGGAGATTAAAGAACGGTCGGGTCAAGTCGGATACGAGGTAAGGGATCCTACTCCTCTCTTTCTTTTTAAGTACACTCTTTTATGTCATTCCTTTTATGCTCATATTTCTTATGATTGCGATGTTATTTTATATTACTCCCACTGTACTTATTATGTTCATATGATGAGATACCCTATTTCCTCTCATCAATCCATTTTGGAAGTTTTAAGTGGCGCCGTTAGGCTGCCGAGTTTTCGTAATGGATTTTTCATCTCACTTTTATTCCTGTGAGATTTATGCTACATTTGCCACATTTTCATTTGAGTGGTTTATGTACTGCCCATTATTACACTCCTTTTGTAATATAATTCCATTTATGGGTATTTACATATTCATTTTATGACACTTCTTCAATGGGGTGTACTTTTCTAAAGTTACCCAAGTCGGTAATGGAACCATTCACCCTCCTCATTTTAAAAGACTTCGTTTGTTATGTCTTTTAATTCACATACTATTACGTTGGGATATGTTCTTCTATATCCTTATTTATGTAAATTTTATGTCCAAGTGATGAGATTCTATTTTTATCTCTCATCAAATAATTTTTGAAGTGACGCCATTAGGCTGTCGGATTTTACCAAGGGAACTTCTTAACCCAATTTCGATTTCTTTGGGTTCAACATGTAGTTATTGAATATGTCATCCTTTGAATATGTGTGAATGACCTTTTATTGTTTTACACTTAATATCCAATTATATTGGGTGTATTTATATTTGTCACACATGATTTTGAGATTGATTTATCCTTAATTTAAGGATACCTTCTTTATAAGGGATTTCATCACATTTGACATTTCTATTGAGACTTCATTGTTGTTATGCACCAATTCACTATTAAATGGTGTGTATACTGTACTTTGAAAAATTATATCATGAATCCCTTTATTCTCATGATATTATAAAGTTCTTATTAAATTTTATTCCATAATTATTTGTATTCAAGAGTCTCTCTTTTTGTTAAAAAACACTTTAACAGAAATATCGTTTTAAATGTTTTAAAGATTTATTATTCTAAATCTTTATATTTAATGTCCATGTTTTCAAAATGGTTTTCAGTATTTATTTATATGGAAATTAATGTCTTAAAATTATAATTCCATTAAAATATTCAAAGTGGTATGGGACACTTTGATTCAAAAATCTATTTTAAATGGTTTTTAAAAATGGATTGATTAATTCAATTTCTGGGAATTACTTATTGTGATTGAAAATGAAATGTTCTTATTGAAATGTTTATATTTTCAATATTTTATGTGTAATAATGGTACTTGGACATTATGACGGGTGGTGCCGTGAATACCAGGACGGGTGGTTACGTTATAACCTCCAATGCATTGGGTATGGAAGTTGGCCGTATGGCTATTCCATTAAGTATGTATGGAAATTGGTCGTATGGCTATTCCATTAAGTGATATGTGTGGAAGTCGACCATATGGTTATTCCACTTAAGTATGTTTATGTCCCAAGTTACCTTTATATATGTTATGTGTTCTTTATATGGATTTTAAGGTAATCCTTTGGTTACAAAAAGGTAAGTAATGATACATTATTCAGTGAAGAGTTTTTACTACTTCATGAAGGTGAAGGTATTACTTTGATAGAGTATACATGGTTTACTTTATGTTTGAAAAACTATCAGTTTTCATTCTTTGTGTATCCCTTACTGAGCTTTTTATGCTCATCCCAAGTTTTTTTTGAAATGTTTTTCACAGGTCACGGGGAAGTTACATGATAAGATGATAGAGTCAAGGATGTGTCAAGAAAGAATCGAAGTTTTATTTTAAATATGTTTCCATTGATGGGAAGAATGAATCCTGTATTTTATATAACCACTTTGTTTAAAGGTGGAATGTAATGCAAGTTTCATGATCTAATTCTCTAAAACTCTAAACCTGAAAAGATCCTCAATGTGTAATCTTGTAATAACTCAAGATTAAGTAAGGTTTAAGGCTGGGGCCTTATAATATTATAATTTATCATGGTAAGATAATAATCTTATGTTTAAAGGAAATTATATGCTACTTTTTGTGGGTGAAAAGTATAACTTTGTAAAAAAAGTTATTGTGAGATTTCTCATGATTTCAAAGAAACTTTATGAGTTTTTTTTCCATTAAGATTTATTTTGAAATGTTTTATGAAAATATTTGGGTATATAAGGTTAATTATTGGGTAATAAAATTTTTATTTTAAGCCAAACGTTTATTTTGAAAAAGGAAAATTTGTATAAGTATTCATGGAGTAATACTTTATTTCTTTCTTTTTACGTCCTTTTCTGATATTTTTCTACTCATCCCAAATTTTTAGAAACAAAATTCATTGGATTATTAGGGATACTTATTTTTTCAAGATAAAAATTATAAATATGTGTCAAGAAAGCAAAACATGTTTCTTTTTTAATTTTTTTGGCGGAAAAATGGATATTGAATAGAAGTGTCCACGTTATAATATATGGGTTTGTTATGCAAGAATTATGTCTAAAATCTATAAAAATATAAATCTAAAAGATCATTGGGAAAGAAAGAAAGTTAATTATAGTTTTAAGTCACTATAATATGTAATGTTTAAGGTCAGGTCCTTACAGTTGGTATCAAAGCAAGGGTTTAAGTTACTTTAGAGGGTATGGTGTTATTTGAGCATAAGTTAAAAGTCCTCTATTACCAAAAATGGTAGTATCTTATGGATTATTATGATTATTTTTTGATAAATATAAGGAGTTAATTATAAAATGTTATGGTTAAGGATATATTAGTATTTATCCTCCTAATAAAGTGGTTTATTATGATTTATAACCTCACATTAATTATTCCTTATTTTATTAAATTTCTAGAACTAGTAGGAACTAGATTAACAAAGGATTTAAAGAATAATGTGGTGGTTTTTGGAATGAGTAACCAAATGGAATTCGATTTTTAGTTAAATATCTTATAAATATTATTGAATATCTATTTCAATTAATGATTGAAAACATTAACATAGGTGGGTTTCATAAAAAAAAATTAAATAAAATGGGGTTATGTGGATATTCAAGAGATAAGGATCATAAAGAAAAAAATCAATGTTTTTATGTGTCAATAATTTCGGAAGAAGGTCCATGGGGAATTTATTAAAGTAATTGGGTGGTGTTTTTCATGTGTTAAAGGAGGGAATAAATAAATAATTTTCCTAGGAAAAAAGAATTATTTAGTTAACTACATGAAGAGGAATAATTTTCTTCTTAAGGAGTCAATTGAATGATTTAAATTTTGGGAGTATTTTAATTATGAAAATCAATTTCCTAGGGGGAAGGCCCAATAAAGGGACCAACATGATTTTATAGATAAATATTTATAAATTCCCAATTCAGTTATTATTGAAGATGAGGAAACTGAAAATAACATATAAAAGGTTTGTGTTTTAACTTGAATTTGGATATAATATTGTTGAATCTTAGGACTTGATTAATATTTTTATATGTAGGAGTGAATTATTAATTAGTAACATAGAAAATTATATTTAATAAAGAATGTTGAATGATTATGGTTTCTAAACATAGGTATTCAATATTTATATTGTTGTGGTATATCATAATTTCAAAGTCTTAGACACCAATTTTGAGGTTTTATGTGATGGGAATATTTTGGTAGATATTTACTTAGTTTTGGAAGATGTTTGAGATATATTTAACCCTTAAGTTTAGCATGTGAAAAATTTATTTAAGGAATAAATCCATTTCCATTTTGTGGAAATTGTTTTAATGGAATTGTTTAGCTTTATCATTTATATAATATTTGATGATTAAGATTATGTTTTAGTATTTTCATCATATTTTTTGGAACTTTATAGTAATTATGAAAATATAGAACTATTAAAAGGACAATCCACAAGTCGGGTTATGATATGTCAAATCCAGCCAGGTCGTGGGGCTTGAACCCACAACAGAAGGTCGAAAATGGTACGTCGCCTACCACTGGCCTTTGTGTTTCCCTGGTTAGTATGAAATTATTTTTTTGAATATGTTGATTTTGGGAACCTATGTTCTATCATAGAGAAAACGATGATATTTAAAAGTGATTTCATCATTATGAGATTAATGTTATTTCAAAAGATATCCACTATTTTTGGAACCTTACATGATTAAGGTAAATAAATAATTATGGGATTTTAATTAAAGATTAAAGGTTGAATTATCTTTTTGAGGCATATATGATTTTAATGTGTATTTATGGCGATTTTGATTATTTATTTAAAATATTATCATATATTGGATATTTTATGCTTAAGACATATACATTTTTGGTATGAGATATTAAGAGTGATTGATTTTATTTAGATATTAATGTAAAATTTATATTGTAAGAATGTGTTATTAAATCCTTATAATCTTTATGTTTCAATCTTAGTCTAGAATATTTTGAATAATTTTAATTAAATTTAATTATCATATTATCTAAGTTAATATTTGGGTGTTATTGTTGAGGATTTACTGATTAATGTTGTATTTATTCATATGAAGGTTTATCTATTTTGGGAATTATCTCACATTGTTTAAATAATTTTGGTTTTGGTTAATGTCCAAAAACAATAGTAATTACTTTTTATAATTTTATGGAATTATGTGATCCATTAGAAGTTTATTTTAGTGATTCAATTATGAAAATATTATCTTGAATATTCATTATTTGGAGTAAGATATGAGATTATGGTAGAAATTGAAAAAAAGGATGAAATTTTACATGTCAAGTAAGTATATTTCATTATTATTTTAGTAAAGATGATAAATTAATTCCTTAAATATAGGAAAGGATCTTCAGATAAAAAAATTGTCCATTTACTTTTCTTATCAAGAAATCAAAGTTCATTTAACCCATCACAGATTTATGATTTTGTGATGATTAACTTTCCTATTGCCATGTTCTCTATCACTCTATATCATTCTGTGGGTATTAATTTTATTTCATGTCCATTTTTTCACTTCAAATCAATTTTTTCCTTTGTGGAAACCTAGTTATGTGTTATTATAGATAACATTTGTACTTCCATTTTCATTCTTTTCAATTTGATGATTTATTAACCCTTTTTATGATATGATATTTCAACAAAGGTATTTTGAAAAGTCAAACCCATGGTTTCTGATCCTGGGTTTAATTTGCGATGATGAAATTTCTAAGGGGGTAGAATGTAATATCCAGATATTTTTTTAAAATAAATTTATGTTCGATAGGATATAAAATTTGCAACACCGAGCATAAAAAACCATGAAATATTATTATATAATGTGGTCATCATAACCTAGACATTAAATTGGTAGGTATAAATAGGATTAAAAACTTTTGAAATATATATAAAGGTTTTAATTGATATAGATGTATTGATTAATGCTAAGTAAATAAGAACTCTTTTTTAGTGAAGTCATTTTATTTTTTAAAAATATATTTTCTTCAAAAATGATTTGTATCACTTTTTGTGAGAAAATATTATACATTATTTTTTAAACATTTATCAAATTTATATGATAAAATTAACTTCATTTTTTAAATCTACATGTTAAAATTTTCTTAGTGAGAAATTTTGATAGTTTTCTGAACAGATTGATTTTTCAATGAATAGTGAAAATGCTAATTTTTATCGAAAATTGTATTTTCTATTCGATTATTTACAATGTAAAATTATATTTTGGATTATTTTTAAAATTTAATCAGTTACTGATCATTTAAAATAATCCAATTATGGTTTTTAAATGGATTTTATACTCGAATTTAGTATAAAAATATATTCTACTTAAAAATTTAATTTTTCTAAAAACCTGTTTTTCATTGAATTTTTTTAGTTTAATTTAAAATTAAATTCGGCCAATTATGTGTTTTAAATTTTGAAAAATGGATTCCATATATGTAATCATTTGTTCCAAATTTTTTAAATAGGTTCCTTTTATTTTTGGTTAACATGAATAATAGTCATAGTAATTTTTATTACTACAGTAAAGGGTATATCCTGTAATTAAAGTTAAAAATAAAATAATAAGAACTAAAAAAATACACTAACACTTGACTTAATTTTATTATATGAGTATATAAGATCCATAATAATCCAAAATTTTAATATATATATATATATATATCCTTTTATTACAATTTTTATGTGATTATAACCTTTGTAATATTTTATGTCAAGAAAAGACAAAAATGTCACACTGTTGTTTTTAATAACAATAATATTTTTAGCATTGGAATAACCTGTGGATATGTCCATTTATAAATTTTCATTTTAAATATAAATTACTTATATTCATCATGGGAATTTATTTTTAAATTTTTTTGAATAAAAAATTATTTTAAATGCTTACACAACATTGACTGCAGAAATTATTCAATTAATGGAAGAATAAAATAAATGACATTAAAAATATTAAAAGTAGTATACTTTTAAATAATTAATGTGAAAAAATAGTTTTTTAGATAAAAATAAAATATTATAGATGTTTTATGAATTTTATTCAAAATTAATTTTTTTCTTAATGTTATTAAAGTCAAAGTAAATGAATAGTACTAAAATTAACATTAATGATATTTTATAATAAATAATACTTTATTAAAAAATTTAGAATTCGTAAAAATATTATATTTGGAAACACTAATGGTAAATGGTTAATGAAATCAATAATGAATCATTTGTGGGTAGTTTTTCATTTCGTAGTAACATTATCAACCCTTAAATGGTAGAAAACATTAATATTATAGTAATTGTCAAAAGGGGTAACGAAGGGTTAAAAAAAGATAAGGATACAAATGTGAACATAAATGGTTAAGTAATTGTATATTAAATGGTAATAACTAGTATAAAAGGAATAATAAACATGAAAAAATTTCTTAATAGAGTAATTAATTAACATAAGTTTATTATTCAGGAAGATAAAGAACATATGTGACGAGTCACTCTCAAGTTAAGAGACTTTTAAAAAAAATACTCTTTTAAAGTTTCACTTAAAAACTCTCTTTTTCTTCCATATCCATATTTTTATAGTTATTTTATGGATTTTTTTTATTTTTAAATAAAATATTTATAAAGTAAATTTTATGTCTCTTGACTTTATTTCAATTTTTTTAAAAATGAATATTTTTATAGAATATTTTGACTTTAATTACAAAAAAATAAAACAATGTTCTATTTAAACATATACGGTGACAACCACTTTTCCCATGACCATAATTGTTATTTTATGTATGCATTGCTTTGTACAATTCCATGTTTTCTTAAAATAAAACCCATCTTTCACTTTATTCTAGGAATTTTATATTTTGAAATTGGGTTTAAATAAAATAGATATATCAATATCCAAAAATTATTTCTTGTGTGAGAAAAGAATGTTTTTTCTGATGCAAGGTTTTATGTGATCCGATTATGTTTTGGTTTTTCAGAATTATTTATCTTGACTGGTACTTATATTATAATCTAAGGGCAGGTGGTTCCATTATTTACCAAGGGAGGTTGGTTCCATGATAAACCAAGGGCATGTGATCCCATTATAGTTCTCCAATTCATTGGGTAAAGGGATATAGTTAAATGATTAGGTTTATCCAATGAAAATATGGGAATA
The DNA here is from genome assembly GCA_963277665.1 of Viscum album. Lineage (NCBI taxonomy): Eukaryota > Viridiplantae > Streptophyta > Magnoliopsida > Santalales > Viscaceae > Viscum > Viscum album. The sequence continues at coordinate 119,429,848 of OY728135.1, forward strand.
TACTATTATGGTTATTCAAAATATGGGACAAATTTAACTGACTATTTTTCTCCAAATATTTTATGGGAATATACTTTGATGGTTATTCCAAGTATAACCGTGATGGTTATTGCATATGTAATTGTGAGGGTTAATCCATATGTAATAGTGATATGAAAATTATGCCTCAATTAACCTACATGTTTTATCTATGATTTTTATGGGTTAAATGGGAATATTATAATTTATCAAGGTAAGATAATGATATTACATTTAAAGGAAAGTATATGATACCTTTTAAGGGTGAAAAGTATAACTTTGTAAAACAAAGTTATTATGAGTTTTTTATGATTTAAAAGAAACCTTATGAGTATTTATTATTTAATAGTTATTATTAAATGTTTTATGAAAATATTTGGGAAGATAAGGTGAATTATTTGATAAGAAAATGTTTATTTTTACCCTAATGTTTATTTTGGAAAAGGAAACTTTTTATAATCATTCATGGATTAATGGTTTCTTTTTTTAAGTCCCTTACTATACTTTTTGTGTTCATCCCACATTTTTTAAATATTTTTCAAAAGATGATTATGTAAAATGATGAGTTAAAGATAAAAATCATGAATATATTTCATAAAATAAAAACATATTTCTTTTTATGTTTTTTTGTGGAAAAAAATTTATACTAAATTGAAGTATCTACTCTATAGTGTATGGTTTTTTTATATAAGATTTGTAACCTAAATCTCTAAAACTATAAACATAAAATATCTTTAAGAATGAAATAAATTGAATTATTTTTTAAATTAACTAAAATATGTAATATTTTAAGACTTTTTCCTTATATTAATAACCATTATCCACCTTTTACCATCTATTGGAAAATAATAACGTCACTCATGCGTACATGAGGGATATCACCTCCATGAAGTGATGTAATTAATTTTTCATTTCCTATTTACATGGATTGTAATAAGAATAGATTTAAGGAATATGTATTGAATATAAAATATAAAAATAAAATTTAATGGTGAATTATTATTTATCTTCTTTTCACTTCATGGATAGAAAAAAGGAAACATCACTCCTGCGTATGTACGAACTACCTTGTCCATAAAGTAATGTAATTAATATTTCATCACCAATTTCTATAAATAATTATAAAATAATTTATAATGATTAAATATTATTCTAATTACATGATTTATATTTTATAGATGATAGAACCATGATCAAATTAAAAAGTCCAGTACTTCCAAATCAATACATGCATGAAAAATGAAGCAGTTGTAACCCAGAACAATGATTTTAATAAACAATTTTTAATAAATGAGTGATAAGATGTTATGAGTAATTCATATATGATATGATATATATGATTATGGTTATATAATGTATATATAATAAATCTATATTTATTATATAGTAGGTTCAAACATGTATGAAGAGAGATAAGACTTGAGGTAAGGGATTTTTGTCTCAATCCCATTTTATTTGAGATTATTTATGCTTGAATTACCATTGAGGAAATTATATGATTCTTATCTGATAAATAAATTTAATTTTTATTATCCTCTAGTTATTATTTTTTGAATACATGTCTTCCTTTCATTTTCATTACTTAAATAAACATGAGGCTAAAAGATTGTTTTTAAGGAAAAATAACTATGTTTTACTATTTGGTTGGGAATATTTTTCTTTCATGTTCATGTTTTCTAAAGATATTTTAAAGAATTATTTTAATACTCTCCTATTATTTTTTAAATTCATTTTTACCCATGTTTCATTATTTACAAAATATTTTAAAAGGATTTTTTTGTCATTTTTTTAATGAGACACTTTTGACTTTTTACTGAAAATTTAAAAAAGAATCTTTATTTTAACATACACAACATTAATGGAATTTAGCACCATAATAAGTTATCAATATTTTGAATATTAATTTACAATTTTATAGGGTTATTTTTAAATACAACTTTTTCCTTAATATTTTAGAAATATTTGTATTTAAAAATGAAATGGGTATTTTCCATAAGAAATATTCTAATGATATTTTAAATGAATTTTCATCTATGATAACATCCTTTTATGTTAATTGTGATTTAATAGGGATATTATCCAATGATACCATCCTTATTATTTCTCTATGTGGCTTAGGATTAGGATAATGAAATTATTATGAAACCCATTTATTTTCCATGGGTTATGAAATGATGGATTTGTGAAATTATTATAAAAACCATTATATTTTCACATGTTATGATATGATGATATGATGAATGCTTTATGATCTTTTGTTACACATGTGAGTGGTTTTCATTATGTGATGGGTGGTCATAGAATTATATATCCCTCTAATGTGTTGGGTAAATTTTTATATCTCATGAGATAATTTTGGGAAACAATTTGATGTGTTTGATCCACTATATTAAATAAGTCAACGTGATTAATACATTATAGGAAACAAGTCAATGTGATTCTTCAACTATGGGAAATAAGTGATGATGCCTGATCCATTATGATATAGAAAATTGGTATTTATTCTTTATCCATAATTTTTTGATGGCCTTTATAGTTAACCTTGACATATGAAATGATTTCTATACTTATTATGGTGCCACACTTTTATGACATGTATTCATGATTTCAAAGTAAATATTTGGTTCATGATTGACTTATAAACATTTCACACTCTTAGGGTTCAATCCTTTTAAAATGAAATTTGTTTTATTCAATTAATCTTGTTTATTATCTATGATATGATGGGTATGGTTTTAAAATTTAAGCTCATTTTCTCATACCCTTATTCTTATCTTATTCTTTCATATGATCTTTAATTAATATCTCCCATATTTAACCTTACTAGACATCTTATTTGACCCTTTATTATGTTTCCATTCCCTTAGTTATAAATAATAGTATTAAATATGGTATGTATAAGAATAGTACTGTGTGGTAATATCATTGTGTTATATATTAAAGATATTTCATGAAATAAGAATATTGAGTATCTAGTCTCTAAATTCACTAAACCTTTACAGTTCTATCATGGATCATAATGTTATATATTTAATATTCATTTAAAAAAGATATAGTATTTATGTATGAAATGATTGAGTTGCTATAATAAGTATCTAAGAAGGTTTTAGTTAATCTTTATAGATTAGGGTAAGACAACTTTGGCGAAAATCTTGGGGATAAGTCTTACTATAGGATAATATTCTAAAGTTTTGGAAATGAATATGAATAAACTAGGTTAAACCTAAGGTTTTAGAAATTGAGAAGAAGGTGTCATGATTTAGACATCCTATGAATGATTTTTTAGGATTATATGATTGATCACTCAAAATAATGATGTTTGATGGTCATGAAAACCATTTTGGTTTTTTATGGGATTAAAGATAGAATGATGAAGTTGAGGTGGTATTAGGTAAGTTAAAATATTAAATTAACCTATTTGAGATTAGTTATATGAATTCATGTATATCAGAAAAAGTCTCAATGAAAGTTAATTCATATCCTTAATGAATAGATGTGAGTTGGCGGTGAAAATTATTAATGGTTTTATGGCCGCATCTTAAGTCTATAGTTCCTATCTAATTGAAGTTTGTGGGAAATTGATTTTTATAGATCATGTAAATCTCCATTTGTTTGAATTTTATGAGATTATAGGCATGGATTGGCTCTCTTTATATATTTCCTATATCAATTTATGAGGAAGGGAAGTCACATTTCCTATTCTGAATGAACCTAGTATCATTTAGTAGTGTGAGGATGAATTCAAACTTCAAATAGAAATTACTTTTATCTTATGGATGATAATTCCTATCCATTAAGGGTATCTATCTGAGATGGTTGGAGAGAAACTGAACATTGAGGATATTTTTATTTTGTAGAAGTTTTTTTATGTCTCTCCTCTCATGGAGATGGTTTTCTATAGGTTTAGTGTTCGAAAATGGTTTTCCCCTTCTTCCTCGATTCCACTCTTCTTCCTAGAGATGAGACCCCTGCAAGGGTTTCTCATGTAGATTTTAATTCCAAGATCAATGGATCGAGGTGCCCCAATTTTGTGGATATGGCCATTATGGGGATTATTTCCCATAAATATGAAACATATATAACTGCGGATGTTGTGGGTGAAGCTGATGATGTTCCCCAAGTCACGGTGGTTGTCGAGTTGAAAGATCAGCGATAGATTTCCCATAGATCTGAAATGAATCTGACTGCGGTGGTTGTGGGTAAAGGTGATGATGTTTTCTGAGTCACAGTGGCCGTCGAGTTGAATGATAGGTGAAAGGTTGTGGTGCTGGAAGCTGAGGCTAATAGATATTTCAAGGTTGACATGGCTATGGAGGATGTGGATCACCGTATCCCAATGGTGTCTCCTACCATTAATCGGTGATAGCCTATGACTATGGTTGTGAGAGAAGCTGACTTCCTAGTTAATCTATTGGATGAGATGGCTCGACTTACAATGGGGAAGTCGATTGAAAATAAACCTTTGGATATGGTGGGGATGAGATCTTCTTCTGGTAATTGTTGGTATTGGTGAAATCTAGCGGGGGCCTTATAAGAGTTGAAGGGGATTCTAGTCGACGTCATTTCACATTTGTGCATGATGGAGTTATTGAGAGAATTGTTATAAAAGGTGATACTTCTCATGTTGTTGTCAATAGTGAGGTTATCCTTGATAGATTTAAGCTATGTTAGCAATCACTTATTTCCAGACTTATTCTTCTTGGTGGAGGAAAAATTTGGAATGTTGGTGATTTAGTTCAAAAGATAACCTCTGTATGGGGGTTTTCTAAATGTAGATGCATACATATGGGATGATGACTTTTCCACATAATCTTTTCATTAGATGATATCAAGCGAAAATATTGGGGGATTAGATCAATTTCTCTAAAGCCAGGTATTGTTTGCTTTCAAGAATGGGATTTACACTTCAATCCTTTATCTAAAAAAAATCAGGGCTCAAGTTTAGATCAAAATTATTGGGCTTCATTAGATATTATGGAATCCTAATATCCTTTTTGATATTTCTTCTACTATGGGTATTCCAATTAAAATGGATAGGACCACTAAGGCTTTGAAATTTTGATACTATGCAAGGGTCCTAGTATAAGTTGATCTAAGTTCTTACTTGATTCGTAATATATTCCTATCTACCTTGGATGATGATATTTATCTAAAGGTGGAATATGAGAACTTACCTGACTTCTATATTGGCTACCAAGTTATTATCCATGATAAAGATAAGTGAAAGAAAAATATTTTATGTTCATTTTATTTATTAAAATGGAACTATGAAACTTCCTATTGGAAGAATATGTGGAAGAAAACAATGCATAATAGAGAGAATTTTGTTAGTGGAAAGAAAACCCTTATTATTGGAAGTAATGATCATATGGATGCCAATGTTTCAAAAGCGGTGTGTGAGGTTTCACAAGAAATTGACCAGGAACATCAAGTGGTTAAGGATTCAGAACAAAGTTTTCTAGTGTATGAAATAGAGGAGTGTAGTCCTACCATGATTGGATCTGGGATAGGCTTGGCCCTGACTCTAGTGCCTGAGTATAATGTGAATTTCCTAACCGAGGGTTGTATGTTCAGGGCGTAGTAGAAGTTCATGGGTGTGTGTACCCAACTTTAATTTTGTTGTTAACAACGATCAATTCGAGATCCATCACGATGATAAAATTCTAGATCTTCATAATAGAACAAAGAATGAGAGAAAATAGGGGAGTCTCAGAACCATGGATAGGATCATCATATGTTTGTTATAATTAAATTATTAAAATACAAGAATTACCTTTATAGAATTCTCTCATCGTTGATTTTTCCAGTCACAATCCAATGTGATTCGTCATTGCGTCATTAAATCCAAGTGTAGGCTTCCTCTAGTGGCGATCCACATGTTCTCCACTTATCTCTGGACATCTCTGAAGGGATCTCTGGGTGCTAGCATGGAAGAGTCTTCGCTTGCGATGTTTGCCTTTGATTTCCTTGAGAGCCGCTTCCAAAGCACTCTCCTTGATCCAGCGGAGGAGGATATCTCTCGTAACATGAGTGAGTTCTTGGTGAAAAAATAATTCTCTCATGGGTTGAGAGATTTTTAAGATCCATTATACACAATCCCAGAGAATGGCTAGGTTAATGAGAATAATGTAATTGGGATTTTATTACTTAGAATAATAAAATGAATTAATTACCTAAAATCATTTATTCATTTCATTTAATTCTTAGTAATACCCCATGTATAATAATAACAGTTGACTATTATTATCACTTGACATGAACCCAACTAATTACACCTAATATTATTTAATTAAATAAATAATATTTTTCTCAAAAATCCCCAGAAAAACTACATGGAGTTTATATTAATATAAACAATGTGTACTTTTGTTTTTCCATTTTCATTATTTCCTCCACCACATTTATCAGACCTTGAATAATGACTATTTATTTCTCAAATAAATATCACTACATTACTTGCTAATAAATATATTATTTCACCCACAATATATTCTCTCAAATAACTATTGTCAAAATAAATGTGATCAGAAATCCATGAATAATTATTAAAACACTATCGGGAATAATATTTATTCAACTTGTTAAATTAATATTTAACTGAGATACTTGGACACACTTAGCCTGTGACCCTCTTGTCCTCTTTCCCAGTGGTATTAGACAGGTCATTTTTAAAGTCCAAGGTTAGTGTCTAGCCACACGTCAAGGCACCCATAGAGAAAGAAGTTAATACTGCAATGACGTGTCACCTCATATGAATGCTTACATTGTATTTTAAACCCTTTGTCTTGATATCTCTAATCAAGCGGGTTTCATGCTAGTGTCATTAACCCATGTGATCAATTATTCTTTCTTTGACTTCCTGGAATTGAAATTTCTCATTCCTTACCATGGTTATGGATTTATTAGGCTATATCAATTCCATCAAAGGGCTTGAGATATCTACTTCCATTATGGAATATAAGGGACAAATCCTTTCTTGCATTATCTATTAATGCAGTATTACTCGTGACACACCCAAAAAATCCAACCTCACTACAAATAGTGTGTTGTCACAGTTTTTGTTAATACATCTAAGTGTGCAAGTTTTAATACCCATTAATAATAATCTTAAAGTTTAAGGACCAATACACACGTCTGTAGATAGAAACATCAAATGACACTATGAAATGTAGATTTCCTACTAGAAAGTCTCATTCTCATAGTATCCTCCTGGATATTACCTAGGGTGAACACTATTAGAAGGTGACTCAAAGTTTTATGAGTCATAACCCTTAATGGCATGTATTATTTGTGTCTCTCAAATAACATCATCTGGCCATAGAATATATATTCCAGAATAGTGTTATGGCACTTCCGAGTTCTCATAATAATAGGGATCCGCTATGACCCTTTGGTGCAACAGCTATCCTCTGGACATTATCACATGCATTGTCACATAGAAAAACAATCAATATGTGATAAGGTATTTATTAATGAATTAAGTAAAAAGTACTTGTTTCTAGGCCACAAACTCCAATAGACTCCCACTTGTACTAGAGCTAACTACTAACAACCTTTAACACACTATCTATCACATGATATTCATGCTTCTAATGAGATAGGCCTTTATTCATGGGGTCCACCAAATTATCTTAATTGAAAACTATACTCACTACAACTTCACCCCTTTGATAGAAATCCCTCAAGAGGTGATACTTCCGGATAATGTGTTTTGTTCGTTGATGGTACCCTATTTCTTTTACAAGAGCCACTGCAGAAGTAGTATCATAATACAATGTGATAAGATCTTTACTACTAGGCACCACATCAAGGTCTTGGACAAAGTTTTGAATCCAGACAAATTCCTTGGATACATCATAAGCTTCTATATATTTCTATTCTACTGTAGAATCAGCGAAAACTAGCTGTTTTGAACTCTTCTAGCTCACAGCTCCTCTGTTGAGACAGAAAAAATATCCTGATTGTGACTTCAGATCATTCAGATCTGTCTGAAAACCAGCAACAACATACCCTCTGATGACAAGCTTCTCATCTCCTCCATAAACCAAAAACATATCCTTAGTTCTTCTCATATACTTAAGGATAGTCTTAACAACTATCCAATGTTTTTCTCATGGATATTATTGATATATTCCTACCATGCTCAGTGCATAGGAAACATCAAGTCTAGTATATAACATGGAATACATGATGGATCCAATAGCCAAAGCATATGGGATATTATTCATCCTATCTTTCTCCTATTGTGTTTGAGGACACATTTCCTTAGAAATATGTAGGCCATGTGACACTGGAACTAATCCCCTCTTATATTATTTCATACTAAATATATTTAGTAACTGGTCAATGAATGTACCCAGACTTAGTACAAGCATCCTCTTGGATCTATCATGAATGATCTTGATCCCTAGAATCTAAGCTGCTTCACCTAAGTCCTTCATGAAGAAACACTTGTTCAACTAGTCCTTAATTGACTGTAAGACTGGTACATCATTTCTAATAAGTAATATGTCATCAACATATACTACTAGGATAACAACCACATTCCCATAAAACCATATATAAATATATGGTTCACATTTGTTATTAATGAAACCAAATTCATTTATGGCTCTATCAAATCAAATGTTCCATGACCTGGAGGCTTTCTTTAATCCATAAATGGATTTTTTCAACTTGAAAACCTGTTTGGCTTCACCTAGTGTCACAAAACCTTCCATTCATGTCATATAGATATCTTCTTGAAGGTTCCTATTAAGGAATTCTATTTTGACATGCATTTTCCAAATCTCATATTCACGGTAAGATGATATGGAAAGTATTATTCTTATAGATTTAAATATGGAAACTGGCAAAAAGGTTTCATCATAGTCAATTCCTTGGCACTATATGAATCCTTTAGCCACTAGCCTTGCTTTATAGGTGATAACTTGACCTTCCATGTCTATCTTTCTCTAGAATACCCATTTTCATCCAACATGCCTTACATCAATTGGCTCATCGAACAAAACACCTACTTGGTTCTGATACATGGAATCCATCTTAAAATTCATAGCTTCTAGATATCATGTAGATTCTTAGCTTTCTACTACTTCCTTGAAGGACAGAGGTTCATCATTGTCCAACAATAATGATTCACCATCCTCGGTGACTAGGAAACCAAAACTCTATGGTTCCCTTACCTCTCTTGAGCTTCTACAGAGTACTTGTGTTTCTGGAACTTCTTCCACGGGGGCATGTGAAACTTTTTCCTGTACCAAATATTGTGTGTCTTAAGCATCAACTTTGTCGAATTCAATCTTTCTCCCATTATTCTTTTTAAGGATGTGTTCCCTCTCAAGAAAGACAGCTTGTCTGGCGACAATCACTTTCTTGTCTAAAGGATTATATAGGTAACATCCTTTTGTTTCCATGGGATATCCTATAAAGATACACCTCGTGCCCCGTGGTGCTAGTTTGTTTCTCGAGAAGGCCTTAACAAATGACTCACATCCCAACACACTTGTGTGCAACAAAATGGGTTTCTTTCTATACCATAACTCGGAGGGAATTCCATTTGCTGGCTTAGTTGGTACTCGATTTAATGTGTATGCTTCAGTTTGTAATGCATATCCCCAAAAGGATAATGTAAGATATGCACGAATCATCATCGACCTCACCATGTCCAACAAGTTGTGGTTACTCCTTTCACTTACAACATTCCACTATGGTGTATAAGGAGGGTGAGTTGAGATAGAATCCTAGAACCCTGTAAAAGGTCGATTAAATGTTGGTTCATATATTCTCCACCTAGATTAGATCAAAGCTTTTTTATCTTCTTACCAAGATGATTCTCTACTTCATTCTTGAATTCCTAAAATTTCTCCAAGGAATCTTACTTATACCTCATTAGGTAGATATATCTATATCTACTCAAATAATTATTAAAATTAATAAACTAATAATATCCACCTCTAGCTTCTACTGGAAATGGTTCACACACATCCGTGTGCACAAATCCTAAAAGCTTTGTAGCCCTTACACCCTGTCCACTGAAAGGTGGTTTAGTTATTTTACCTTGCAAACAAGTGTGACATATATCAAGTGGTTTTAGTTAAGTTAAGTCTAAATAACCATCTTGGTAGAGCTTTGTCAAGCACTTCTCATTTACATGACCAAGACGGTGATGCCATAACTGGGTGTTGTATGATTCAGGCGAGATTACTTCGTTATCAATTTCCAACACTTGGTTTTTGTAATTTAATACATACAAACCATTATTTAAATGATCCATACTATAACATAAATTGTTCTTATAAAAGAAAAAACCCTTATTTCCAAACATGAAAATAAATCCATCCATATCCAAACATGATACAAAAATTATGTTCTTGGTAACACTAGGAATATAATAATAGTTATGTAAAACCAAAAGCATCCCAGTTGGCAATGAGAGATGGTAATCGCCAATGGCTAACGTAACTAGCCTCATGCCATTGGCAGCTCATAGATCCACCTCTCCTCTAGAAATCATTTTAAATCTACTTGGTTCCAGCATTTGAATACATATGTGAGGCCCAAAAGCTGTATCTAATACCCAATGTGTAGAAATGGAAAGATTACACTTGATAACAAATTCACCTTTAGCATCCCTATGCATACATGTGTAGTTCCTCTTCTAGTGTTTTGGATTTCCACATGAAAAACATACCGCCTCTCATTCCTCGCCCTTCCTTTGGATATTCCCCATCTTTTAGGGATGGCGATTGGGGGCTTTAGACTATTTATAAATCCTTGGACCCATTGCATTGTCCTTTATTTTCTTATTCACTATAAGTACTGTGGGTTTGTCACACCCCATGTCCTTATCTACCTTGAAAATTAAGTTCATAAGTTATGATAGACTCTTCTCATTATTTCTCATGTTGTAGTTGATAATAAATCTAGAGAAGGTCTTGGGTAGTGATGATAGGATGAGATCTCTATGTAACTCATCAGGGAACTTAACCACTAAGATATCTAGGCATTCAATGTATCCAATAATCTTGACTACATGAGTCCCAGATGGATCAAACTCTCCAATATTAGTTTTAAAAAAATCATTGGACATCTCATATCTCTCCTGTCTTGCCTTATCTTGATAGATATCCTTAAGGTGAGACATCATTCTATATGCGTCCATGTTTTCATGTTTCTTAAAGAGCTCATTAGACATGGCCGATAGCATAAAAAATTGGACATATATGGAATCATCTATATGATTCAGATATAGATATTGTTCTTCATCACTGGCCTCTTTTCCAGGCACAACTATAATAGGATCCTCCAACACATAGAATTTCTTCTCGTGGTGAAGGATAATGCGTAAACGCCTCTTCCACTCCTAGAAATTGGTGTCGGTGAAAATGTTTTCTTTATTGAGTATGGTTTGCAATGATATGTTTGAAGTGATTTTTCTTGTTGTTTCTACAAATTAAGATGATAAAAAATTTAATAATTTATCATAAAATTGAGACAAATAAATAAATTAATATTTAGTATTCTCCCACTATTTTATCGAAATCCAATAGCCCCCACCATTGACTTCAGAATATTCTTTTTCTTGAATATTATAATGTAAAGGATCCATATTTCCCTTCTCATTAACCTAACTAGGGTTGGTCAAGCAACTTGAAAGGTTTTAGGTACGCATTCCAAATTCCAACTGCATTAACTCACAACTCATTGATCTATTGAGTGGACTCCCCAATCTTGAAATCCTTTTATTTTTTATTTCCTCAACCTTTGCCTCTTGGTCACACCAATTCATGTTGTGGTAGTTAACCCTTGATGTGAACCAATTCAAGTCAACCCAAAAACTTGAATTATAATTCCCCAATAATTGAAAGCACCATGACTAGGGTTTGTCAAACACTTTTAACTATGGTTCGATTCTAAACAAGATTATGGAAGGCTAGACCGACTTAATATTTCTTTAATGGATTTTATCCTTATACATAATTAAAAACTTATTATATTTGATTACGTACTTGTTAATATTAAGTGGAATATAATTATGTGATTAACCATGTCTAAGATAATATTTACACATAAGCCTGTATTATTTTAGTTCTATCTTGCATGCTTGTTTAATTTATTAATTATGTGATCGCGACAACACACCCATAATAGATAAACCATGGAACTGACATAAATAAAATAAATGGTATGATCATTATCTTGTTCTATTGGTTATTTTATCTAGGAGTTGATAAACTAACCCAATAACTAGGGGAGAAACACCTTGAACCTTTTGGGTTTGTGTTTATAGCTTTCCACATGTCCACCTTTGTATCTCCTTGGGTTAGTTTTACCTTGGATCCGAACTTGAACCGCCTCTACTATCTTGGGAGCTCCATCCATTACATATTATTTTATCGCACTCGCATGTGAGGGGTAAAACGGGGTTTTACATAAAAGAAACCTTGGGCACGTAATCCCTACATATTAATGAGGAGAAGCCTCATAGGACAAAAAAAATAATTAAAATAAATTAATTAAAATAAACAATCCACATACAAAGGTCCTGATTTAGCTCATGATAATCCATACATGCAACGATATTTATGCATAAATAAAAGTAGCATTCAATTCTTTAATCGTCCTTATCTAAGATAAATCATGCTCAAATCAATTAATTATATTTAATTAATCAATCATTTTATCTTAAACCCATTTCTTAATTTCCTTGAGATTCTCATGCATTTTAATTTTAAATAAATAAATTCATTTAAAATTATCTTTGTACGTAACTTATACCTTGGAGGCAACCCGGTGAATTCCCATTCATAGCTACAAAATGAGTAGAAATGAACATTTTTCAGATATTAAATTAAAAACATATATATATATATATATATATATATATATATATATAACACCTATCACGTATTGTGCCTCAGCTTTACGCCTTCACTATGGTACATGTCTCAAGGGTTTTTATAATATAATAATAAATTTTAATAAATCTGTGTAATTTGAATGAGTACACGACGTGTAGTTCCAACTACATGGTGTGTACCATCGTTCATTATCCATCTGATGTACATGCCCAGGGATATGGCATGTAGATTTACTTTGGAAATCTTCAGAGTACACGGAGTGTCCAACGGGACACATGTCGTGTAGTATCTGCGTTACCTGGTCTCCAGCCGGGCAAGCCATGTATAAGGTACATGGTATAACCCTAACATTAAGGGACTACACCCCATGTCCTATATGCCACGGGACATGTAATCCTAAAACCACATGCCACATGTTCCTGGTTAACAAATGGAGTCATTTAAGGCTTAGATAAACTCCAACACACGGTTTGGTTTTGCAGACTGGTCTGATGCATTAAACCTTGACTACAAGATGTGTACCACTAAATACACACCGTGTGTTTTTGTGTTTTATGGCTAGGAACCTTTGGAACCACTGGATGAGAACCTCTATTTTATTTTAATCAAAATTAAAAGAAAATATCATTTCAGTAAGGTGAACAAGAAACGAAAGAGGAGGAACAGATCTCAAGATTCAGATTTGCAAAATGATTAACTTGAATTGAAACAACTAAATTATTAAATGTCATCAATGAAAAAAAAATTAAAATCAATGATATGACCGCTCTAATACCACTTATATATTCTAGGTGTAGCGGAAGCATGTGGGTGGTTGTACCCAAATTTAATTTTGTCGTTAACAATGATCAATCCGAGATCTTTCATGATGATGAAACGCCAAATATTTGAAATAGAATGAAGAATGAAAGAAAAGAGGGCAGTACCAGAACCATGGAGGGGATTATAATATGTTAGTTATAATTAATTTAATTAAAAGACAATAATTACCTTGATGTAATTCTCTCTTCATTGATGTTTTCAGTCACGATCCAATGTGATCCATAGTTACATCATAGAATCCAAGTGTAGGATTCCTCTAGTAGTGATCCACACGTGCTCCATGTATCTCTGGATGTCACTGAAGGGATCTATTTGTTCTAATACGGAAGAGCCTCTACTTGAAATTTATTCCTTCGATCTCCTTTAGAGCCGCTCCCAAAGCGCTCTCCTTGATCTGGTGGAGGATCTCTTTCCTAACTTGAGAGCATTCTTAGTGTAAAAAATAATTCTATATTTACTTGAGATCTTTTTAAAATATGTTGTCTAAAACCCCAGAGAATGGATAGGTTAATGATAATAATGTTATTGGGATTTTATTACATAGAATAATAAAATTAATTAATTACCTGAAATCATTTATTCATTTCATTTAATTCTTAGTAAGACGACATGTCTAATAATAAAAGTTGACTGTTATTATCACTTGACATGAACCCAATGAATTACACCTAATATTATTTAATTAAATAAATAATATTATTTCTCAAAAATTCCCAAAAAAACTACACATCATGTATATTAATATACACGTCGTGTACTTTTGTTTTTCCATTTTCTTTATTTCCTGCACAACATTTATTAGACCTCAAATAATGACTATTTATTTCTCAAATAAATATCACTGCATTACTCGCTAATAAATATATTATTTCACCCATAATATATTCTCTCTAATAACTCATGAAGAAATAAATGCGATCAGGCATCCTTGAATAATTATTAAACCACAATCGGGAATAATATTTATTCAACTTGTTAAATGAATATTTAATTGAGAAACTTGGACACACTTAGTATGGTACCCTCTAGGCCTCTTTCCCAGTGTAATTAGGAAAATCTTTCCTAATGTCCAAGGTTATCTTCTAGAAACACACCAAGGAACCCATAAATAAAGAAGTAAATGTTGCAATGTTGTGTCACCTCCTACAAATGCTTACCGTGTAATGTAATCCCTTTGTCTCGATATCTCGAATCAAGTGGGTTGCATGCTAGTGCCATCAACCCATGTTCTTGATTATTCTTTCTTTGACTTTCCAGAATTGAAATTTCCCATTCCTCACAATGTCCATGTATTTATTAGGCTATATCAATTCCATCAAAGGTCCTGAGATATATACTTTTGTTATAGAACAGAAGGGAAAAATCCTTTCTTGCATTATCTATTAATGCAGTATTACTCGTGATGCACCCAACATATCCTACCTCATTGTGAACAGTGTGTCATCATAGTTTTCATCAACACATCTAAGTGCACAAGTTTTAATACCCATTAATAATAATCTTAAAGTCTAAGGACCAATACACACGTCCGCAGATAAGAATATCCAACGACACTATGAAATGTGGATTTCCTAATGGAGGATCTTGTTCTCATAATATCCTCCTGAATATTACCAAGGGCGCACACCATGAGAAGGTGCATAAAAGTTTTATGAGTCATCACCTATAATGTCCTGTATTATTTATCTCCCTCAAATAACATGATCTAGCCATAGAACATATATTCAAGAATAGTGTTATGGCACTTTCGGGTTCTCATCATAGTAGGGATACGCTATGACCCTTTGGTGCAATAACTATCCTTAGGAAATTATCACATGCATCATCACGCAGAAGAACAATCAAGATGTGATAAGGTATTTATTAATGAATAAAGTACAGATTAGTTGGTTCTAGGCTACCAACTCCAACAAGGGTGACATCACGTCAGGAGTGAATCTAGAAAGGATCATGAAAGTTTGGTCCTGCTATTGGGGGTCAACAAATTTCGAGTGATGGTGAGAAAATTTAAAATAATCAAGAGGAAATTATTAAATTAAATGAAATGTATGGAATTAATGGAATTTGGGATGATGTTGAGGATGATTCGCTAAAAATATCAACCTATAGTCAGGATGTTTCCAAAGGAATTTTTTTTTTAGATGGTGAAGGTTTTCAACCTATACCTCCTAGGAAAGTGAGACTTCAGAAAGGCTATTCATATCTAAATCCAACTATGGTTACCAGGTCACATGGTCCTTTAGATTATGATTTTTAATGTTATGGTGGTTATGATGAATCCTACGAGAGTGACTTTGATATTTGAGTGTTTATTTTCTTTGGTTATACTTGGCATGAGGGAATTAATGCATGTACGACCCCATCCGTCCTCCTTTTGCCTTTTTTTCCTTTTTTAATAAAAAGGGTGTATCCCTGATCTTTCTGGTCTTTCTATAATAGTTTCCTAGTCTACCTATAAACTTTGAAGCTGAGTTTTCAATATAACTTCTACCTAGTGATACACCCATTTAAATGACTCCATATATAATGGATCTAATTGAGTTACAGGAATTGAAGAAGTAAGTCCAATAGAATCTTGATAAAAAATTCATACACCCTAGTGCATCACCATAGGGTCCACCTATTCTTTTTATTTAGAAGAAATATGGGTCAATGCATCTTTTCCTTGATTTTTGGGATGGTTTTTTGATAAATTATAAGGAGATCAATACTTTTCCAACATTGACCATCATTGTGGATATCATCAATTGAGGTTTATAAGGAAGGTTATACCCAAGGAATCCTTCTGTACAAGGTATGGGAATTATGAATTTATAGTAATTCTATTTGGACATACTAATTCCCCTGATATTTTCATGAATTTAATGAAATGAGTCTTTATATATTACATTGATCAATTTGTGTTAGTATTTAAAAATGATATTATTTTATATTGAAAGAGCAAGGAAGATCATAAAGATCATTTGAGAATTGTGATGAAGACCCTAAAGAAGGATACAATTTATGAAATAATTACCAAGTATGAATTTTAGATTAAAAAATTTTCATTCTTGGGTCATATAATTTCAAGTTTGGGTATATCAATGGATCCTTTAATGACAAAAGATATTGAGTAATGTCCTAGACCAACCACAGTAAATAAAATCTAGGTTAGCTAGTTATTACTAAATTTTTGTGATAGATTTATCATGAATATATAATCCACTCACCAAGTTGACTCAGAATGGGGTTAAGTTCTTGTGGATAGATGAATGTGAAGAAAATTTCAAGGAACTAAAGAGAAGGTTGGTCGGTCCACTTGTACTCACACTACTTTGTAGTAGAGAAGTTTTTATGATCTATATTGATGCATAAAATAAGGGAATGGGATGTGTACTCATACAGAATGATATGGTGATATCATATGAATCATTCCAATTGAAAAAACATGATAAAATTTACCCGACTTGTAATTTGGATCTATAAGTGGTAATTTTTACGTTAAATATATTGAGTAATTATATTTATGGTGAAAGGTGTGACTTATATATGCATCATAAAAATGTAAAGTATATATTCACATAGAAAGATTTGAATCTATTCCAAATAATATGATTAAAATTGATTGATGATTATGAATACTCAATACATTACCACCCTGGGAAGGAGAACAAGGTGGATGATGATTTTAATTAGAAAGAATATGCTAGTTTGAATATAATCAGGATTGAAAAAGATCTGATACTTATAGATTTTTAGAAGATATACCTTTAAATCCTAAGGAAAAAAGGATAGATCCTATCTTTCTCGAATGAATGTTCAACCATGTATCCATGAGAGGATTAAAGAGGCATAGAAGGAAGATGTTGAACTATATAAAAAACCCAAATTTATTCCCAAGTATATTCATGAATGTGATGGAATGATAAGGTTATGGAACTGAGTATGTATCCCACAAATACCATAATTGATAAAGGAACTGATAGATGAAGCTCATAGTTCATCATTCTCTATTAATCAAAAAAGGAAAAATATTTATATAGATTTGAAAGAATATTTCAAGTGGGACAACATGGAAATGGATATTGTAGAGTAAGTATCTTGATGCCTGGTATGTTAGTAAGTTAAGGTTGGGAGATATTAGTTCAATGGGATGTTACAACCATTACCCATACCTAAATTGAAATGGGAAAATGTTACTATGTATTTCATAAATAGACTCCCAAAAACATCTAAAGGGAACATTTCTATTTAGGTCATAATCAATCACATCACAAATTCATCACACTTTATTTCCATCAGAAAAGATTTTTCTCTTGAACATCGTTCTAGGATATACATTAAGTGGGGATATTTTATAGAGTACCATACTATATTGTATCTGATTGGGATCCAAGGTTTACCTCAAATTTCAAGAGAAGTCTTCAATAGAATCTACATACAAATTTTTTTTAGTACTACTTATCATCTATAGACATATGGTCAGTCTGAGAGAACCATTCAACCCTGATAGGATATATTGACATCTTATTCTCTAGATTTACAAGGTAGTTGGGATTAACACCTAAATCTAGTATAATTTTCTTACAAAAATATATTTGACTTGAGAATTTAGATGGATCCTTATGAATCCCACTATATAAGGAAGTGAATAACTCTAACATGTTTGGATGAATTTTGAGAAAGAAATCTATTGGGACCTAATCTAGCTGATGAGATAGGGGAAAACATTAAATCCATTTAGAATCATATAAGGCCATCTCAAATTTGATAAAAAATTTATATTAACCCCTAGATAACAGTAGTAAGGATTACACCCACCAAAAATCATACTTAGATTAAAAAAAATAGATATTAAACACAGAATTAGGTTCAATATTGGATTAATTCATTGCGATATTCCTTATACTGGTTAATTATAATCAAGAGTAAAAGAGATCATCGTGGGAGAGAAAGAGATAGAGAGATTGAGAAATAGAGATTGTAATAACACTTTAATTAATATATTCATATGAAGTCACATGAAAAATAAAGCCAAAAAAATATAGTAGAAAAGAAAATAAGTAGTAGCATCCACCTGGTTTTAATCCTCCCTTTTCAATGTAGCCATTACCTATATTTATAGTCAAAATTAATCCTCTAATATCCACCATTTTCAATTCTCTGTGTTTTTTAATCTTAAAATATATTTATATCTTCCTCCAATTTTTCCACTTTTTAATCTAGTAAAAGTATTCTATTTTATCTTCTAACTAACAATTTGAATCTCTCAATATTAATCATTTATATATTTTTTTGAATCTCTACATGTATCCATGTGGATAATTATCTTTCAAATTTTCTAAAATAAATCGAATATTTTTCCCAAGGATTAGCCCATCCCGAACTCATATATATTTTATGTTATCTATAGCATGCAATAGGATCCATCTCTCATTTTTTTCATGTTTTTTTCTACTTATTTCCTTTTATACGCACAACATGAGAAACACTATACCATTTTCATGGGATTTTTGAGATTTTATAATCCCTATAGGATATGAATTCCATGCGCCATGATGTATCTGAATACATTTCATCCTTATATTTCATACATTATGCATGAAGGTCTTGTCCACAATCATTATTATGTCATAAAAATGGTTTTTTCCAACTTTTATTTTGTTTTTGACTTCATACATGGACATTATAATCTTCAAAATGCTAAAGTGATTGGTATTTCAAGTTTTAGCGTCTTCTATCAACCATGATGAGCTTAATGTGATGTATTGTATTTTTAGTTTCCATTTTTTTATTCCATGACATTAAACGTGAGTAACATACCATTTAAATGGTTTTCTTGATCCATGGGAGTCCATGTGTACCACGACCCAATATTCTATGGTGTTATCTTCATCGTTTCATCCTTCTTCTTGAATAAGGATTAATTCTCCTAAAAATGGACCTGCAGGGGCTTGTTTGAACTCCCAAAGTCCAACTGTGGTGCTCCTGATCTCTATAGTAGTGAGATAGATCAACCTAAATCTCTTATAGTGATGGCTATAGTGTTTTTGGTCATTTACAATAGTGGTGATTAGCCACTGAAAATGGCTAATATTCATTATTATTGTAACACCTCAAGTTTTTAGAAAACTTTTTTTTTCAAATAAATTAATTTTATTTGATATCTTACATTATATGACACACCAAGTTAAACTTTCATTATACTCTATAAAAAGTTAAGCTTGTGGTACATGCAACGTCAACTTAGCTTTCATTTCACACAACCCTGAAAGGGAACTCACCCTCCTCACTTTTTCACACCTCTTAAACCATTTGTATCAAAAAAACCCTACCCAAATATCATCCCAAATTCCCTACCTTAATCCTATATACCTAAAATTTGGCATAAAACCAACCAAGTAATCCCTTTGGTGAAAACCAAAAGGATTTACCAAAAGAAGAGGTAACATCTTTCCACAAACACTTTTGTTTTATTTCATTCTCCACCCCCTATATTCATATTATATAAATATTATATAATAACCTAATTGTATTAAATATACTTATATTTTTTTATGTTAAGGGTTATACTTAAACTCACATTCACTTCTATCAAATGGTATATTAAATCATTGTTTGTATGTACGGTGAACTACCGTCGCGCGAACCGATGTCATTCGTTCTTCCATTACCACCTTTCAAGGTTTGTAATAATGATGGAAGTACTATTTTTATATGATATTTATGATATATTTATGCTTCTATAATTATTATATAACACATAACTTCATTTTAAACTTTTTTTAGGATATGATATCTTCGTTTGTGGACGTGTGGACTACCGCCTCCCCAAAGTGATATGATTCGTTCACACTTTACATGGAATGTATAAAGGACAGTTTTAATATACATATGTGATATATATTAAATAATAATTATAATATTATTATAATACATATATATATATTATTTACTCTTACTTATTTCAAAAATATGATAAAAAATGAAAACACCGCTCATGTGTACGTATGGCCTACCATATCTATGAATGGTGTAATTCATTTCCTATTAATTTATTTTATAGATTATTATATATATATATATATATACTGAATATATATGATATTTATATAATATTTTACATTATGGAAATAAATAAATCATGATCTAAGTAAGATGACTAAGAATGAAAAGTCAAAACATGTATGAAAAACAAAGTGGTTATTACCTAAAACGTAACATTAACATGGAATTGTTAATAAAAGGGTTATATAAAGTCATAAGTAAATCATATATAGAATTATATATATGAATATTTTTCTATTATATATGTATAATAAACTTCTATTTATTATACATAAGGTTTAAATGAGTATTATGAGAGTCAAGACATAATGTAAGGGGATTTCTAGTCCCGTATTTATTTCTACAAAACTTATGCCTTATTCACCACTCATTTCTTTTGTGTGGTGTATATACTACCCATGAATTTATTCAATGATTATTATCCTTAAATTTATGGGTATTTACATATCCATTTTATGATCTCTATTTCATTGCGTTTATAGTTCAAAAGTTACCAAATTGTAAGGTAATTTTAGTATCAATTTTTCTTCTTTAAGACACGTGTTATGTTATGCACCTACATTCATTTATGATGGGTATATACTGGAATTTTACATATTTTATCATGAAGATACTTATTTAATTATATTTTAATCTTCTTGTAATGTTATTATATCATGTTCATTATGAGTCAAAGTTACCAAATCGGTAATAGTTTATTGCTACAATCTCATTGTTTACCAATTTTATTTACTATTATGATTCCATTGATGAAAATATATGATCCACATATCAAGAACACTCATTAATTTTCATATAACATGTTTATTCATGATTACTTCATGTATTGGTACCATTTTCCCACTCTTTGGTACTAAAGATAATTAAAAAGTGTTTTCAAGAAAAATATGACCTTATTTCTCTCTTCAGTTGGAAATTTGTTTTATTCAAAAATCGTGTTTTCAAAAAAAATTAAAAAATTTATTTTAAGATCATTTTCAATAAAAAGTTATTTTAAAAATATTTTATGGTTTTCAAGGCTTCCTTATATGTTTTCAAATCTATTTTCAAAGAATTTTTTTTTCAAAAATGTTTTATATTTTAAAAATTGTTTTTAAAAGAAGAAAGGATATTTTCCTCAGGAAATGTTTTTAAAAAGATATTTAAAAACTATTTTTCATATAATATTACATACATTGGTGTTAATCATGTCTTTTTTAGAATATTATCCAAGGGATCCATTCATATTCTTTCACTAAATGTTTTTTATGGAAGGATGTTTATGAAACCCATTTCTATTTTATTGGTTATATGTTTATGAAACCCATTTATCTTTCACATGTTATATGCATATGAAACTAACTTATTTTCATAGGTTATTATTTGATCAAATGATTATGAAACTTGTCTCTTTTCCACAGGTTATGATATGATGACATGTTTTTGATACCCATTTAATTTCATGGGTTCTGATGTGATTGTTTATGATCTTATGGAACATGAATGTATGGTTTTATTATGATATGGGTGGGAAATATATATACATCCAATGAATTGTGTAATTATTTATATATCATGACATATACATGGATAGAATGAGGAGTGAACTCTGTTTAGTAAAGGACTTTATCTGCTAAGATGGTCTAGGGAGTGAACCTTGACTACTAATATGGTAATGGTAGTGAACCATGAATACCAAGATAGTTTGGGGAGTGAACCCATTCCACTGATATAGAATTTTTATTAATCCTTGACTGTTGTGGAAATAATTTTATATAGTTATATGTCTACCACAATTCCATGTCTTATTCCATTATTATGATTTCATGGATTATGCCCTTGATTCCCTTTTGATTAATGTCTTATGAACCACCAGTGTTTATTACATGAATCTTGATTATGATATTTTATATGTAGGTTATGATCTTTTAATGTTATGATCATGTTCTTATACCCTAATTCTCATTATTATGGTTACATATCTCCCTTTTTTACCCTTACTTGGAATTTTATCTGGCCCTTTTTTATGTTTTCATTCCCCGGGTTATGAAGATATGTATTATGTATGATGTGTCTAAGAAGGTTGATATTCATAGAGAACCTAGTGGGAGATAATATAGCCCCCTTATTTGTTAGTTTTTATGTTTCCTTGTTTCCAAATGCATTAAACTAATATGGTCATTGGGCGCCTATTTGTCTAATGTATTAAATATTCTGAAAAAGTGATATAATATCTATGTATGAGAAGTAAGGGTTGCTATAGTTGGTATTATAGAAAAGGTTTAGTTAATATTTGGAAACTAATATGAGAAAACATTAGTGATAAATCTTAAGATATTTATAAGGATATGTCTAGGGATGATGAAAATTATTGGAAAGTGTCCTATAATTTTAGTAAAGGATAGATTGACTGGTTTCCTTGAAATACATTCCTTTCTTGACACTACAAGTGGATGGGTCTCTAAAATAGATGTACATAGGGGTAACAACCCTGAAAACACCATATTGAGCTAGAATCAATGGGGAACTTGTGCACGACAATAGGCCTTGCTGCACACCTAGTTGGACCCTCCCAGTGGATATGCTTGGGGAATTCACAAACTCTTCATGAACCTTCATGAATTATTTAAATATAAGTGGTTATGAATATCCTAGGATAAACCTAAGGTTTTATATTTTAAATAAGGTTTTATAATTAAGACATCCTATAAGTGATTTTTCATGATTATTTGGTTTCCTACTATGATGATTGTTTATTACTATATGCTTTTTAATTTTAGTCAATGGTTGGAACCTGAAGGAACCGTGATAATGGTCAATGAGACAGAAAATGAAATAATTATTCTCATGAGCATCCAAATTATATGGGACATGGAATGAAAAAATTCAATGATAAGATCACACTACTTTATCAAGATATGAATCATGCTGAGCTTCCAAACACGCAAAGGATGGAATAGTGTTCTGTTGAGTCCTTCATGAGGCAATTTCCACCTTCTTTCAGTGGTTCTTCTAAGTCAGTAGTTGTTGAATAATGGATCTGTACCAATGAAAATATATTTTCCATTCTCCAATGTTTATAACATGATAAATTTATTTTGGTTGTTTGTCATTTAAAAGGTTAAGTAGACCACTAGTGGACTCTATTCAAGAATATGAGGTAATAAGGTGAAATTTAATCTATGGATTAGGACGAGTTAAGAAACTTATTTTCAATAAGTAATTTTCTTGTATTCTTCATAAAAATATTCATAAATTGTTCCTTGAGTTAAATCAAAGGGATGATGAATCTTTTGGTGCCTATAAGGATAATTTTACAAGAATTACGAGGTATCCTTATGTAATTACCATCCAACCTAAAAGTAAGTATGACTGATTCTTTAGAGGCTTAAATACATGTCACATACGTGTGTTATCCATAAGATACTTTAGATGTTATGAAGAGATTTTTCATTATGAAAACAAGGTTGAAATGGGGGTTGGAGTTATGTATCAATCTCATGGTTTTCATAAGTAAAAGAAGATGGAGTTCAAAGGAAAATCTAAAAACCATGGAGATAAGAATAAGAACTTTCCATTATGCTAAATGTGTGGGAAGAATCCTAGAGTAAATTTTTTCAAGGGGTAAAATAAATTTTTTAAGTGTGGAAAGGGAGGTCAACGGTCATTTTATTTTTGAAGTGATGGGAATAAGTTAACTAATAATGTGAATGTAAAGAATGTTGTACATAATGCATCTCCCCAACTTCAGTGCTTCAAGTGTAAAGAGAATGGGAATTATACTAACCAGTTCCAAAAAATATAAGGTTAAAAATGATTATCAATTTTAGAAACCTATTAAGCTGAGGTATAAGGGGAAATCTCGTGCAATCACAATTTCTTTTGAGTTGTTTGATAACAACGTGGTGAATGGTACACTTACCATCCACTCTATAGATTCTAATAACTTATTTGATTCTACATCTAATCACACTTTCATATCTAAAAAATTTATAAGGGTATTCAAATTCTACCTAAATGATTATATTCAGAATTAGTAGTGAAAATCACTAATGGTGTGATTATTTCATCTTAAGGCTATAATTCCTCTCCAGTTGACATTTGTGGAAATGTGCTTCCTGTAAATCATGTCATTATTCCTTTGGTTGAATTTGATGTCATCTTAGGAATGGATTGGACTTCTCAGCATAAATTCCACATCAATTTTTTAGTAAAGGAAGTTATTTTTTATATTTTAGACCGACCTATGATCTTATATCAATGTGATGATAAGTATGAACTTCTTGTAGATATTTCATCTAGTGTATGGGTCTTAATTCCCATTCAGAAGGTGTGTTTATCTCAAGTGATTGGGGAGAAAATTTTCATCGATGATATTCCTATTTTTCAGGAATTTATGGACTTCTTTCCTAGATATTTTATTATCCTTCCACTAAAATGTGAAGTTTAGTACTCAATAGAACTCATACCTGGTTCCACAACAATTTTAAAAACTCGCTATAGGATGGCCCCAGGTGAGTTTTAGTAATTGAAGACAAAACTAAAAGAAAACCTTAATAAGATATTAATTTGGACAAGTGTTCCACCTTGGGATGA
The DNA here is from genome assembly GCA_963277665.1 of Viscum album. NCBI lineage: Eukaryota > Viridiplantae > Streptophyta > Magnoliopsida > Santalales > Viscaceae > Viscum > Viscum album. Next base: position 119,455,170 of record OY728135.1, read on the forward strand.
AACTATTAATTTTTTTAAAGAAAGATGGATTAATGTGAATCTTTATAGATTATTGGTAGTTGAATAAGTTCAAAATCAAGAACAAGTATCATCTTTCCTATATTGATGACTTGTTTGATCAATAATATAGAGCTCAATACTTTTCCAAGATTTACCTTCATTCATGACATCATCGATTGAGGGTCAAGAAGGAGGATATACCCAAGATGGAATTCCATACAATGTATGGACACTATGAATATATAGTGATGCCTTTTGGCCTTACTAATTCCCCTATTCTCTTCATGGATTTGATTAATAGAGTCTTTATAGATTATCTTGATCAGTTTGTGGTAGTCTTTGTAGATGATATTATTATCTATTCAAAGATAAAGGAAGACCATGAAGACCACCTGATAATTGTACTAAATACCCTAAAGAAGGAGAAACTATATTAAATTTTAAAAAAATTGTGAATTTTGGATGCAAAATCTTTCATTTTTAGGTCATATAACCTCAAGAGATGGAATTCCACTAGATCTATCTAAGATAGAGGCTATTGAATGTTTTCATAAACCAACAAGGGTGACTAATATCGATAGTTTTCTTAGTTTAACTAGATATTACTAATGGTTTGAGGATAATGCCTCAAGAATATACAATCCTTTGACTAAGTTAACTCATAATGGTTCTAAGTTCCTTTGGAAAGATGAATATGAGGAAAATTTCAAGGAACTGAAGATAATTTTAGTTAGTGCACCTATTCTTACATTACCCAATAGTAGATAAAGGTTTGTAATCAATAGTGATGAATAAAAGAAGGGATTGGGATATGTTATTATAATTAATAATGTTGTTATAGCCTATGTCTCATGAAAATTGATGATTCATGATAAAAATTACCCAACTCGTGATTTGGAGTTAGATTTGGTAGTTTTTGCATTAAATTTATGGAGGAATTATATTTATGTAGAAAAGTGTGATATATATACTGATGATAAAACTTTGAAGTATATATTCACATAGAGGGATTTGAACATGCGCCAGAGAACATGGTTAGAGATAATAAAGTATTATGATTGCTTAATACATTACCATCTTGGGAAAGAGAACAAGGTGGCTAATGCTTTGATTCTAAATGATCATGCTATATTATCTATGATGATAATCACAAAAGATCCAATATTTATGTATTTTCAAAGGATGGACCTGAAAATCATGAAGGAAGGGGAAAATATTATCATTCTCAACTGAATGTTCAAACCTCTATCTAATTCAAAATTAAAGAGCCATAGAAGTAAGATATAAAGTTGCAATAAAATGTTAGAAATGTACCTGAGTTTAATGTTGATTAGGATGTACTGATAGGGTTTAGGAATTTTGTATGTGTTCTATCCATACTAGATTTAAGGAAGGATATATTATAGGAAGATCATAGTTCTTTATTATCTATTCATCTTGGAAGTACAAAGATGTGTATAGACATAAAATAATACTTCTTGTGGGATGGATTGAAGAGAGATATCGTAGAGTTTGTATATCAGTGCTAGGTATTTTAGTAAGTTAAGGCTGAAAGATAAAATTATAAGGGGATATTGCATCCCTTACCCATACTAGAATGAAAATGGAAGAACATAACTATGGATTTTGTATTTGGACTCCCCAAAACCATTAAAGGGAATAATTATATATGGGTGGTAGTCGATATCCTTACTCAGTCAGCACACTTTGTCGCTTTCATAGAATAATTCCTTTTAGATTATCTTTCTAGGATAAACATTAAGAAAGTGGTAAGGTTGTATAGAGTAACACATTCCATAAAATTTGATCAAGATAAAAGTTTCACCTCAAATTTCTAGAGAAGTATTCATTAATCCCTTAATACATATTTGAGTTTCAGCACTGCTTATCATCCTCATATGGATGGTCAGTCTGAAAGAATAATAAAAAATCTAGAGGATATGTTGAGATCTTGTTATCTAGGTTTACAAGGTGGTTGGGATCAACACCTTCCTCTAATTGAGTTCTCTTAGAACAATATATTTCACTCAAGAACTCAGATGACTCCTTATGAAGTCCTCTATGGAAATAAATGCAGTGATTCAATATGCTGGAATGGAGTTTGAGAAAAAATTTATTGGGACCTGAGATCACTAAAGAAATGGGAGAGAAGGTTAGAACCATTCAATGATATATCAATGTATCTCAAATTTGATAGAAAAAGTTATTTGATAACTATAGATGTAATCTATAATTTGAATTCATTGATAAGGTGTTTCTATTAATTTACCCCTAGAATAAGGTTATGAGATTTGAGTCTCTCCCACTTGAGAGCGTCCCGCCTTGGTTTTTTTCCTAGGATTTGAGTTTCTTCCATCTTGATCTACTCACGGTAGTGGGGGGATTTCTTGAACCCTTCGTTTTGTAGGTGGGATCCGTCTTCCTCGAAGAGTCCCGTTTTCGGATCTGTGTCCCTTCTCCAGCTCCTCCGTGGCGAGGAAGGCCTGATTTTCGACATCATCTTTCTTTGCTCGAATCTGAACCTCGTCTCTTGTTTCAGAGGGACAGGTGTTTTTCAGAAGGATCGGGGTTTCATTTTCTGTCTTTTGAAATCAAACAGCAGCTATTCTTGAACGTCGTCATGAAGACCTTCCCGTTGAAGTCTTACTTCACTGATTCAAGATCTGGTTTTTGGGGGTGGAACCTGTTCTCAAACCTTCAATTAGTTTTGGATTCGTGCATTCGTTTGGACTCCCGGGTCTCTAAGGCACTGACCGTAAAAAATAAATTCCTACTTCACGTAAGAACAGAGGTTGAATTTCTGAACAGGGGGCGGTGTGAAGGAAACCTGGTTCGTGGAGATCCTGGAACAAATTCGAATCCCTCGGAGAGCATTGTGATTGACCCGCGAAGACCCAGCCGTGAAGGGAGGCTGTAAAGAAACCAATGGTTGACCCATTTCACGGTGGACGAAGTGCTTTGCGGAGAGTGGTGTGAAGTAAACCTAGTTTGCGAAGGCTCTGGGAACAAAGGTGAATCCCTCAGCGAGCATCGTGATTGACTCATGAAGAGAGCTCATGAAGTTACCGCCGTAGTGAGCCATTCCACACAGGATGAAGTGCTTCGCAGAGATCTCGTGCTGAGAGCGAGGGGTTTTCACGGAAGCCCTGACCACGAAGCCTCTTTGTGGAGGATTTTCTACGAAGTCATTGCCCGCAAATCCACTTTGCGGAAGGAGGTCACGGACTGGGGTTTCCGGTCCGGGGGCCTTTTGCTAGAATGAGCCTTGTTAGGGAGTTTTTTGGACTGGGCCGGGCCTGGGTTTTTTTTATTTCGGCCCAAGTGCATGCTGTGAATCTTTTTGTGGATCCCCATAAGAGAGGGGGCACTGCCGTGTAGCCCGGTTAGTTAAGGAAACTAATAACCTCTTTCCAACCCAAGGAGTGCAGAACACCGAGATTTTGTTTGGAGCGCTTACCCATCCCACGAGCATTGATCAATGGAGGCGGATTTAGTGAACCTATGGAAGAAGATGTACCTGGCGGACAAAGAGAAAAAGGCTATCGAGGCTCAGAGAAACAAATATACACTCTTGAAAAAACTCATGTCTCTGATGGTTGTTGGAAAGTTTGTTGAAAATATCTCAGCCAACCAGGGGGCCCTCAAAAACACCCTCCAGAATCCTTGGAAATTGGAAGTTGGAGTGGAAATTCGAGAAGCGGGGAAGAATTGCATTGTCTTCGAGTTCTTCAATGAGAGAGATAGAGATAAAATCCTTATCGGTAGGCCATGTTCCTTTGATAATCAACTCCTAATCATGGAAGAATTCAAAGGGGGGGGATGATATCTAGCACATTAAGCTCACCTGATCTCCCTTCAGGATACGTATCAAAGGAATCCCTCTTCACGCGCGAACGGAACATGTTATGAGAGAAATTGGGGACTGAATTGTCCAATTCCTTGAATGGGAATGATTGAAAACTATCCAATGGGGACCCAAGGTTTGGATTAGAGATGTTATTGAAGTGTCGGAGCCACTGATGAGGGGCATGTTTTTGAAACTTAATGACGCAAACAACTGGATTTCATTCGAATTCAAGAAACTCCCAATCTTCTGCTTATTTTGTAGACGTCTCAGCCATTTGGAAAGAGCGTATGTCTCAAAGTAAGAGAATGTATTGGGTAATATCATTCTACAATATGGACCATGGCTTTGAGCCAAAATGACTAGATATGCCTTCATCCCTGAGTCGGAAAAACAAAAAGACCACGAACGTCTCACGTTGTCCCACACAAGACAGGTGGAAACTGAACATGGAAAATCATCATGCTTGGACCACTAGAATTCCCTAAAGAGAGCTCAACCAATCAGTGGAAAAATTTCATTTATCCTTCCCCCATGAAGGACACCGTCTCAACATTTTCAGAGCTGATGAATTCACCAAAAGATCTTCTAGAACAAAGATCGAGACCAAATAAGATGCACACTGAACCAACAGATCCCGAACCTGATCTAGAAATGTCCATGGAAGACATCCTAACACAGGATAAAGATCAAAAGACAGGAACTTCACCACCAGTCCCAATTACCCGTCGAACTTGGAAAAGGGTTCAATGAGAAGAAAGAGACGGTAAACTGGAAGACCCTAAACCTGGGGGACTAAAAAGATGAATTGAAACAAGCCTGTCAGTGGGAGACTCCCCTAAAAGATGGAAAATAACGGGTGTAAAAACAAGTTCAGAGGACTCAAAGGTGGAGGAGGGTAAGATCCATCCCCACCTAGATCAATGATCATCTTATGCTGGAACTTTTGTGGGCTTGGAAACCCATGAACGGTTCGCATGCTCCAGCGCAATTACGCCCAAAGTCTCCCCAATATGGATTTACTGTCCGAAACCATACTGGAAAACAAGGACACCATGAGCATTGCTCTGAAATGCAGCTTCCAAGGCTACCTCCCGGTCTCCCGACAAGGCCACTCCAGGGGAATCTGTCTCCTTTGGAAGGATTTTTTCGATATCAAGATCTTTTCCTTATCCTCACACCATGTGGATGTGGCTATTCATGTGGACCACACACTGCCATGTAATTTCATGGGATTTTATGGTTGGTCATCCCATAACGAGAAGTGGAAATTGTGGGATCTTCTCTGAAAGTTGTGTCATGATCTCCCAAGCCCTATTCTATTTGGAGGGGGCTTCAATGAGATTATGTTTCATAAAGAAAAAAGAGGCGGAACCGTCCGAACATCTTCATCGATGTCAAATTTTAAGGATGCGGTCTCTAGGGTGGACCTGGTCGATCTGGGTTACGCGGGTAATCCTTTCACATGGTTCCGGGGTAATACCGATGGAACCTGCATCACTGAGTGACTTGATAGATTTCTGGGATCAACAGATTGGACAAATCTCTTCAGTATGTTCCACATCGGCCACCTGGCGCTAAACTGTTCAAACCACTGCCCAATTGTCATTGAATGCAGTCAAGGAAAATGGAACAGGAATTCCAGCAGACCCTTCAGATTTGAAAGCTTCTGGTCAAAAGAATAGGAATGCGAAGATGTTATCCGATCAAGCTGGAAGAGTAATCACGCAGACGTTGGACTCAATCTCCAATAGGTCGCATTCGATCTGAGGTCTTGGAGTGACAAGAAATTCCACCATTCCTATAGGCACTGTGATTTCCTTGAAAGGAAACTGCATAACCTACTCAAGAAACCCCCATCTAACTGCAATCTCTATTTTATCTATACTACTCAAAAAGACCTGGATTCAGCCCTGTGCGTTAAGGAAAGCTTCTAGGCTATACGGGCGTGAGACACCCACATTTCCAAAGGGGACCCTAATACATAGTATTTTCACCAGAAAGCATCAGCTAGGCACCGTAGGAATTATACTACTTACATCTCTCAACCAGATGGTAGCAAAGTCTCTGACACCGATGGAATCCACGAAGCTTTGACCTGTTATTTCCAAAACCTCTTCTCTGCAGGAACTCCTCTCATTTATACTGAAGTGGACGATTTCATTAGACTTGTGATCACTGATGAGATCAATCGACAACTCACCAAAGATGTGAAAGATGAGGAGGTAAATCTGGCTCTGAAACATATTCACCAATTAAGGCCCCAGGCTTGGACAGTTTCCATGCCCTCTTCTTCAAACAATACTAGCACATTATCGGTCCCGACATATGCAATTTGATGAGGAATATTTGGGCTGGGAAAACAAGCATTTCCACCATCAATGAAACTATCCTCTCCCTCATTCCCAAAATAAAGAAACCTCTGGTGGTCCCTGAATTCAGACCTATCAGCCTGTGCAATGTCTCTTACAAAATTTTCTCAAAGATCTTAGTTAATCAGTTGCGTCCTTGGTTACCTGACATCATCTCAGAAAACCAGAGTGCCTTCATGGACAAGAGACAGATCACTGATAATGCAATTGTGTCCCATGAAGTGTTCCACTCTATGAAAACACACTCCACTACGAAAAGAGGAACCATGTCCTAGAAACTGGATATGAATAAGGCCTATGATAAAGTGGAATGGAACTTCCTCAGAGTCGTAATACTAAAAATGGGCTTCTACTCTAAATGGTTAGATATGGTCATGCACTGTGACTCGATCGTCTCTTTCCAAATAAAGGTCAATAGGGATCTCACCCGAGGATTCACCCCATCCTGGGGCCTTCGCCAGGGATATCCTCTCTCCCCCTTTCTCTTTATCTTGGTGGCTGATGTTTTTTCTAACCTTATTTCCAGGGCCACATCCTCTAGTGCAGGGGTACCTCCTTCCAAGAAAGAAGAACTCTGTGAATATGCAGGAATCCATTTGGTTGAGAAACACCAGAAGTACCTCAGGCTCCCTACAATTATTGGCTGCTCCAAAAAAGAAATCTTTACATCCTTGATGGATAGGATTGATAAGAAAATTCAAGGCTGGACCCCAAAAATAATTTCAAAAGTCGGTAAGGAGATCCTCATTAAAGTCATCATCCAATCTATCCCCAACTATTTTATGTCTCTATTTAAGCTTCTGGCGGCCATTGTAAATCTAATCCACACACACACAACCAACTTATGGTGGGGGAGGAATGATGGAAGGAATAGAACCCACTCGATTTCCTGGGAGAAACTATGCAAACCCAAGTCCGAGGGAGGTATGGGATTCTAGAATCTCTTTCAATTCAATGACGCACTGCTGGCTAAGAAAGGTTGGCACCTGATTAACCTTCCATCATCTCTCTGTGCACGCGTATTACGAGAAAAATACTTTCCCCACAAGGACTTCCACATCTCCTCTCTTGGCCCCCATCCAAGATTTCTCTAGAGAAGCATTTTGGGGGCCTGAATTGTCCTAGAAAAAGGTATGGGATGGAGGATTGGGAATGGCCAAACTGTTAACATTCGGACCGATCCCTGGCTGATTGATGAGGAAGGTGTGCGGGCCTCATCCCCTACCCAACCAGGTTTTGAAGATGCCACTGTCAGGTGCCTCTTTTCTGATCAGGGTCCAGGATGGTGTTTGTAGAAGATTCACACATGGTTCAATGAAAGAGACAAAATTATTATCCTGAGTACCCCTTGGGTCCCAGACACAGGCCCCGACCATCTATTCTGGATCAAAGACCTTTCGGGAGCCTACATGGTGAAATCCGGATAACATCTCACCATTGGTAATCAATCAGTTGATTGGGATAGGGGACCCTGGAAGTCAATTTAGAAATTCAACATCCCCCCAAAAATCTGTCACTTTTGGTGGCAGCTGTGCACGAGCACCCTTACTACCATGAGCCTTCTCGTCTTATGGAATATTTCCAGTGACGAATCTTTCCCTTTCTGCCTGAACATCCCAGAATCTCCCTTGTATGCCACCATCCAGTGCCTAGGGGCTAAGGAAATTTGGAATAAATGGGGCTCTGCTTTAGACGCTTCACTGGACATGGCCTCTGACCTCCCATCTTTACTGATGTGATGGTGCTCCTCCTTCTCGTCAGCTAAAGAGGGTTCACTTTTCACCCTGGCCTAGATCATTTGGGTCCGTCGCAATGAGTCATTTTTCAACCACGTTCACAGAACCCCTGAATTCTGGATTGAACAGTCCTGTTCATGGATTGAGGGCTGGAAGCATCAAAATGGTCAACAAGGGCCCTTAGGAACCCCTTCTTTTCTCTCCCACTAGTGTCTTCCAAGAGAGGGGATTCTTATGATTAATGTGGATGCATCTCTCCCCAAGGATGGGCCTGTCTCCCTCGGCATCCAGGCCCTGAATCATAAGGGGCAAGTCGTTGCGGCCAAACATGAATCACACTACGCTTTTTGGGAACCTGTGGTGGCTGAGGATACTGCTATCCTTGCAGGTATGATGCTCTCCAAGGATAGTGGAAGGGATAAAATCAACCTTGAATCGGACTATCTCACTATTATCAATGCTATCAATTTCAATGACGGTGGCCTCCAGTCATTTGGATCCCTCATCAGGCGAATCCTTTCTCTCCGTCAAGGCTTCTCAATATGCACATTCTCCTTTACTAAAAGGGAAGGAAACAATTATGCCCATTAGTTGGTGGCCTCAGGCCCCTATGATGTTAACCAGCTCTGGCAGATCCATTTCCCTTCATGGATTTACGATTGTATGTCCGCTGATCTTTGATATTAATGAATTTGTCTTTTCAAAAAAAAGGTTATGAGATTTGGGGAAAAAGGGAAACTAAACCCTAGGTATATCGGTCCCTTAGAAATTATTTATTGTATTGAGATAACATTCTATCACTTGTAACTGACAAAAAACTCTCTAAATTACACAATATGTCCCATGTATCTCTTTTGAGGATGTACATAACTGACCCTTCACATATACTGAACTCAGAGGTCATACTGCTGAAGTGGGATCCTTCATATGATGAACAACTAGTTGAAATTCTTGATCATACATATAAATTTCTATGAAATAAGACCACTCACCTAGTCAATGTTTTGGGGAGAAATACCCAGTTAGAGGAAGATACATGGGAACTTAAGGACATTATGAGGCATAAGTATCCTCATTATTTTTTATCGAAATGACAAATTTTGACGGAAAATTCATTTTAATGGGGGTAGAAAGTAACACCCAAAGTTTTTATGAACCTTTTTTTAATAAATTAAATTTATTTGATGTCTTGTTTTGTATGATACACCAATTTAAAAAAATTATACACTAAAAAAAGTTAATACTGAGCTACACGCACCATCTTCTTAACTGGTGTTACACACAACATTGAGTTTCTACGAAACATTATTTTATTATTATTATTATTTAAGCGAGATAGTTATAACCTAGACATTAAACATAGTAATATGAATTTTTAAAACTAATTTATAAATATTATTTATAATTTCTCTATATAAATAAAAATATTTTTAATGAAATATAAATTTTTTGGTAAAGTCTTTATATGTTTGATAAATACTATTTTCTCTAAAGAACTGATTTTTATGTCCATTTTAAACAATAATAAAATTAATTTTAGACACTTAGAATTTTATTTTGATACAATAAAATTAATTTTTGAATTTATAATGTCAAAGTTATCTTAGGGTTATTTTTTTGGATTTTTTTGAAAATTTTCATTTTTGGATGAATAGTGAAAAATACTAAATTTTAATTGAAAACCGTTTTTTCATCTAATTTTTTATATAGTTTAATTATATTTTAATTTGGTTTTAAATTATTATTAGATAATTTATACATAAATTAATCTAATTTAGGTCATTTCAAACAATTTTACATTGAAATTCGATATAAAAACATTTCAGTCTTTTGAATTTTTCACTTTAAAAACTCGTCATCTCATCCAGTCTTCAGGGTTAATTTTAAACTAATTTTACCAATTATATGTTAATAATTTGAAAAAATGGATTTCATATTTGGAATAAGAATAATTTATAATTTCTATTAAGTTCAAATTAGTTTTTGACCAAAAATATTAGTGAAAATAATTAAAATTATTTACAATGATTAAGGAAAAAACGAGTTTACTTAGTGGTTAAACTTTAATCTTAAAAGGGTAAACAACCTAGACACTTGTTAAAAATACATTTTATGGAAATATAGATCCCATATCATCCATTTTATAGAATATTTATCATTATTGTAGGAACATTATGTAATCGATACATCTCAATAGTGTTTTATATGTTCTATTTACAAGAATGACACTCCTCCTCCACTATAAAAGGAAACTCACCCCCTCACCTATTCACACCTCTCAATTAATGTTTCTAATAAAAAACCTATCCAAATATCCTCTAAACTTCCACCCTTTATCATAGGGTCCAATATTTGGGCATAAATCTTACCAAGGAATCCCTTTGGTGAAAACCAAAAGGTATTACATAAAGAAGAGGTAACATCCTTCCACAAGCACTTTTTTTACTTCTTTATCCACCCACTGTATTAATATTATATCAATATTATATAATAACCTAATTATCCTAATAATACTGAGATTTTGTTATGTTAAGTTTTTTATCTACACTCACAAATACTTCCATCAAATTTTATACGCAATCATCATTCGTCTGTATGGAAAACTACTACCTCATGAATTGATATCATTCATTATTCTATTACCACCTTTCACGGTTGGTAATAATGATGGTCTTACTATTTTATATGATATATATATGTGTGTGTGTCTGTGATATTTATTTTGTATTTATTATTTTGAAATTATTATATAATACATACCTTTATGCTTTCCATTTTTTGAGAATACGATAACTTTGTTTTGGATGTGTGGACAACCACCTCCTCAAAGCGATGTGATTTTGTTCGTGATTTACATGGAATGTATATAAAGGATGATTTTAATATAAATATGTGATATATATTAAATAATAATTATACTATAATTATAATATATATATATATATACACACATATATATATCATTTACTCTTCTTTCTTTCAAAAAAAGATAAAAAATGAAAATAGCGTTCATGTTTACGTACGATCTACAGTATCCATGAATGGTGTAATTAATTTCTTATTACTATATTTTTTTAGATTATTATAAATAAATATATAATGAATATATATGATAATTATATCATTTTTTACATTCTATAAATAATTAAATCATGATATAAGTAAGATAAATAAGAATGAAAAGTCAAAACATGTAAGAAAAACAAAGTGATTATTACCTGAAACGTAACAATCACATGGAATTGTTAAAAAAATGGTAATATAAATTCATAATTAAATAATGTATATAATTATATATATTAATATTATTCTGTTACATATTTATAATAAAATTTTATATATTATAAAATAGGATTTAATGATTATGATGAGTGTCAAAACATAAGGTAAGGGGATTTCTAGTCTCACTTTTATTTTTGCGACACTTATGAAATATTCACCACTCATTTCTTTTGTGTGGTGTATATAATGAAAATAAATGTATTATATTATTATTATATTTAAATTTATAGTTATTTTTATATCCATTTTATGATCTCTATTTCATGGGGTTTACGGTTCAAAAGTTACCAAATCATAAGGTAATTTTGGTCTCAATTTTCCTTCTTTGAGACACATGTTATTTTATGCACAAAAATCCTTTTATAAGGTATACATACTAACCTTTTACATGTTGAATCATGAATATCCTTATATCATGATATTTTAATCTTCATGTAATGTTATTCTCTCAAGTATATTATGATTCAATTTAACCAAAGTGGTAATAGTTTATTGTTATAATCTCATTGTTTATCGAGATTGTTTACTATTATATTTCCATTAATGAAATATTATGATCCATATCTCAATAAAATTCATTAATATTCTTATCCTTAGGTTATTAAAGATATATTATTGTGTTGGTACCATTTTTCCACACTTTTGTACCTAAGATAATTAAGAAAGTGTTTTTAAGAAAATCTAACCTTATTTGTCTCTTCGATCGAAAATTGGTTTTATTCAAAAAATATGTTTTCAAAAATATTTTTTAAAAATGATATTTTAATTTTATTTTAAAGGAAGAAGGATTTTAAAAATATTTAATGGTTTTCAAGGATTCTTTATATGTTTTTAATGATATTCTCAAATAAAAATGTTTTCAAAAATGTTTTACGTTTTAAAAAGTGTTTTTCAAAGAAGAAATAATATTTTCCTCAAGAAATATTTTTAAAAAGATAGTTCAAAATAATTTTACATATAATATGACATCTATTGGTGTTACTCATACCTTTTTGATAATATTATCTAAGGGTTTCATTCATATTATTTCTATGAATGGTTTATTTTTTGATGGAATGATTTTTATGAAAATCATTTCTCTTTCACCAGTTATATGTTTATGAAACCCATTTCTATTTCACAGGTTATATTCTTATGAAACATTATTTTTTTCATGGTTTATTCTTTGATGAAATGATTATGAAAAATGTATCTTTTCCACAGGTTATGATATGATGACATATTTATGACACCCATTTCATTTTATGGTTTATGATATGATTGTTTATGATCTTTTGAAAGATGTATGTATGATTTCATTATGATATGGGTGAGACCTATATATTACTCTAATTAATTGGGTAAAGATTTATATATCATGAGATATACATGGATGGAACGGTGAGTGAACTCAGTTTAGTAAAGGAATTTTTCCACTAATATGGTCATGTGAATGAACCTTTAATACTAATATAGTCATGGGTGTGAATGATAACTACCAAGATAGTTTGGGGAGTTAATCCATTCCATTAATATGACCTTGTAATTAAGCCTTTACTACTATGGGAATAATTTTATATGCTTATAATTTAATGTCTTGTTCCTATGTTATGATTTAATGGCTTATGATTTTGATTACCTTTTTATTAATGTCTTATTAACTACCAATATTTTTGACATGAATATTTATTATGATATATGATATGTATGTTATGTTCTTATAATGTTCTGATCATGTTATCATGCCCTTATTCTCATAGTTATGCTTAAATATCTCCCTTGTTTACCCTTATGAGGATTTTGAGATCACCCTTTTTATGTTTAATTTTCCCAAGTTATGAAGATATGTATTATTTATTATGTTTTTAAGAAGGGTTATAGTCATGGAAAAATAATTAGGAGACAATGTAGCTCACTTATGTACTAGTGTTTATGTTTCCATGTTTCCAATGGTACTAAACTAATACAGTCTTTGGGAATCTATTTGTGTATTGTATTAAATGATATAAAAATGTGGTGTAATGTATATGTATGTGAAGTGAGGGTATTTTTAGTTATAATTTATAATTTTAACATGATTCATTATTCATAAACACCATTTTTAGTTCATTTTACTATTTGGAAATTATTTTACTTTATGATTGTAACTCCTTAAAATGCACTATTGCATGCTATATTATTGAACACCTATGAAAACATCCAATGGTAATGATTTTATTTTTAGTTCTCCCATGATATGAGGAACATTATATCTTACTTGATCTATTAAAGATTCAATTGGTAATATGACCAAAGTGGGCCTTGAACCAAGAACATTCTGGGAGAATTGAACTTGACAATAGCCCAACAAAGTCACTGTAGTAGATAATATCAAAGACCAATGATGCTCAAATTTAAACTTTATATAGAATAAATCATGCGGTAATTTCATTAAAAAGTTTATAGAGCTAATTTTTATGTTTGAATATAATTCTAGCAGATCTGAGTTGAAGATGAAATTTTGGGCTAGTTTCTGTGGCTTGGAAAAATAGCCAAGCATTTTGATCATATCTCAAAAAATCCAATTGGGATTAAATTTTATTTTATGTCAGTGTAAATATGGGGATTAAATTTCTTCTTATATATACCACCAAAAAATTTCCATCTATAAGCTCTTTTGGACACATATGTCAGGGGTATGAAAGTTGCCTACCATTTCAGGTCAAGGGTGGAAAATTCCACACTCCACAAATTTTCCACCCACCTTTGCCTTCCATAATTAATTGGTATGACATAAATTATTAAGGGATATACCAAAGGCTCTCAAAATTTATATTTAAGGTAGTTTTCGTGGTTTTATTTGGAAAAGGTTGTGTGTATTTTCATTCTAACGGTATAATTCTCATTTGATCTTATAATCATATTTCTTCAGTTGTAAGTTTCTTGAATAACTTTATATTCTTCATAATACTTTTTATTATTCTCATTTTATGTTATTTTTGTTAACATGTTGATAATTTTTAATTAAAGTGTGAATTTATCGACATATATAATAGATAAATCTTTCAAAAATAGTGGGTTCTGTTATTTCATTATTTTTCACTTCTTCAATTTCACCCTCATTAGTCTACTTTCTACTTCCATTGAGAGCATAGAATCAACTTAGGACTAAACATATTATGTTTTGATCCAATTTAGTATCATGGGGATGGATTATATGTTATTTATCATTCTATAAATGTTTAATAATTTCTTTTATTTGAGTTTTTTATTCAATCATTTTATATCTTTCTCTTCCATATTGAATTTTATCATCACATTCTTCATGTGTTAATAAGATCATTTACCTAAGAGTGATCATGAAAATTGTCCTCCATGTGTATAGGTGATTATTATGTGTATTTGAAGGTTTTAAACTAGTAATTTATGAGGTTATATTGATTTAATAGAATAAATAATTCTCAAGTTAATTAAATTGAAATAATTTAAAATGAATTTCATCTAATGCATATCTTATAATTACCTAGTATCAAACCTTTATTATAAATTTAATTCACTTAGGTCATTTATTTTTAATTTAAACCATCTCACAAAAACCAAATTTTGCCACTTCAGAGCCAAATATCCAAATTATAATGTATGTATCTTTAGGTTTCTTCTTAGGTCTCTGAGGATTCAACAACCCAAGATACACTACAAGAGACCATTTCAACCATAAAAACATGGTTAAATTTCGGTGATACCAAGTTTTGGAACCATTTATGGGGGCCCAAGTAAATAATATTAGACACTAAAAAACTTTTATCACCCCAAATTCTCTATTCTCACCCCCATTTCTCTATCTTTTCCCCTTTCTGTTTATTTATGTCATAAGAATCTTAAATCCAAGTTTCAGTCTACTCTAATGGATTCTCTTCAAAATTTCCCCATCAGAAAAATATGATGTAATAAAATTGGAAATAAATATTAGTAAGAACCTAAATTAGGTAATTTCTTTGATCAAGCCTCGAATGATTACCTAACACTTGATGAGATGTCCAATCATTTGGATGATGACTGTTTAAAGGATAAATTCCCAACCCTCTCAAGGATGGTTGAAGAGATTAATTTTTTAGAATTCCATGATGTTCAAACTCATAAAAAATCTATTCTTTAGACATTTTTTATCAATTTTTTAATAAAATGGAAATAATGAATTATAAGTTTTAATCTTTGAGATTATAACTAAAAAGAATTAACACTTGTGAGTCACCCATACCTACATTGTTTGTCCCTTCCTTAACCTTATATAGAGTGTATATTTTACCACAAACCTTTCATGAAAATAATTATGAACCAAAATTTTAATTTTGGATAGCTAAATAAGATAAAGGAATTTATGAACAATGTTTAAATTGAGAGGAAACCAATTTTCTATATTCATAAGAGGTAAATTTGTTATTATAGAGTGAGTATCCTGAATATTTCTCCATTAATGATCCTTTAGAACCTCATATCATTGAACAATTATAATAAATAATGAACTCATAGTTTTTACCCATTCCTTTTGCTAAATAAGTTTTAAATGAATCAATAAAGATTTTTTATAACTCCTAATTAATATCAAGTACTTTTGATCAACCAGAACTGAAGCATAAGTCTTTTCCATCCTCCCTCAAATTTTCATTCATTATGGATAGCCAAAACCTTATGGTTGTCATTGTTTCTTCTCTTTATACCAATAAATTTGGAATGATCATTGATGTCTTAGTAAATATTGTAGAAGCAATTGGATCAAACATTTTTTATATTCTTTAGATTTTCCTACTCATTATATAACATAGGTTTCTACATGAAAACAAATTCTAATAAAAGAATGAATCTCAATCTAGTATAAGTTTTCAAATATTTTCTCCTTGAAATTTTTAAATTTGGTATTAGATAATTTGGGGGTTCCAAGTCGAGCTAACAGATTTAAACTAGGTTCTTTCTAGGAGGAAACCCAGATTATACATTTATTTTATTTTATTTTATTTTTTGTTTTATTTTATTTTATGTGTTTTTGTGTTTTTTATTAAGGGAACCCCCTTGGGAGTTTTAATGAGATCTAAGCTTTCTTGTGTGTGAGATTAAACAGTTTAAGAGGTTTAGTATTTTCCAATGAAACACATGCCTTCCAGAATTAAAACATAACCACTAATCGTCTCTAAAGAGTCTACTTGTGACATGAATCCAAATTGGTAAATTACCTATTAATGGGAGTAGCACAAAATTCAACTTCAAAGACCAGGTGACTTCATTCTATGATTCTCATTATTATTTTCCTTTAATTACTTCTATAATATACCTCTACCCCCTTTTGAAATTTCCTTCTCTTTAAACATTTGGGGATAATGTTATTCTAAGTTGGGGGGATGGAATAAAAAAATGTTTTGTGTGCATTAAAAAATAAAAAAATAAATAAAAAAAATGAAATGAAAAAATTAATATTAATTGAAGGAATATCTTATATAACCTTGAAAATGATAATACACATTGCATACTTTGAAACTGAATATCAAATAATTTTCAGGCCTTGATTCTGATTTTAATCCATGTTTAAGTTCATGAGAATAAATTATTGAAAGTTTGGTTGTCTAATGTGATTTTTCACCATTTATATTTTCATCAATTTAATAATAAAATTTACATTGCATGTCCTTTGTATTGTGTTGTATTAGTTTAAGTTCTTGAGGCCCCATAATAATTGGAATGTGTTTGGTGATCATTTTAGTTTTAACATGAGTACTGAAAAAACAAAAGAAAAATAAAAAAATAATAATAAATTTGTGTGTATAGAAATTGAATGAAATAGTGTGTAGCTTTTAGAACTTCGGGATCATGAATCCATAGTTTTATGGCCCATAGTTGGGTATTTTATCTCTATTTTTGGTCATTTGAATTTTTTTATTGTGTTGAATCGATATGATTCTCAAGTATGTAGTCTTCACTTGGTTCTCTAAGGGCTTTAACCCTCAGAGTCATCGACAAAGTCACATTACAGGAGTTGACTCGATTGAGTGAAATTTCAATTACCAAGGAAAAAGTTGCAAAAAACACAAAAAACATTAATACTCATCTTAATGTTAAATTTTCATTCCACCCAGAGCTTCTATATCTTCCCCCTTGAATAAAAATTAACCCCCATGTCTATTGGGATGCACAATACATCATCTTGCTTAATCGAAATTAGATAAAATGTGGTGATGAATTTGAATAAATGAATGGTATTGGGCTTGGGATATTCTTTTTAACCTACATTGTATTAAATTATTTTTATGGGTTTCATAATTTTTTAGTATGAGGTATTTTGGTGAAAATTTTATGTTAGAATGTTCTTCAAAAAGGGAATTCAATTTTTTATTATTGAGATACATTTTCCTCGGGACTAGAAAAACTCATGTTGGGAGTGTGATTATCCACTTAAAGAGGCTCATATTATTTTTTATAATGTATAATTTTCATGTGATTTATTATTCATAAACATTATTTTTAGTTCATTTTACAATTTGAACATTATTTCACATTATGATTGTAATTCTTTCTTAAAATACACTATTACATGGTACATTTTTGAACACCTCCAAAAATACCCAATGTTATTGATTTTATTTTATTAATTTTTGGGTCTCCCGTGCTATGAGGAACATTCTATACTTCTAGAGATATTAAATATTCAATTGGGAAGATGACCAAAGTGGGACTTGAACCAAGAAGATTATGGTTGAAGTGAACTAGACAGCAGGAAAACAAAATCACTATAGTGGCCAAGATCCAATCCCAATGATGCTCAAATTTGAAATGGAGATAGAGTAAATCCTGGGTAAAATTTAATTAAACATTTTACAGATATAATTCTGATTTTCTAATGGATTTTATGGCATCCCAAGTTGAAGATGAAATTATGGGATAGATTATATGGCCCATAAAAACAACCCACTATTTAGATCATATATCAAAAACTAAATATTCAAATGGGATGAAAATTTATAGGATTTAAGGAGACAATTTTTGATTAAATTTATTATTCAATACCCCACACAAATTCATCTGTATAGAATATTATTTGGACACATCTATCGGAGGCAAGAAAGCTAGATTTTATTTTAAGTAAAGAGCAGAAAATCCCACATTCTACAAATTTCCCACCTACCTTTGCCTTCCATAATTAATTGGTGTGACACCATGAACCTTTTCAATGTGTAATAATAACTTTTTATTATTTAGTCATTCAAACAATGGTTCTCAAAATAAAACAAGAGACAAATTATTAATAAACCACTAAACTGTTTACATCTCAAAAGGGAAAAAACCATAGTCAGCCTAAGAAACTAATTGAAAATCCGAGAAGCACCTTTGGGAGACCTGCTAACACAACAAAGAGGACAAGAAGGTATCCCTCATTGCTTAGACCAACCATAATGAAGAATTTGATCGCCAAGAGAATTGCACAAGTACTAAGCATAAAAGGAATGTAGAGAACCATCATGGTAAATTGAACTGACTTAGATATGAGATACCATAAACATGTATTTATAAGGGTTTTCCTGAATTTTAGAAATACTTGTGACCATTTTATAGTCATTGTAGTTTTAATCGAGTGATCGTCAGTGTTTAATTAAATGGATACAATTATAACTCTTAAGAAAGTTTCTTGTAAAATAATAATAGAAAATTTATATTGAAGTACGGTTTAAAATAACTATTTTTTTTATTCTTTTCGAACTATTATTTAATAAAATATTTTAAATAATAATAATACTAATATATGAATATAACTAATTTGTTGTTTGTTTTCCAAAATGGGATATATATATTTATTTATATAAGTGTGTATATTGGATTTGAATTATATGACAATACCATTATAAGATTATAATCATATATTGTCGTTATACATAACATTGAAAATTGTTATTTTAAAATATTTTGATGATATTATTATTGCACTATTTTCTATGAAGATACCTATTTAAACAATTATATGAATAATTATATGGGTTTTAAAAATATTTGAAAATATGACAATTATTAGATTATAAATTGGATTAAAACATTTTGAATATATATAAATAAATCTATTTTAAAAGAATAATTGTGCGGATATGAAATGATATTTTTATTAAAATTATTTTTATCTTTAATCATATATATATATAAGTATATATAAAAAGAAATGTATAAATATATGTTTTATAAAATAATTTTGTATTGATAACTTTTACTTTTTGAAAATTATTGATAAAATAGGTATAATAGATAAATAAATTTTGACTTTTTAAAGTTGTTAATAATATATGATAATAGGATAAAGGTATAATAAAAATAATAGTAGCATTATTATAATAATAAATAGATTGATTGTATAGAAAGTGAAGGAATCTCGTAGGGTTTTGTTATCCGCATAGGCGGGAAACGGACAAAAAAAAGAAAAAAGGAGGAAATCACGTGGGATTTGTGACCTGAAAAAAGAAGAGAAGTCCGTGCATGGAGTGTGCATTGCACTTCGGCTATAGGTCGCAGGTCTGGCATCGAGGTTATCATGTGTGGTCAAGGTCGAGTCTTCACGGAGAGCCGGAGTTACAAGTCGCAGCCGAAGCGAAGTTGTGGGCATCGGGGCTGAGCTACGGTTTAGGGTTCCAGTACATCATGAGGGAGTCACGCTGGCTGATGATGAGCTTGGTTGCATGTCCAACCAAAGATTATATAGGTATTCTGGGTGGTGAGATATTATTTTTTCCATAACTAGCAGGTTAGGTCTTCCCTCTGAAGCTCTTTCAGATTTAAGTTTTGTATTTTTTCTATTCTAAGTTTTTTCGGTCTGTGGGTAGAAATTCTGTTGATGTTTTTTTTATGTGATTTGTCAATGTTTGAAACAATCTATTTAACAAAGTTTTGATTATAGGATTTATACATCCTATTTTGTATGATGCATCAACTCACACAGCTTTCAGGGCACACTTTTTTTGTCCACATTTGACTATGGGTTGATCCTATTGAAAACTTTCTATATTATTTCTATCCATTTGATTTTGTTTATATTCTTTTGATGGAAGGATGTGTGTTTGATCTTGCACAACAAGCTTTTTTTTTGCCACTGTTTATATAGTGGGTATTTTAATTATAAAAATCCTTATTTGAAAGTGGAAATGGTAACTTTGAACCCTTAACCTCTCTGAACTTCTTCCTCTCAAACCTCCAACAATCTTCCACGAGTATCAGCTAACTCTCCCAAGCCTCTCTTACTCATCAAGCTAAGGTAGGGGATTTATAATTGTCTTTCTTGTAGAGTTTTAATTTTTATGTTTATATACACTTTTTATATAAATATAAATCACCTTGAAGTTGAGTTTGAACCCCTCTTTACCTGGGATAGAGCTTCAGGATTTTTCGAGTTTATAGAGAATTAGCATATCTGAACAATATATACCCTTTTAAAACTTATTTACATGCCACTTATACATACCTTAAATATATATATATATATATATATTCATATGCATATCCCTAAAGTTTTTCATAAAACTGTATGTCCGGAATAAATTTTTACTTAAAACTTGAGTTTCAAAGTTAACGTAGAACTATAAAATGCATGGAGTCATTTTTGTAAGGGTTAATTATACTTTTCCTTGAATGTTTATATATTTTACGACATTATGTTTGTAAGAGTTTTAAATTTTCTTTGTCTTGTTTCTTTGAGAGTATATACTTACATATGCTCCTAATGTATGTTTATAATTTTGCGGTAGTTTAAATGTTCTTCTGTGCTGAACCTGAGTCTTTAGGTTTTGAAGTTGAGGTGGTATAATGGATGTAAGGGTTATGTTTTAATATTTTTCATTAAATGTATATTTTTAAGGGTTTAATTAATTTAATAATTTTTTTTTCTATTTTTGTTTACAAAGGTATACACATATAAACTTGTGTATAAATGTTTATATGAATCTATATATTCATTATAACATATTATTTTCCCGAACTGGGTTATGATTTTAAAATCTATGTGTTTAAAGGGTTTTAATTGTTCTTCTTAAACCACATTGTTATAAAATGTTATACGTGTCTATATATAAATATAAGAAACTGTATCTATCTATATAACCTGAAATTTTTTTTAAATGATGATGGTTTTAAATTTTAAGTATTTATCTCTAAATCTTATGGTTTGTGAGGATGTAATTTGATCAAATTATGGTTGTTATATGTGTGTATATATATATACACACATTTTAACTTATTATTTTATGTGTACATAAGTTAAGGGTTATTTTAATTTATAATTATTTTCTATTATACACTCAGTATATATTCAGGCATACACACAAAATTCAATCTATTTTTATTTTATGTTATTAAAGATGAATTTCAATCTTTAAATAAAGACTTGGATGCGAATAAAGTTTTGGGTTCAAATGGATTGGCATATTTATTACACATACACCCATAGAGTTTTATTCCACCCGGTTTTTTAATTATACCAAGTCTTAATTTTCAAATGATGTAAGGAAAATTTATTTATTTATTTATACTCTCTAATTTTCTAGTTCTTGGAAGGGAGTTCATTTTCTTAAAATATGAATTACTTTTATGATGTTAAATTTTTTTTAATATTAATCAAATTGCATTTATTTTAAGATGTTAATATATATATATATATATGACTTTAGTATTTAGAATATATAAAGTAAGGGTGCGACATATACATATTTTATGTATATATATATGTGGTTATATGTATGCACCCATAAGCTTTAACCATAAATCAAATTAAATTTGCCTAAAATAAACTTCAGTGGTTAAAGTATGTTGTTGATATGCTTAATTAATTTCTCATAGAACGAATGTTGCAATGCATATGCTATGCAACATAAGGCATGGCTATTTAATAAGACATGATCATTTATCAGCGCATGATTGTATACAAATAAAATCTATCCTAATTTAAAATTAGTCATTTTTAACTATAAATGTTCATTTAGAAGAATCAAGGATTCTGAAAATTAAGGAACTATCATTTTATGTGGTAACCCCATCCATTCATTACTTGTGTGTTTTAAATTAATATCACATGCGCAAAGAATGTTTACTTTTTTATGCATGACGTTGGAAAAATTATTATTTAAATAATAACTGACATATTATGATTTAGTCTAATGTCATTTCCATTTATCAGTGCATGATTTGAACGTGAATAATACCTATCTGAGGTTATAAACACACAATGTAATGCATTGAATGTTTAAGGAAGTAGTTGTAATGATATTAATTTATGTGATAAATCAAACTATTTTATTATACATCACTTATGATAATGAATTGGGAATTTATTTATTTGGAGTGGTATGGGACACCCCAAATAAAATACATGGGATTAGGTATTCAAAGTGGTATGGGACACTTTGGATATATGGCCTTATTAAACATAAGAGTAATGTATTGGACTAGTATATTCCGGGTTGGGGACCGGAAAAAGTAAGCCCTCCGGGTTGGGGTCCGGTTACAGCAGACCCTTTGGGATGAAGTCCTTTTATAGAGACTCTCTAGGATGAAGTCTGGTTATAGAGACTCTCTAGGTTGGGGTCTGGTTACAGTTAACACCTAGGTCTTGACACGAGGCCTTGACATAGAAATTAAAGTCGGGCATTATACATTCCATCTTTATGTGTATGATAATTAATTAACCAAAGGGATATTCGACTAGTATAATATCCATGGTTAATATCCATTACTTATTAGTATCAGAAAAGTAAAAGCTTATGGCATGACCTATGTTTAGAACTCTGTGATTTTAGTATTCTATGTATGAAATTGAAGTTATTACCTTTATGCGCAACTCTGATAATTCATTACACTTAGCTTTTTAATTTGTACTTACGTATTCTTTTGTCATACATGTTTTGAATTTTCTATTATTCATTACTCCTATCAAGCATGCCTATTTTCGAATCATGTATCCTTTTAATTCTGTTATCATGTTTTTAGTTATGCACTTTTATTAAAACTTGTTACATATGTTATAGCTTTTCTTTAAGAATATTGCTTTATGAAATGGTTTAAAGGATATTTTCAAAAGTTGTTTTTGGTATAGTATGTTATTTTTAAACCCCTTACTAGGAATTCATATGCTCACCCTACATTTTTTATTATAAATTTTCAGGTTTTGGGTTTTACTAAATAAGTATTTCGGAAGTAGCTGGTTTCTCAGAGCTTGAAATAAATTAGATCCTCCATATGGCACCGGCTCCGGGTACTCAGGAGTTGGGGTGTGATCGTTGGTATCAGAGGATTCGGTTTACTTAACTCTAGAAAACTAGAACCGAACAAAAAAATTATTATTTAATCATTACTAAGTATGATGTTTTCTTGGAAAACAAAAATACCAATCTCATGTCTCTTCGGAGACATCCGATAATATTAGAACAATACTGAAAACTTGGTTATGTGTTACTAAGTAGTAGTTTCTTTAAAATTTCAGATGGATGGTGTGTCATGCCTTCTATCTCTCCCAATGGAGATAGTAGAAACTATAGAGATAAAGTCATGTTCAGGGGACTACGAGACTTTTGAAAACCTTAGGTTGTCCTATAAACAACTACATCGGGTGTAGAACCACCCAAACATCCTCCATCTTTACCAAGGAAGCAATTTGGTCTATTACCGTATCACATTTTCACAATTTGAAACATATAAGAAAAGTGGAAAGTTTCATGAAGCTCTTTTTTTGTGTTTCACATTGGCTGATAACTACCGAGCTGTAGGTAAATTTCTAGAAGCTGCTTTGGATGGTGGTCATCGAGCATCCTACCTATTCCAGGTCCTTAGTTTTAGTGTGAATGGAGAACTCTACAACATCAATATTTTCAAGAACGACGTGGTGCATGTGACTTATAGGGATTTAGTCCACTCTGAACTTTCCAACCTCCACACTTCTCGTGGCTCTCTATGGAAGGCCAAGTGCTTTAGGAACAATTTTGACCCTAGTTGTTCACAGTGTGTCTAGGACAAGGAAATAGAGCAGCTGAATACTACCTTAAGAATCCACCTGAGGTCGTCAGCACCCTACCATCGGTGGTGTTCCCGGTAAAGGGACCTTGGGAGTGACGTGAGTCTGGTGTTGATGTGGTTTATGTAAAAATATTTTAGAATTGCGAGGTTGAAAATCTTTGAAGGGGGGAATAATGTGATGCCCTGAACCTTTTCAATGTGTAATAATAACTTTTTATTATTTATTCGTTCAAACAATGGTTCTCAAAATAAAACAAGACACATATTATTAATAAACCGCTGAAATGTTTACATCTCAAAAGGGTAAAAAAATCAAAGTTAGCCTAAGAAACTAATAGAAAATATGAGAAGCGCCTTTGGGAGACCTTCTAACACCACTAAGAGGCCAAGCAGCTAGCCCTCGTTGCTTGGACCAACCATAATGAAGAATGTGATCGCCAAGGGAATTTCACAAGTACTAAGCATAAAAGGAATGCAGAGAACCATCCTGGTAAACCGAACCAACTTAGATATGAGATACCATAAACATGTATTTATAAGGGCTTTCATTACTGTTAGAAATACTTGTGACCATTTTATAGTCATTGGAGTTTTAATCGAGTGATCATCAGTGTTTAATTAAATGGATACAATCATAACTCTTAAGACAGTTTCTTGTAAAATAATAATAGAAAATTTATATTGAAGTACAGTTTAAAATAACTATTTTTTTATTCTTTTCAAACAATTATTTAATAAAATATTTTAAATAATAATTACACTAATATATGAATATAACTAATTTTTTGTTTACTTTCCAAAATGGGAAATATATATATATATATATATATATATATATGTATATATAAGTGTGTATATTGGATTTGAATTATATGACAATACCATTATAAGATTATAATCATATATTGCGGTTATACATAACATTGAAAATTTTTATTTTAAAATATTTTGATGACGTTATTATTGCACAATTTTCTATGAAAATAGTTGTTTAAACAATTATATAAATAATTATATGGGTTTAAAATATATTTGAAAATATGACAATTATTAGATTATAAATTGGATTAAAACATTTTGAATATATATAAATAAATCTATTTTAATAGAATAATTGTGTGGATATGAAATGATATTTTTATGAAAATTATTATTATCCTAAATCATATATATATATATATATATAATTATATATAAAAATAAATGTATAAATATATTTTTTATAAAATAATTTTGTAATGATAACTTTTACTTTTTGAAAATTATTAACAAAATAGGTATAATAGATAAAAAACTTTTGACTTTTTAAATTTGTTAATAATATATGATAATAAGATAAAGGTATAATATAAATAATAGTAGCATTATTATAATAATAAATAGATTTATTGTATAGACAAAAAAAGTGAAGGAATATCATAGGGGTTTGTGATCCTCATAGGAGGGAAACAAACAAAAAAAGGGAGGAAATCTCATGCGGGATTTGTGACCTGAAAAAAAAAGAGAAGTCCGCGCATGGGGTGTGCGTCGTGCTCTGGCTACAGGTCTTAGGTCCAGTGTCGAGGTTATCATGTGTGGTCGAGGTTTATTCTTCATGGAGAGCTGTATTTGCATGTTGCGACCGAAGCGAAGTCGTGGGCATCAGGGGTGAGTCATGGTTTAGGGTTCTAGTACATCATGAGGGAGTTACGCTGGCCGACGTCGAGCTCATTTGTGGGTCCAACCAAAGCTGTTATAGGTATTCTAGGTGGTGAGGGATTCATTTTTTCAGAACAAGTAGGGTAAGTCTTCTCTCCGAATCTCTTTCATATTTAAGTTTTGTATTTTTCTTATTCTTAGTTTTTTCAGTTCGTGGGTAGAAGTTTTGTTGATGTTTTTATATATAATCAGTAAATGTTTGAAACAATCTATTTAACAAAGTTTTAATTTTAGGATTTATATATCCTATTTCTTATGCTTCATCAACTCACACAGCTTGTAAGGCACGCTTATGTTTGTCCTCAATTGACTTTGGGTTGATCATGTTGAAAACTTTCTATATTATTTCTGTCCATTTGATTTTGTTTCTATTCTATTGATGGCGGGCTCTGCGTTTGATCTTGCACAACAATATTTTTTTGTACAACTATTTATAAAGTGGGTATTTTGATTATAAAAATCCTTATTTGAAAGTGAAAATGGGAACTTTTCACCCTTAACATCTCCAGACTTCTTCCTCTCAAACCTCCAGCAATCTTCCACGAGTATCAGCTAACTCTCCCAAGCCCCTCTTCCTCCTCAAGCTAAGGTAGGGGATTTATAACTGTCTTGCTTGTTGAATTTTAATTTTTATGTTTATATAAAATTTTTATACAAATACACATCACCTTGTAATTGAGTTTGAACCCCTCTTTACCTGGAATAGAGCTTTGGGATTTTTTGAGTTTATAGAGAATTAGCAGACCCGAAGCATATATTCCCCTTGAAAACTTATTTACATGACACTTCCACATACCTTAAATATATATATATATATATATATATATATATATATATATATATATATATTCATACGCACAGCCCTACGGTTTTTCATAAAACTGTATGTCCAGGATTAAGTTTTACTAAAAACTTGAGTTTCAAAGTTAACAAAGAACTATAAAATGCATGGAGTCATTTTTGTAAGGGTTCATTATACTTTGCTTAGAATGTTTATTTATTTTTCAACCTTATGTTTGTAAGGGTTTTAAATTTTCCTTGTCTTGTTTCTTTGAGAGTATATACTTACATATGCTCCAAATGTATGTTTATAACTTTGCGGTAGTTTAAAAGTTATTCTGTGCTGAACCTGGGTCTTCGGGTTTTCGGGTTCAGGTGGTATAATGGATGTAAGGGTTATGTTTTAATATTTTTCATTAAATGTATATTTTGTAATGGTTTAATTAATTTAATCAATTTTGTTGTCTATTTTTGTTTACAAAATTATACACATATATACTTGTGTATAAATGTTTATATGAATCTATATATTCATTATAAAATTTTATTTTCCCGAACTGGGTTATGATTTTAAAATATATGTGTTGAAAGGGTTTTAATTGTTCTTCTTAAACCACATTGTTATAAAATGTTATATGTGTCTATATATAAATATAACAAACCTTATCTATCTATATAACCTGGAATTTTTTTTTAAAATGGTAATGGTTTTAAATTTTAAGTATTTATCTCTAAATCTTATTGTTTGTGAGGGTGTAATTTGAACAAATTACAGTTGTTATATGTATATATATATATATATAAACATATATAACTTATTATTTTATGTGTACATAAGTTAAGGGTTATTTTAATTTATAATTATTTTCTGTTATACACTTAGTGTATATTCGTACATACACACAAAATTCAATCTATTTTTATTTTATTTTATTAAAGATGAGTTACAATCTTTAAATAAAGACTTGGATGTGAATAAATTTTTGGGTTCAAATGGATTGGCATATTTATTACACATACACGCATAGTGTTTCATTCCACCTGGTTTTTAATTCTACCAAGTGTTAATTTGCAAATGATGTAAGGAAAATTTATTTATTTATTTATACTCTCTAATTTTCTTGTTCTTGCAAGGGAGTTCATTTTATTAAAATATGAATTACTTTAATGATTCTAAGGGTTTTTTAATATTAATCAAATTACATTTCTTTTAAGATGTTAATATATGTATATATATATGACTATAGTTTTCGGAATATATAAAGTAAGGGTGCGACATATACATATTTTATGTATATATATATGGTTATATGTATACACCCATAAGCTTTAACCATAACTTGAATTAAATTGGCCTAAAACAAACTTCAGTGGTTAAAGTATGTTGTTGATATGCTTAATTAATTTCTCATAGAACGAATGTTTCACTGCATATACTATACAACATAAGGCATTGCCATTTAATAAGACATGATCGTTTATCAGCGCATTCTTGTGTAAAAATGACATCTATCTTAATTTAAAATTAGTCATTTTTAACTATAAATGTTCATTTCCACAAATCAAGGATTTTGAAAATTAAGGAACTATTATTTTATGTGGTAACCCCATCCATTCATTACTTGTGTGTTTTAAATTAATATCACATGCGCAAAGAATGTTTACTTTTTCATGAATGAATTTGGGAAAATTATTATTTAAATAATAACTGACATATTATGATTTAGCCCAATGTCATTTCCATTTATCAGTACATGATTTGAACATGAATAATACCTATCCGATGTTATAAACACGCAATGTATTACATTGAAAGTTTATGGAATCAATTTTAATGATATTAATTTATGTGATAAATCAAACTATTTTATTATTCATTAGTTATGATAATGAATTGAGAATTTATTTATTTGGAGTGGTATGGGAAACCCCAAATAAAAGACATAGAATTAGGTATTCAAAGTGGTATGGGACACTTTGGATACATGGACTTATTAAACATAAGAGGAATGTATTGGAATATTATGTTTCAGGGTGGTGACTGGTAAAAGTAATACCCTCCATGTTGGGGTCTAGTTATAGTAGACCCTTCGGGATAGAGTCCAGTTACAGAGGCTCTCCGAGATGGAGTCCAGATATAGAGGCTCTCCGGGTTGGGGTCTGGTTACAGTTAGCCCCTAGGTCTTGGCATGAGGCCTTGACACAGAAATTAAAGTCTGGAATTTACATTCCCTCTTTATGTGTATGATAATTAATTAACCAAATGGATATTCAACTATTAGAATATCCATGGTTAAGTTCTATTACTTATGAGTATCAGAAAAGTAAAATCTTATGGCATCACATATGTTTAACACTCAGTGATTTTAGTATTCTATGTATGAAATCAAAGTTATTACCTTTATGTGCAACTCTGATAATTCATTACACTTAGATGTTTAATTTGTGCTTACGTATTCTTATGTCATACATGTTTTGATTTTTGTTTTATTCATTACTCCTATCAAGGATGCTTATTTTCAAATCATGTATCCTCTTAATTCTGTTAGCATGTTTTTAGTTAAGCACTTTTATTAAGACTTTTTACATATGTTATAGATTTTCTTTAAGAAGATTGTTTTATGAAATGGTTTAAATGATATTTTCAAAAGTTATTTTGGGTATAGTATGTTATTTTTAAACCCCTTATTATGCATTCGTATGCTCTCCCTACTTTTTTTATTAAATTTTTTTCAGGTTTTGGTTTTTACTAAAGAAGTATTTTGGAAGTAGCTAGTTTCTTAGAGCCTGAACCGAATTTGATCCTCTGTATGGCACCGGCTTTGGGTACTCGGGAGTTAGGGTGTGAAAATTGGGGTGACTTTGAATATTGAGTAATCAACCCAAGGATCCCAAAATTTCTATTTAAGGAAGTGGTGGAAGTTTTTTCTGAAGGAGGTTGTGTATGTTTTTATTTTAATGTTTTGCTACCAATTTGATGTTGTAATCATATTTCTTTAGTTGTAAGTTGCTCGAATCCCTTTAGTTTCTTAATAAAATTCTTATTCTTCTCATTTTATGTTATTTTTTTCAACATTTTGTTAGTATTTCATTAATTTGTGACTTTATTCACAAGTTGAAGAGATTAATACTTCAAACTCTTCAATTCAGCCCTCCTAAATCTACTTTCCACTTCCATTGAGAGAATAACATGAATGGGGGCACAACCCAATTATGGGTTTATACAAGGGAGTATCAAGGGGATGTATTATATTCTATTTATTATTATATAATGATATAATAATTTCTTTTATTTGATTATTTTTATTCAATGATTTTCTATATTCCTCTTCTTAATTGAATTTTATCATTACATTTTTTATATTATAATAATATAATTTACCTAGGTGTGATAATTAAAATTATAATATAACTATATAGTTGATTATAATGTGTATTTGAAGGTTTTAAAATAGTAATTGATGACGTTATATTGATTTCATTGAATTAATCCATCTCAAGTTAATGAAATTGAAATAATTTAAAAATAATTTCATCCAATCCATTCCTTTCAATAAAATATGATCAACCCTTCCTCATAAATTAAATTCACTTAGGTCACTTAATTTTCATTTAAACCATCCTAAAACAAACCAATGTTGGTCACTTCAAAGCCAAATATCCTTCTTTTAATGTATGTTTATTTAGGTCTCTAAGGATTTAGAAACCAAATATATACTATAAGTGACCTCTTAAACCCTAAAAACTTGGGTAAATTTGGTAATGTCCAAGTGGTATAGTGATCATGAGTGGTGGAGGTGGTTTTGGGGATGTGTATGAGCAATGGAACATGATTTGGTTGAAACAACATTTTTTTTAAAGTGAATAGTGTCTGTGTTTTATCCATCCCATATTGGTTATGCATTGGGGAGACTGGAAATATACCAACCAAGAAATGTGGTACCCAAATAATATATTCTACTATGGTGATTGGATATGACTACACTTTAGTCACACCTTACATGTTGTGCCAACATGCATAGGCCTAGTGGATATTATCAACCTTATGTGTGTGCTCTGTGTGTGGGCTCTATACCCTCTTGTCTCCTGTGGATCGTATGAGTTTCCTCCTAATTCATTGGTTTTAGTCCTTCCTTGGATAGTTTGAAAATACAAATTTTTAACTCTTATAATGTCCAATACTTTTTACACTTTTTACTATAAAAAATCATAAACAAAAATGAACCTCAACTTCATCATTTTCTTTTGTTTTCACTAAATTTATCATTAAAATGTAAATTAACCGCATTTTAATAAAAATATTAATTATTTGGTTAAAAAAATTAATGAAATTAAAATCCATTATCAAAATATAAAAAAATGAATAAAAAATAAGGTAATCAATATAGCTCCATGTTGAAGGATGTAGAGAAATTTTCATCATGGTGCATTTGGAATTCCCCTTTGATCCATAGTCATATTCATCTATGTAACAATATCCCCAACTCCAACCCATAAAATTATAAATTTTTAATCAAATATAATGGTCAATTTTTCACTAATTCCTTAACCTTTATGTTTCTCTGTGGTTGTGGAAAAGACTCACATGTATTGTAATTTGATCCCTCATGACTAAGTAAATGACTCATACATATCATTGTGGATCATGGGACTTAATTTTACATGTCTCTAAATATACTTTTATGAATCCTTAGACTTATAAAAATTATGGATTGAAAATGAGAATGACTCTTATGTAAGTGATTTTTACTCTTACATATTCACCATACTATTCTAATTTTCCATTATAGAGTCAAAATAACTCTTATATAGTGAGAAATTAATCTTATATATCTTACATAAGATCCCTTTGAAACTTTTCTCAATGGTTACGCCATTTAATTTTATGTATATTTAGATTTACTCTTATGTATTTACATTAGAGTCTATTACTTTGAAAAATCTTCACTTCATATCTCAGGGCTTCTGTAGATTGAATCTTATGCATGACCTATGGTTACTTTTACATATATAATCCCTTTGTCAGATTTTTTATCAACTTCTTAAATGATATTTACACATGGAAAGACTTTTACATTTTCTACTTCCTTTAACTAGATCACCTATACCATAAAAATACTAGAATTTAAAGTATAACCATGAAAAATATTAACAAAATAATAATTACATCAATGAAAATCATAAATTAGGCCATTTGTACAATAAATTCCAAATTATTACTATAAATTAAAAAATCAGTAATTACCCATAAAATGATAAAATGGAAACAATTAGATAAATTAATTAAAAAGTAAACAACAATGAAAATATTCTCTTTTATAGTCCCATTTTTTCATGGTGTGGGTGTTATTGACATATATATAATACAAACAAATGTACAAAAATGTGAAATATTTGTTTCACAGCCGTAAGATAATTACAAAGGGAACTATTTATGTTAACCTGATGGTCTAATTTGAATTATTTTGGTTACATGAAAAAAATTATTCCTATGCAGGACTTTGAAACTAGGTTTTCATGAGAAGTTGTCTAGTGATAAGTTTTAATCACTTTATAAATGATCCAACTAGACTATTTTGAGTTTGAACATGATCAACAAGATATTCAATACATATTCCAATCGACATGTAATAATTATTAAAACTATGTGATGACTATTCAACAACTTATACCTTTAACCTTATTATTTGGGAATTAAATATCACACATGCTAATTTGTGTATTTATAATAAGAAAACATGAGACCATATAATATAAGCATCAATTAAAATCATAAAATGCCTAAATGGTTTACATAGTGGATGCATTAGAACAAATATATCTATTAGAGTTTGTTTCCTAGAACTAACATCTATGTACATTATTATTTTTACCTATATTCATGGTTTTGAATATTAATAAAGATATTATCATTTCAGGATTGTTCTTTTACATTCTATTTCATGTGAGAATGTCATAGAGTACCTATTGCACAGAAATGTCATAACAGTTCCATGATATGAAGAGAATCTAGAAGTACTATGATAGTATTCTTAAATATATGTTCTATGGATGGATGATATTGTATTAAAGGATATAGCTTATATTAGCTATCAAGGGTATGGAGATCATAAGACATTGGGACTTCTTATCTTGAAGTTCATCCTTGGTAATCTCCAAGAGGATGGTATAAGAACATAATCCACCAATATAAAATCCACATTTATATGTTTCATTATATGTTCCTATATGTTAATGTGTGTAATAGTCTTTAAACTCTAAGATTACTATTAATATATATCATGAATCATGTACATTGATGTGTTGATGAAAATTTTGATGACATATGCTCATGAAGAAGTAGAATGTGTTGGGTGCATCGTGACTGATATTGTAACAATGAATAATACAAGGGATGGTTTTTTACATCTATTATTTAATAAAAGATGATATCTTAGGCACTTTTATGGGAATAGAGCTACCAGATCAAGTCCATGACCATGTTGTTCTATCTATAAGTTCATTTTTTGAAATTCAAAGAAAGATACATCAAGAACTTAGGTTGATGAAATCAGTATGAAACCTTCTTGATTATATATATCAAGATAAATGGATTGTATTTCACTGAGTATATTCATATGAGGTTTTATTTAATTATGGAAATAACTCTTTTCTCTATGAATTAATTGGCATATTTTTAGACATTAACCTTGAATTTAGGTAGTTCTACCTAATGAAACTGAGAAAGAGGCCCAAAGGGTCACACACTAAGTATATTCATAACCTTGATATAATTATTTAAGAATTTAACATGTTGAATAAATATTATTCCCATATGTGGTTTAATAATTATTCATGTTTAGTTTATCCCAAATATTCAATCATCATTTATTAGAGTGAATATATATGTGAATCAAATATTTAATAAATATTGATTTACTATTTTAGTTAATATAATATTTATATATTTGTCATTGAGTAATGGAGTGGTATTTATTTATTTAAAAAAATATTCATTATTCAAGGTTTAATAAATATTAAGGAAGAAAGATAGGTTGAGTTAATGGTATTATGAGAAATGATATATTCAATATTATTTGAATAAATGCTTATTTATTCAATAAATAATATTTATTTTTCTATGAGTTTAGAACATAGTAAATAATAATAATAATAATAATTATTATTATTATTATTATTATTATTATTACTATTATTATTATTATTATTTAGACATGGTGTTCACCAAGGATTAAGAAAATAATAAGGGTGCATGTGAAATTATTTATTATCTAACCCTAGCTATGTATTAACACAATTACATCATTCTCAACCCTAATCATAATTGTGGAAAAAATTATAAAGATAAATATCCTAAGCCCAAGAGAGCTCATCCTATAGAACTCTATCAAGAATGTAGAGTAATCATCCTCCTACACTCTCTTGAGCCTAGAGAGAACAAGAAGAATCCATCTGACATCGAAGCGATTCTTACGGCCATCAATGATGAGTGAAAAAAACACTTGAATATTCCATACTAGCACATGGGTATTTATATTAAAAAAATTAGAGGCTTTTGGTGAACATCTGGATTACCAATGGAGGAATTCTACCCTTGAATCGTCTAACTCAATGACGGCATGACTTAAATATATCATCTGATTCATCAACAAAGAACGAATTTCAGCATGAGATAACTATTCATTTATATAAATTAATAATAAGTTATTTGTAATGATCATGTATCTTAGATTCTAGGGTTTCTATTCTTCTAGTTATATGGAGAAATCTAAATAAGTTTATGAATTTCAATTAATGGATGTAAAACCCCACTCTTTTATGAGTTAGGAATTTCTAAGGGAATTTAAATTTTTAGAAGCTAGAAGTAGGGTTAACTTTAATAATTAGGATTTAGACTTGAATTATTAGAGTTGGAGTGTCCCAAGGAAATGTTTTTGGATATAGTTTTAGGCCTGAGATGTGACTCAAGTGCTTAGATGAGTCTTAAAATATTTAGGTTGAATTTTGGAAGTTTTTAGAGAGTTTTTCCCTAGGTTCATGGTTTAGTGTGCACGATTTAAGGGAAATCATGCAGCACCTTGAGTATGATCCACTTATCAATTCATTATCTAGGTAACATAGCTAGATCACATGGTTTGGGAATATTTGAGGGTGAATTGTGTGGATTTCAAAAGAAACCTTGTGGTTTGGACTTGGCTTAAGGATTGGTGCATGGTTTAAATATGGTTTCAAAAAAACTGTGTGGAAACCATATGAGGTGTTCTAGATGTTTTGAAAATGAAATATGCATTGTGGTAACATGTTTGTCTAACCTTATGTCCCATATATGTGAACAAGGTTTTCTTGGATAGTGTATACCACATGGTTGGCACATGTTTCGAATGACCATATGGCTAAATCATGTGGCTCATTAAAATTTGAAAAAATACAGTTTCACCCCTCTAATCATTTAAGTTTCACACCCAGTTTCCCTTACTCCATCACTCTCACACCCCTTCCGACCACCATCATTTTCATCCGTATATTCCCTTTGTATTTGGGTGATTCTAAGTGTGCTTTCTTCAAGTTTTAGGTGAGATCCCTCCCCCATTAGCCTCCATTCTTGATCACCCTTTATTTCCTCTCAAGTTCACTTATTCAGTTTATTATTTTGGTTATAATTCCACTACAAAATGGTTGTGATAATGATAGGGTTTTCATATGCATTAGTGTTTCATTAACCAACCCATTTCATCCCTCCATCAAACACCGAAACTAGTTTGCAGCAGAACCCTAGGGGCATTCATGATCCCCATAGGCCGGAAACTAGTGTAAGGAATCAAAGTAAAACTAATTGGGAATAATTTCACCCAATTAATAATTAAGAAAACTAGTATCAGAAATTAAATAAAATTTTTGCATGACCTATTTGTATATCTTACATCTAGGCCAAATAAAATATTTAGGAATAAATAATCCAGTAACAAAATTTAAAAGAAATAACTAATTGAGAAAACAATACCTACACTTCCATCAACTTCCTCCCCTGTAAATAAAACTATAGTTGTCTTTAGTTCCCTGATAGCCTCATATAGATAAATCTACCCTACATCCATAAAAATTAGTAAAAAGGACTATATATAAAACCATGATCAATGAAATCCAATGAACTCATTCACATTTCTCAGGACAAGAGAAAAAATGATTAGAGTACCAAAGTGACATACTAATAAATATAAATATCATCACATTGAAACATCATTGTTTACAAAATGCCAAATGGGACTTCTAAATGAAATTTTGAAACCATAATACAATCACCTTTTTTCAATTCATTTAGAAAACCCAAATGAGCAAAAAGATTTATTTTAAAAGTCACCCTTTTCATTGTTTTACCCATATACACATACTCATATATATACACACACAAACATATATCCCATTACATAGATTCACAATTATCATATGAATTTGTGTACAAATATATATGTAGGTACCCATGTATATGTATTGAACCAAAAAATATGTTTTTATATATACACACACATAAGTATATATATATATATTCATATGTAAATACTTTATGGTAATATCTTGTTTTAATTTTAAAACAAAATTTTCTTTTTATTTACATAAACCATTTACCAGGTCATTTGAGAATTTTATCAATAGGGAAGGTAGGTTTTATTTATTTAAAACTGGTTATTAACAAACCTGTAATTATGGGAAAATGTTTTAAATTGAAATAAAAATCATGTAAATCATTATTTTCCTTCGAAAACAACCTTAAATATCTTTAATATTATCAATTTATTCCAAAATGGGAGATTAAAACCACACATATTTATGGTTTCTAAACTTAAAGATAAATATAAGTGGAAACCTACCTTAATAAACTAGAATCAAATCAAAAGGGGTCTAAAAGAAGTTTCCTTCAAAGAATATATCTTGAACAAGTCTTGAATCTACCCCCATGAGCCCTAAGAAAAAAAATAATTCAAAGGAAACACCCCTGATGGATTAAAATTTAGACAATGTGAGGGTAGAAGAAAAATCAATAAGAAAATTGAGAAAGAATAAGTCTAAGGGAGGTGAACCCTAACTTGGGATGTTCGCAAGAAAGAACAGGGAAAATTTTCCAAAAACAGAGGGGGAGGGAGGAGGTGAGGCACATAACTAGGGATCCCCCTGGGAATATCGAGTGAGAGGGGGATAGGGGGTGCATCAGGTAGGGTAAGGGGGAATTATAATTAAGTTATTATTATTATTATTATTAAATTCATTTTTTTTTGGTTTGGATAACTCACATGGTTTGGATGCACATTTCATAAATCATGTGCCGATCATTCTCCCCTCAAAAGACAAACTCAAAATATAGGAACCAATAATTTTCATATATAGATATCACATATTAATATATAAATACTCACTACATAATATAATGATCCATTCCATAATTATATAGGTCTAGTACCTTTAGAAACTGGGATATATAAACAACTGGTTCATAAAATATATACATCATCTACCACTAAGTTCTTTATAACTGTGATCCTTATTAGAAATATCATACTTAATAATTTTCTTAATAACTTAGGGAAAAGAAACATAATAAAGGGTGAGATAATATGCTCAGAAAGAGATAATAATGGATATATCAATGATCAATTGAGAATAACATGAACATAAGGGTATAATAACATGAGCATAATCATACCCTTCATATCATAAATCATAATCTTGAGTCATGGAATAAATATTAGTAGTTCATAAGACATGAATCATAAATGAATTAAATAATATGTGCTATGAGATCATAACATTGGAATAAGAAATAAGTTTTTGGAATAAAAATAAGTATAGAAAATCATTTCGTTAGTATTCAAGGATTATTTCCAAGACTATCATAGTAGAATGGGTTCACTCCCTAAACCATCATAGTAGTTAAGGTTCAATCCAAAGACTATTATAGTGGACAAAGTCCCTTACTAAAATGGATTCACTCTCCATTCCATTTCTATTTATATCATGATATATCTACATTTACCCAATGCATTTGAGGGAGATATAGGTCCCACCCATCACATAATAAAAAGAATACATATGTATTCCATAAGATCATAAAGTATTTATCATATCATAATCCATAAAATAAAATTGGTTTCATAAATATTTCATCACAGAATAACCCATGGAAAATAAATGGGTTTCATAAACTTCTCATTATTTCATCATAGCATATCCCATGGAAAACAAATAGGGTTAATAAAAATCTTTTCATCATAAAAATAAATGATCTAAATAAAGAATAAGGATGGTATAATTGGATCATATCCCTCGTAAATCATATTTTAAATCAAGGTTTTTTTTATGAATAGAAATACCATTAAAATATCATGAAAACATTCTTGAGGAATATAACATTTCCATTTTTTGGAAATAACTTATTTAAAAAAATTCACAATTATAAATGAAAACATTTTCTTGGAAAATAACCTTATAAAATTTTAAATTAATCTTTTAGTAAATTATTATTCTTTGTAATAGAAAAATATTTTCATGCCATATAAGTTAAGAAACATTCATTTCACACGGTTTAAAAAAATCAAAAGTACCTCTTTCAAAAAATGATAAGAAGATTACTTTAAAAAAAATAAAAATTAAAACATGGGTAAATATGAATTCAAATAGTCATATTATAATATTAAAAACTTTCTTTAAAAAATTTTATAAAACATATATATGGATGAAAGAAAAATTGACTGAAGAGATAAATGAAATCGATTTTCCTTAAAATATATTTTTAGCCTCTTGAGTAATTAAGGTGAGGGAAATAAAATGAAAACAATTATTTTCAAGAAAAAGATATAAGAGAATAAAATTCACGAGTTTATTGAAATATATATCATAATATTTAATCAGTTGAAACTTAATAAAAAACAATCTTGATAAATGATGAGATTGTAACATAAAACCCTTACCACTTTAGTAACATTTGAATCGTAATCCCCGTGAAAAAAATAAACTTCAAAAGATATGTAAATACCCATTAAATTCATACTAATAATAACAAAATACACTAAAGGGTATAAAATGTATTTCCCCAACCCCAGTTACCTAGAGTCAGTCCATTATTACATAACATTGGCATGATACAAGGAATCATGTCCCAAAAGAACGATCATTTTAGTAGCCTTGGAAGTACTAGATACATACATAAGTTTTACATTACATCATGAAATAAAAAAACAAATTTTTTTCTTCTTTTAACACAA
Source organism: Viscum album (assembly GCA_963277665.1). NCBI lineage: Eukaryota > Viridiplantae > Streptophyta > Magnoliopsida > Santalales > Viscaceae > Viscum > Viscum album. The sequence continues at coordinate 119,494,117 of OY728135.1, forward strand.
TCATCTCCCTTATACTATTCCTATAGGTAAGTCATAATATACTTCTTCACATCCTAGTAAAAATAAAACATAGAAAGGGGTGAGCTCACGTGTTCAGTAAGGATAACAATATAGTGGAAACTTTCATAAATAAGCATAAAAATTTAAGTTAATGTATAAGACTAAAATGCAAGAATTTTAAACTTTAAAATTAGAATAATATGGAAAATATAAATCAAATAATTCCATTTAATTATTCACATAGATATTCTACAATTAGAATAATCACATGTAATATCAATAGAAAATTTTATAATGATGGAATGCATAATGTCGGACATCATAACAACATAGTCAAGGCCTCCTGCCAAGACTACAAATAGGATTTTGTCCAGGCCTTATGCCAAGACACTAGTTTGTCTCAGGAGACCTACTGATGCATCGAGGATCTATAGAGGGCTCCACCCATCACTTACTAAGTCCAGTGCATTCCACATATAAAAAGGTTGAAACATAACATAAAAATTTGTATTAAAACTAGCATAAAGAATGTTAATACTTTAATCATAAACCATGAATGGTATAAAAATAACACATCCACATTCAAAAATATCACAAAACCTTCAATACAATATATAAGATTGTATCATAATAAATCAACTTCAAACAAGTGTAAAATCCATCAAAGTATGTTGAAATAGATGAAATCAAAACTATTTGAGAGAAATATCTCTTTTATATTTTGAAATCATTTAAAAGTAATGTAATTTTAAAAGAAAAAATCTATTTTGAAACTATTCTTATAATCTTGTAAGGGAATCTTCGAAGGTGTTATAACGGTGTAAAATATCCACACTCGTCGTATAATTTAAAAAAACATTATTTCCTTAATTCGTCGAAAAGGTCATAAAGTACCTTGTTTGGAAAATGACAGAAAGATTCCTTTCAAAAAAATTTATTAAAAGTCAAAAAAGGGTATATATAACTTTAACCCATATTATAGGAAATATTAAAAAAAAAATTGAAATACATTTTTAAGAAACCCATATGTGGATGATAAAGCGGTCCGAGTAAATACTTACATATAAATAACCTCGGATAAATAAAGAGATTGTAAATTAACCCTTACCTTGTACTTTTCCTTGATCAAGGGTATGTTAACCTCCTGTATAATATTTAAATCACTTTTATTAAATTATAAAAGAACCAAATACATAAATATGATATCACATATGATCTTCTAATATTGCTTTGTTAATAATATTTTAGTAGTATCATTGTTTTGGGTGTTAACTAATTCGTTTTCATTTAAATTCTTGGTTATGTAAGCCATATTTGTTATGGATAGGATTTATTTGATTCATATACAGAATGATATTAAGTTCTTAAATATTTTTTTTAATCATAAAATGAAAATTATTCTTAAATGGTTATGATGGGGAATGAATTTCATCGCATTCGTGGAGACGGTAATCTGTACGTACGCACGAGCGAAAATATCATTCAATTGATGGTGAAATAATATGTAATTGGATGGTATATAATATATAAAGAATCATTATCAGGTTATATTTATTATTTACATCATTTATACTCATTATTATACCCATCCAAATAATGAAGTGTTTGAATAACAAACTACACCACGACGTGGAGATGGTAAGCCGTACGTACGCACGTATGGTGACTTTTCATTCATAGGATGGATAGAATAATGAATATCATTGTAACATATTTATAATAATATCATAGTATGTATAAGGTACTGGAGTTATTATTTTGGTATGGAAACAATAAAGAAAGAGGAAGTGGAATAAGAAAAGAACTTTGAAAGAGGTGGTGAAATTATTACCTCTTCTTCGGGTGTTTCCTTTTGAGTTGATCAGAAGGGATCCTTAAGTTGGATTTATGATCAAATTAATGCCTCTAGATCTAAGTGATGGTAGTTGGGAGGATATTTGAGCTGAGGTTGGCCATGCCAAATGGATTTGGAGGTGTGATAAATAAATTTAATTATTAATAAGGTAATTACTTCATCATCATTGTATCATAAATAAATTTAATTATTTGATGTCTAAAAATTATAAATAAAATAAAATAATGTAGGAAATATTTTTAGATTTATAATGATTATTTATAGTCGAATTTATCTTATGTATAACCCTATATTAAAAATGCTTTATTTATTAAACTTTAAATTTAACACATTTAACTCTTCTTTAAATAAAATAATAATAAATGTCCTAATCTAATAAAAGTGGGAAAAAAGGATCATATTTTATTCTTAAGGTTTATTTTGGTCTAAATACACCTATAAAATATAATTAAGACATGTTTTAGGGTAATTATAATATCATTTTTTTTACTTTTAATTACCCTATTTACTTTTAACCGTGGTAAATAAAAGTTGAAAGTTACAATTTACCAAAAATAATTTTCATCTTATTGAACCAAATTTTAAATAGCGATGTCAACCATGACTCTTGTATTTTTGAAATTAAATTTACAGAAGTGGTAAAATTACGTTTTATGCAAATTTGTAAAAGTACCTTGAAGGTGGGTAAAAGACGGTAAAAAGTTCAATTAAATTTTATATATCTAATATTATTATAAAATAACTCCAATGAATTATATTGAATGTATTTTGATATTATGTATCTATTTTTACCCAATTTAAATTTAAATAAAATAATTAATTATTTAAATAAAAAGTCGGTTTTAAACAATAAGGCAGTTTTTTTCACTATTCATCAAAAATTGAAAGTTTTTAGAAAAATACCAAAAATTCACCCTAAGGTAATTTTGATATTCCGAATCCAAAAATGAAGTCCATTTTGAAAAAAAATTTATAAAATTTCAAAAACTAGTTATTCTTATTCATAATGGATGGTTTGATTGGTTGTGGTGTATTAAAACTCCAAGTTGTGTACAACGCAAGCTATTGCATTATTCAAAGGGAAATGTGCTGTGGAAGCTTGGTGTGTTACATTCTCCCCTCCTTAAAATAATTTCATCCTCAAAATTCTAGAATATTACTGCATAAAAATATTCAGGGTGGTTCTTTGTCATATGTTCCTCAGGTTCCCACGTTGCCTCGTCCATCTTATTATTTCTCCATAGAACTTTCACTAGACGAGCCATCCAGTTTCTCAACACTTGTTCTCTGGTATCAAGAATTCTGATATGCTCTTCACAATAAGATAGGTTAGGTTCCAGTTTTATTTATTCATGGGTGAGTACATGCTTTGGGTCAGGTAAGTATTTTCTCAACAATGATACATAGAACACATCATGAACTTTGGAGAGACTTGGTGACATTTCCAAATGATAAGCTACAAATCCAATTCGTTCAAGAATTTTGAAAGGTCCAATGTACTTGGGACTTAGTTTACCCTTCTTACTGAAACATATAACACCCTTCCATGGAGATACCTTCAAGAAAACATGATCTCTTACTTGAAATTAAAAATACTTCCTTCGGTTATCGGCATAGCTTTTTTTCCTTCTTTAAGCTGCTTTGATGTGGGTTTGGATAACCTTCACCTTTTCCATTGTTTCCTCAACAAGTTTTGGGCCTACGAGTTTTCTTTCACCAACATCATCCCAACAAGTTGGTGTGCGACATCTCTTTCCATATAATGCTTCATATGCTGCCATGTGAATACTTGAATGGAATATATTAATATAGAAAAATTCTACCAGAGATAAATATTGATCTCACATACATTGAAATTCAAGTGAGAAAGATCTCAACTTGTCTTCTAAGTTTTTAATAGTCCATTTTGATTGTCCATCAGTTTGAGGGTGGTAGGCAGTGCTCAAATGAAGTTCAATATCCAAGGTCTTTTGAAGATTTTTCCAGAATCTTGATATAGAATAGGGATCATGATTAGAAACAATCTATAGGGGTAATCCATGAAGTATTACAACTTCATTAATATATAGTATTGCTAGACGTTCAAGTGGTAAATCTTCTCTTATAGCAAGAAAATGTTCTGACTTGGTAAGACAATCAACAATGACCCATATTGCATTATTCCTTCTAGGAGTCTTTAGAAGTCCCATGACAAAGTCCATCGTAATATCATCTCATTTCCACTCGGGTATGGGAAGAGGTTTCATTACTCCTCTAGGATGTTGTCTTCCAGCTTTCACTTGTTGACAAACCATATGTCTTGACACATAATCAACAATCTCTCTCTTCATGTTTTCCCACCAAAAATGTTCCTTCAAATTTCTATACATCTTAGTGATACCAGAGTGTATTGAGAAATTGGAGCTATGAGCATCATCCAAAAAAATCCCTTTTTAGATCAGGTATTCCATGAACACAAAGTCTCTTCTCAAATTTCAAAATCTCATCTTCATATATGAAGTCGATCAATCTATCATCATTCACAGCTTTAATTTTCTTTTGAAACTTCTCATCATCAGTCTGAGAACTTATTATATTTTCTAGTAAATATGGTTTAGAAACCATTTGAAAACATATTGATGCCTCACCTTCCATGATTATTCCCATATCCATATTTACTAGATCCATGAACATATAATCCCTTTCAACTCTCATATTATTCAAAACACCATGATCCTTTCTTATCAAAGCATTTGCCACATTATTTTCCTTCCCCAAGTGGTTGTGTATAGTGCAATCATAATCCTTGAGTAGTTCAAGCCATCATATTTGCCTTATGTTGAGTTATTTCTATGAGAAAATATACTTAAAACTCTTGTGATCGGTATATATCTCACATTTTTCACCATAAAGATAATGTATCCATATCTTCAAAGAAAATATTATAGTTGCTAACTCAATATCATGAGTGAGATAGTTTTGTTCGTGAATTTTTAGTTGTCGTGATGCATAGGCAATAACTCTGTCATTCTGCATAAGGACACAACCAAGTCTTTTCTTTGAATCATCACTCTAAATTACAAAGCCATAATTACCCGATGGTAGAGTCGAGATAGGATCATTGAATAATCTTCTCTCCAGTTCTTCAAAAAATTATTTACACTCTTTTTTCCAAAAACATTTAACCCCTTTACGTGTGATCTTGGTTAATGGGTTACCCAATCGAGCAAAATTATGGACGAAACACCGATAATAACCTGCTAAACCAATAAAACTGTGTACCTCAGTTATACTCATCGGTGCTGGCCATTCTTGTGTTTCTCTTATCCTAGAAGGATCAATAGAGTTTCCATCCTTAGAGACAATATGGCCCAGAAAAGAAATAACCTAAAGCCAAAATTCACACTTACTAAACTCCCCATATAATTCATTTCTTATGAGGGTTTTCAAAATAGTGAACAAGTGATTTTCATGATCTTCATAGATTTTGGTGTAAACCAAGGTATCATCAATAAATACCACAACAATGTCATCAATATATTCCTTGAAAACTCTATTAATTAGATCCATGAAAACATATGGTGCATTAGTCATTCCAAAAGGCCTTACTGTAAACTCGTAATGCCCGTACCTGGTTCGAAATGTTGTTTTCGGAATGTCTTCCTTCTTCACACACTATTGATGATATCCAGATCGAAGGTCAATATTTGAAAAATATTGAGCTCCATGAAGTTGATCGAATAAATAATCAATGCGAGGTAGGGGAAACTTGTTCCTTATTGTTATAGCATTGATCTCCCTATAGTCAATGCACAACCTCATAGATCCATATTTCTTATTAACAAAAAGAATAGAGACTCCCCAAGGAGAAAAACTAGGGAGAATAAATTATTTATTACTCAATTACTCTAATTGTTTCTTTAGTTCCACTAATTCCACATTGTCTATTCTATAAGGGGTCTTAGATATAGGCCTTGAACCAGAAATTAAATCAATGGAAAACTTAATTTCTCATTTTGGAGGATGTCCAGCTAAATCCTCTAGAAACACATCAACATATTCTTGAACAATAGCTACATCATTTATTTGAACATTTATTTCCTCACCCATATTTATTTCATTATCTTCCTCCCCAATAATTGAATTTAGTTGAGCAACTGGGGGTAGATCTAGATAAGAATCAAGCAGTGACATTTCTTCTCAAAAGATAAGGTACTCCTTATCATCATCAAAAATTGTAACCTTTTTCTTCTTACAATAAATTTTCTCATCATGGTCCAAAATCCAATCCATACCGAGGATTATATCAAATTCAATCATGGTTATGATGATTAGATAAGTAGATAAATAACATTTACATTCCCTAATGGGGACTTATTAACAAAACATTATTACAATGGTACTTTTCTTAGGAGTTTTTACTAACAACTTCCTTGTTAAATCAAATTGGAAATATCTAATTTTCATAGAAAACTAGGAAGATATGGCAAAATGAGATGATCCAGAATCAAATAATGCTTTGGCTAAATTTGAGGAAACCATTAAATTATCTACCACTACATCATTCAAAGCTTCAACCTCCGCAGTAGTGATCACATAATCTTGGTCTTTCTCCCTTGGCATTTTCTGAGGTAAGTTTCCTTGAAGCTTAGTACATTCATTTGCATAATGCTCCATTTCTCTTCAATTGTAGCATTCAACATTGATAGCCTCTTTTTTTCACTTGCAATCATGATTATGGTGGCCTTTTTTACCACACTGGTAACAGAATCCAATTACCTTCAGGAAAGTACAAGGGTGTTTCTTCCCACATTTACTGCAGGATAGATATTCAACTTTTCCCTTCTTCCCCTTATTTCCATTTCCAGAATGTTCATCAGATCTCTTCTTCTATTTATTTGCTTTAAATTTGTAAGACTTAGATAATTATTTTTCTATCCTGATAGCACATGAGACAATATCTTCGTACGATGAGAAGGATTGTGAGACTAATGATCGATAGATAAATAGTTTTAACCCATTAAATAATCGATCAATATTACTCTTTGGGTTACGTATATAATATGTTGAATGCTTTTCTAACCTTGTAAAGTTAGTCTCATACTTTGTGACATTATTATCCACCTTTTACCTCAGACTCATAAATTATCTTTCCATATCATCTCGATGGTCATGAGGAAAGTATTTTCTAAGAAAATCCCCTTAAACTCCCTCCATTAAATATTTGATACTTCTTAATATTTTTTTTGTGTTTGTAATTAATGACCACCGTTGATCTGCATCTCCCATGAGGTGATAAAATGCCACGAAAACTTTTTCTCTTTCGCTACTCCCCAAAACATGAAATATTTTCTCTAAGGAAATTATCCACTACTCATCTACAAATTAATTTGTAGTCCCATTAAATATTGGTGGTTGTTGCCTCATGAAGTAGTCTAACATTGATCCTCTACGTTGTGGACTAGGGTGATCCATATGGGTAAGGTTATTATTCATAACTAGAGTGACTTGTCCCGATATGGTTATAAGTTGTTCAGCACCGGTTGCAACACCAACTCCACTATAATTATCATGATTTTGAGGGAAATCCTTACATGGATTACGGGTGTTGATAAGGTTTCCATTCCTTCTACTAGGCTCCAATTTCTAAATAATGTCATACACTAGATTAGTTTATGATTTGAAATACATAGTCCTAACTAGTAAAATACCTAATATAAATTGAACAGTTTATGCATATAATCCATAATCATAAAAAAAATGCTTTCTTTGAGGAAGTATTTACTCATAAATCCTTAATAATGGTTTTTAAAGAAAATGTGAATTATCCTAAGTATATCCCCTAGGAGTGTCATAACCAAGAGTGTAGAAAGGCTTGTTTTCATGTACCAGGACACCCCGAGTCAAACCCAAAACTCCTTCTTAGAGTTTTCACTCCTAGGTACATATGTGCCAGAGCCGCCTCTACCTGCTTGTATCCATACAGGGATGTATTGCTTGGAAAATACACAAAATCTCTACATTACCAAAATTCTAGGAAGTTTTTCTATACTAATCCTCAAAGTATATCTTAGGGTAATGTTCTCTAATCATAGTTTTTCTAAATCTAACTTCCAAGGTTTGTAATAAACTTCCTCTGATACCAACTATAATGTCACGACCCCAGTTACCCAGAGTTGGTGCATTATTACATAACATTGTCATGATACAAGGAATCATGACCCAAAAGACCGATCAATTTAGTAGCCTTGTAAGTACTAGATACATACATACGTTTTACATTACATCATGAAATAAAAAAACAATATTGTGTCTCCTTTTAACACTTTTATCTCCCTTAGACTATTCCTGCAAATTAGTCATAATATACTTCTTCACATCCTGGGAAAAATAAAACATAGCAAGGGGTGAGCTTAGGTGCTCAGTAAGGATTACAATATAGTAGAAACTTTCATAAATAAGCATAAACATTTAATACAATGTATAATACTAAAACCCAAGTCTTTTAAACTTAAACATGTGCATAATATGGAAAAGATAAATCAAATCATTCCATTTACTTATTCACATTGATATTCTACTAGTCGAATAATCACATGTAATATCAATAGCCAATTTCATAATGATGGAATGCATAATGTCGGACATCATAACCACATAGTCAAGGCCTCGTGCCAACACTACAAAAAATATTTTTTCAAGGCCATGTTCGAAGACACTAATTTATCTCATGAGACCTACCAATGCGTCAAGGATATATAGCAGGCTCCACCTGTCACTTACAAAGTCCAATGTATTCCTCATATGAAAAGGTTGAAACATAACACAAACATTCGTATCAAAACTAGCATACAGAATGGTAATAATTTAATCATAAACTGTGAATGGTATAAAAATAACACATCCACAGTCAAACATATCACAAAACCTTCAATACAATATGGAAGATTATATCATAATAAATCAACTTCAAACAAGTGTAAAATCCATCAAAGGATGTTGACATAGATGAAATCAAAACTATTTGAGAGAAATATATATTTCTATTTTGAAATCATTTAAAAGTCCTGCAATTTTAAAAGAAAACATTTATTTTGAAAATATTATTATAAGCATGTAAGGTAAGCTTTGAAGGTGTTATAATGGTATAAAATAGACGCACTCTTCGTATAAGTTAAAAAAACAATATTTCCTTAATTCGTTGAAAAGGTCATAAAGTACCTTGTTTGGAAAAGGATAGAAAGATTCCTTTCAAAAAAAATTATAAAAAGTCAAATAAGGGTATAAATTATTTTAACCCATATTATAGGAAATAGTAAAAATGTTTTGAAATACATTTTTAAGAAACAAAGATGTGAATGATAAAGAGTTCCAAGATGATACTTACATAAATATGATATCATATATGATCTTTAAATATTGCTTTGTTAATAATATTTCAGTGGTATCATTGTTTCGAATGTTAACTGATTCGTTTTCCTTTATTTGCTTGGTTACATAAGTCATGTTTGTTATGGATACGATGCATTTGATTCATATCCAAAATGATATTAAGTTCTTAAACATTATTTTTAATCTTAAAATGAAAATTATTCTTGAATGGTTATGATGGGGAATGAATTTCATCGCATTCGTGGAGACGGTAATCCGTACGTACGCACAAGAGAAAATATCATTCTATTGATGGTGAAATCTTATATAATTGGATGGTATAAAATTTATACAGAATCATTATAATGTTATATTTGTTATTTAAATCAGTTATACTCATTATTATACCCATCCAAATAATGAAGTGTTTGAATAACAAACAACACCACGACGTGGAGACGGTAGGTCGTACGTACGCACGTATGGTGACTTTTCATGCATAGGATTGATAGAATAATGAATATAGATGTAGCATATTTATAATAACACCACAGTATGTATAAGGTACTGGAATTATTATTTTGGTATGGAAACAATAAATAAATATGAAGTGGAAGAAGGAAAGAACTTTGAAAGAGGTGGTGAAATTAGTACCTCTTCTTTGGGTGTTTCCTTTTGAGTTGATCAAAAGGGCTCCTTAGGTTGTCTTTATGATCAAAGTATGGCCTCTAGGTATAATGGATGGTAGTTTTAAGGATATTTGAGTAGGGTTTGTCAGAGACAAATGGATTTGGAGGTGTGATTTTGAGAGAAGGGGAAGTACCCTCTTATAAGAGAGGTGAGGGTCACTTTAAAAAAATCTTGAAATATTGTTTTATTATACAATCATATTCAGTTTATAATGGATCTGAAATGATTTATTTAGAGGATAAGTGGGGATGGGTCGAATAAATCTCAACCAGTAGGTTTTATATAGGTTTAGGTCACCATAATAACCTTATCTCTTAGATTTAACTCTTAGTTAGATAGTTTAATTTTTACCATATATTCTTGTATTATTATAATAAATGGTTAATAAACTTACTATAAAAATCCAAGCAAACCCCAAGTTCTTAATTATTAATATATATAACCTTATATAAGTCCTTTGGATGAATATTAGATTTTTAGGAATATTATATCAATTAATAATATAGTATTATTTTTAAAAACTCATTTATGTCAATTTTGACACTATTTGTTATTTTATTTTTGTGAAAGTCATAACAACTTTATCACTTCGAAAAAAATTATTTAATCAAACCTAACATGTCATATTAACCTATAAAATTAGTTTAATTAATCTTAAGTCTCAATTTACATTTATTTGGATATTTATAATATCAATTATTTTAATCATTCATTAACAAGGTAATTAATACATCATCATTGTATCATAAATAAATTTAATTATTTAATGTCTAAAAATTATAAATAAAATACCATTATGTATTAAATCATTTTATTTTTTTAATGAATATTTATAGTGAAATTTATCTTATGTATATCCCTTTATTAAAAATGTTTTAGTTATTAAACTTTGAATTTAACACTTTTAACTCTTCTTTAAATAAAATAATAATAAATGTTCTAATCTAATACAAGTGGACCAAAAGGATCATATTTTATTCCTAATGTTAGATTTGGTCTAATTACACTTATCCAATAGAATTAGGAAATGTTTTTGGGTAATTATAAAATCATTTTTTTACTTTTAATTACCCTATTTACTTTTAATCGTGGTAAATAAAAGTCAAAAGTTACTATTTACCAAAAATTATTTTCATCTTATTTAACCACATTATACTTAATGATGTCTACCATGTCTCTCAGATTTTTGAAATTAAATTCATAGAAGTGGTAAAATTACTTTTTATGCAAATTTGCAAATGCGCCTAGAAGAAGGGTAAAAGACGGTAAAAAGTTCTATAAAATTTTATATATCTAATATTATTATAAAATGACTCCAAAGAATTACACCGAACATATATAGGTATTATTTATCTATTTTTACCTAATATAAATTTCAATAAAATAACTAATTATTTAAATAAAAATTCAGTTTTAAACAATAACGTAGTGTTTTTCACTATTCATCAAAAATTGAAAGTTTTCAGAAAAATACCAAAAATTCACCCTAAGCTAATTTTTATATTCTGAATCCAAAAATGAAGTCCATTTTAAAAAATAAAATTTATAAAATTTTAAAAAGTGGGTATTAATATTCATAACGGCTAGTTTGATTGGTCGTGGTGTGTTAAAACTCCAAGTTGTGTACAACGCAAGCTATTGCATTATTTAAAGGGAAATGTACAGTGGAAGATTGGGATGGTAGATTCTCCCCTTGTTCAAATAATTTCATCCTCAAAATTCTAGAATATTACTGCATAAAATGACTTGGGTGGTTCTTCAACATAAGTTCCTTGGGTTCCCACATTGCATCTTCCATCTTATGATTTCTCCATAGAACTTTCACCAGACGAGTTGTCCGGTTTCTCAACACTTGTTCTCTAGTATCAAGAATTCTGATAGGCTCTTCTCAATAAGACATGTTGGGTTCTAGTTTTATTTCTTCATAGGTGAGTAAATGCTTTGGGTTTGGCGTGTATTTTATGAATAGTGATATGTGGAACACATCATGAACTTTGGAGAGACTTGGAAGAATTTCCAAACGATAAGATACAACTCAAATTTGTTCAAGAATTCCGAAAGGTCTCATGTACTTGGGACTTAATTTACCCTTATTACCGAAAAATATAACACCCTTACATGGAGATACCTTCATGAAAACATGGTCTTCTACTTGAAATTCAAAATCATTACTTCGGTTATCAGCATAGCTCTTTTTCCTACTTTGAGCTTCTTTGACATGGGTTTGGATAACCTTCACCTTTTCTCTTGTTTCCTCAACAAGTTATGGGCCTACAAGTTTTCCTTCACCAACATCATCCCAACAAGTTGGTGTGAAACATCTCTTTCCATATAACGCTTCATATGGTTCCATCTAAATACTTGAATAGAAGCTATTGTTATAAGAAAATTCTACCAGAGGTAAATATTGATCCCAAATACCTTGAGAGTCAAGTGAGAAATATCTCAACATGTCTTCTAAGGTTTGAATAGTCTATTCTGATTTTCCATCAGTTTAAGGGTGGTAGTTTATGGTCAAATGAAGTTCAGTATCCAAGCCCTTCTAAATAATTTTCTAGAATCTTGATGTAAAATGGGGATCACAAATAGAAACAATCTATAGGGGTACTCCATATAGTATTACAACATCATTAATATATAGTCTTGCCAGACATTTAAGTCGTGAATCTTCTCTTATAGCATGAAAATGTGCTGACTTGGCAAGACGATCAACAATGGCCCATATTACATCATTCCTTCTAGGAGTCTTTGGTAGTCCCATGAAAAATTCCATCATAATATCATCCCATTTCCACTCAGTTATGGGAAGAGGTTGCATGAATACTCTAGGATGTTGTCTTCTAGTTTTCACTTGTTAACAAACCATACGTCTTGACACATAATCAACAATATCTCTCTTCATGTTGTCCCACCAAAAATGTTCCTTCAAATCACTATACATCTTAGTGATACCATAGTGTATAGAGAAATTTGAGATATGAGCATCATCCAACAATTCCTTTTTTAGATAATGTATGTCAGGAATACAAAGTCTATTCCCAAATTTGAAAATCCCATCTTCATATATGAAGTAGATCAATCTCCCATAGTTCAGAGCTTTAATTTTCTTTTGAAAATCCTCATCATCAGTTTGAGAACTTTTTATCCTTTCTAGTAAATATGATTTAGCAACAATTTGAAAAAGTATTGATGCTTCACCTTCCATGATTATTCCCATATCCATATTTACTAGATCCATGAATATAGGATCCTTTTCAACTCTCATCTTGTTCAAAACTCCATGATCCTTTCTGATCAAAGCATCTACCACCTTATTTTCCTTCACTAGGTCGTAGTGTATAGTGCAATCATAATCCTTGAGTAGTTCAAGCCATCATCTTTGCCTCATGTTGAGTTCTTTTTATGAGAAAATATACTTCAAACTCTTGTGATCGGTATATATCTCACATTTTCACCGTAAAGATAGTTTCTTCATATCTTCAAAGAAAATATTATAGATTCCAACTCAAGATAATGAGTGGGATAGTTTTGTTCATGAATTTTTAGTTGTTGTGATGCATAGGCAATAACTCTATCATTCTGCATAAGAACACAACCAAGTATTTTCTTTGAAGCATCACTGTAAATAAAAAACCCATCATTCCCTGATGGTAGATTCATGATTGGATCATTGAATAATATTCTCTTCATTTCTTCAAAACATTCTTCACACTCCTTTGTCCAAAAAAAATTAACCCCTTTTCGTGTGATCTTGGTTAATGGGTTAGCCAATTGGGAAAAATTCTGGATGAAATGCCAATAATAACTTGCTAAACTAATAAAACTGTGTACCTCAGTTAAACTCGTCGGTGCTGGCCATTCTTGTATTGCTATTGTCTTAGAAAGATCAACAGAGATTCCATCCTTAGAGAAAATATGTCCAAGAAAAGAAATTTTCTGAAGCCAGAATCCACACTTGCTAAACTTCCCATATAATTCATTTCTTCTGAGGGTTTTCAGAATAGTGTGCAAGTGATTTTCATGATCTTCATAGATTTTGGAGTAAACCAAGATATCATCAAAAAATACCACTACAATATCATTAATATATTCCTTGAAAACTCTATTAATTATATCCATGAAAACAGAGGCTGCATTAGTCAGTCCAAAAGGAATTACTGTAAACTCATAATGCTCATACCTGGTTCGAAATGGTGTTTTCGAAATGTCTTCCTTCTTCACACACAACTGATGATATCCAGATCGAAGTTCAATCTTTGAAAAATATTGATCACCATAAATTTGATTGAATAAATCATAAATACAAGGTAGGGGATACTTGTTATTTATTGTTATAGCATTGATCTCCCTGTATTCAATGCACAACCTCATAGATCCATCTTTCTTCTTAACAAAAAGAAAAGGGGCTCCCCATGGAGAAAACCTGGGTTGAATAAATCCTTTATTACTCAATTTTTATAGTTGTTTCTTTAGTTCAAATAATTCCACAGTTTCCATTCTATAAGGGGTGTTTGATATAGGCCTTGAACTAGGAATTAAATCAATGGAAAACTTAATTTATCATTCTGTAGGATGTCTAGGTAAATCCTCTAGAAACACATCAACATATTCTTGAATAATAGGTACATCCTCTATTTGAACATTCATTTCCTCACCCATAGTTGTTTCATTATCTTCCTCACCAATAATTGAATTTAGTTGAGCTACTAGGGGTGCATCTAGATAAGAATCAGGTGGTGACGTTTTTTCTCTAAAGATAAGGTACTTCTTATAATCATCGAAAATTGTAACCTCATTCTTCTTACAATAAATATTTACATCATGGTTCGAAAGGCAATCCATATCGAGGATTATATCAAATTCAATCATTGGTATGGTGATGAGATCAGCAGATAAAGAATATTTATATGCTATAATGGTGACTTATTCACACAACATTGTTGCAATTATACTTCCTTTAGGATTTTTGACTAACAACTTCCTTGTTAAATAAAATTGGAAATATCTAATTTTCTTAGCAAACTGGGAAGATATAAAACAATGTGATGATCAAGAATCAAATAATGCATTGGCTAAATTTGAGTAAACCATTAAATTACCTACCACCATGTCATTCAGAGCTTCAACCTCAGCAGTAGTTATCGCATAATCCTGGTCTTGCTCCCTTATCCTTTTCTAAGGTAAGTTTCCTTGGTTCTTAGGACATTCATTTTCATAATGCCCCATTTCTCTACAATTGTAGCATTCAACATTGACAGCCTCTTTCTTTCCCTTGTAATCATGGTCTTTGTAGCCTTTTTCACCACACTTGTAATAGACTCCCATTACCCTTCAGGAAAGTACCAGGGTGTTTCTTTCCACATTTACTGTAGGATGGAAATTAAAATTTTCCCTTCTTTCCCTTATTTCCATATCCAGAGTGTTTAGCATATCTCTTCTTCTCTTTATTTGCTTTAAATTCATAAGACTTAGAGAATTACTTTTCTATCTTGATAGCACATGAGAAAATATCTTCATACGATGAGAAGGATTTTGAGAATAATTCTCGACAGAGAAATGATTTTAACCCATTAAATAATCGATCAATCATACTCCTTGGATTACGTATATAATCTGCTGAATGCCTTTCTAACCTTGTAAAGTTAGCCTCATAATTTGTGACATTCTCATCCTCCTTTTGACTCAGACTCAGAAATTATCTTTCCATATCTGCTTGATGTTCATGAGGAAAGTATTTTTCTAAGAAAATATCTTTAAAATACCTCCATTACATATTTGATACTTCTTTATCTTTCTTTGTGTTTCGAATTAATTACCACCATTAATCTGCATCTCTTGTGAGGCGATAAACTACCATGACAACTTTTTCCCTTTCACTACTCCCCAAACCATGAAATATTTTCTCTAAGGAACTTATCCACTACTCAGCTACAATTGATTTGTAGTCCCATTGAAGCACATGAGCCTCAGCCCAGTTGGTGAGGTATCCTTAAGTTCACCCACAAGACAGAGGTTCAAAACCAGGTAGAGGCATATTTCTGGGGTACTGTAGTAGTAATGTAGTAGGTATTGTAGTAGAACTGTAGAAGTATTGTACACTGTGCGGGTACTGTAGTAGAACTTTACACTGTACAGGTACTGTAGTAGAACTGTACACTGTGAAGGTACTACAGTAGGCACTGTAGTAGTTACTGTAGCAGATATTGTTCGGTACTATAGCAGCTGGAAGTATTCACCTTGGGTCACCGGTTTGGGCTTGGAGTCCTTAAGGATTTTATGCCACCCAGGACTTCGGGTCAGTAGGGCTTTCAGGCCACCTTTAAGGCCTTCAGGCCACCTTAAGGCCTTCAGGCCTCATGTAGTTGCCCCAGACACACTACAAAAAAAGGAGCAGCCCCAGAAGAGGATTCAGAGTAGGTACACTAACCAGAGCAGAGCCAAATGGATTTTTCAGAATGAGAGGGTATGGCTATGCCATCGGGACCAGCCTGTGCTTGCACGGGAAGCCTATCCAGATGGCCATGCAAAGGTGGAGAGCTACTATCGTGATGCAGATGCTAGGGAGGGGCAATTCCTTATATATAGTCTGGTTGAATTCCCTAAGACCTTCAGTTCATGTAATCTCCTAAGCCTATGGGCCATGTAATCTCTAATACTACAGGCCTTGTAAGGGTTCCCCCTCATCCCTTGAAAGGGGGGTTATCAGAAATCAATAAAAATAAAGGCCTTCGGTCCATTCGGGTAGTCCCATTGAATGTTGGTGGTTGTTTCCTCATGAATCGGTCTAACATTGATCCTATTCATTGTGGATCAGGGTGCTCCATATGGTTAAAGTTATTATTCATAACCTGAGTGAGTCTTCCCAGTATGGTTATATGTTTTTTAGCACCGGTTTCATCACCAGCTCCACTATAATTATCATGAGTAGGAGGGAAATCTATATATGGATTACGGGCATTGATACGGTTTCCATTCCTTCCACTAGGCTCTATTTCTAAATAATGGCATAGACTAGATTAGTTTATGATTCTCAATACATAATTCCAAACAAGTAAAATACATAATATAAATTTAATAGTTTATGCATATAATCTATAATCATAAAAAAATGTTTTCTTTGAGGAATTATTTACTCATAAATCCTTCATAATGGTTTGTGAGGAAAATGTGAATTATGCTAAGAATATCCCTTGGGATTATCATAACAAAGAGTGCACCAATGTCCGTTTTCATGTACCAAGACACCCCGAGTCAAGCCTGAAACTCCTTGTTGGAGTTTTCACTCCTAGGTACATCTATTCTAGAGTCGCCTCTACCTGATCATATCCATACATGGATGTATTGCTTGGAAAATATAGAAAATATCTACATTACCAAAATTCTAGGATGTTTTTCTATACTAATCCTTTAAGTCTATCTTAGGATAATGTTCTCTAATCTTGGTTTTTCTAAATCTATCTTCCAAGTTTTGTACTAAACTTCCTCTAATACCAACTGTAAGGCCCCGACCCTAGTTACCCAGAGTCGGTGCATTATTACATAACATTGGCATGATACAAGGAATCATGTCCCGAAAGACTGATCAGTTTAGTAGCCTTGGAAGAACTAGATACATGCATAAGTTTTACATTACATCATTAAATAAAAAAACAACATTCTACCTCCTTTTTAAACAATCAACTCCCTTAGATATTCCTGCAGGTTAGTCATAATATACTTCTTCGCATCCTGGAAAAAATAAAACATAGAAAGGGATGATCTCTTGTGCCCGGTATGGATAACAATATAGCGGAAACTTTCATAAATAAGAATAAACATTTAAGGAAATGTATAAGACTAAAACACAAGACTTTTAAACTTAAACAGGAGCATGATATGGAAAAGATAAATCAAATAATTCCATTTACTTATTCCCATGGATATTATACTAGTCGAATAATCACATGTAATATCAACAGCCAATTTCATAATGATGGAATGAATAATGTCGAATATCATAACCACATAGTCAAGGCATCGTGCCAAGACTACAAATAAGATTTTTTCAAGGCCTTGATCCAAGAAACTAGTTTGTCTCATGAGACCTACCGATGCATCTAGGAGCTATAGCGGGCTCCACCCATCACTTACAAAGTCCAATGCATTCCTCATATGAAAAGGTTGAAACATAACATAAACATTCGTATTAAAACAATCATAAAATTTTTTAATAATATAACCATAAACCATGAATGGTATAAAAATAACACATCCACATTCAAACATATCACAAAACCTTCAATACAATATGGAAGATTGTATCATAATAAATCAACTTCAAATAAGTGTAAAATACATCTAAGGATGTTGAAATAGAGGAAATCAAAACTATTTGAGAGAAATATCTCTTTCTATTTTGAAATCATTTAAAAGTCCTGTAATTTAAAAAGAAAACATTTATTTTGAAAATATTCTTATAAGCTTATAAGGGAATCTTCTAAGGTGTTATAACGGCAGAAAATAGCCACACTCATTGTATAAGTTAAAAAAACATTCTTTCCTTAATTCGTCAAAAAGGTCAAAAAGTACCTTGTTTGGAAAACGACAGAAAGATTCCTTTCAAAATATTTTATAAAAAGTAAAAAAAGGGTATAAATGAATTTAACCCATATTATAGGAAATAGTAAAAAAAAATTGAAATACATTTTTAAGAAACACAAATGTGGATGATAAAGAGGTCCAAGTACATACTTACGTATAAACAAACTCGGATAAATAAAGAGATTGTAAAATTAACCCTTACCTTGTACTTTTCCTTGATATGGGGTATGTTAAACTCTTATATAATAGTTAAATTATTGTTATTAAATTATACAAGAACCAAATACATAAATATGATATCTTATATGATCTTCTAATATTGCTTTGTTAATAATATTTTAGTAGTATCATTATTCCGGGTGTTAACTGATTCATTTTCCTTTATATGATTGGTTATGTAAGCCATGTTTGTTATGTATAGGATGTATTTGGTTCATATATAGAATGATATTAAGTTCTTAAAAATTATTTTTAATCATAAAATGAAAATTATTCTTGAATGGTTATGATGGGGAATGAATTTCATTGTGTTTGTGGAGACGGAAATCTGTACGTACGCACGAGAGACAATATCATTCTATTGATGGTGAAATCATATATAATTGGATGGTATATAATATATAAATAATCATTAACATGTTATATTTATTATTTACATCAGTTATAATCATTATTATACCCATCCAAATAATGAATGTTTGAATGACAAACTACACCATGACGTGGAGACGGTAAGTCGTACCTAAGCACGTATGGTGACTTTTCATTCATAGGATTGATATAATAATGAATATGGTTGTACCATATTTATAATAAATCAAATTATGTATAAGGTACTGGATTTATTATTTTGTTATGGAAACAATAAAGAAGTAGGAAGTGTAATAAGAAAATAACTTTGAAAGAGGTAGTGAAATTATTACCTCTTCTTTAGGTGTTTCCTTTTGAGTTGATCAAAAGGGATCCTTAAGTTGGCTTTATGATCAAAGTAAGGCCTATAGGTAAAAGTTAGGGTAGTTGTGAGGATATTTCATCTGGGTTTGGCCGAGCCAAATGGTTTTTGAGGTGTAATTTTGAGAGAAGTGGAAGTACCCATTTATAAGAGAGGCGAAGGTTACTTTAGGAAAATCTTGAAATATTATTTTATTATACAATCATATTCGGTTTATAATTTCTCCAAAATAATTTATTTCTAGGATAAGGTAGGTATGGGTCAAAAAAATTTGAACCCATAGGTTTTAGACGGGTTTATTTCACCATAATAACCTTATCTTTTTTATATAACTCTTAGTTAAATAGTTTAACTTTTACCTTGTATTCTGGTATTATTATAATAAATGGTTAATAAACTTACTATAAAAATCCAAGAGAACCCCAAGTGGTTCATTATTAATATATCTCACATTATCTATGTATTTTTTCATACTCTTAAATTTTTTGGAATATTATATCAATTAATAATATAGTATTTATTTTAAAAACTCATTTATATCAATTTTGACACTATTTGGTATTTTGTTCCTGTGAAAGTCATAACAACTTTATCACTTTGAAAAAAAATTATTTAATCAACCCTAAAAAGTCATATTAACATAGAAAATTAGTGGAATTCATTATAATCCTCAATTTATTTATTTTTTGGATATTTATGATATCAATTATTTTAATCTTTCATTAATAAGGTAATTACTACATCATCATTATATCATAAATAAATTTAATTATTTAATGTCTAAAAATTATAAATAAAATACCATTATGTATGAAATATTTTTATATTTCTAATGAATATTCATAATCAAATTTATCTTATATATTACCCTATATTAAAAATGGTTTAGTTATTAAACTTTGAATTTAACACTTTTAAATCTTCTTTAAATAAAATAATAATAAATGTCCTAATCTAATCCAAGTGAACCAAAAGGATCGTATTTTATTCCTAATGTTTATTTTGGTCTAAATACACTTATACAATATAATTAGGACATGTTTTAGGGTTATTATAATATCATTTGTTTCCTTTAATTACCCTATTTACTTTTAATCGTGGTAAATAAAAGTCAAAAGTTACTATTTACCAAAAATAATTTTCTTCTTATTGAACTACATTTTACTTACTGATGTCACTATGTCTCTTTTATTTTTTAAATTAAATTCACAGAAGCGGTAAAATTATGTTTTATGCAAATTTACAAATGTGACTAGAAGGTGGGTAAAAGACGATAAAAAGTTCAATAAAATTTATATATCTAATATTATTATAAAATGACTCCAATGAATTAAATTGAACATATATAGGTATTATGTATCTATTTTTACCTAATGTAAATTTAAATAAAATTACTAATTATTTAAATAAAAATTTGGTTTTAAACATTAACGCAGTGTTTTTCACTATTCATCAAACATTGAAAGTTTTCAGAAAAATACCAAAAATTCACCCTAAGCCAATTCTTATATTCCGAATACAAAAATGAAGTCCATTTTAAAAAATATAATTTATAAAATTTCAAAAAGTGGGTATTACTATTCATAACGGCTAGTTTGATTGGTCGTGGTGTGTTAAAACTCCAAATTGCGTACAACGTAAGATATTGCATTATTCAAAGGGAAACATACCATGTAATCTTGGGGTGTTATATTAAATACACCACAAGAAATAAACAAGTAGTGAATATGGCATGTGTCTCATGGGAATAAAAATGAGAAGAAAATCTCTTACCTTAAGTCTGACTTCCTTCATACATGTTGGAACCTACTATATAATAAATATATATTTATTATAAATATATTACAGAACAATAATAATATATAATATACCATATATAATTTATTTATAAACTTTTATCATTTTTTTTAAACGTCTTTATTAAAATCACTAATCTAGGTTATATATGCTTTGTTTTTCATGTATGTTCTAGTTTGGTAGTTTTGTTACTTGTATTTTTATAATGGTTCGATGAGATCTAGAATTATAATAATGGTATAAATATCATATATATTCATCATATTAATTTTTATATTCATCCATAAAATTAGATATAGAAAAATTAATTACACCATTCATGGAGATGGTAGGTTGTACATACGCATGAACATTGTTTTCATTTTTCAACGGATGGAATGAAATAAAGGTAAAGTTTAATTAACCTTTATAGTATCATTATTATATAATATATATCATATATATCCATAAAATTCTTCCCCATTTCCATATAATTAAAATATAAATGTAAAATGAATCACATCGTTGCGTGGATGTGGTAGTCCACACATACGCATGAACAATGTTATTGTTTCCCAAATGATTGAATGGTAAGTTAGTAGATGGGATATTATAATTTCATAATTATAATTTTTTCATAAATATAATATATAAACATTAAACCCATCATAATATTCATCCATAAAATATAGTGATGAAAAATGAATTGTATCGCTACGTGGAGATGGTAAGTCATATGTATGCACAAGTGATACTTTCACTTCTTATTTGGTGGGAAAGATGGTATATAATGGTGATTTCATAATCATAATAAAAATTAAGAATATTTATGATAAATAATTTAATATTTTATGATAAATTAAATATATTTATAGAATTTAATGAAAATTATAAAATAAAGTGATTGGCTAAGGCGATTACCTCTACTTTGAAATGACTCCTTTAGATCTCCTCTTAAGGGATCTAAGATTAGTATTTTGGGAATACCAGAACCTCTATAATGTGTATAGGGAAGTTTAGAATATAAATTGGTATCTTTTTCAGGTATATAAGCCTAAAATCATTGTAAATAAGGGAGGGAGGATGCGCAATTTTATAAATGAGGTGAGGGGAACTTTTTGAGTTTCTCAAAAGATTAAATTATAATAAATTCATTGTCTATTTAAATGTCTACAAATGGAAATGGATTCAAAGATAAGTTATAATAGGGTTGTAATAAAATAAACCAATAGAATTTAGAAATTTTTTTGTTTAATTTTAAACCTTATCATTTTGATTAACGCTTAGTTAATCAATTTTAATTTTTACTACAATAATAAAATTTTCAATAGTAAAGGGTTTTAATTTTTACTTATAATGAGACAATTGGACCATAAATGTCCAAGTTAGTAAATTTTAGACCATATAATATCCAAATTATATAATTTAAATATTTTTATTATTTTTAAATAATTTAATAAAATATTATTCTGATAAAATATCATTATTTTCAATTTTGACATTATATATTTAATTTGACTTAAAAGACAAAAATAAAAAGTTTGAATTTGAATTTCATCTTTCAAAAAAACACTTATATGTCATATATACCTTTAAAATTCATGTAACACTAAATTACTCAAATTGTATCACTTTTAATATTTTCTAAATCATTTATTGTATTTTTTTATTAAATGAATAAATAATATTTTGGCATTGTGTAAGAATCTAAGTAAATTATATAATACCTAAAAACTATAAAAAATTACCATCCTGAATATAATTTAATTATGAACAAAATTAAAAATAATATTCATTCATAAATATTTTTTATCCCTATTTGAACACATAAATAATATTTAAAACATAGAGAGTGAAGCTTTGAAACTTCCTTGATTTAAATAATTTATAAGTCATTTATAGGGAAAGTTTTTGATTTAAAACTAAATTTAGAGCCTAAGGTTATAATGGTTTAATTAAATTCATCCTAAAATAATTATAATTAAAAATTAGGTCTTTGTCACTTAGTTTTAACCCAGATTAACTTGATTTACTCTTTACTAAGGTGATAATTTTTATCACGGTTACAATTCATATTGAACAAAAATAAAAAGTGATCATTTACCAAATTTGAACCTCATGATCCCAAATATGGAATATATTATATCAAATTGAAAACCTATAAGTGGAATCAATTAAATTTAAAATAAGCACAGAAAATATGATGAAAACAGGTTTTTAGAAAAATTTAGTTTTAAGCATATAACTAGATTTATTCTTATCCCATGCCAAGAAAAAAATTAGATAAATGTTAAAACATTTTATTAGGTATATAAAATATCAATTTCAGTAAAATAATTCACCAATAGTGATTAATTTAATTTATTAAGTTAAAAACACATTTTGCGCATAAAAATGATTTTTCAAGAAAATATCTTTTATCATATATTTTTTTACTAAATTAAAATATAAAATTGATTTAAATAGAATTAATTATATTATTTAAAATATAATAAAAATAATTTTACTTTGAAACCATTTTAAAATAAAATGTAACTTTTTGCATACATTTTTTAATAAAATTATCATCTTTACTATTCATTGGAAAATAAATCTTTTCAGAAAATTATCAAAATATCAACCCATGATAATTTTAATATGATGATTTAAAAAATAATATTCATTTTATAATATAAATTTTCTATAAGTTCTATAAATTAATCATAATATTTTCTCATAAAAAATAATAAAAATATTTTTTGAATAAATCATATTTTTAAAGAATAATATGACTACTAAAAATTGAGTGCTTATTTACTGATCATTTATCAATACATTTATATTGAGTAGGAAATTTATATAATTTTATAAATTTTTTAATCTTATTCATACCCACCAATTTAATATCTAGGTAATAACTGTCAGAAATAATAATATTTTAATAGTATATTGTGGTTCGTTTAAACTCAGTGTTCCATGTAATGCAAGCTATCATGGAAATTAAATAGAAATATTTTATAAAATATCAAAGTTTTACATACACCCCCCCCCCAATAAATTATGTCATCATAATTTGAAATTGTGCTTGATATTTAGAGGTTTGATATTTGAAAATTTCTTTGTTTAAAAACCACATTGTAAAGAGGGTTAATAAAACTTACCCTTAAAAATAAGGAAAGGGAAGTATGAAGGTCACTGCAAAATTAGGTTTCCAAATAGAAGAAAATAATGGGAAGTAAAAATATGGACATGGAATAAAAAACTAGTTCTCAAGGATTAATAAAGAGTGATAGAAAACATGGTTAGTATAATGTTAACAATCACATAACCATGAATCAATGAGGGGTTAAAATATCATTATTTCATCATAATTGAGGGTTATAGGACGAAGTTTTTGTCTTAAGATCCTTTTCCTAGAGTTTAGGATTTACTTTACCATCTAGAATAATAAAATAAGGAAATATACATGCTTGAAAATTGGAATTTCATATTTTAATCAATTTCCACTATAATCTAATCTATTTCTCCAAACGATGAGGATTTGAGATAAAAAAATTTATGTCTGAAGCACTAAAATCAACTTATAATGTATCAAAAAATAACAAGTGAATCCTTCAATATTTAGGCATTAATAAAAACCAAAAAATATTATCGAAAGGTAATATAATTCATAAAGTGAATAAACCTTTAAATAATACATTTAACTCCAACATTTTCTATAATAAAAGAAAAGGTTCAACTTAGATCATTTAATAAATAATTCTACATACCAAATAACCTTAACAACCTCAACTTTAAAGAATTTTTTAACCTTGAAGAAGATCTCATACCTTTCAACTTACATCACTAAATTTTAAATTGAATTATTCCTAATTAATTGTTTTCATGTTAAATTACAAGTTAAACATAAATGTTACATATAACTCAACCCAATGAAACATATCCGAAATACCATTAATCACCATAATAAATTTCTATATAATCTTATAATGTATTTAAATTCACCAACATATCAAGAATCAAATTTAGATACTAACCTGAAAGGTAATCCTTAACTAGACTATAAATATCTCTAAAAATATCACTTTGTCAATGAATAACTTTCAACCATAAAGAATATCTATATCCCATTAGCCAGTGGTCCAAAATTTACCTATCATAAAATCATATTCCAACCCTAAATGGTATTTAAACCTTATTAGAGTATCAAAATACCATCACTTAAAACATTAAAAGATGGTTTTGATGCCCTTGAACTTACAATCAACCTTAAACTTATAAAACCATGATGATATCCATTACATTTAAGTTAACCTCATAGGGAAAAATATATTCTTCCAAAATAAACACAATACTTATTCCTTAAATAAGTTCAAAACTATTGAATATATTCTATAAATTCAAAAAAGTAAGAAAATTCATCAAATATGACCTAAATAAATTTTTTAAAATCATCAACCAATTTCAAGGTTGTTAATACTAGGAATGTAAATCATCTCTTTATCTCAATTTCAACTAAAAATTATTAAATCAACATTAAACACATATCTAGGTTTATCTTTTCTCATAATCATGTGTTATCTAAAAATATCACCTTAGCACTAAATAACTTTTCTTGGTTATTAGAACCATACAAAATATTTTTTCAAAACCTTAAATAAAGACTATTATAAAATAATCCTTATATGTTTCATGATTTTTTAACCAGACTATCATTATTATAACACTTATACAATATAATTCTTGAATAAAAATATATAAGCACTTAAATCATTACATTTCCTTATTAAACCATTAAATAGGGTTCATCATATTATTCCACAATACTTATTTCCTACAACATGAAATATGAATCATGTCTTAACATTCATCAACCTCAATTTAATCATGCTTCTTACTTTAAATATAAGAAATAATATTAAAAAATTACATGCCTTTTATACACCATCTGTAGTCTCTTTATCATCATTGGTAAAACCATTAATCATATGACCTTATTGTTTATTTTCTCAAGCTTTCCCCCCAAGGAAATCAATTTTCATAATTCCCATACCTTTTACATTTAAAACATTCAACAATTGATGACACCATAGGGAGACCATTATTATCATCCATTTTTAGTAACTAGTCTTTTAATTTTTTTTATAATTAATTTCTTTTTGCTCGTCTTTTCCACACACAAAACATCTTCCCTTTCCTATATGAAATTCACTTGAGTGCTTCTTTCCACATTCTAAATGTATTTAAAGCTGAATATTCTTTACCCCATGGTCTTTATGAAATTCCATTTTCTCTTCTAAGGTGTGTCAGGAAACTCACCAAAGTTGAGATTTTTAATCATATAAAGAGATACATAAGTAGTAATAATCACAAATTTGTTCATTCTATCTCTTGTTTCATTTGGTTTCTCATGAGGACAATCATTCCAATGCCTGTCATTGTTAACATGAATCCTCTTGGTTCCATCCTTTGACTAAAACCCAAAAAAATAGTGTGATAAACAATATTCAAAATGATGAATCATGTAAAATCATTTATAGGATTTATAAATAATGAAACCTCCTTTTAAATCAATGTCACATTAGGTCTAACCTATGTTATTTATGACCACTACCAAAACTTTAGGATACCATCCTATACTTAGACTTATCTCTAGGATTACCACTAAAGTTTATTTGTCCTAATTTCCAAAGTCTAACTAAACATTTCTATGATAATAAATACAGAAACCAATACTTTTCATAAATATATATCATATCTTAATAGATGAATATTCAATACATAACTTAACAATATATTCCAGGATTGTATAGGTCTAATTCCATTAGAAACTTCGATATATAAAAAACTAGTTCATAAAATATATACATTTTCTCCCACTAAGTTATTCATATCTATAACCCTTATTAAACATATCATAATTAGTAATTTTCTTCATAACCTGGGGAAAAGAAACATAAGAGTGAGCTCAGATGCTCAATAAGGGTACATAAGGAAGATATCAATGATCACTTGATAATAACATGAACATAAGGGTAAAATAACATGAGAATAACATTTTAAAATCATAACCTTAGTAGTTAGGGCTCATTTTTAAGACTATCGTAGTGGAATGGGTTCACTCCCCAAACCATCATATTATTCATGTTTTACTCCCAAGAATATCATATTGTAAAAATTATCTTATTGAACAGGGTTCACTCTGCATTCTAGACCTGTTTATCTCATAAGATATTAATATTTACCCAATTCACTAAAGGGAAATATAGGTACCACCAATCACATAAGTAAATCATACATATTTGTGCCATAAGATAATAAATCATTTATCATATCAAAACTCATGAAAATAAATGGGTTTTATAAACATTTTATCATAGTATATTCCATGTAAAAGAAATGGGCTTCATAAACATATCATCGTTTCATCATAGCATATCCTGTGAAAAAAAAATGTTTCTTAAACATCTTGGAATCATAAACTTAAACCATCCTAAGAACAAATAACAATTGTTTCATTGGATCACATACCCTATAAAACATAATTGAAATCAATGGTTTCTATCTTAGATGAATAGAAACTCCATTAAAATATCATTAAAATTTTCTTAAAGAAAACAGCTTTTCCGTTTTTTTTAAATCAATTATTTAAAAAATATTGAGTAATTATAAAGGAAAATATTTTATTTGAAAATAACCGTGTAAAATTTTAATAAAATCTTCAAATAAAAGATTATTCATGAAATAAGTAAAATTTATCCATTCTGTATATGTTAAAAAGCATTCTTTTCACACTGTGGAAAAAATCATAATAATTACCTCATTCAAAAAATGACAAGAAGATTATTATCAAACCATTTTTCAAAAAATTAAACATGGGTAAAAATGAATTTAAATAATCATAGTATAATATTAAAATCTTTCTTTATAACATTTTTAGAAAACATGGATATAGAATAAAAAGTTTTTTAACTGAAGAGATAAATTAAGTCGAATTTCTTTCAAAATGTATTTATGGTTTTCTATTGAGTAATTAAGGTGAGGAAAATTAAAGGAAAAAAATATATTTTTAAGAAATAGATAGAGGAGAATAAAATTCACAAGTTTCTTTAGAGATAGATTATAATATTTTATCATTGTAAACTTAATCATAAATAATCATGATAAATGAGGATTTTGTAATATAAAACCCTTCCCACTTTGGTTACATTTGAATCATAAGCCCTGTGAAATAAATAAAATTATATATATATATATTTGTAAATCCCCATAAAATTCATAAGAATAATCATAAAATACATTCAATGGTAGTATATACACATCACAAAAGAAATAACTGGTGAATATAGCATGTGCCCCATGGGAATAAAAGTGAGATGAAAATCCATTACCTTAGGCCAGGATTCCTTCATACGCATTGGAAACTCCTATATAATAAATATATACTTATTATAAATATATTAAATAACCATAATCATATATATAATACCATATATTATTTAACTATAACCTTTTATCACCCTTTTTTAACACTTCTTTATTAAAATCATTATTCCAGGTGATATCTGCTTTGTTTTTCATGTATATTCTGGTTCATTATTTTTTGTCCTTATATTTAATTCATGGTTCCATAACCTCAAAAGTTTTAATAATTATATAAATATCATAAATATTCATTGTATACATGTTTATATTAATTCATAAAAGTAGATATAGAAAAATAAATTACACCGTTTATGGAGACTATAGGTTGTACGTACATATGAATGGTGTTTTCATTTTTGACAGATGGAAATAAAGAAAGGTAAATATTAATTAACCTTTTTAGGATAATTATTATATCATATATATCATATATATTTCTATAAATTTTATTCATTAATATATAATTAATATATAAATGAAAAACAAATCACATCGCGTCGTGGAGGTGGTGGTCCACACATATGCACGAATGACATTATCGTTTCCTATAGGATTGAATGATAAGTAGTTAGATGTGATATTATAATTAAATAAGTATATGTATTTCATAAATATCATATATAAACATTAAATTCATCATAATACCCATCCATAAAATATAGTGATGAAAATTGAATTGAATCGCTACGTGGAAATGGTAAGTCGTACGTATGCATGAGTAATACTTTCACTTCTCATTTGATGGGAAAGAGGGTGTATAATGGTGTTTTCATAATCATAATAAAATTTCATAATATTTAGGACACTAAATTTATTATTTTAGGATAAATACCATATATTTATAGGTGGTGAAGAAGAGTATAAAATAAAGTGATCGGTTAACGTGATTACCTCTTCTTTGAAACAACTACTTTAGATCTCCTATAAAGGGCTCCAGGGTTCATATTTTGGGAATACTAGAACCTCTATAATGTTTATAGATTATTTAAAAATATAAAATTTCATATTTTGGTTGGGATATAGGGCTCAATTTGGTGTAAATAAGTAATGGAGTAGGTTCCCTTTTATAATTGAGGTAAGGGGAAATTTTAAAATTTCTCAAAATATTAAATTATAATAAATTAATTCTCAAGAAACATGCCTCAAAATGTCCGTGAATTTGAATATAAGGTAGAATATGGTTTTAATACCATAAAAAACATAATTTATACAAGTTATTATATCATTTTTAAACCTTATCAATTTGATTAATCCTTAGTTAATCAATTCAAATTTTAATTACGGTAACAACTTTTTCAATAGTAAAGGGTTGTAATTTTTACTTATATAGTGAAAATTGGACCATAAATGGAAAATTTATAAAATTTTAGACTATATGATATCCAAATTTTATTATATTAATATTTTTATTATTTATAAATAATTTAATAAAATACTATTTTGATAAAATATCATTATTGTCAATTTTTGACACTATACATTTAATTTGACTTAAAATACATAAAGACAAAGTTTGAATAAAAATATAATATTTTAAAACAACAATTATATTTCATATATAAGTATAAAATTCACGTAACACATTAAATTTATAAAATTATATCACTTTTAATATTTCCAAAATTATTTATTTTATTTTTTCATTAATTGAATAAATATTGTTTTGGTATTGTGTAAGAATTTAAGGTAATTATATAACACAATAAAATTATAAATAAATATCATCATGAATATAAATTAATTATTCATAAAATTACTCTTAATATTCATTAATAATTATTTTTTTCCCTATGGGAACACATAAAGGATATTTAATATGAAGAGAGTGACATTTTGTAACTTTCTTTTATTTAAATAATATATAAGTAATTTTCATAGATAGGTGCCCATTAAAAAAATAAATTTAGAGCCTAACATTATAAGGGTAGAATTAACTTAATCAAATATGAATTAGGATGAAAACTTATGGACTTATCACTTAGTTTTAACCTAGATTAAGCTGATTTACACCTTACTGAGGTGATAAATTTTACCACAATTACTATTCATATTGACCAAAAATAAAAAGGTCCTAATTAAAAAATTTGAAACTCATGATTCCAAATATGTAATAAATTTTATAAAATTTAATACCTTTAATTGAAAGAAATTATTTATAAAATATGTGCACAAAATGTGATGAAAACCACTTTTTATAATAATAAAGTTTTTAAGCAAAAATCTGGATATATTCTTATCCCATGCCTAGAAAAATATTAGATGAATTTTAAAAAAAATATATATTTTATAATATAGTAATTTAAATAAAATCAGTCACTAGTAGTGATTAATTTAATTTATTAAGTTAAAAACACATTGTGCGTATAAATAGAGTTTTTCAGGAAAATGTATTTTTACATATAAAAATATTTTATACTAAATTAAAACATAAAATTGATTCCAATATAATTAATTGGATTATTTAAAATATAAGAAAACTAATTTTACTTATAAACCATTTTAAAATAAAATAGAACTTTGTCAATACAATTTTCAATAAAATCAGCAATTTTTACAATTCACTGGAAAATCATTCTTTTCTAAAAATTCTCAAAAATTCATCATAAGAGAATTTTAATATACACATTTAAAAAATGAAGTTCATTTTATAAAATAAAATTTCAAAAATTTATAGAAATTAATTATAATAGTTTCTCAGAAAAAAGCGATAAAAATATTTTTTAAAGAATAAAACGACTTTATTAAAAATTAAGTGATTATTTAATAAGAATTTATCAATACATTTATATTGAGTAGGAAATTAATATATATTCAATGAATTATTTAATCCTATCCATACCCTATAATTTAATTTCTAGATTATAACTATCATAAATAATAATATTTTAAAATTATTCTATGGTTTTTTAAACTCAGTGTTTTATGTAATGCAAATTATCAAAGAAATTAAAGTGAAATATTTTCTAAAATATGAGGGTGTTACAAGAAATTTTCCCGATTGGACCAAACAGTTTGACTAACCATGAAACAACCATAAAAAACCATTCTATCAAAATTACAAGTCATCTTTATGAGCTTTTCATGATTAGTACTAACCGTGTGGGATAGTCGTGTATCCTTCACTGAACTTCAAAATTCTAAAAAATTAAAAAGGAGTAGCCCAAAAAATTTGGATAGGACCAGAGATAAATAAATAAAGAAATAAAATAAAGGTTGGGGTGTGAAAATTCTACTCACCATGTACAATTTCTTACCCCATAAAGTCATCAAATTTAAAGGGTGACATTATTACTAAATTCAAAAGATGATCAAATTATCAGGTTTGAAACAAGCAACACTTAAATGAAACTCAATAAATTAAAAAGGATAAAACTCTAACACAATCTCCAAACCATACAAAATTCTAACCAAAACCAATGAAACCACTAATATGGATGTGTCTCTTAACTCCAAAAGTCAAACCTGATAAACTCAAGGAAGAACTAAATATTTGAGGCCCAAAATGGTCTTCCCCTCCATTTAAGGAAACCATTGGCATAGTGTTTTAAAAGACAAGGAACACCACCAAGAATGACACACCCTTCCCATCAAAAGAACTCAAGAAAACCCCCCAATTAAGAAATAATTCATAATTTGACCAAAAATAAAACTCTTCATACCCACAAGCATTTGAGAACCTCAAACCACACTCAAACTCAACCAATTCCATAAAAATGATAAAGGGGGGATACCCATAATGGGTCTCCCCTCAATTTAAGAATGCACACGATGAATAACCCAAAGAAAATACTAACAAAACAATGGTTCCTAAACACAAATATCAATAATTAAAAATTTCCACAATGGATTAGTATAATATTCCTTAAAGATAAGTGCATACTATCACAATGAGCACAAGGAATTAAGAACCCCAAAAGAAAAATATCCTTAGAAGTGCTCAACCAAAAATACCAAGATGAGGTTAATAAAACCACTCGCCAACACCCTCTAAACCCGAAATGAGAAGGGGGTGAGGCATAAATCATGAGAATACCCCATCAAACTGCATGGGATCTAGCTATGGGT
Organism: Viscum album; assembly: GCA_963277665.1. Classification (NCBI taxonomy): domain Eukaryota; kingdom Viridiplantae; phylum Streptophyta; class Magnoliopsida; order Santalales; family Viscaceae; genus Viscum; species Viscum album. The sequence goes on from OY728135.1 coordinate 119,526,789, forward strand.
CAAGAAAAAGGGTAACCTAAGACCAGATACCTATGAAACCACTCATGGTGACCCATTAAATCAAATTGACCTCTGTTAGTGTACAAAATCAACTGGTCCACATCTATCCTAGTCACCCAAGGAAATCACAAAAGGTTTTCCTATACTCAAAAAGCTGAAAAGAAAACCCTAAAATAAACATTGACATAAAAAATCCTCAAAATATTAATCCAAATCATCAAGGGAACATAAGTCCCTAAAACATCATAACCCATGAGATAAACTAAGAAGGGCCTAAGGAAACACCCCTACCTGAAACTGCACTAAGACCCAAACTAGTAAACACTCACTAGATATGATCTCTTAGACAAGAAAAAACTCAGGACTTTTAAGGAAGGATGACTCTAAATAACAACATAAAAATATAATCAATATAACCCACATTTAAAAAACCCTATCAAAAACAAGTCTCATCTCAATACTAAATTCAATGAAATATCCACAATCACTGAAGAAGATTATAACTTCCTCTTTATAAACTGTTAGAAAATTTAACACTTTTATCTTTAAATTTTCATGAAATTCATTAAAAATAATTTTGAAATACCATAATTTAGTAAAAATTAAAACACACTATTTATCAAACATTTGAACCCAATTTCATCACTCATAAAACATTCTTCATTTTCTAAAACACTAAACCCTAAATTAAATTCAATTTCCAAGAAATGGTAAAATGGTAAAATCATAAATCATCACCCAAATTCATAAAAATAAATAATATCATAAAATTATTTTCCAAAACCGTTTTTATAATCATACACTTTTTTTGAAGTAAAAAAATAAATTCCTGAAATTTCATATTATAATCAATTTAAAACATCCCAAATTATTTCCTAAAAACATTCACCTATTTTTAAATATCAAGTCCACTTTAATTAATTTATGAAAATATATTTTAAAATTTAATTTCCAAACTCCAAATGAAATTTCATTCATTTAAATTAAAACACTTTATTATTATCATTTTTCAAAACAAATCCTCACCTTTTTAAAATTACACTTTCATCATGAAATGTCATCAAAACAAATCCAAATAATATCCACACATAGCCTGAAATATTTTTGATCAAAGGGATATCAACAAAAGATTTCCAAAAAGTTCTAGTGGTTATGAATGACTTGGATTCATGGCATGGATTTTGATGTTCTAGTCATTCCATTTCCATGGGAGTTATTTCGAAAAATGTTTTCGGGATTCACATGGTTTTCTTGTCCATGCAATCTCATCGGGTACCCCTAGTTTAACTCCCATTTCACCCTCTAAACTCATAAAGTTTTTAATAAATCCATATAATACCAGCATAAATCAAAACAATATAAGTATGAACCAAATGTCATATAAAAAATCAAAAGTAAAACTCATAATCAAAATTCAAATCCCAACATCCCATTGAAACTAGGGTTTCTTCACGAGTAGGGATGATGACTACCCACCCATGACCTACCTATTAAGTTCTGACAATCCTATATCCAATATAAAATTACTTCCCAAATAATAAAGGGTGCTCTGATAATATTTTTTCTTGAACCAACCTGGGTCACCCCTCTATTGGATACTCGAACTAGTTCACAACAAGACTCGAGGGGCATTCATGATCCCCACAAGATAGAAATTAATGGAGATAATCAAATTAAAACCAATTGAGAATTATTTTTCCCAATGAATAGTTAATAAAATAAGAAGCAAAAAATAATGAATTTTTTTGGCTCATCCATATATCAGATATATAGTCAAAATAAAATATACAAGAATAAAAAATCCAGCAACACGGTATAAAATTAGAAACAAATTAAATAAAATATCCCTTCAATTCCACTAAATACCTCCCATGTAAATAAAATTATAGCCACCTCTTGTTCTAATATAGCCTCTTCAAGATATCTCTACCCTCATTCTATAGAATTTAGTAAAAAGGAATATATGGATAATGTGATCAAACAGAAAAAAAATTTAAACTACCAATATAACTCTATGTGACTATACAAGTCCCCATCCATAATTAACACTTAAACACCCCATGGTTAGAAATAAAAGAGCCAGAACCTGAAATTAAAATGATATTATAGGCATGGGTATAAAACTAAATAGGAATTCCAAGTAAGCCACACCCCATTTATATTCTTTAAATTAAATATCCATTACATTCTGGTTTGAAATATAATTTAAAAATTAGGTTTGTTTCTAATTTTTAAATTTCAAAGCAAGTAATAATTCTCATTATTTCAAAAAAGGAAATATTTTTTAAACATGGCGGGATATGAAGTTTTAATAAAACATTCATTTCAAACAAATAAAATAAACATTTTCTTGAAAGAGACACTTCACTTAATATAAATTAAACAATTTATTTATTTTGAAAAGAAAGAAGAAAAGGTAAATAAATAGATCAAACATGATGGCTAACCATGTTTCACTGATCTAGGGTTCTAGGATATCCATAGTATAAAAGACCAAACCATATATAATTATTCTCAGGAAAGAGTCATAATCAATCCAAAACATCATCATGTAGTTTATTTAGTTTTTTTGGGTAATCCTACAAGGTAGGGCAGGTCATGCCTAGCATACTTATCCTGTTCTACCCACTTAAGTGTTCAGGGTTCTCATGTACTCTATCTTCACCTTCTGTGTCAAATTACATTTCCACTTCTAATTAAATCATTATCAATGAAATACAAATAACTCATTCACATTTCTCAGGCCATGGGGGAAAATATTTAGATTACTAAAGTGAAATACTAATAAATATCAAGATCATCACGATGAAACATTATTATTTACAAAATAAAAATTAGGCCTTCCAAATAAAATTTTGAAACTATACTAAAATCCCCCTTTTTAATTCATTTATATAACCAAAATGAGCATCATGATTTAGGTAAAAAGTAACCCTTTTCATTATTTTACCCATATAAACATACTTATATATATTTACAAACATATATCATGTTACACAGATCCACAATTCTCTTGTGAATGTGTGAACATATATATATATAGGAACCCATGTATATGTGTAGGAAAAAAAATATATTTATATATATACACACACATAAGTGTATATATATACATATATATATGTATAAATACTTTTCAGTAATCTTGTATTTCAATTTTAAACTAGAACCTAATTTTTATTTAGGAAAAACATTTAAAAGGACATTCGGAAATTTTATAAATAGGTAAGGTGTTATTTATTTGAAATATATTTTTAAAAAAATTAAAACTAGGGGAAGAAATTTTAAATTGTAATGAAAATTTTGCGAAGCATGATTTTCCTTTTAAACATCCATATATATGTTTAATATTATCAATTTCAACCAAAATGGGATATTAAAACCATAAACAGATAATGATCTTGAATTTAAAGATAAATATAATGGGAAAACTACATCAAAATAGACGGAATCAAATCCCAAAGGGTATGAAAGTCATCACCTTCCAAGAATATTGTAAGAACAGATCTTTCATTGGGCCTCATGATCACTAGGAACCGAAAAAAATATCCAAATGAAACACCCCATATAGATTAGGGTTCATCCAATATGAGGGGGGAATAAGAAAAGGGAGAAAAAAGAAGATATAGGAAGGGTAACCCTAACCCGGGATAATCACAAACAAGAATGGGGAGAAAATATTTGAAAATAGGGAGGAGGAGGAGGTGAGGTGGGTGACTGGGGATCCCCATGAGTGTATTAAGTGATATGGGGAGGGGGAGGGGGAGGGGGAGTGCCACGTAGAGTAAGTGGGGAGGTGTATCGTTGTGCAATCGAAAGATGCGTGGTTGGCCTGTATGGTTTGATTAACTATGTTCCAACCATACAAAATCATTTTTTTCAACATTACTGATCATCCTTACAACCTTTTCATGGTTAGTTCTAGCCATGAATCCTATATAAAACCTAAAACTTTCTAAATATTTAAAAATTAATGGCCCAAAAATTGAGGACAGGACCAGAGATAAATAAATAAATAAATAAATAAAATGAACTTTAAGGTGTGACATCATTAGATTACATCCTGACATAGTATCCTCAAACCATCTCACATTGTTTTAATGGATGTATATCATAGTGTGATTTTATAATTAATTATTTGGTGTTATTCCATGATATATGTGTTCAAGAGATTAGGTGACACTTATAAGATCCTAGTGAAAGACTCTAATATGTGATTTAAAGGAAATAGTTTCATGGTGGAGGTAAGTGGAACTTATGTATTTTCATGTGATATTATGAATTTTATTCATGGAAGATTATTTTTGGCCTCAGTACTTTTGGGCACTGGATTGATTGCCTCAATATTCAATGTTTGGGTCCTTGGATTAAATATATGCCTTGAGATGTATGTACCCCAAGGGGTGTTAAGTAAATTTTAATAATTTAATTTAGTGGACTTAGTATTGGATCCCCTAGAGACCTCCAGGTAGAGGTTCATGATTAGTTGAGATGTGTTGGCCTAGGTATTGGCCATAAGAGAACCTCATGATGCCTTACATCCATGGGCTAAGTAAGGTGATCATGGGGTGAGTGTTCCTCCCCCATTAAGATGTGAGTACCTAGGTGTGGATATCCTGGGTAGGACTTAGTGGATAGGTTGGGTGTGAGGACCAAACTAATGATGAATTGGGAAGGTGGCGGGATTAAGTCAATATATTTTTTGTGACACTAATATAGGATTAATTACAGGGCATGTGATGCCATGAGATAATTATGGGGATGGAAAGTGTATTCATTCCCTCTAAGTTATGGGTGTTGTCCCAAGAGATGTGTTAGATCTTAGGGATCCCGGGGTGGGTTTCCATGTTCAATGAGACAGAGGGGACCCTGGTGGATTCCCTAATAATATGTTGACCCTAGATAGGGAGCTTGAAAAAATGGTTAGTGAAGATTATGGGTTTCACCATTGAAATCGAATCAACGATGATCCTATTATGGTTAGGATGAGGGAAAATCATGTACATGTGTAGAAGAATAAGGTTTTTGGTTGGATTTGGGTAGGAGGATGACCTCGTCGAGTTGCACTATATGATACGGTTTGGGTGGGATGAATATTCTACTAAGATTTGATTTCTGGTAGGAGGAACCATACCACTAGAATTGGATGATGTGATATCTAGTAGGGAGAGTCACACCCTAGACTCAAACAATATAGGATTAACAGTATGAAAATACCCTAAGTTTCTGGATGGGTTTGGGATGTCTTGTACATGCTCCTTAGATCCATATAGTGGGATTCACAATCCACCAAGATATGATTTTTTGTAGGGAGATCCACATCCTTAAACTCAGACAGTACTATATTCCATGAAGGGTAATCCCTGAGTTTCTAGATGGGTTTGGGATGCCTTTTATGTGCTTCTTAGATCCATATATTGGGATGCACAGTCCACCGAGATGTGATTTTTGATAGGTAAATCCACATTCCTATATTTAGAAAATGTAGTATTCCTAACAGGGCAATCTCTTAAGTTTTCTAATAGGATTGGGATTCCTTTTACATGCTTTTGGGATCCATATGGTGGGATGCATAATCCACCGATATGTGATGTTCGGTAGGGAGATCCATACCAATGGACTCAAATGATGCATTTTTTCTAGTAGGTTAATCCCTTACATCTTCGAATGGGTTTGGGATGCCTTAGACACAGTCTTTGGATGTGTATAGTGTGATACATGGCCCATCGAGAAACATTTTAATATTGTAACACCCCGACCCCAGTTTCCCAGAGCCAGTGCATTATTTTATTACATTATCATGGTTATAAAAAATTTGTATCCTAAAGGATCAAATAGTTTAGTATATTTAGAAAATAATATGCATACATAATTTAAACATTAAAACTTTAAAGGAAAAACAATACATAAATTCCATTGTAAACATCCATAACCTCTAGATTATCCATGTAATTCATTAATAATGTAATTATTCACATCCTGGGGAAAATAAAACATAATAATGGGTGATATTAGATGATCAGTAAGGGTAAGTAATAAAAAAATCATAAGTAATAAGGTATGGTGAATAAATAAAATTACACATTCCATTAAAACATAATCTTGAACATAATATGGCAGGAATAAAAGCTAAATAAATAATGCCATAATAAAACATAACCATGGATATTATACTAGTTGAATAATCACATGGACTATTAATTACTAGTTTCATAATGAGGTAATTCATAATGTAGGACATCTGAACCATATCATCAAGGCCTCATCCAATGCAACTAAAAATGATTAAGGCCCCAGCCAAAACCATATCTGAAAATGGGAAAGTCCTCGACCAAGTCCATATCTTTTTTGTCTCATGAGACCAACCAATGCATAAAGGGGCTATACCAGGCCCCACCCATCACTTAATAAGTCCAATTCATTCCTCATATTAATGGGTATAAACATAAACAACAAATACATTCATATTGAAACTGATATATTAAATGTAAATAACTTTCCCCAATCGTTAAACGTAAACACTAACCATTCAGAGTAATATGGTGAATAGTATCAAGATAGAACATCCACAGTAAAACTAATCATAAGCCATTAAATAAAATATGGTATATGATATCAAAAAATATTAATCCAAATTAAACATAATAATCATCAAGGGTGTTAAAATAGATGAAAATACTATTATAAAATCATTGAGTAATTATTGATAGAAATACTCTTTTGCTTTGAAAAGAAGCATTATTTTTGAAACAATCTTCGTATAAAAATATAAGTGAACTAATATAGTTTTTCAATAATAAAATGAGTGATTTTATAAAAAAAATGTCTTAAAATGGATTATATAGTGCCCTTGAAAATAGGTAAGAATTCGAGAAGTTCCCTTGAATCAGGCTTGTTTTCTGGGAAGAATTTGAGAAACATCCTTCTGAAACATGTAAATAAACATAAAATAAAGAATGATTATGATTGATACATATATATATAAAATTAAAAAATAATTTATGAATAGTACATAAGAATACTTATGAATTTCATTAGGGTAAATGGATAAAAAAGAGTAACCTGGAAGAAAAATAGAGGTTTGGGTAGAAAACCCTTACCTTATGTTCAAATGAGTTCTGCACTTGACCTTGAAATCCTGGATAATAAAATTAAAACCATTAATAAATTAATTAATAACCTTATATACATGTATTTTACTTATTATAATTTTATTAAGTTCCTTTATGGCCTTTTTGATGAGTTATAAGATACAATTTTATCACTTGGGAGCGTTTGTTTCCTTAGTTTTCATGATCGGTATACTTGTATATGAATATCGATGTTCATATGGAAATAATATAATTATATAGAATTTAATTTATATGATAATAATGATCATATATAATATTAAATGGTTATATAATTTATTTATTTATTTGTTATTAATATGATTTATTAGATAAAACATTCGTGATAATCGTTTAGATTATTAAAGGTGATATTTCGATCATCTAAAACTAGTTTTGTCGTATGAATTAGTATTATGTATATATAATTATTAGAGAATATTACATAAAAATAATATATATCTCATAATCTATTTCAACCATAGATTTGGTTTCATGACCAGCCTTGAAGTAGAAATTTAAGAATGAAGGTTCATCGTCCACAAAGGTTGTAAATCTGCACCTCCCAGACGATGATTTAATTTTTAAAAATAAAGGAGGGAGAGAGAGTGTATTGATGATGGATATTCCATTAACATGATATAATTATAGTATATAGATGATAATTGAGTTATCATGAACATTTAGACTGAGGAGGTGAGTATAGGATAATAAAATAAAGGAACTCAAAATGAAATTAAAAGAAAAAGGATGGGGATTTACCTCTTGAATACACCTCCTTGAGAACCTCCTTAAGGGAAAGGGTTTTGGTCATTTCTAAAGACTAAGAGATCTTGGACATAGGGAGAAACTAGGTAATAGAATTTGGTTAGAACTTTTAAATGATTCAAGGCTTTTAGGAGTGACGAGAAGAGGGAGTGATCGGTGATTTTTATAGTGGAGGATAGGCGTGATTTTTGAATATCTTATTCATTATTTTATTATTTTACCCAAGGCAAGAAATAGTTTTGATTATTATGACCAAAAACAGTAATAAATGAATTTTAGTTCGAATTAAGTGTTCTTACATCATCCATAAATCACCTATGACTCAATAAATCATGTGTTTAGAATTTATCGTAAATTATCGTATTTTACTATTCACCAAAAAATCAAGTATTTTAAAAAAAATCCAAAAAATTCACCCCAACCATTTTTTAACATTTAGACTTAAAATTTTGACTCCATTTTTTCAAAATAATTTTCTAAATATGTGAAATCTAATTTTTAAATAAAATAATCATTTACTGAAAAAATATAGTTTTAAAAATTAAAACTAATTTTATAATAACCTAAAAATTTTACAAAGGTTTTATTAAATTATACTAAAATCATAGGATAAAAAAATATTGTTTTAGGAATAAATTTTATTAAAAATAATTTTATTTTAAATCAATTTATTAATTTAAAATTGTAATTAAATATTTATTACTCACAAAAATACCAACACTTAATTATTAATTTTTAAAATAATCACTATCATTTATAAGGTGCCTAAATTTTATTTATAATTTTATGGGTGAGTTTACTATTCATTAGTTTAACATTACTATTCATAAGGGTCAAGTTACTATTCACCAAAAAAGTAAGTTGATCCGATCAGGCTCTAAATATCTTACTGGACGAAACTGTGTATGTCAGTTTTTCGAAATTCAATACATAGAAGTAGAAGAATTGTGTTTAATTTCTAGGTTATAACTATCTCCTATAAATAAATAAAAATCCCAGTGACTTATAATTTCATTCATTACATTCTATATTTATTTGTAAATCCTTGGGGTGTTATAAAGATATCTAGTGTTGGTTTTAATCATTGAGTCTTGGTGTCTATCCATGATCTATGTGTAATTGTTTTACCTAAAATGTCACATTTACATGCCTATACTTCCTCATGATTTACCAAATAAATTTTTTTTTTCACATACCCTATTCTCCAAATTTTAAAAACTATGTGGTAGTTGATGTTTTAGATGGATCCATGTTCTCCGCAACTACTTCTACATCCACCTCAATTTCTCTCAGTCACTTAAAAAAGGGATACACCAGTTCTTTTTGGGTTTAAGATGATTTTTTATTTGTTTTGTATTTAAAATGGATATGTCTTGGTAGAATAATTTTTGAATCATGTTATTTTATAATTATAGTAGTTCCCTTTCATAGTAATATTTTGTCCAGTTTATTTCATTATGATGGTTTTTGTGATTGTGTTGTATCTTATATACTCCCTATAATCTACACTTTTTATCAAATGGATGAACAATTTCCTACCATAATGATGAATTAAATATCATATTCTTCATAAAAATTATCTCCCACACCAAATATATGTAGTGATGGTAGTAGCACAAGTGGCGATGATAGCCACAACATTGATGTGTGGTGGGTGGCGAAGGATATAAGATGTATGATGGTATACTTTAATTAGCATCTTCTAATGAGTATCAATCTATAGGAGCAAGCACTCTAAGAAGGTATAGATCTTAGGCATGAAAATTACAGGGATGATTTAATGTAATTGTCTTTCATTATATGAGTTGTGTCATCTGAGACGTTGTCAATTCGCACATTATAAAGTACACATCCAAGAAATCATGGGATACTATAAAGACCATGAGGATAGATTCTAAGTGTGTGTGAGGCTAAAGTGCAGAAATTTAGTATGGAATTTGAGTCCATTAGGTTCAAAGATGGTGAGATGGTCAATTGTTTCACCATATTCCTCACCGGTCTCATTAGTAATCTGAATATCCTAGGTGAAAATATCTAGGATGAGTGGGTAGTTAAAAAAATCCTTTGTATTTTTCCCCTAGGTATACATAGGTTTCTATATCCATTTAAAAGTTGTTTGATCTCAATACACTTACCACAGAGTAACTCATGATCCAAATTAAAACAACAGAGGAATGCTATGAGCTCAACGACAACACTGGTGGCATGGGAAGCTACTTTCTCCAGACTAAGGATGAGTGGCATGTATTCCTAAAAGATAGAGAACGTTTTAAGGGTCATTATGTTATTGAGAAAGGAAATCATAGTGGTGGTAACAATAATCAATGTGGAAAGAATCATGGTCATGGTTGATACAAAAAAACAACAATGGTAAATACATTATGGGTGGTCAGGACATGACTAAGATCAAGTGATAAAATTGCAACAATTATTGTCACTATGTTAAGGAGTGTCACAAACCATCACATGAATTAAAGGAGGTGGTAAAATTTACACAAGTAAAATATTAAGAACCTATACTTTTAATAACTAAACACTCTGAGACTATCTAGGTGGATTAAGATACACCAAAAAAAGTGTTCCTTAATGAGAATAATGTATTCCTGGTGGATGTTGGAAATGAAAGTTGGTGCCTCAAAATTAGTTCTAGCATACACATGAACCGAGTAAGAAGTTTTTTTGTTACTGGATAATTCAATACAATTCACGGTGAATTTAAAAGTTTTATCTCTTATAGAGATTTATGGAAAAGTTAATGTCATTTTTTTTGAAAAAATAAGGATCACAAGGTGATCACTAAGGTAAATTTTATACCTCAACTCTATAGCAACATTTTCGGTTTACACCAGCTTGATTAGAGTAGTTGTATGTTTTATTTGAGGATGAGAAATTTTCTATATATAAACACCAACAATGACTGATATCATGGGTTAGGTGCTTCAGGAATAATATATAGACTTTATCCATTGGCCTATTTATACTTACGATCCTTCTATAGAAGATGGGTGATGTAGATTGGTGATGGAAGACACTTTATGTCCATCTTAAATTTTGGGCACTATAAGACCTAGGATCCAAATAGATAGTGGAAGCAATTCATATCACTAATCACATTGAGTATTTTTACAGTGTATTCATGCTAGGAAAGTAACACCATATTTTGTTCCCACATTCCATGATGTACCATGCTAAACATGGTCTGGAGATGGCACATGGTTATTTGTGTAGCCTAATTAAACCAGTGAAACTATGCGATAAGAAATTTTTTCTACTAATTATTGATGATCAAAATAGAATTATGTGTCTTGATGTGCTAAATTATAAGGACCATGAATTCAAGTAATTCAAAAATATCAAGGTTGTATCTAATAATGAGATGGATTCCAATCTTAAGGTTTTTCACACTGACCATGGTGGGCAGTTCAACTCTACTGAGTTTAGGGCCTACAATGATGATATGGGTATCAAATAGTTCACTACCATATATCACTCACCATAGTAGAATGGCATCATCGAGTGACACAACTAGATGATCATGGAGATAGCACATGGAAAGATGAAAATCATACATGTTCTGGAAAATTGACGAGGAAAAGTGGTGAAGATTTTAGTTTACATTATCAATTGTGTACTGATCGGGGAATTGTTGAAAAGATTCTATATAAATTGTGGTAAAATATAAATCCAAATGTTCATTACTTACATGTGTTTTTCTATGTCATATATGTGAATATTATTTTCCCCAATGTAAAAAAATCTATTAGATAGGTCGATTCCAATAGTATTTCTTAGGTATGAGGAAGGATCTAGGGCCTATTATGCCTATTATCTAAAATCAAAGAATCTTCACATGACACAAGATTTAAAATTTTAGTAGGAGGATAAATGGTATTTGGATTTGACTTTAGTAGATCCTATTTCTAATGGCACTGTCACCTTCATTGTGGAACTCTCCATTGATTACGTATTCATCTCACCAATAAATGACTTATACATGTCTCTAATAATTAATGCAGGACTGGAGGTCCTAGAGGAAGATATAAAATATAAACCCATTCAATACCTTGTAATTTTTCACCTTGAAGCGTTGATTGGGTGGAACTACCCACTCACAAGATATAGGACTCTAGTGGTGTATATCTATGATATCATAAGGTGTCATAAAACTATGATACAACCCAACCAGTCTCAAACATTGATGACATGGTGTCCGAACATGACACCAAGAATAGAAACCTTTGTTTCTTTGTAGTCGGGGATCCTATGAGCTTTGATAAGGTCTTAAAATAGGCATGCTAGAATTACACCATATGTGATGAAATGTAGTCCATCCATGAAAATGGCACATGGGTTCTTTCTAGAATCTCTTCCAATCATAAATCTATTAGGCTCAAGTGGGTGTTCAATGTTAAACAATACCCTATGAGTAACATTTTCAAGTTTAAATCTTGTTTGATTACAAAGGATTATTCCAAATGTTAGGCGTGGATTATGATGAGTTTTTTTCACTAGTGGCACACATGGAGATAGTGATGCTCTTGATCCCTCTAGAAGTACAAGATAGATGGAAATTTAACCATAAAGACAAAAAGTCTGCATTCTTGAATGATGATCTCATTGAGGAGATTTATGTGTAAAAACCTCCTAGGTATGTTGACAATAAGCACAAGCACATGGTTATAAAGCTATAAAAGGAACTTTATGGACTGTAACAAACACAAAGGTATTGTAACTCCAAGATGGATTACAATATAATCTCACTCGGTTTCGAATGGAGTCCTCTAGAACATGTGCTGTATATGAATATGAATAGAATCACATTTCTATATGTGGGGATATGTGTCAATGACCTAATCATCACAAGCTCATCCATCATTGAAATCATAGAGTTTAAAGTACATGTGAAGTTTATGTTCAACATGATCGATCAGGGTCTCCTAAATTATTACTTAGGGATTGAATTGAAATAAGGTAATAATATCATCACACATTTTCAAAGTAGATATTCATTCAAAACCGTGGATATTTCTTGCATGGATGGGTGTTATTTATGCCAAACCTCAATAGAGAACTAATTGAAGCTTAACAATAAGTATGGTAGTAGTGCAGATGATTCCACTATGTATTTTAATATCATTGGGAGCCTAAGATACTTGGTGAATTCCAGGATAAACATTTACTATGATATGGTAATTATTAGTGGATACATGGAGGCTCTTATAGTGTAACACATGGTGGTCATTAAATAAATCCTAAGGTATGTGAGCAGCATGATTGGTTTTAAATGTTTTTACAAGTGGCATGCTGGGAAGGAACTCAAGCTAGTAGGTTTTAGTGACAGAAATATATACGGCAATATGGATGATTAAAAATTCACCCCTAAAATTGTATTATATCTTCGAGAAATTTTTACCTTGTAGGGATCTTAAAATAAAATATCATCTCATTTTCATCATGTGATCCAGAGTATATAGCAATAGCAATGGTGGAATTCTAAGGGGTTTGTTTAAGTTAGCTGCTTAAAATATTTAAAGTTATGATGCCAATGAAGGTTAGATTACTAGTGATAAACAAGTCTATGATTGAATTATACAAAAACTAGGTACACCATGACCACAAGAAAAAAATTGACGCAAGTTTTCATTTCATTCATGAATGTTTTGAATATGGAAAAGTGAATGAGGAGAATGTTTCCATGTATGGACATCTTATGGACCATATGATAAATCCAATAAATCTCATTAAGTTTATTGATATGATACATGATTTTGGAATTTTTAGGGGAACATAATGATCCATGTTTAAGGGGTGTTTTTTGGTTTTAATCATGGAGTCTTAGTGGCTATTCATGATCTGTGTGCAGTGATTTTACCTAAACCACCATAGGTACACACCTCTACTACCTCATGATTTGAAAAAGTATTTTTGACTACACATCCCCTATTCTCCACATTTTGAAAACTATATGGAATGTGGTTTTTCATCTCGTTTCATGTCCTATACAACTTCCACTAGTAGAAAAATAAATCTCTACACTATTTTTTTTCTTTTAACATCAGTTTTATAGGTGACATAAATGTAAGATATGTTGTAAATATATCTTTAACATTAATTATTAAAATATACAATAATATTATTTTCCTTGTAAAAAATTTAAGACTTTCAATGTCAATTTTTTTCATAACTGACCTCTAAAGTTATACTCGATGACTTTCAGCATCGCTTTTTGTTATAATCGACATCGAAAGTGCTTCCAGGTGAGTTTTGATAGAGGTTTTCTATTATATATAACATCAAAAGTCACTTTTGATGTATTTTATAACACAAAACCAACATTAAAAGTGCCAATCAATGAATTTAAATGTTGGTTTTTTTATAGACAATGTTGAAGGTACTACTGGATAACAAAAAACGACATCAAAAACCAATAATTGTTTTAAATATTTTAATGATCATTACTCACTTGGATGAAAATATATTATCAATGAAGCAGAAAATTTTATAAATTTAATGAAATCCAGAAAAATAAATATAAATCTTCAACTTAAATATTCAACTTAATTCTTTGAATCACGTGGATGAAAATACAATATTGATAAAGTAGAACATTTTTTAAACCAATTTAAATCTAGTAAAAGAAATTTAAATATTAAATTTAATTTTGATTCTTGATTTAGTGTCCATAAACATAATTTTATTTAGATTGAATAACTCATAATACATCTGAAGTTTTAGTTTGTAAGGTATTTTGGAATTCAACTTATAAATATCATGTGGAATCTTTATAATTTTAACTAGATCTGATAAAGTATCCTTCATTATAAAGAAATGTATCATTAACAAGTATATCTATAGTTGAAACTAAACATAAATAAATTAATCAATGGAAGAATAATTATAAATACTATTCTAAAATCATCAAATCCAGAACTAGTGGAATAATAGTGAGGATCAAAATAGTATATCAAAAATAAATTAGTGTTGAGAGTGAAAACATATAAAATATGATTGAAAAATTTTAATGTGTTATGATAAATTTTAGGAAAAAACTAAAAAATTAGAATGTGAATTGTGAAAAAATTAAATCCCTCTTTTGTGTGATGTAAAATTTTACATCTATCATCGGTTATGTATGAAAACAATGTTAAAAATTCTAATGGGAAAAGTTTTAATGTTGGTGTTTAATAAAAAATGATGCTAACATTTAAATATATATATATATATATATATATATTTACATCGGTTTTAGTAAAAACCAATCTCAAAATTTAATGAAAAAAGTTTTGATGTCGACTTTACTAATAAATGTCCTCAAAAGTAAAAAAAATAATTCTATTTTTACAGAAAACTAACATTAAAATCACATTAGAAATAATTATAACATCAGTTTTTATTGAAATCACTATTAATGTCCCTCAACATGCATTTCAGTTTTGGTTTTTGAAAAAACAACATTAAAATATCAATACATAATCATATTTTTTTTACTAGTGTGCTCCCAAATCTGCTAAAATTTATCCCACTCACCTAAAAAAGGGTTGTACTAATTCTTTTTTGGTTTAAGTTTTTTTCTCTTTCTACTATATTTAAAAGGTAGATATATAATAGATATTTTTTGAAGTTTATTATTATTTAATTATAGTAGTTCCCTCCTGTAGTAATATTTTTACCGAGTTTCTTTCCTTACAAATATTTTTCTGCTTGTGTGGTATCTTCACTTCTCCCTAGAATCTACACATAGGACATACTATTTGGATCCATAATGTGGGATGTACAATCCCTCTAGGTGATATCCAATAGGGGTAACCACACCCCTAGAATTATATGGTACGATGTCCAACAGGGGAGTGGCACACCCCTCAACTCGGATAATGTTTTTTTTTCTAGTAGGGTATTCCTTGGATCTAAGTGATGGATGGACTATGAGAATGATTTGTATTTCCTATGCAAAAACTCCTCAGAATCGACCACTGGGTATGATATTGGTAGGAATTAGTGTTTGATGTGATCAGAGACACCCCATCACTAGCTGAAGCAGGTTTGGGTCAATCCCAAGTTCAATAGTAGAACCCAAGGATTGATGATAGTTATTTATTTATGATTCTCTGATATATTATTTATGAAAATCATATCACAAGTGTACATTTTATTTACTGTTTATGTACAAAGATACATTGGTGGTTCCCTACTGAGTTGTACTCATATCCTACTCAGGCATCCATAACACTTGGGTACCTGATCATATTTCATTGATTATATGCTCGGGTTGGGTAAAGTCTTTGGATTGGATCGCTTAGCTGAATATATTAGAAAATATTAGATTTTAGGATAAGGTGAGGCTTAGGAATATAGTAGAGCCTATTATACAATTTTATTTAATTCTTCATATGCGGTCATCCTAGTGGGTAGCTAGTAAGTCTGTATGGATACTTGCTTTCATATTTATATATTATTGATGGATATGCTTCTTTTTTCTATTCACTCTAATTATTTACTAATGTATATGTTTATTAGTTTTTTTTATATTATTTCACACTCTAATATGGGGGTATAGTCTTTCAATGTTACTACCTTAAAACTCAAAAACTATTCATAAACCTTTGGAATATGGGGAGGCATGCTTGAGGTCTTGGTGGTGACTCCTACGATCTGAGCACTACTAAGTGGCTACATATTGGGGGAGGATGTTAAAGGTGGTATTAGAGAATTATGTGAATAATATGATGGAGTGTATCAGAGTTTTGGTTTTTTATTACTATTTGGAGAAATAGTATATATGTGACATAAGGATGTGATTGATCTTATGAAAAATATGAAACTTGTGTATTGAGAACAAATTTTCTAATAGGAATTCATTATTATTAGGGGTATATTATTTTTGTTTAACTTTATTTGTTACATTCATATGGTTTTCACCCAAAATTATGCACATGTGATTTGGATTTTATGATTTATGGTTTTTTTGGTTTCAGATCTTAAACTATTCGAAAGAGGATTGTGTACATGCATTGTATTTTGAATGTAGGACTCACATGACATATTGGTTCTTTTGTGTGATTTATTATCATTGATGATGAGTTTTAGTAATTTAAAGTGTCATTAATAACTTATATTTCTTTTTTCTATATAAATTTTGTGTTGGAATTATACTTAGTTAAACTGTAGTATATTTTCTTTTGATGACAGGTCATTTGGATCTATGTAAAGATACCCTATGACAATGACTATGAAATACCTCAGTGTAAGGGATGTATAGTGACCCTAATAAGTCAGTACTATCACATGATACCATAGTGATGAACCCCTTGTGGGTGATTTTTGGTTTTGAATCTGAAAAGAGCATGAGTTTGAGTCATTTAAAGTGTCAACAACAATCAATATGGTGTTTTCCCATATATATTATTGGTGGTATTATGCTTAACTAAACCATATGATCATGATATACTCGACACAGATCATGGAAGGTTGATTTCACTATATATATATACTGATAAATGATAATGTGATCCTAGCAGGAGTGTCTCTTGTACATAGATACTTGGTGAGGGTTAGCCTAAGATTTTAGATTTTTAAGGGGGTAACCTCATATATGGATGTTTGGTGAGACTTGATTCCCTTGTAAGTGGTGAATTAGTATGTGATGCCTAAGATGGATGTAGAACCTTAGAGTGAGTTTTTGGTATATAAGTTGTTATGTAATGATTAGAATGGGAGTGGAAAGGTGTCACTCATTAGTTAAAAAAATACATAAAATATGGACCCTGGGTTGGGAGGGAGATCTTGGTGCTTTGAGATACAGAGTAGGATATTGGTGGGCTGGGTATTATGATTGATATGTGTGGTGGTATGTGAAGGTAACCCAAGTGAGGTATTATCCTGGTCTCTTATGAGCATTTTGGTGATAGTAATTATGGGCATATGCTTTAGGCTTATGATCAGTTCATGGGAAGTGCTACCCAGTATGTGGTATGGGTGATGAGATACCTTGGGTATCTTGATGAAAAGTGTAGCACCCCCAGTTTCAAGTAAGTAACCCATATTTTATGTTTTTAAAGTATATAAAGTGTTTAGATGAAGTTTGGGAGGGTTTGGAAGAAGTTTGGAATATTTTGGGGGATTTTATAATGGTTCATGGTTGGCGCATGGTTTGGGAAAATCATTCAACACCTACAGGAAAATGTCAACAATGAGATAGGGGCTAAGGAGAAGGCGCACAGGAAAGTACATGGTTTTTCCAAACCATGTGTCCACCTAAGAGAAACAGTGAAACTTGTGACATTGGTTTTTGGAACATTTGGCACATGGTTTTAAAACCATGTGATTGAATCATGCAAGGTTACTCCTTAAGGTAGTAGTTGGCGTATGGTTAGCACGCAGTTTTCCTGATTGTGTGACTAAACTGTGCACAGGTTAAAAACAAGATCCATAAAGAGTGGATCTAGGTTGTTTTTAAGTTTTGACCCCTCATGTTTTTCCCAAACCAACCCTAACCCAATATTTTATCCTCCAAAAGGCTGTAAAAGATTATCCCATCAATCAGGAGGTGGTCTGGAGGCTTCTCTTGGTGTGTTGAAGTTGGATTCCCATGGTAAGTCATCATTATTCATGGTTTTCCTTGGTTTTCCTTATATCTACATCTCCCTCTCTATAATTTTTTAGATCTACATCTATTGTGGATATACTTAAGGTATTTTATGCCAAATAAGATTATATTTGGCTTTGTTGATGTTAGGGGAAGAGATATAAGGTGGGTTTTTGGAATTTGAACCTGATTATGTGGACGTTTTCATGTCATTTTCCATTTTTTCAAGCTTTTATAAGGTAGATGGCTTCACTATCAACTCTTATATTTATAATATGAACTATTGACTTCAAATGTGTTGTTTTACTTGATTTTTATGTAAAATTGGTGTGAAAACCATGGTAGAAACCCTCTTTAATGATGGTTTGTAGTTTTGTGGAAATTGTGGAATTGTTATGCTAAATGCTTTGTGGTTTGATTTTAAAATGATAATTTTAGAATAAATTGTTTTGTTTGATTTGTGAAATAGGTTTTATGTAATTGTTTTCATTGAAAATGTTGTTTTATTTAAATGGGTTTGGAATGCATGGTTTTGGAATTGGTTTGGAATGCTTTCTTGGTGTGTCTTCATGTGCATTGGGATGGATAAGGGTGTAAAGTACCCCCTTCAAAAGGTTGAAACATATATGAGTGTGAAGTACCCTTGTCAAAATGGTTTACTAAGTGATGGCTTAGTGAAAGGATGACTCACCACTCGTGAGTATATGGAGGTCCAAGATTCATACATGGTTGGATGTGTAGATATGTGGAATAGAATGGATTGTGCCAATGGAATTCATGAAATGGTTTTAGAGAATTGGTTTGTTTCTTTCCTTAGAACTTGATATTGTTTTGTAAAAAATGATTAGTTATGGAAATTGTTTATATTTTGGTATAAAATGTTTAGAAATTTTTGTATATAAAATATTTTATATGAATTTTATAACATGTTCTATCCTAGTGTCATGAGTAGGGAAGTCAGTTGGGGAAAGCCTACTGAGTTTAATTACTCACCCCTGCTTTGGAATTTCGATGGTTTTGTAGATATCGTAAATCAGGACATAGAAAAAGGTAAAGTATAAAATTTCTCTAGTGGTTATTAGTGATACTTACGTTTTTTTGTGGAAATGGAGCATGGATCTTGTGGGAGCTTGGAGTTTTGTCTTGGAGTCTTTGAGTTTTGTTGGTTATGTATTCTAATGTGTACTTGGTTGTTTTTTAGTCTTTCTTTGTGGTACTTTTTATAGTTGGTATTGCTATAAATGGTATTTCTTTGAGTTATCTTTCATTTATATCATGCATCATGTAGTGGTTTATTTGTTTATGGAATGTTTGGTTGGTTGTTAAATTTTAAAATGGAAAATCATCCTCTAATTATAAATGAATCCCTAGGAAATTATTTCCATCCTTTGGCATCTTGAGGATGTCACTTAAGGCTAAGTAATGTTCCACTACCTTCTCAAGCCATTGTGGATAGGTGAAATGTTACAAGTGGTTTCAGTCTTGGTATTTCCAAATTTCCTTGTGGAACAAGTGGTATCATCTTGTTCGGTCCTTGCCAAATAATTAATCTTCTGTTCTTTTAGTATTTGAGTTGAAATTAATTCTAGTATATTCCTTGCTTCAAGTTGGTAAAAAAGAGTAGGATCATCAGGATTTGAAAGGTAGAGTGTAAAAAGACTTAGAAAAACTTTTTATGTTGAACTTCAAGTTACTAGGGATTTGGTTACATAAGTGTTTTGGAGACACTAATAAGATTTGGAAACTCATTATCAGGGGTTTAGTCGATGATATGAGCATGACATGCATTAGAAAAAATGACTTACCACTAGGAGTGCATATTTTATTTTGAGTAATGATATATGATTTGGTATAATGTGGTGATTTTTGAAAAATGTTGAAATTGTTTTCAAATAAAACATTTTTAAAAATAGCATGGTTTTGGTATTTTTAAAATGGGTTTATTTTCAAAAAGAAGTTTCATTTTTTTCAAAAATGGTTGAACATATTAAAAGTTGATGTTTTGAAAGAAATGTTTTGATAGTACGATGTGATATAATTTGAAATTTTTAAGCCTTTAGTTGATTTAGAGTGAGACTTATGGAATCTATTGTTTATCTAGAAGATGGATCCTAGTAAGTGCGGTAGGAACCAACAGGAAGAAGCTGCTGAGAATGTGGTTTCACCTGAGCCACAGGTGAACCAACAGCTAGTTTAGAGTATTTTCCAAGATTTACAAGCTGTGGATATAAGAAATAGGAGGGATGAACCAAGGAAAGCGGACCATTTTGTAAAGTTTCAGAAGTAGAACCCACCTATCATTTAGGGTGATTCAGAACTAGAAAAGGCAGAGGTGTGGCTGAATAGGATGAATCGTATCTTCGATTTCATCAGCACACCATCATAGATTAAATTCAAGATAGTGATGTATACGATGGAGGATCTTACACTCCAGTGGTGGGATTTAGCATTTCAGGCTAAATTGGACCAAGACCTCACATGGTAGGATTTTTAATAATTGTTTAACAAATAATTCTATCCTCACAAGTCTAGAATTCAAATAATGATGGACTTCTTCATATTTAAAAAGGAAAATATTTCCATCACAGATTATGCGACTAAATTAATTAATTTAGTCTAATTTGAACCAATGGTTTCTAGAAGTTTGTCCTTGAAGGCACACATCTTTGAATCAGGGCTAAGGTAAGAGATTCACTCAAAGATTAGTGTGCTTTCTATTACTGATTTTACAGTGATGGTCAATAGAGAGATAGTGGATGAGTGTTACATATCAAGAGATATAGGAGGATGAAGTATATTTATATCCATATAAAATAGTTTCAACCCTAATGTTGGGAGTAAGCGGAAGAGGGACACATATTTCTAAGGTGGGAGCATGAATCGGACTCAGACAGTGGGATCATTAAACCTTCCTCGATGACCCAAGAGAAAAGAGGGATGTTTACAATGTGATTTTCTTAACCACATGAAGCGAGAGTGTACAGAAGAACCTATAGCATGTCACAACTACAATTAGATGGGTATTATTCAGTGTTGTTGCTATAGTGATCTGAGGTCAGGTGTTTAGGACACTTCTCATATCTCATAGACATTGTATGTTTTGACAGTACAAAGGTAGTATAATTAATCTCATCAACAGAACAGAGCTATCCATGGAAATTCTTGGAATATTATCACTCCTCAAGTAGTTCAATATCAAAAAAGTAATAGAGAAAAAAGTACAGCAAACAAGAAATTATATGGAGCTGAGCAGGTTATTGAGGATGATCAGTCTAGACCATCTATGGTGTGAGGTATGATTCCTTTGAATTCTACCCTTATACAAGCTTTTTTTATACATTTGCATCCAATTATTTTATTTATTCTTATATTTTTGATTTTCTAAGTTTAAAAGTTGAGATGATTCTTTCTGTATTGAAAATTAAAACTCCTCTTGGTCAAAGATAATGTCGAGCATTTATGTGTAGAGCATTTTCTATAACCATTGATGGATCCAAGCTGATATAGAACTTGTTTTTGCTGGAAATATATTTCTATGATATAATCTTGGGTATGGATTCATTGAAAATGTTCAAATCTCATGTCGACTATTATAGTAGAAAGGTCAGTTTTACAACAGAAGATGGGATCAAGCATCTCTTTTGAGGATATCGGAATATAAAGGCAGGTGCAATGGGCTTATTGGAACTAGTAGGTAGAACGATCTCATACCAGTTGGAAGTATTTTTTTCTGGAATCAATAGAATAGATAGAGAATAATAGTTTTCTAGCAGTGGTTGATTAGTTTCCAGATGTGTTTTCTGAAAATTATCAGGTTTTCCACCTATGAGATAAGTGGAGTTTAAAATTGATATCCTTACAAGGACCAGCCCTATTTCCCTTCCATCTTATCATATGGAACCAATGGAATTTAGGGATCTGAAAGTGTAGTTGGAAGAGCTGTAAAGAAAAGGGTTCATTCATCCTATTATGTATCTGTGTGCAGAACCAATCTTGTTTTTCAAAAAGGCTTATGAAACTCTTCGGCTATGTGTAGATTATCATAAGCTTAACCAGGTGACAATAAAGAAAAAGTATCTAATTGATGATCTGTTCAATCAATTGAGGGGAGCTCAGTGGTACTCTAAGATTGAATTGTGATCAGGACATCACCAATTATGGGTTCAAAAGGAGGATATCCCAATGGCAGCTTTTAGAAGTAGATATGTCCATTAAGCATATGTGGTAATTCCTTTCAGTATTACAAATTCACTAAAAGCCTTTATGGAATTGATGAACTGGATATTTTAGAGGTATCTCGATTCTTTTGTGGTAGTGTTTGTGAATAACATATTTGTGTATTCAAGGAAGAGGACTAAGCATGAGAAACATTTGACGACAATGTTGGGAATCTTGAGGGTTCATTGGTTATAATAAAAACCATCAAAGGGTGATTTTTGGATATAATAGGTACATTTCCTTGGACATGTAATCTATAAAAAAGGTTTTTCTATGGATCCAAAAAATATAGAAGTGTTTGTCTCTTAGAAATATCCAAATAATGGCTTCGAGATAGAGAGTTTCCTTGATATAGATGGTTATTACCGATGCTTTCTTCATGACTTATCACGACTAGTTTTTCTTATGAAATATTTGACAAAGAATAATGTTCAATTTCAATGGAACATGGAATATCATAAGTCTTTAAAATAACTTAAACTTCACCTTACATCAGCACCAATCTTGATTTTTCCAAAATCAGGACAAGGGTATGTGGTGTATTGTGATTCTTTAGGATAAAGTTTGGGGTGAGTTCTTATTCTGGGAGATCATGTTTTTAATTATAGCTCAAGGAAGTTATGATTTCACGAGAAGAATTACCCAATGAATGGCTTTGATTTAGCTTCCATAGTCCATGCTTTGAATACTTGGCATCATTACCCCTTTAGTGAAAAATTTACTATGTTTATAGATCATAAGAGATTGAAACATATATTCTCACAAAGGGGTTTGAATCTAAGACAAAGAAGATGGATACAATATCTCATACTTTTGGAATTTTACATGATTTATACACCAAGAAAAGGAAATTTGGTGGTCGATGAATTAAGTAGAAAGTCATATGCTCAGTTAGTGAAATAAGATTTAGATGAGTGGTAGTTGATTTCAATCTTAGCCAACATGCACTTGGAATGTGAAGACTGAGGTGAAGTTGTGGTTTTCTTTCTAGTTTCATTTTTTCCTGATTTGGTAAAGATGGTTAAATAAGCACATAAATATGATGCAGAATGTGTGGATACGAGTTAAAAACTCAATAGTGGGGAGACCATTGAGGGATGTAATTTGGATGGTATTTTAGTGTTGTGGTTCATAAATTGGATGGTCGTACCTATGGTATGTTAGGGACCACTTCTTCATGCTTACCACCATTCAAGATGGGTTGTTCATCTTATAATGTAGAAGATTTATAAGGCATTGAAATCATAGTTTTTTTGGGTTGGTATGAAACAATATGTTATATGGGTGATAGTGGATTGTCTCACCAATTAGACCTATTTCATCCCTATTTGTGAATCTCATATGGTGGAGTACTTGTCCTAAATCTATATTAGAGAAGTGGTAAAAAGGTATGGAATGCCAATTTCGATAGTATCGGACTTAGATCTAAGGTTTATGTCTCATTTCTAGAAATAATTACAGAAATCCCTTAGGACTCAGTTGACTATAAGTATGGGGTATCATGATCATACAGATGGCTAATCTAAACTAACAATACAAACATTGCAAGGCATATTGAGGGATTTTATAATGAAATTTGGTAGCTCATGGGAGGAGCACATACTATTATTGGAGCTCTCATATAACAAAATCTATCAAGACTCGATACATGTGGATCCTTTTGAAGAATTTTATTAGAATACTTATTGTTCACCACTTTGTTGGGTGGAAACAAGTGATACTTCATTGGTTGGTCCAAGCCTTGTCTAGGAAACAATAGAGAAGATTCAGTTGACCAGGAAATGTATGGAGATGGATCAAAGTATTTAGAAATAATATACATATCATCATTGACAGTTTTTTTCATTTTAGGTGAGTGATCATGTGTTCTTGAGGATCTCTCCAAGGCTTCTACATCAACATTATGGGAAGCAAAAAAATTTATCTCCTCGATACATTGGCCCTTTTGAGATACTAAAATGGGTCGGTGAGGTGGAATATCATTTGGCATTTCCACCATGGTTTAGTTCTATTCATAATGTGTTCCATGTATCTCAGTTGAAAAATTATTATCCCAATCATGACCATGTGATTATATGGGATCACATTGACCTAGAGCTGGATGCTTCATTGGTTCATGTGTCAGTGAGATTCTGGATAAGCAAGAGAAAGTCTTGAATGGGAAAAGAATCGGTCTAGTGTGGGTTTTGTGGAAACATGGTCATATTTAATATGAGACTTGGGAATGGGAGAAGAAAATGAAATAGTAATGGCTATAACTCTTTTAGAGTATTGATGGTTTTCTACTTTCTGAGGATAGAAAGGCCAATGGTGGGGAGAATCTAGTACCCCATGTTTCAAGTAAGTAGCCCTTAATTTATGTTTTTTAAGTATATAAAGTATTTGGGTGAATTTTGGGAGGGTTTAAAAAAATATTGGAATGTTTTTGTATATTTTCTAAGGGTGAATAGTTGGTTCATGGTTTGGTAAAACCAATCAACACCTACAAAAATCTGTGTACAATGAGACAGGGGCTAAGGATAAGGTGCCTGGGTAGGCGCACAATTTTTCCAAACCATGTGGCTTCCTAGGATAAATAGTGCAACTTGGGACAGTTGGATTTTTCATGGTTAGTGCATGGTTTGAAAACCATGTGAGGCAACTGTGCAAGGTTCCACCTTGAGGTAGAATCTGGTACACAATTAGTGCATGGTTTACCTAACCGTTTGAGAAAACCTTCCACGGGTTAAAAACAAGATCCACAAAAAGTGGATCTAGGTCAGTTTTAATTTTTGAATTATCTATTTTTTCCCAAACCAACCCTATCTTGATATTTTCTCCTCCCAAAGACTATATAGGCTTCTCCCATTGATCTAGAGGTGATCTGGAGGCTTCTCTTGGTGCATTGAATCCATATTCTCACGATAAGTCATCATTCTTCATGTTTTCCTTGGTTTTCCTTAGATCTAATTCTCCCTCTCTCTCAATTTCTTATTTCTACATCCACTATGGATATATATAAGGTAATTAATTCCAAATATTATTATATTTGTATTTTTTGATGTTAGGGTAACAGATATAAGGCGAGTTTTTTGGAGTTTCAATCCGATTATGTGGATGTTTTCATGTATTTTTTTTGTTTTTTTAATGTTTTTCTAAGGTAAGAGGCTTCATTCTCAACTTCCATATTTAGAATATGAAGGTTTGATTTCAAATTGGTTGTTTTACATGAATATTTTTTTTTCAAATTGGTGTAAAAATAATTTTAGAAACCCTATTTGGTGATGGTTTGTAGTTTTGTGGAAATTTTGGAATTATTATGAAAAATAATTTGTGGTTTTAATTTAAAATGATAATTTTAAAATCCTTTTTTTGGTTTTATTTATGAAAAAAAAATTATGGAATTTTTTCAATTAAAATGTTGTTTTATTGAAATAGGTTTAGAACACATGGTTTTGGAATTGGTTTGGCATGGTTTTTCATGTGTATTCATGTGAATTGGGATGGATAAGACTGCAAATCATTTTTTTTTCATTTTCTAAAGGGAGGTTTAAGGGTTTCCGATGCCCATTACACAACTACACCACTTCCAAATCACCACTTCACAACATCCAGTTCCAAATCACATTTCAAATTTCAAAATCAAGTAAACCAGACAGCTTACCTTGATCCACACGCCATCAAGCCGCACACCTTTCCATGCACCATTGAGCCACTCACGCCCTCGAGATGAACACCTGTCATCAGACCTGTCAACATCACCACAGGACTTCATCATTCATCACCGGTGAGAACCCCTCCGGTGTCACCGCGATATTAACACAGACTCACAACCCATTGGAGATACAAAATCAAAACTTAAAACAACCGCCGTCAACACCTTTAGTCACAAACCACCAAAATGCCTGATCTGCGACGTCTCAAACCATAGCCAGTCACGTCTTCAATTATTCCTTCAGCAACTCAACTCAATAGAAAACTTCATCTTCAACCACTGGATCAAAAAAACCCAGCGCAAACTCCTCAATCCTCCTTCAAAACCATACAATTATCCTTCACGCTCCACCACTGTTGGAACACACCTCCACCACAATGCCAAAATAGTCCAAACGCAAACCAAAAATCCGGATCCAAATCCAAACCAGAAAACCAATATCAAATCCAGAAGCAATCAAGCATAAACCTACAGAAAAGGCACATCAGCATGATTAAAAAACCTCCCCCCTCCGAAGCTGAAGAACAACACAGCACCCCACGGAAACCCGTCGGAACCACTTGGGGAGATGCCAGGATGCGGCGGCAGAACCAAGATGGAAATCATGATCTGATAGATTTGTAGAGGCGTCGCCGACGGAGAACACCGGAGCAGAGACTTTATCGATGCACGCCGAGCCGCAGGCCGGAACACCACCGATCTGATGCCACTGAGAGCGGAAGCCGGAGAGGCGAACCTCAGATACATGAAGACGCCACACCAAGCTGAGGCCTAAAGGAGACGAGCCAAACCAGGCTGGAGGGGGAAGGGGAAAAGGAGAGGAGGTGGAACCCTAGCTACCACGGGAGCATGGGAAGACGCCACTCAGAGGCCGGAGGGGGGAAGGGGAAAAGGCGAGGCTTGGGATGGATAAGAGTATGAAGTAACCCCATCAAAAGGTTGGTAAAGATATGGGTGTAAAGTACCCCTATCAAAATTGTTAACTAAATGAAAAATTAGTGAAAGGATGACTCACCACTTTTGAGTATAGGGAGGTCCAGGTTTCATGCATGGTTGGATGTTTGGATATGTGGAATAGAATGGATTCTGAAAAAATGGAAATCCAAAAATGGTTTTAGAATAATGGTTGGTTTCTTTCCTTGTAACTTGATATTGTTTTGTGAAAACTACTTGGTTATGGAACTTGTTTATATTTTGGTACAAACTTTTTAGAAATTATTTTATATAAACTATTTTATATGAATTTGATAACATGTTCTATCCTAGCGTCATTAGTAGGAAAGTCATTTGGGGAAAGCCTACTAAGTTTCAATACTCACCCCTACATTAGAAATTTGGTGTTTTTATAGATATCATCTATTGGGAAATGGTCAAAGGTAATGTATCACATTTCTCTAGCAATGTTTAGTGATACTTGGGCTATTTTGTGGAGTTGGAGCATGGTGCTTCTTGTAGCTTGGAGTTTTTCCTTGGAGTCTTTGAGTTTTGTTGGCTATGTCTTTCGATGTGTACTTGGTTGTTTTGTAGTCTTCTGTTGTGGTACTTTTTATAGTTGGTATTGATATAAATGGAATTTCTTTAAGTTATCTTTCATTTATATCATGCATCACGTAGTGTTTTATTTGGTTATGGAATGTTTGGATGGTTCTTAAATTTTAAAATGGAAAATTATCCCCCAACTGTAAATGAAACCCTTTTTATTTATTTCCAACCATTGGTGTCTTTGGGATATCTCTTAAGTCCAAGTAACATTCCACCACTTCCTCAATCCAATGTGGAGGGTATGAACATTACAAAAAACACTTGAGGTGAATTGGTATCAAAATGTAGCTTTTGAGGGTAAGATTGATCGAGTTCAAAAAACTATTGATTTTATATGTTCTTTTATGTGTGTGGTGAGAGTGTGGGTTAATTCTAGTGTTTTTTATATGAAAAAATTTTGGCATGTCATAGTGTGATAGATCTTGGCATGAGTAGATGCTACAATTATCAAAGAGGAGTTTTGAGATCGGAATAGATGGATTCATTTGACATCTCATGATCATGGTCAGATAATTAGATGTGTGGGCCTAGGTTTGATGAGATATTACTCATGGGATTGTGATTCAGGTTGTTTGATCATGTGATATGGGACCATACACCCATTTTGACTGAGTAAGATCATCACAGTATGTGCTAGTTATGCACGGTATGTGCTAGTTATGCACGGTATGTTCTAGTTTTGCATGGTACTCATTGAATTATGGATTGGAGAGCGTTCATGATCTGGATAAGGCACAATGGTCTTGAGGTAATGTTATGGTATTGGTTTCCTAGGGGTTTTAGTGAAATAAGAGGTGACCTTGGAGTTATATTGGGTGTCATGGGATGGTTAGCCTATGTGTGGGTATAAAAACATGTGTTTAGGGAGTCATTGTGTCAGAATTTTCCAATGGTGAGTATGAATGGGGAGGATCAACATGTGTGTAGTGATGGAACCCATTTTGGGGGCACTTAAGGAGTGTTTTAAGGAATTTCAGATGGTGGGGAGTGCACCATAGGCCATTTGAGGGTGTGACCCTAGTTATGGATGAAATTAGGTAGATTTTAGGATAATGTTATTTTGAGATAGTAATGGGATATGGTTGATTTTTCATGTTGAAACTCAATCATGAGTGTCATTTCAGTTATACCATTGAAGAACGACCCTCATTCTAGAAGGATCATGGTCATGATGTGACTGGTCATGGGATGGGCATGGTGGCATTGGGATGTTGGTGAGTGAGTTAATCCAATCATATCTAGTTCCATGGATAATGCTAGATTTGATACTTAGATTCAATGTTATATGGATTCTATGCATTGTCAATGGGCTTGGGGTTATTTTGAAATTATTTGAGCATGATTCAGATCAATAGTGCATCAGTGCTCATGTGATAGCATGAAGGATAATTTGGTTGGTCTAGGAGCCAACATCAGGATTACATCAGAAGTTGGGTTCAAAATTCGGTGTAGGTTTGGATGTTCTTGGTATTTATTTATGGGTTAAGGAATCATGAGCAGGTGATGTAATAGTATGTTAGTAGGTGAGACCGAGTATTTTTAAGAATGTTTTTCTAGATAAGGTACAACCAATTTTTTCATGGGTAATTGGGTGTGGTGTGATGATAAATTCACTAAGAGATTCATTAGGCTATGGAAAGTTGTTTTGATAAGAAATATTGATGGTGGGGAGATTCATATATTATAATTTCCCTTGTAAGAAAAAGCTTATGGTGGGGAGAACTATATGGAAGATGAGGAGTTGATTAGAGACATAGTGGTTTCTTAGTATAGAAATATTTTTTGGACCTTCATCTAGGTATTTTGGTGATAATGATAAGTGGTATCTTGGGTTTTAATGAATAATGAGCCTCATGTAGGGAGTTGTTTTTTGAGATATTGTTTGGTGTTCTAAAATAGAACACAATAATTTTTACATAAATTAGAAATTGTGGTAGTTCAGGGTAAATGGATGAATAACCACTAAAACTTCTTAAGGATGATAATTGTTAAGGTAGTGAGGTTATAAAATCTTTCCCATTTATAAGTTATGAATTCTAACATAATTTGAATTTTTGGAAATCTAGATTAGGGATTATTTTGATAATTTGGATTTGGATTTGAATTATAACATTTGGAGTGTCTTGAGCACATACGTTTTGATATGGTTTGAGGCCCAAGAGGTTCCCTAGGTGTTCAGATGAGCCTTAGGAGCTTCAGATTGAATATTGTAATTTTTAAGGATTTTTTCCATTGTGAATTGTAAGGTCTCATAGCCCAAACCACTTACCAATGCCCAAACCAATGGTCACCATTATACCTCAAGTACACCTCTCCATATTCTAGAGGATGCTAACTAGAAGTGGGGGTTTAAGGTGGTATTGTGGGTAGATTATACCCCATATATCAAACTGCACAATAAATATAAAATAAATAAACAACCTCTATAGTGAAAAATAATTAGAGTACATATAATAAATAAATATCCAACAAAATACTTGAAAATTTATAAGGTATCGCACAACCATGTCATACATACACTAGATCGGCCACTAGGATGGTCATACAACTAAAACAAAACTAAATAAAATAAAATGTGATAAATACAACTAGGCACCTCCATGTCACCAAGACATTCTACATCCCAATCTATAAATACCATTTGATCTCCTCTATTTTGATCACTCCATCCCAGGCCTCAACTCACCATGTTCCTGCAATAAGTGTAGAGATATTTGGGTAACCAAGTTCTATGGCCGCCCAAGTAGGGTGCGAGTACAAAACTATGTAGGCCACCACCAACATGATCCCATAAATAACTATAAATGAAATTATATGTGCATGTGGAATTATCTGAATAAATAAATATCTATTAAAAAATAAATAAAATCACCAAACAATACCTGCTTTGGATCTATATCGGAATGTCTCTGAGCATGTCACATAGATCTCATCAACCTGTGTACCAAACCATACTATTGTAAATCCTTAGGTTTCTGACTCTGATCAACCATACCTACTTCACCCAATACCAGGGTGTCTTAAAGAACATCATGATATCATTTCAACAAATAACTAAAACTTGGGTTTCCCCATGATATACAAAATAGGTATCATGAACCTCCATTGTGGAAGTTTTCTTTATAACTTATCACGGACCTCTATTATGGGAGTTTTCTCATCTGGGGTATAGCCCACAAGAATCACAAAACCAGAGCCAAGATCACCAAGGTATACCATACCATCTATGTCTTGGTAGATAACATGCCCTCGATATATAGGAGGCTTCAATACCCCTCCATAAGGTCTTCACCAAACTAGCATGTGACAGTCCACCTGATCATCCCAAATCCAAATCCATGGAATCCCAACCATAACAGAGCCCCAACTCTATATAATATCAAACTATATAATCTCATACCTCCCCTATCTGATTTTTTTCATCTTGTTCATAGACCAAAATATCAAAAACATCCCTATGCGAGGAGTTTCTTTTAAACCCTCAACCACCCCTAGGGAATAATCTGTAAATAATAAAATAATTTCCCTTAAGAGTGTTTTATTTAAAAATAAAAGAACTACCCCTATGGGAATATATAAATCTAAAAGATATAATTATATTCTTTAAGGGCATCCCTAAATCATCTAATTAGAACAAAAATACGAGTTTTCCAAATTTTGAAACTCATCATCACAGTCTACGGCCCATCATATCACAAGTTCGGTATGGGTTCTAGGTGACACTTGTTTCCCTCTTTATCCAAAACAACATGTTCTCACTCAATTTCATCAATCATTGAGTATCCCTATAGGGTTACATAGGTCAAAGAACAATAGAGGCACCCTCACATGGGTCCTTAGTCTCGATCTAAGTCTTAGGTAAGTGATCATTTCCTAGAGAAATACTTTGTCCCTCAACATCATAATCAAGAAAGTGTATCCTCATCAGATACATGGGTTATCTCATATTGATATCACTCAAGGGATGTCACTCATACCATGTCATTCCCTAAGGTCTTGAAGGGTTGGTCCACTCCCCAACCCAACATCCATAGCCTTGGGTCCATCCACCTAGGTTGAGCTCAACTTCGGGGTCATTAGGTTGCACTGAGACCAATCCCACCTATCAAGGTGTCTAATAGTCTCAAGGAATCATAATATAACCATTAAATACTTTTTTACATCAGTGTTTGAGGCAACCAGTCGGTGTCCATGTTCCTGTGATGGACCTATACACCTTGTGCAATCTACCCAAGGCCATCACTTTAAATTAAATTTAATAGATTTAAATAATTATTAAATTAGAAATTAATTTTTTTTATACATATTATTTAAAAAAAGTTTGACCACCCCAAGTTTTTGAGGCTACATTTCACAATTTATATAGTTAAATGAATAAACCATAGGGTGTTTATGTGAGACCACCTACCACTTACTAAAGTTTTTATGATTACTTTCCAAGGGATGATAGCACTTCCAAGGACTGTTGAAGACTGTCTATGCTCAATCCTTACTCATGTCACCACCAGAGCTCCTAAAGCATGATAAGAATATCATAATAATAAATTATATTAAAAATAATTAATTTACTAATTTAATTAAAATTGGTAATATTCTGTGAAAATTCAGCACATCACCATGTCCCATCAGAACCACATTCAACAGCACATTGAGGGCCCATATCTCATCCTCGGACATACATCAAGAAAAAACCCATCCACCAACACCAAATCAATTGGAAATTTAATTTAACTTAATGAAAAAACCCATGAAAATTCACAATGGTGACATACCTTATCGAAAAACTAAGTAATTTGATGTAGATGGCATATTAGGATACCATCATCCTATGAAGAACAAAATCACTATGTGAATTGAGCTATTCCACTATGCTCTGGTGGAATCACTAACAAAAACCTAAGATGGAAATCATGAAATTAAAATTGAGAGGTGGGATAGAAGTAGATATCAATGAAAGGAGGGGATTTTCTAAAATAATCATGAAATACCAAGAAAAACACCCCTGTAAAGGGGCTTGAAGAAGGGAGGGGGGTTGAAAACCTCCTGATTATCACACCAAATAGTAGAGTGGAATGGGGTTGAACCCCTATCAAACCTAAGTGGGGTAAAAATGATATTTCCCCCATTTAAAGGGCCATTGTCTAGCCAATGGTGTGCTACATCCATGGATATAGTATCCACCCTAGACCCTTCCAGTAATCCCCCAATCCTTTGTTCTATCTCTCAAACCCCCTTCCAAATCTAAAAACCCTCTTTTGATGGATTCTAACTATCAAAACTCGATTTTAAAACTCAGTTCAAAATTTTTCCTACCCACTAAACCAAATATTCAAATTCATCCAGAATTTTGAACACTCGTATGGATGCAAGGTTTTATATTTCACCTAAAATAACACTTATCATCCCTAAAAAGTCTTGATGTTCACTCATTTGCATCTATTGTATTATTTCAATCATCCATTTTCCACCAAAAAACCTCTTTCCAAAGTGGAATGATAATCATTATTCTAAAGAAAAACCTAAAAATTTAGGTGTTAAAGCCTTTGAACCATGAGCTAATTTCCATTTCCATTTCCAAAACTCTATGACGACACTCCATGACACCCATCCATCTCAAGACTCGACCACATCATCCTCTAATTGATCGTTTAGTATATGGTTCTCCCCGCCATTTTACTTAATTCATAGATTCCAATTCCTATTATTTGGAATTCCTAGAAATTGGATATCCCTATTAGAGCTTCATAATTGCATTCCTTCAATGAACCCAACATGGTTACCAAATCATCACACCTAAAAAAGTGAAACCACTAGTCCAATGTAGATGCTTCTCTCAATTATCAAAAATCAAAAGAAATGAATGATCCTCCCTTACCCAACATCACAAGTACACTATATTCTCCTCAAAATGATCTAAAAAATACCGACACACTTATCATATCCAAAATAGTGTTCCTGGTGTGGTTTTTAGCTCACCACATCTCATCTCATGAAAAAACATCAATCGAATCTCCTCTAACCAACCCCTATTGAGAAAACTCAGTTCCTCATACCAATGTCTTACCCAATACTCAATCATGATTCCCTTAAGCCAAAAGGCATCCTATGATCAACCTAGAATTCTCACTAAATTCCATACCCAACTTCATGTGATGTTATATGGTTGAACTATCCACCATCTATTTCCACTATTGTGCCATGCTATGAACACCAACACACCACTAACCCAACCACATTCAAGTCACCTCAAAACCATCCATATCTTGACACCCATACTCAGACTCCACTCAAAACAATATATGAATTAATACTTGGAACTCATTTTGAAATCCAAATGTACTTAGATACATTTATCCACCAATATTATAATTCCTTGGTTATTCTCTCACTACTGATCTCATGCTCCTCATCCCTTCCAATATAAGGGTCGTACCTCCAACACTGACATCACACTCCCCACCATAGGAGAGACCTTATAATTCTCCTCGAGAATAGACTGAATAGACTTGATCATAATAAAATACATGTTTCTCCTTTGGAGCTACACTAATTTCTTCCCATTTAACACCTGTTTAAACCTTAGATCAATTGTATCATCATACCTGGCCCCTTTCTAAAATAGCACTCACCTTAACAGTTCTTCGTTTATTTTCATGATGCTTCAGATCACCACTCCCACAAGAACCTCGTAAACCTTCCATTGATTCTCATCCCACTCATGACCATCATTGATTCACAATTTAGATGGGTACTATTCACAATGGCACATACCTTTCTCGTATCATCCTACACAGTGGGTGTACAATCTCTTACCACCCAACTATATGACCTGACTTGTGCTCCCACAAGTGTTACATCACCAAACTAAGTTCACCATTATCCATGTAATGTTAACTCACCAAGACAATAGCACTCTTGGAACTCCTCTCCAAAACCAAAACTTCAACTATGTTGTGGTCCCTATTAGGATCACCCACTTCACAGCATTATCCCAACACCATGATCATCCATCCTTTCTATAAGGCATGTTGATATGAACCATATACTTAGCTCCCACCTAGAACCATACCAAAACCTCGATCATTTACCCATTCTACTACTACGCTCAACACCACATCCAAAAAAACTAGCAATCAAGGTTCCCTACCCAAGAAATATATGTCATAACCATACCTATTTGAAATATTCAATTGAACCTATGTGCATCGATCTAATATCACAAATCACTCAATCATTCTTTCCACCTCAAAGGAACCCATAAACCAAGTCCAACCCCTTCTGTGGGTTGCACTAAATTATCATAAGGCACTAACTTGGTAACACTAAGTCTCATCTCAAAGACCCTATGTCTTCCACCTAGAACAACCAATTAGGTACCTCTAGGTTTACAACTCACAAAAATGTATGCATTTCACCCATCTCAATATCATATGGAAACCCACATACTAAATCATCTACACACAAGGGCACTGATTCTCATCGATCATTCCCACAAGGGACTTACCCTTGTAGAATCACATCTCACCAATCAAGGTCATATATATATATATACACACAACAACATCATCCTAGAAAATTAATACCCATAAAAACATACCTACTAGCTCATTTAAGTAGGGTAATATTCCAACATACATAGGAAAATTCCCTATAGGTTATTACTTGAACTTTAAATAACCAAACCTACACAACACTCTCCCCCAAGGATGATCATCTATAAGACAATAAACTCCTTCCATGTCCCCTCAGGGATTTTATTTTTCCATTTAAAAAGTGGTCAAACCACCATCATCACTATAATATACCTAAGACCTATCACTTGAGTAAAACATATATATAATTCAGCCCAACTAAGTAAAATTCCACCAAGTACTTATATGGGAAAATATCATATGAGTAGTTATTAAAACTTTAAATAGTTGGAATTTAGTTGTGAATAAAAACAATCACACTAATAAGCCTATATCATGTAGATCATATCTGTCTGATATGATAGATGAGATATCTCTAGCCTCTACAGGCCAAGATTTAAAACCCAATAAACGTTCTCTGTCCAAATTACCAAGATCCATTTTCCATAAATTATAAAGTATAAATATCAAACACTATGTTCATTAAACTATTTTAAAATCACAATAACCATAATAGTGCAAGCTAAGATCATCAATCTTGTACCCATGGTACCCTGTACTTCTATCAAAAAAGGTGTTCGCAATGAACTAGTATAGGTTCCATTACAAGCCCTAACACATCCATGTGTCTATTATCTACCAGCTCCCAAATAGTGATACAAAATAAAAAACAAGGTCTCTAATACAACTTTGTAACATACCATCACTGAATACCACTGAACTATACCTAGACCAATGGTTACCACTATACCTCAAGCACGCCTTATAACAACCTTGCTTTTTATTACACACTTAAACATGATTTATTACATAAAATATTAACTTGATAAAAAATAGAATATCGAGATGTATAGTGTCTTTGGGGATTAGTAACATTACATAACGACTTAAAACATGAAACATAACATCTTTATTGAAAACTTCCTTTGCATGACTACTACATTCACTCGCACTTAGCATTGCATGAGATAACCTGTGGACATGCATAAGAAAAGGGTGAGCTATAAAGCCCAATAATGGAGTAAACAAGGCATAACATGAATATTTTAATACATGTTAGGAAATAGGCATATCAATGTAGCATAAGAGAAACATGAACATAAAGGCATGATATGGCATGATTATCATAACATGTAAATGTGGCAACAACACTTAACACGGTATTAGCATGAGCCAAGGATCATTGCACATGGAGCTTGATTAAACCCTCATTGAACTTGAAATATCATGATTAAACCATCATTTCACTTGATGTATCATGATACTAATCTTTACCCAATGCATTGGAGCGCTATCAGGGTACACCGTTCTTAAACATTTCATTTCATGCATAAGTGTGCCACATGGATCATATAACATGAATTCATTAAAAATAATCATTTATTACACTATAAAGGAATGTGAAATTAATACATGGAACTATATAATCAATAAGTAAATGTTCATAAAGTTGAATACCCTTGATAGAGAAATGGGCAAGGTATTCACTACACAATGACTTTTCCTTGGAAAATCGTGGTGCAATTTCGGCAGTATATCGGCGTGACATAAGAATTCATAAAAATGGTTGATGAGAGAGAAATTAGTGTATCATAATATTTACATGAAATTAAAAGTAAGGGGATCATATAGATACATGTACCAATAAATTTAATGGAATCTAGATTCATAATACAAAATAATTGCTTGAATGTAAATGAGGAGAGAGAAATTCCTTACGGAACTTCAGCATGGTAATGGGTGTACATGGGAGGAATTAATGAGAGAGAAAGGGGTATATCATCATTAAAACATAAATAGGGAAGTATGGTGGAGGTTCTAAATCATAACTCAACATTTATAATTGAATATAAAAGGACATACCAATATTAATAAACTTGGATAAAATGAGAATGGAAGGAATTCCTTACTTGGAAGTGTGATCTCAAAGGCTTGAGAGAGGATTAAGAGAGGATTCTTGAGAGATTTGGGCACCTTGGGAGGATTCTAGAGAGAGGAGGGAAGAGTTTTAATGAACTCAAAAGTCTTTTAGTGAAGAGGAAGTGGGATCTTGGGTGGGTAAATATAGGAAATGAGAGGGAATTCTTTATTATTTAGGTTTGGGACACCACACATTAAACTAATCAAAACCAAAAACCAGCCCATGGTTTTTGCCCATGTTTTTTTCCAAAAGGGAGTGGAAAAAAATATTTTATAAGTAAAATGGCATAAAATATTAAAATAATAGGGTTGCTTATGTGGAGGTGAGTCACACTCTCAAGGAAATCAATTTAAAAAGCTAAATTGTTTTAGAAGTCTTGGAGTGTCCACTAAGGCTTTGTAAAATAAATAAAACTAAACTAAAATTACATTATTTTAATTTTAAACATATATTTGCAGAAAATAATGTTTATAGTATTTTATTACATCAATATTGGGTCATTATGATGTCATAAAACACATTATATATTTAAACGGTATTTAATTTTTACCCAAAAATTTGATTGTCTCAAAAAATTGTGAAAAATTAACCATATGATAATTTAGATGACCTGATTCCAAAAATAATATTCATTTTATCTAAATAATTTTATAAATATTTTAATTTTTAATTTTAACATAAAACCTGACATTTATCGAAAATTCATGGGTTTTGACAAAATGGCTTTCAAAACTTAATAAAAATCACAATTATATTCATAATAATTATAAATCCATTTATATTTAATAAAATTCATTTAGTGATAATATTTTATTAAAATATTATTTAATTCAAAAATCCATTAATTCATCAAAATATATTTCTTAATTGAATATTAACTAAAAAACTATTTTGCTTTAAAGAACTATTTACCAAGTAACAATAATAAAAAAGAATGTATATTCTCTATAAAACAAATAATGTACATAATCATAGTGCTAGGGTCTTGTTATATAACTCCTTATAACACCCTCATAATTCCAAAGGGTAAGCTGCATGATGGTGACAGACTATTGGGGTGGCTTAGATAACATCGCTCGGGTGGTAATCTCTATCAACTTCCACTTCTCCCATAGGCAGTTCTACTCAAGCTTAAAGTGTTGAAGCTCATCTTAGTATTGGTCAAGAGCAAAGTCCAATGCCACCACCTCCTTTCAGAGCTCTGACAAATGGGATTCGTATGGGGTAATTCTACTTGATGAGGTTATCGCTTCCTTTTTCTGAGTAAATTGGATTTGTTAAAGCCCTATATTTATACTAATCATGTGATCACTATTTAACTTCTATATTAACAATAGTCACAATGCTTAACGGTATTTTAAAATCCAAAAACATAAAACCAAATAAGTTCATATGTTATATAACCATTTCACATAATAATAAATTTAATTAGATCAAGTGGAATTTTCCATTAATAAAAGTTTGGGTCATTATAATCTTCCACCCTTAAGAAATTTTGCCCTCGAAATTTCCTTTTCCCACACTAAAATAGATTTGGGTAACTCTTCTTCATTACTTCCTCTGATTCCCACGTCGCTTCTTCAAACTTGTGGTTTCACCACAATACCTTGATGAGGGGAATTATCTTATTTCGTAGAAGTTTTTCTCAATGATCTAAGATCTTCACTGGTTTCTCCTCGTAAGAAAGATCATCCTCTAACTGTACTACCTTTGAAGAGAGTACATGTGAAGGTTCTGGTATGTACTTCCTTAAGAGGGATACATCAAAGACATCATGTACTTTGGCCATGGTAGGTGGAAGTGCTAGTCGATAGGCCACAGCCCCAACACGATCAAGAATATCGAAGGGAACGATGTACCTAGAACTTAACTTTCCTTTCTTTCCAAACCTCATGACCTTATTCAATAGAGATATTCTTAGAAATACCATGTATCCAAATTTGAACTCAAGGTCTCATCAATGATTATCTGCATAACTCTTTTGTTGACTTTGTGCTGCATTGATATGTTGCTGAATGGTTTTCACCTTCTCCACCATTTCTTCGACCATTTCTTGTCCTAGAATTTTACTCTCACCAACTTTACCCCAAAACGATGGTGTTTATCACCTTTTCCCATAAAGGGA
The DNA here is from genome assembly GCA_963277665.1 of Viscum album. NCBI lineage: Eukaryota > Viridiplantae > Streptophyta > Magnoliopsida > Santalales > Viscaceae > Viscum > Viscum album. The sequence continues at coordinate 119,566,379 of OY728135.1, forward strand.
TTCAAATGGTTCTATTTAGATTCTCAATTGGAAACTGTTATTGTAGGATAATTCAACCAGTGGAAGATATTGGTCCCATCCTCCTTTGAATTCCATAGAACGTGATATTAATATATCTTCCAATGTCTGAATATTTTTCTCAGATTGGCCATCAGTTTGATGACGATAAGCCATACTGAAATTCGGTTCAATTCAGTGCTTAGAGCATGTTTGATACTTTTCCAAAACTTCGAGGTGAATCTCGTATCACGATCAGATACAATAGATAGTGGTACTCCATGCAGCCTTACCACTTCTTTGATATAAATACAGGAAATTTGATCCAATGAGAAGTCCTCTTGAATAATGATAAAGTGATCGGTCTTCGTAAGATGATACACAACAACCCATATAGCATTGTTTCTTCTGGATGTCCTTCGAAGTCCTGTGACAAAGTCCATGGTAATGTTGTCCCACTTCCATTTTGTTATAGGTAGTGGTTGCATCATCCCTTTAGACTTTTTCCTCTCAACCTTCACTTGTTGACATACCAGGCACTTTGATGTATATTCAGAAATCTCCCTTTTCATGTTGTCCCACAAAACGTTTTCTCAGAGATCTCGATACAACTTTATGCTACCCAGGTGAATAGAGAAGGTTGATCTATGTGCGTCATTCAGAATCTTCTTCTTTACCTCTGGATCGGATGGTACACATAATCATGACCCAAATCTAACAATTCCATATTGGTCAACCACAAACTCTTAGGATTTCCCATTTCTGATAGCTTCCACCCTTTTCAGAATTTCCACATCATTTATTTAAGCATCCTTTATTTTCTCCATAAAGGATGGTTAATCAATCATTTGAGAAAGGATTGATGGGGTTCCTACTTTAATTATTCCCATTCCATCCTCCTAAAATCTAATAATATTGGATCCTTTTCAATTCTCATCATTGATAAAGATGTAGGATCCTTTCTACTTAGAGCATCTTCAACCTTGTTTTCCTTATCGGGATGGTAGTGGATTGAGCAGTAATAATCCTTGATGAGTTCTATTCATCTTTGTTTGTGCATATTAAGATATTTTTGAGTGAATATATATTTGAGGCTTTTGTGATCAGTATATATCTCACACTTCTCCCCATAGAGATAATGCCGCCAGATTTTCAACGCAAAGATCACAGCCACCAACTTCAAATCATGCAAGGGATATTTTTTTCTCATAGATTTTTAGATGCCTTGAGGCATAGGCTATCACTTTATCATCTGGAATCAAAAAACAACCCAGACCTTTCTTTGAAGCATCATTAAATACCACAAAAATTTCTCCACTTGTGGGTAGTGTGAGCACGGGCGCAGTGATAATCCATCTTTTCAACTCCATGAATCTCTCTTTGAATTCATCACTCAAAGAAAACTTTACGCCCTTATGAGTTAGCTTGGTAAGAGGGTTGGAAAATCATGATAAATTTCTCACAAATCAGTGATAATATCCAGCTAACCCCAAGAAGCTACAGATGTCTGTTACCTATGTTGGCCTCATCCATCCCTCAATTGCAGCTGTCTTGGATAGATCCATAGATATCTCATTGCTTGTGATGATATGACCCAAGAATGAGACCTCCTTCAACCATAACTCACACTTGTTGTAATTTTCATTGAGATTCTCCTTTCTCAAGGTCTCTAGTATAGTTATTAGATTCTTATCATACTCCTCCTTGGTTTTAGAGTATATTAGAATATATCTATAAAGACTAACAAAAATTTGTCAAGGTAATCTCTAGAGAGTCTATTCATTAATTCCATGAATATTTCTGGAGCATTAGTGAGTCTGAAAGTCATTACTATGAATTCATAGTTCCCATATCTTGTATGAAAAGCAGTCTGGGGGATATCCTCCTTCTTTACCCTTACTTGGTAATATCCTGATCACAAATCCACCTTGGAAAATTATTGTGCTCCACGTAGCTGATCAAACAAGTCATCAATTCGTGGTAGATGATAATTTTTATTTATCATGATTTTTTTGATCTCATGATAATCAATGCAAAGTCACATTGTCCCATCCTTCTTCTTGACGAAGTGGACTGGTGAACCCCATAGTGAAGCACTTGGGCGTATAAACCCTTTATCCATATTCTCCTGTAGTTGTTTTTTCATCTCCTCAAGCTCTAAAATAGGCATTCTATATGGAGTCTTGGATATTGTAAACTCCCTAAGTATAAGGTCAATTGAGAATTCAACATCTCCTCTAGGAGGAATACTAGATAATTCCTCAGGCAACACTTCAGTGAATTCCCCCAAAATAGGTATGTCTTCAATGATGGTCACCTCCTTAGACTCAATCATCTGATCCAGATACACATACTCAGAGGGTAGTAATATCCACGCTTGAGATGATGGTTCTAAACAAGATTCATCTTCCTTCTTGCACTTGTATAGAATCGGGGGGTCGATTCTCAATATGGAGAGTGATTTCCCTCTCATGGAAATTTATGTTGGCTCTATATAGGGAAGTCCAATCCATTCTAATAATTGCATCAAATTCAACTAGATAGAGTATTATGAGGTTAGTTGGGAAGACCAATCCATTCTAATAATTGCATCAAATTCAACAGGGGATGAGGTATATTCATGGGATGCAATTATTAACCCATTTTTCATACTCACCAAAATCTTTACTTCCATGATTTTTGGTGGTGTTGGGATTGTTCTACTAAAATTTCAGGATACAAAAGAATGAGTAGAACCATAATAAAAAAAGTAAGTTTTTTATTCTTGAATGAATAACTAGTGTACCAATCACCACTTCATTGTTGGGGTTCACTTCGGAAGCAGTGATGGAAAAAGCTCACCCTTACTGACTTGGAGGTTGTTGGTTGCCTCCGAAAACCCTTGGCTTAGGGAACTGATTTGTAAGGTGCCCTTGTTTTTTGCAGTTGAAGTAATGAACAATTCATTGAGAGTCTAACGGAGCGTTACTCTCCTCTATCACTACCGCGGGTTTTTATTGTCGGTAGTTAATGGATAGTTACCCTTCTCTTCCACACCTAAAGCATTTCCTCGTCCCCTTCAAGAAATTTCTAGGGTGTTTCTTTCCACGCCTTTGGCAAGTGGGGTGCTGGATTTTCTTAGCACCATTGGATTTATCCATCAGACTACCAGAATTGAAGTCTGCCTTATGCTTCTTATCCCCATGATACCCTTGAGATTCTCTGATCTCCATTTCAACCTTAAGGGCACATCATACAATATCCTCATAGCTTTTGAAGTCACGGATCGCTAGGGAATTCTACATGCTAGGTTTCATCCCACCAAAGAAGTGGTCAACCTTGCATTCGGGGGTAACGACTAAGCCGGAGGCATATCGTGAAATCCTTGTGAATTTTTCCATGTACACTCTGACGAATTCATCCTCTTTTTTCTTGAGGGCAAGGAAGTCACTTTCTATATTAAGATGGAGGGTGCGAGGAAAATATTTATCGAAAAATATTTTTTAGAAATCCTTCCATTCCAATACCTCGATCTCCTCCTCGGGCTTCATATTTTTTATCAATGTCCACCATTGATCAGATTCACCCCCCATACGATAAGCATCCAGAAGAACCTTCTCTTGTTCAGAAAATTTAAGGATGGAGAAGATCTTTTCAATGGATTTGATTCATTGTACGATGATTGAGGGATCGGATGGTCCCTTAAAAGTAGGAGGCCTTTGTCTCATGAAGCTCTTGATAGTGACTTGTTCTTTCTTGGGGGGGGGGGTTGAAAATTCCTCTTAACCCATGTTTCTATTAAAATATTGAGTTAACTGAGAGAGTATCATGACAAAGTTCATGATACCTACTCCCATCATATTGGGAATCTCATTAGAATAGTCATCACATTGGTCTTCGCATCAGTTATTAGCTCGAGCCCTCATATTACTGGCCATTGGCTGGAATAAAAGGAAAGTTAGGGGTAACACATGAATGTTAATCCAAGTAAAAAACGGATGACTTATAAATAGCTTTTATTTTCTTAACTTATGAATCTATAGGCTTCAGTCTATGTTATCCATGATCTACTTTCTAACATATATTCTTATGGGAATTTTTTTAATTCCCTTAATAATGGTTCATATCAAGCTTGTGAATTTTTCAAAGCATATCCCCCAGGATTTTCATAACCAAGAGTGCATCAAGGCCCATTTTTTGTACTAGGATACCCTAGATCAAGCCCGAAACTCCTTGTCGAAGTTTTCACTCCTAGGTACGTATGTGACAGAGCCGCCTCTACCTGCCCATATTCAGACAGGGATGTATTTTCTTAATAAAACACTTACTCAATACTCACAAAAATTTAGGGGTATTTTTATTATACTTAGTCTTGTATATAAGGATTCACTAGGATTTTCTAATCCTAATCCCAAAAATAACTAAACCTGTCCTCTGATACCAACTATAACAACCCTGATTTTTATTACACAATTAAACATGATTCATTACATAAAATATTCACTTGAAAAAACATAAAATATCGAGAGGTATAGTGTCTTTGGAGCTTAGGAACATTACATAACGACTTAAAACATGAAACGCAACATCTTTATTGAAAACTTCCTTTACATGACCACTACATTCCCTCGCACTTAGCATTGCATGGGATAACCTGAGAACATGCATAAGAAAAGGGTGAGCTATAAAGCCCAGTAAAGGAGTAAACAAGGCATAACATGAAGATTACAATACATGTTAGGAAATAGGAATATCAATGGAGCGTAATATAAACATGAACATAAAGGCATGATATAGCATGATTATCATAACATGGAAATGTGGCAACAACACTTAACATGGTATTAGAATGAGACAAGGCTCATTGAACATGGAGCATGAGTAAACCCTCATTGAACATTAAATAGCACGATTAAACCCTCATTTCACTTGATGTATCATGATACTAATCTTTACCCAATGAATTGGAGTGCTATCAGGGCACACCCTTCTTAAAAATTTTATTTCATGCATAAGTGTGCCAAATGGATCAAACAACATGGATTCATTAAACATAATAATTTATTACACGATAAAGGAATGTGGAATTAATACATTGAAATCTATAATAAATAAGTAAATTTGCATAAATGTGAATACCCTTGATAGATAAATGGTCATTGTATTCACTACACAATGACTTTGGCTTGGAAAATCGTGGTGTAATTTCGGCAGCATATCGGCATGACATAAGAACTCATTAAATTGGTTGATGAGAGATAAATGAGTGTATCATCATATTTAAATAAAATGGATAGTAAGGGGGTCATATAGATACATTTAACAACAAATTTAATGTAATTTTGATTCATAATACAAAATAAATGATTGAATGTAAATGAGGATAGAGAAATTATTTAAGAAATTTTGGAATGGTAACAGGTGTACATGGGAGGAATTAATGAGAGATAAAGGGGTACCTAATCAGTAAAACATAAATATGTAAGTATGTGGGAGGTTATAAATCATACCCCAACATTTATAATTGAAAATAAAAGGACATAACAATATTAATAAACTTGGATAAAATGAGAAAGGAAGGAATCCCTTACTTGGAAGTGTGATCCCAAAGGCCTAAGAGAGGCTTCTTGGGAGATTGGGGAACCTTGGGAGGATTATATAGATAATAGAGATGAGTTTTGATGAACTTACAAGGATTAGAGTGAAGAGTCAGTGGGAGCTTGGGTGGGCTTATATAGGAAAGGAGAGGGAATTTTTTATTATTTAGGTTTGCGACACAACACATTAAACTAATCAAAAACACAAACCAGACCATGGTTTTTCCCATGGTTTTTTCCAAAGTGGAGTGGAAAAAAATATTTTATAATACCAATGGCATAACTTCTTAAAATAATAGGGTTTCTTATGTGTAGGTGAGTCACACTCTCAAGGAAATCAATTTAAAATTCTAAAATGTTTTATAAGTCTTGGAGGGTCCACTAAGGCTTTGTAAAATAAATAAATAAAACCTAAAATAAAATTATTTTAATGGTAAAACATATATTGGCTGAAAATAATGTTTATAGTATTTTATTACATCACTATTGGGTCATTATGATGTCATAAAACACATTATATATTTAAACATTATTTAATTTTTACCCAAAAATCTGACTCTCTCATAAAATTATGAAAAAGTAACCATTGGATAATTTTGACGTCCTTATTCCAAAAATAATATTCATTTTTTCTAAATAATTTTCTAAATATGTGAATTTTTTCTTTTAACATAAAAACCGAAATTTATCAAAAATTCATGGGTTTAGACAAAAACTGCTTTCAAACCTTAATAAAAATCACAATTGTATTCATAATAATTATACGGTCATTTATATTTAATAAAAGTAATTTATTGATAATATTTTACTACAATATTATTTAATTCAAAAACCCATTAATTCATAAAAATATATTTCTTAATTTAATATTAACTAAAAATACTATTTTTGCTTTCAAAAACTATTTACCAAGTGACAATAATAAAAAGAATGTATATTCTCTATAAAAAAATAATGTAAATAGTCATAGTGCTCAGGTATTATTACATAACCCCTTATAACACCTGAATAAGACCTAAGGGTAAGGTGTGCGATGGTGACATATGTGTTAAATCTTGGCTTGGTCTTGGTCAAGGGCAAAGCCCAATGATTCCACCTCCTTTTCGAGCTCTAATAAATGGGCTTCGTACGAGGAAATTCTACTGGATGAGGTCATTGCTTCCTTTGTCTGAGTAAATTGGATTTGTTAAAGACCTATATTTATACTAATCATGTGATCACTGTTTAACGGCTATATTAGCAATGGTAAAAATTCTTAATGGTATTTTAAAATCCAAAAACATAAAACCAAATAAGTTCATATTTTATATAACCATTTCATATAATATAACATTTAATTATATCAAGATTTATTCCCATTAATAAAATTTTGGGTCGTTACATGGATACCTATATTCCAAAGGATACCAACTAGTAGCAGGGGTCTAAGGTGGTGATTAAAGGAGACTATACCCCATACATAATAGTTTACAATATATATATAATAACCAAACATCATCCATGGAAATAAATAATTCGAGTACACATAATAAATAAACATTCTACAAAATATATGAAATGAAGAAGTGCCCAAACATCCATCTCATACATATAACAGAACTCTTACTAGGCTAGTCATATAACTAAAATAAAATAAATAAAAGTAAAAGATAGAAATACAACTATTCCCTACCACATCATCAAGGCATACCACATCCTTGTCTCTAAAAATCATATGAGCTACTCTAGTTCAATCAAGCCATCTTAGGCCTCAGCCCAACCTCTGCCTGTAACAAGTGTAGAACTAGTTGGGTACCCAAGTGTAATGGACACCCAAGAAGGGTGTGAGTACAAAACTCAATAAGGAACCACCAATGAGGTATTATTCTAAGTGAAAATTCACTTTTTTTTTATTTTCAAGATACTCGCTTTTTGGGTGAGCAGTAACCACAACCGAACAAAATACAAGATCCAAATTCAAATTTCAAATTTCAAATTCAAACAGATCCAATCATCATTCCTAACTTGATGTGCCACCTCGCATCATGCACCCACCTAACATCACACACCCACCTCGGGTCACACACCCGCCTCGAGTTGTACTCCCACCATCGGCGTTGTCCAATGCTGCCTCCATCGTCACCGTCCCGAGATTACACCATCACCAGAAATTGCCATATGCAACCACCAAAAAAACAACACCAGCCATCGCAAACCAAAAATAGGAAAATGGAATGCACTATAATAAAACACTAATTGAAAGGAACTATAACTAGAAACAACACCATCATGAACCACTGACTACTTCCTCCATAGTGAAAACAGATCACAATGAAATGGAAAATTCCATTGGGCCTTCATCGAGTAGGTCTCAAACAGATCGACCGCCAAGGAAAATAAGTCAAAAAAACCTTCACCGAAAACCAAAACATACCGCGCAAGGGGCACCATAGTTCACCGAACCCCACCACCCAAAAACTTTATGGAACCAATGCTTTAGATCCAACTCTGAGGGAATAATAGGTGCTTGAGGTCAAGGTAGGGATTTGAACGACCGAGGACTCTGGAAGATGACAACACAACGAGAAAAATATCAGAAGCTAAAACCTAGATCAAGCTGAGACAGAAGCACCTAAAGAACTGAAGACCACCGAACCACTTAACCCAAAACCTCTATGTTACCATCAGTCCAAATATGACATGGAGAGGAGTGGTGGAACACAAGATCAGAGTAAGGTTGTGGCAGCTACGGGATTCAACGGCAACATCCTTCAACAAGACCAAAGTAATTCCGGGAGACGAGCGCCGAAGCCTTAATTCTATAGAAAAACAACACACAAAGCTGGAAGAATATTGAAAGAGAAAAAATAGGTGAAGAAATGAATAAATAGGTGTGGTTCTCAGACGCGTCGTTGATCCCGGGTGGAGGGTTTCAAGGGGAAACCCTAGACGAGCCGAGCAAAAGAGGGGGATGACCAAGAGAGAAGGGTGCCATCACCAATGAGGTATTATACATAACTAGAAATGCAGTGATATGTGCATGTAACATGATATAAATAAATAAATAAATGTTAAACTATAAAAAATAACTCAAAAATACCTATTTCGGCTCGATGTTGTAATGTCTCTGAGCACGTCATGTGGACTATGCCAGCCCATGTACCAAACCATTCCATTGTCGATCCTTAGGTCTATGAACTTGATCAACCATACCTACTTTTTCCATTACTAGGGTGTCTCTGAGCATGTAATAATATCATTACAACCAATAACCAAAACTTGGGTTTCTAAATGGTATACTAAATAGGTATCACAAGCCTCCCCTATGGGAGTTTTCTTTATAAGTTATCACAAACCACCCCTATGGGAGTTTTCTCATCTAGTTCATTGTCCAAAAGTATTAAAAACCTAGATCCAAGCTCAACCTGGTATACCAGACCATACATGCATCAGTATATTATAATACCATGATGAATGGAAGGCTTTGAACCCCTGCCATAAGGCCTTCACTAGGCTAGCACGTAACAGCCCACCAAATTATCCCAACTCCAAATCCATGGTAGCTTGATCATACCAGATCCCCAACTCTATGTTAGATCAAACTATAGAATCAAATAACTCCCCTATAGGAGTTTTCTCATCCATGTCATATACCACAATATCACAAACCTCCCTACTCAAGGAGCTTCATTTAAACTCACAACTACTCCTAGGATCACTTTCTATACAAATAAAATACCCACCCCTATGTGAGTATATGAAACCAAGTGATATTAGTATATGCCTTAAGGGTGTACCCAATTCATCTAATAAAAAAATAAATGATGGTTAGCTAAACACAAAAACCCATCATCACAGTCCACATACCATCATCTCACAAGCTTAGTATGGGTTCTAGGTGACACCCATTCCCCTCTCTATCAACATCCACCTGCTCCTACATAGGTTCATCATTCATTGGGGCACCCATTGGGGTTCCCTCAAAATCAACATAGTAAAGGCACCCTCATATGGGTCCTCGATATCAATTTAGGTCTTATTTCAATGCTTGTTTCCCAAATGAATATTACATCCCTCAGTATTATAAGTAAGATAAGAAGGCCTAGTAGGTTGCATGAGGTATCTCGCATTAGTAACACTCAATGTATGGAACAAGGCATGTCTAAATCCACAAGGTATCAGAGGGTCGACCCACTCCCCAACCCATCATCCATAGCCTAGGGTCTATCCACCTAGGTTGAGCTCGACTATAGAGTCACTAGGCCACACTAAGAAATGTCCCACCTCTCAAGGGGACTAATAGTCTTAGAGAATAATAATATGACTATTAAATCCTTTGACCATTAGTAGATGAGACAACCAACCAATTTTCAAGGGTATGTAATGGACCTGGACACCTTGTGCAATCCACCTAAGGCCATCACCTTTAAGTAAATTTAATAGCCTTAAATAATTATAAAATTAGAAGTTAATTTAGTTTATATATCTTATTTTAAATGATGGTTGATTTCCCCAACATGGAGATGCCACATGTCACAATTAATATTTTAAATACATAAACTATTATGTGTGTATGTGAGACCACCTACCTTTTACTAAAGTTTTTCTGATTACTTTCAAAAGGTTAGAAACTCTTACAAGGCCTGTCAAGGCCTATCCATTCTCATTCCTCTCTCAAGTTACCACATTATATCCTAAATCATTATAAAAACCTTATAAAATCAATTATTTAAAAAATAATTAATTAACCAATTTAATTAGAATTGGAATATTTGATGAAAACTCACTATGTCACTATGTCACTCCAGAACCATATCTAACAGCACCCATAGGGACCATATCACATCCTCAATCATACACCGAGAAAAAACCCCATTTACCAATGCTAAATAAATTGAAATTTTAATTTAACTGAAGGTAAAAAACTAAGAAAATTCAAATGGTGACATACCTTGTCAAATCATTGAGCAACTACATACAAGCGGAATCTCGGGACTCCCTCATCCTTGGAAGAATGAAAGCACTATGAGAATAAAAAAATTCTATCATGCTCTAGTGGAATCTCTAATGAAAACATAATCTAGAAATTTAAAATTTACAACAAATAGAGGGAATATAAAATTGAAGACTAAAGGAAGGAGGGGATTACCTCAAATCATCATGAAACACTACAAAAAATAACCCCTTTAAGGGGATGGGAAAAGAGAGGAAGGGGTAGGAACCCTCCCGATTGTCACACCAAAAAGGAGATTGGAAAGATGGTTTCCCCCAATAAATACAAAGGGGTTAAAAATGAAATATCCCCCTTAAAAGGTTCATATAAAATTTGGGGTATGTATCAGTTCATTGGTAGTATGTTGCAGCCACTCTAAACCCTTCTGGGACTCCCCTAAGCACCCATTCCATCTCATGATCCCCAGTCCATGCCTAGAAAACCTATTTTGAGGGGTTCTAACCATCAGAACTTAATTCTAAAACCTCATTCAAAATCTAGACTTCCCATTAAACTGAAAAATCAAATTCATCCAAAATTTCAAACACTTGTATAGATTCAGGGTTATACATACATAGTTTTATGTGCATAGTTTAAGGGAACCCATGAAGAACCCAGATCATGGGGTGATTTTTAGTTCATTATCTAAGTTGCATAGTTATATCACATGATCAGAACATTGTTAAGGGTGAACTATATGGGTTTCATCAGAAATTGTGCATCTTTGAGTTTCCTTAGGTCTTAGCACATGATTTGTACACAGTTGAAAACAAATCATGTGGAAATAATTTGGAAATCATGTGAGGTTATGTAGATGTGTTGTAGAGGAAATCTACATAGTTAGAACATAGTTGGTTAATCATTCAACCCAACCATGTGAAGGGTGTTTGTTTAGACACTGCCTACAACATATTTAGTGCAAGGTTTGTCCAAGAGTGTGGCCAAACTGTGTGGATCATTAAAAGTGAAAAAATTATAGTTCTTACCCTCCAATATCTTAAGTTTTTTCACATTTTAGCTCATTCCTCGCATGCACACACTAGTCATCTGACTTCCCTCTCCCTCCTTCAATTCCCTTCAGATTCGGCTGATTCCAGGTGAAATATTTTCAGGTTTTAAGTGATATTCCTCTTTTATTGGGTTCCTTTATTGATATCCCTTTATTTCCTCTCAATTCCACCTCTGTTGTTTGGTGTTTTTGTTTTTATTCCACTAAAGTATGGTCGAATCATCTAATATCGATGTGTATTTCATATGGCTAAGAAAAAGAACATCCCGAGATAGTATCTTCATGTCAACTCATGTAATTTTGATGAGGTATGTAATCATGAAATTTTATTTATGAATTTTCACCTAAATTAATTGAAATAGACAATTTAATCATTTTTTTTGTTAAGTATTTTCAGTTGGGTTGTTCTAGGGGAATTCCATGGGACATTAGCATGTCATTGGAGGCATTTTCAATGCAACACAGTAAACCAATGAGTTTTAGGTGATTATTCCTAATTAAGATAAATTAAATTAAATTTTAAATTTCTAAAAAATGAATTGAATGATTAATTATAATTTTTTAATTAATTATTGGATTTTGTGCCTTGGGATAAGTGATCATAAGATGAGGTGATTCTTGGATGAACCTAGAAAACGTTTTTGGGTGGTGATTCAAAGGAAATTACTTCATGGTTAAGGTAGGTGGTCCTTATAAATTTACCTATTATATTAAGAATTTTTATAGAAATTGATTTATATTCTCACCAATTTTTATCAATCAACCATTATAAATTAAGTAAATTTTCTAGTTTAAAATAATGTCCTTGAATGAGAAAAAAATTTCCAATGCAATGAGAGACCTTGGTCACTAGATAGATTATATCAATCGTTGATGATTTAGGACTTGATTAAACTATGTTCCTAGATATGTATAGACCCATAGGGGTGTTAATTAAATATGATTAACATAATATAGTGGCCCTTTTATAGGATACCCTAGAGACCTCCATGTAGTGGTTCATGATGAGTTGAGATGGGTTGTCCTAAGGATTGTCCATAAGATAACCCCATGATGCCTTAGAGCCTTTTACTAGGTGGAATGATTATGGGGTGAGTGCCCCCCCCCATTAATATGTGACTACTTTGGTGGGTATATCTTGGGTAGGAATTGGTATATAGGTTGTGTGTGAGGGCTAAACTAGTGATGAATTGGGAAGGGGTGGTCTTGAGGACATCTCCCATGTGTGATACTGATATGGGATTACTTATGGGGGAAGTGAGGCCATGAGATGATTATGAGGATAGTGAGGGTCATTTTTTCCTTTAAGTGATGGTTGTTGACTTGAGAGACATGTTAGATCTTAGGGATCTCATAGTGGCTGTATGTGTTTGATGGGACTAAGGGTTCTCATGTGAGTGCCCCAGTGATATGATTACCCAACAGTGGGTGATTGTGAAATGGGTGATGATGATTATAGGTGTCACCTTATAACATGAATATATGATGATCTTGTTATGGTTATAATGAGGATGTTTTATGAACCAGTGTATATGAACTGAGATTTTGGATAGATTTAGGCATGATGCCTCCCTTTTCAGATGTTCTATATGGGATAGTTTAGTTGGGATGCAAAATCAATAAAGATGTGAAGTCCAATAGGAGGAACCACACTCTTGGACTCGGATGATTTGACATCCAATGGGGAGAGTCCCAACCTAGACTTGTACAATAAAGGATTCCCTAAAGGTAAATACCCTATGATTTTTGATTAGTTTGGGATGACTTAGACATACTCCTTAGATTATTATGGTGGTATGCTTAGTCCACTGAGATTTGATGTCTAACAGGAAGATCCACACCCCTAGACTTGAATGGATTCATATTACTGGCAGGGTAATCCCTTGAGTTTATGGATAGGTTTGGGATGCCTTGTACATGATACATGAATCTGTATAGTGTGATGCATGATCCACCAATATTTGATGTCTAGCAGGGATAGCCACACCCTAGGACTTGGATGATGTAGTAATTACAGTAGGGTAATCCTTGAGTTTTTGGATGGGTTTGGGATTTCTTGTACATACTTTTTGGATCCATATGGATTCATATTACACCAATATGTGATGTTATGTAGGGATAGCCACACCATTAGACTGAAAAGATATAGTTTTCTTAATAGGTAAATATCATATGTTTCCATATAGGAATGAGATTCCTTGGATACACTCCTTCGATCCATAGGATGGGATATACGATCCAAAAACACATGGTTTGGTATACCTTAGACATGCTCCTTGGATCTGTAAGGTGGGGTTCTTTTGGATTTAGTGCCATATAGATAACTTCTATATACTTTATGATAACCTATATTCATTTTTTTTAATATTAATAAAATTCTGATCACATCATGATTTTTCTTCTGCATAACGTAGTACATGATAATGTCCTAAGAGTAATTGTCTCGCTAAAAGGTCATAGGAATTCCCTGCTATGATGATAACATAAAAGTATCATAATATTATTCTTAAATACATATTCTATATCTAGTTGATGTCATTTTATGGGATAAAAATGATATAGGTTATCAGGGGTGGGGACTAATATTACTTTGAGGCACTTTATCATGGTGTACTCCCTTGGTAATTTCCAATTAAGAAGATTATGATAACATGTTCCTCTAGTAAGAAATCCATATTTATATGTTTCATTTAATTTTTATATCTAGATACATTTGTATTGATCCTTATACTTTAATATTATTATTAATGTATATTATTATTTGTGTACTTCAATGTATTGATGAAAATCATGACGACATATGTTCGCAGTGAGGTAGAATATGTTGGGTGCGTCACAAGTAATATTACATTAATGAATAATGTGAGAAATTATTTTTACCTTATTTTATTTAATTAAATTTGATATCTCAATTCCTCTGATGGGAATGAAACTGCCCAAATAAATACATGATTATGGTGTTTTATGGGAAGGTTAATTTTCAGAAAGTCAAAGAAAGAGACATCGAGCACATAGGTTGATAACACTAGCATGCAGCCTACTTGATTAGAGATGTAATGATAAAGGGGTTATATTATATATTAAGAATTCATATAATGTTTTGTGCCATTTTAACATTAAATTATTTCTCTATGGGTTCCATGGCATGTTATTAGATGTTAACCTTGGATTTTGAACAGCTCTGACTAATGACACTGAGAAAGAGACTTAGAGAGTCATGCACTAAGTGTATCAAGAACCTTGGTTAAATAATAATATTATTTATTATTTAACATGTTGAATAAATATTACTCTAATACATGGTTTAATAATCATTCATGTTATCTTGATCGCAAATATTCAATCACTAGTTATTTGAGAAATATTTTGTGATCATAATATTTGATAAATATTTATTTAATATTTTTTTAAGATGATTAAGGAATGGAGGCTTTGATAAAAAATCACAAATTCTCTAATCGAAAACCCTACCTCACTAAAGATTGGTGATGAATTTATTTCAGAGTGATAGATCTGGTTTTATATGGCTGCTTTTCATCCTTCTTGGGAGAAATCTTTCAAGCGACCTACACCTATTTTATAGGAAGATAAATCACTCCTTGAAGATTTCATTTGAGATTCACACCAAGGAATTAAAGGGATATACTTTGTGGAAGCTCTCATGGGCTCATATATTCAAAGACCTTCCTCAATGAAGACCTCAATGTTTAAAAAACTAGATGATGGAGGCTTTCCAGTCAATGTTGATCTTGAAGAGCTTCATTAGAGGGAGAAATGTGTAAGTACTCTATCCGTGTTGAATCTCTTATCTTAAAGGTGACAAATTGTAGCCAGTTGATGAGCTAAAACTGAGGATCACCCATTAATGGGGATCAACCAGTTGTAAAATCATTCCAATTGGAAAAGGGTACTTTCACATAATCCTACAATCTCAAGAGGAGTTAGACCATGTCTAGAAATATGGTATCATCCATTTGAAACTTGATTTTCTTCATTTTTCTATGTGGGACTTTCCCTCCAATCCATTTACACATAGAAACTTTATGGCTCATATTTGGGTTTGTTTTCATGTCCTTAGTTGGTTTTTTTTGGGAAACTAAAAATATGGAATGATCTCACCTCTTGCATAGGATTCCCTTTAAAATTTGACCAAATAACCTTGAATGGTGACTTGGGTCTATATGTAAGAGTCATGGTTGAATTTAATCTTGAAGAAAAACCACCTCGTGTTATTTATTTCAATGAAAAAGATTATAGGATTGAGGTAAGGGTAGAGTATGAGAATCAACCACCATTTTGTGATTATTGCAAGATCATTGGACACTCTATTATGAATTTTAGAGTTGTAAAGAAGAGAGTACATCCTCATACTTATAAGGAATCGACTGAAGTTAAGAGAAACAATAGGGAAAAAATCATGCCCTGGAGAAACCCAAACCATATATGAAAAGGCAGGAAAAATGGAAAAAGAAATTTGGGGACCCATCTTCCTCAAAGGATCCCACTAGGAAATCATGGGATGACATGGTTGAAAAGGAAGATATTGGTAGTGAAGAACATGGTTTTTCTGAGGAAATAGCTTCAATGGTTTTGGCCACTGTCCAACAGATTGAGTAGGAAGACCATGATGTTTCCCATCCTGATAAAGATTCAATTCCGGGAGATATCATGAATGTTCAGGGCCTGAATTTTTCCCTCGGGCTACGGTAATCCCTAGAGTCAGACCTGAAGCACTTATTACCTCCACATATTTGACATGCCAAGAAACTACCACTATTGATGCTATTGTGTCTACTGCAAGATAAGTCATTACTTCTCAACAGGTTACGAAAAACCTCAAGCCTTTCTACCCCACTTATGATTTACTTCTTGGAGATCCTTCATCTTCACCACCCATACACAATGTGAATTACCTAGATGGGGAGCTCTTGTACACCATATAACAACAAGGGAGTATGAAGAATCCAATGCAGAAACCTATTAGAAACATCCCCATGACTGAATCCATGAATACAAATACAGACCATATGCAGGATGATGAAAATAAATTAGAAAATCAGCAAGACAAGAACTCACACATCACGCTACCTATGGAAGGGGCTCCTCTATATTGCAATTCTGAACAGTGATTAGGTGAAGGAGAAAAGACTCAATGATGATCAAAGCAAAAAAAAGTGATGATGAAGACAAAATAGGCAATATTAAAAATATTATTTCTCTAAATATTTCCTTGATCAAGCAGGAAAGGGACTCACCAAAGAGAAAGGAGATGTCTTTCAAACCCCTCAGAAAATACATAAGGAACAAGAACCCTGGAGGTAAAAAGAAATGGGGTCCAATCTAATGTGGATCTATTTTTACATAGTTTTTCCACATCTTTTATTTAATTTTTATCAATTTAATTACTTATTTTTGACATTTTTTAATAAATAATGGCACTTTTGTAATTTTATCACTACATTCGTTCATTAATCATTTTTTATAATTAAATATGTGTTTTTAATCCTTTTTTATAGTCTTTCCAATTATTCTAAATATATTAAATTACTTTTTAGTTTAATAATCTTAATCTGGTTAATAATTTTAAATTTCTATCAATTAATTAGTTATTCTTTTTTATTTTCATTTATTTAATTCAGTTTTCAATTGAAGACTTTACCTTTTAACTCTGATTTATTTAAATAAATTAACTTTACTTTTTAACCGGATTATTTGTTTTGGTAAGTTAATAAGTTTAAGTTAATGTTTAATAAAATAATATGTTTTTTATGTTAAGTTTCATTTTAGAATCTAATTAATTAACTTTGTTGTTTAATAACTCTAGTTAATTCTAATTATTTTAATTATATGTTTGCAGTTAATTAATTGTAGGAGTTCTGCATTTATTTATACATAAATTAAATTAATTTTAACTTTTATTTTCTTAGTAATTAATTAGTTTCTTCTATTTTTAGTTTGTTAAATAATCTAGTTAGGCTTAGGTTACAGTTAATTATTTAATCTTAAAAAATTTCATTAAGTTCTCCTTTGTGTTAATTAATTAATGTTTTAAAATTTTATTATCTACTTTAAATTAATGGTTAACATTTTATGTCACACTGAAGTTTTATTTTATAATTGTCGGTGTGTCGTGACACACCATTTTCTTTGTAAACACCATCAGTCTCTCACAACGCACCGTTGTTGGGACGCACCGATCCTTCCATCGATTTTAGTAATTATTTCGCATCAGCTTCAGTCCCTCCTTTTCATTGGTTTCGGTCTCTCATTTTATGGGTGAGTTGTTATTTTATTCCATCGGTTTTTCAGACACCGATATGTTTTTATTTCAACTAACGGTGTCAGTCTTTCCTATTTCTGCTGCTACCGATGCACAGATCAGTTTCACAGTTTCTCCCCTGCCTTGATCCTTTTATCGGTGAGTTAGCGACTCACCGATCCAATCCCTATCGGTCTCTTTTCATGCACTCACCGATCTTTTTTATTTTCATCTATCGGTGTGTCAGTGACTTATTGTTTCTCACCTGCTCTCCACTTTTCACTCACCAATTTTCACGCACTTACCTATGCTTCCCCATTTCACATTATCGGTGAGTCCTTGTATTTTATTCCCACCATTTCCTTTGCTGCTTGACTCACCGATGATATTACCTACTACCGATACCCCATTTTTTACACTTTCGGTCACACCTCCAGCAGAGATCCATTTCTTCGATTAGTCTCTCGCTCACACTGATCCCTCCTCCCCCTCATCAGTTTCTCATTTTCTTATCACTCACCATTAGTTCACTTATTCTTTCAACCTCACTGGTACCCATATTTCTACCCCACACTATTTTTCCTCATCATCGATACTCTTCTCCTCACACCGGTTCAAGCCTCTGCCTCTTCCCACTTTACGCAATGGCACCGTTTCTCTACTGTTCTTCCATTTCTTCACGGTTTCATTCCACTGGTGGCACAACAACATCGTTCCAGCCATTGCAAATCCTTTTTCTTCACTTCCCCATCACGCCAACAAATCCCTCTACTTCATCCACCGTCACGCAGAATGCCTTCACCATTTCACTCAATCAAAAAAAAACTAGTCTTACCCACAAATCAAAATCATCTATAGCCAGATGAACTTATCCATCCAAAAAAATCATCCCCTAAAACCCACCTTTCCCAACTTTGAAGTGATGATCTACGAACTCCCTGTGTCCATATCCAAAGATAAGTTTGGGCTCGATTTGAAGAAATCCCTTCTGCCATGGAAGTTTTCTTGCACTACCTCGAGCCTAGAAATCTACCTAGATCTGGCCTTGTCACACCGTGAGGAGGAGTCAAAGCCTCACCAGGCCTGCCAACCCAAGGCTGACGCCACATTGGTTGAATCCACCACGAAGGATCTCTGTTGCCGGTGTTGGAAGAAGTCGAGTTCACCCTAGCTTCACCAAAGAATTAGAAGGGGGATTGCCGCACTGCGGTGATAAACCGAAGCTACCAAGTTTTGGAGTCACGATGCACCTGTGTGTTCTGTTCATGCCGCCTGGAGGAGGGTTGTGCATTGCAGAGCCGGACTGGTTCGGTGAAGCTACTGTCGCTGGTTTCGGGATCGGGTGAAGCGGAGGCCGACATTGCTGCTACTGCAACATAGAAGGTTGTCGCTGTTGTTTACAGGTCGAATTTGGAGGAGGAGAATCCGGTGCCCAAGCCGTCGAACTTGTAGGACGTGCGCTGTAGTTGGAGCCGGTGTAGGATTTCACCTGAAAAAAATCCTCCCTGCTGTGCGCCGTGAGGTTTGGGGAAGAAGACCTAAGAAAAAAAATATAAAATTAATAAAAATAAACAAATAAAAATAGAATAGAATTAAATAAATAATTAAAATAATAAGAATAAAAACATATAACTTTATAAATAAAAGATTAAAAAGAACTATTAGATAATTAATATCAATTCTAAAACTAATTAATTAAAATATATGAAAACTAAAATATAAATGCTAAATTTATTAATAAAATTAATATAAATAAATTTAATACTTAATTGAATATAGTAAATTATAAATTAACTCCTTTATGAATATAATAATTATAAAATATAATAAGTATATATAATTTTATAAATCATAATAATTAATTTTCCAAAAAAACTAACTAAACTTTAATAGTATAATTTAATCCAATTAACCACCTTCTTAAATTAATTATTTAAATAATAACATGTAATAACATTAATTAAAATATGTTAACTAACAAATACTATAAAAACTAATAGTTATTAATTTAAATTTAACAACACCTAAACATTCTTTAATGTCATTTGTATTTGTTTTTAAAGGTAAACATTTAAATACTGTTTTATACATTTGTTTTTCTATTCTTACTATGAAGGTTCATTCAAAGGACGTGTATATGTCCAGATTCACAAAACTAACTCAACGGGAGTTAGTTACGTGAGGAAAATTAGCGCAACATGCCGATCGCGGATAAAACGCATGTGTGCGGTGCACTCACAAAGGACATTCCAAGTCGGTGGAAATCGAGCGGTGACATGTAGCAGTTGATGGAGGTTATAAAAATAGAGCTAGAAGCATAATTTTAGAAAGGAATATCATTCTCTCTAGCTCATCACTCATTCCACGATCACATCCATCCGAGAGAAAACTCCGAGGAGCAGCACTGGAGATGAGCAGGAGGCTAAGGAGACTGAAGGAAGAGCATTTCAAGGGGAGTTTACCTTCCCTCTGTCCAAAATTTTGTACTCTGTTTTCGGTTTTATTTCACTGCATTAATCAATATGATCAAGGTATGAATTGTTAAACTCAAGAATTTCATATTTTGTTGGTTTATTCTTTAAAATTATTCACGTTATTCTTTTCTGACATTATAATTGATCGGTGAGATCAATTTTAATGTTCATGTTGATTGTTCACACCTTACATTCTTTAAAAAAATTCATATTTTCAAGTTCAATCGGTGAGATTGAACTTGATCATTATTTTGTTAGATTATTTAATGACATTATAGTTGGAGTTTTATGGTGAGTTCAACTTCAACTGTATTCTTTATTAAAATTTTAACAGACGATGATCTTTATAATGGCAAACTCTAAAAGTGATACTTTTGTTTGATGTGTCTTCTGGCAAGGAAGATATATCAGCCAATTTCTAAGGTGTGATACAATTAAAATTTGTGGAGAGTTATCCATTCAACCGTCAAGTATGGAATTCCCAAGAGAAATGTTGATCTTGCTTCTTTTCCTTGCTGCTTTATATTAGTGTACTGTATTTCTTTAGTTTTTCATACTTAGTGTAAATTTTAGTTTCTTTTAAAAAATACTTTTTCCATCATCCTATTTATGTTTCATCAATAAGATAAAAATAAATAAAAAGTAAGAAGATGTTTACCTCACTGCTGACAACAGTGAGGTTTTTAGTTTAAAACCCTTAGAATTTTGTATGCCTTCTCTGTGGATCGACGCTGCACTACTACACTAGTGTAGGAGTAATAAATGTAATTTTGAGGGTCGTGATAAACTCCGGCCTGTTCAAAATTTGGCACCGTTTCCGAGGAAGGAACGCACTGAGAATATAAGGTTTTAATAAAAAAACACATAAAAACAATAAAAAAACATAAAAACATCATTTAACAAAAAAAATTGTTTAGAAAAACTGTGAACTGGAATATGCTGCATTTGTTGTTTTGAAAAAAAAAATCTGATCTACTGTGCAATCTTGTGTGTTTAAAATCATTTGTTTTTAGTTTAAAAAAAATGGAACATCGCCAAAAATGGAATCAACAGGGGCCTCATTGTGTTTGTTGTGGTTTTTATGGACATATTGTCTGGCAGTGTGTCTATAACCAGCCACAAAAAGATGTTTACACTGATGAAAATGAACAATGTGAGTTTAGTCCTATTACCCTTGCTAAAATTGAATTAATTGATTCTAAACTAGATGCTAGGGTGGAACAAATTAATAATTGGTTAACTCAAACCCATGAAATTCAACTTAAATATTCTCAAGAGCGATATCAAAGACTAAAAAGATTAGAAACCATGTTGTTGTAATTACAAAAAAGGGTTAAAGAACAAGAAGAATTTGAAGAAAATGAAAAATAAAGTGTTTATAAAAGTTTTGAAAATCAAATTGAAGAGTAAAGTGAATCTGAAACTAGACAAGAAACCAATTACTTTGAATAATATGAAACTATTGACCCTAATCTAAAAATAACCAACTCAAGGAGTTAAGAGAATAACATTGAAAATCCAATAAAGAAGTTTAATGATGTTGAGTTGGACAATTCTGATAATGAACTAAAATAGATTAAAAATGAATTTCCAGTTCTTTACATCATTCATTCTTTTGATAAAAATCACTGTTTTAGAAGCTTTGAAAATGAAGTCACTCAGGTTGAAGTAAAACTTGAAACTAAAAACTGGATTTTTAATAACTCTTCACCCAAAATTTCTGAAATTCTGAACATTGAGCCTGAACTTGATATTGGGTATAGTTTGGATGAGAACATTAAACTCGATTACAAAGAATCTGAAATTTTTGAACCTGAACTGAAAACATATCTTCCATGTTTTGAAACTTTGAATCCAATAATTTCTGAATTTTTGTTGATAATGAGGAAGAGGGACTGATATTTGAAGAAAAACTAACTGATGAGTTTTCATTTCCCTATTCTAATAGTAATCACTTTTCTGAATCATTGTGCAATGAAATGGAAGTCAGTGTTGGCCAACTTGAGGAGAATTATCTTAATTTGAACATTCTGGAAACTGTATTTATTGAAACTGAATTGTACAATTCTTCTCCTGAAATTGAATTGCAACACACTACAGACATGGTTTTAGAAAGTGAGCCTTTTGAACTTGAACTTGAAAGAGAGGTTGAGCACACAATTGATCAAGGCAGAATTGATTTTATAGAAGCAGTAGATGCTCAGTGTGAGTTAACAGATGAGGATATTTTGGAAGAGATTTATAACATTGTTAGAGCTGAACCTGTTAGTGATAAAATAAATTCTCTTCCATGTCTATCACTTCCATCCTCAACTATGAAGGGTGCAAAAGATCTTCATGATACTGTTAGTAGTCCAGTGTGGGAATCAGTCTTGAGTACAATTCTTCATACTTCTGTTCAACACTTTATTGAATCCCCTCTTGAACCCACTATTCAGTATTCAACCACAATCACCCTTGAATTTGAACCTGTTAGTGTTGTGGTTAAGAGAGAAATCCATGAAAATAATGCTACACCCTTTGAAGCATCTAGTACTATGTTGTCCCTTCATGTGAACTCAACTCTTGAAATGTCTGAACTTATTCTGGAAGTGGACAGCATTATACCCATTACTATTAAAGGGTTCTACATAGGGGTTATTTTAGGCTATAAAAATTTAGTTATTGTAGTACTGAGTCTTGTTGCCCACGAATCTCATCTTTATGTTAAAAATAATTGGGCCAAACAAATGTGGTGGTTCCTATTAAGGAACCACATCCACCTAGTGACTGCGGTTAGTTGCTAGGTGAGTCTGGCTGGGGACTTTGAACCTAGCACTTCATGGGAGGAAACCCATGGTTTTTCTTTTGTTAATAAATAAAAAAATTGTAATTAAATAAAGTCTAACTGAAGATTTTAAATTCAGTGCTTCATGGGAGTCAACCCATGTTCTTTCTTTTGTGTTTACTTTTATTTCTGCTCTTGTTTTACTTTGAATAAAATTCTGTTGTGATGTCTTCTGTTTTCACTTTCTATGCTAGTTATATATTTCTGGTTCTCATGCTCGGTGTTTTTAGGATGTTGCTTCTTTTGTCAATAAAGGGAGTGGAATTACCATGCTGAAGGACTAATGGAAATCTAGTCAGGGAAGTAACTTACTGTTAAATTCTATTTCTTCTTTATGCTCCTTAATACTTTGTTGAAAATCTATTTCATATATTGGAATAAAATTCTTTTGCATTTCACTAAGTTGAATTGAAAAATTATGCATGTGCCTCTTTGCTGAAAAAATGAAATAATCTTTCCATTATTGGAAATTAAGTGTGGTGGGGTTCATGCAGGATGGAAAATCTTGTTTTGAATCTTCTTGTATCTTTGAGGTGTTTAGCATGAACTTTGTCAACTGTATTAAACACATTATTGAATTTATTGGTTAAAATTCTTACGCCCAATTAACTGTGCACTTACACATCATATGATATTTCTTGAGCTGAATTGAAATTTGGTTTCACTGGACATAAATTTTAATGCATGCACTTGAAAATGAACCTGCTGTTAATTTAACCTTTGTGGAAAACTAAATTTTTGAACTTCATTGAGACCCTTTATACATGTCAAAAATCTATTTAAATGAAAATTTGTTTTGAACCTTAATGTTTAATTGTTCTTCTCCATATTTAGAAGTCAACTTTGGGGACAAAGTTGGGTTTTAAGTGTGGGGGAGCTGGTCAATTCTTGACTTGCTAAACTGTGCTTTAATGTAATCCCATCAATTCCCACTGCAACTCAAACTTTTTGTAAAAAATGGTTAAACTTTTTCAAAAGTCTTGCATAATTTTAGGCTTTACACCTTTCTCAATTGGGTCTTGCCTTAGGACAAGTTCCTTATTGGTAGTTAAGAACTGCTATGAACCTGAAATTGATGATAATGGATGATTGTTGAGTGATTTTACTTAGAGATTTCATGGAAATTTGGTTTAGGAACTAATTATGGAAGTGATTTGGGTCACATGTTAACTGGGTTATGGTCATAACCACTGGAACTAGAAGTTTGATTCTGATTCTAGGGGCCTTTTTTTCTTTAAATTATTAAAATTAATTTCTCTAATGAGCCAATTTAAATGAATTTTATATAAATCTTTTGAAACTGGAGTAATTTGGGCATCTGGGATCCCATGGTGAGTCTCTGAGACCCTAGATGCTGGGTGCGTTTCTGTTAACTAAAAGCCCTCTGTACACCTTGAATAAGTGCATACTGCACAGTGCTTAGCACAATGATACATGGATTGGGAAAAATAAATAAAGCATCTAGGGTCAAAAATGAGCTCATTAAGGTGAGGGGAATGATGAACGCCAGATGAAGAAGTGATCAAATGGTTTACATGGAAATAATTTAGGTTATATCATTGAGGTGATTCACAAAAAATATTAATTATTTTTGGGACCTAGGTGAAAAAGTCAAAGTACAAAGTTCCTTGGTTAAGGTCTTAATTCCATTGATATTTTATCTCCTATCATTCTTAGACTTAGAACCTGAGATTGGATTGAAGTGAATCACTAATTTATATCACATATGAGGCATGACATCTTCTTTGATGGATGGCCTTTGTGTTCTTAATTACCAGTGAGTGTTTATTTGGGCAAGATTCATATGAGTAATTCATTTTCTTAAAGCCTGCTGTTAAGTTTTGTCCTCTGTTTTGAGTGCGGGAAATGTTACAGTTTGATCTTAATCATAAATACATCTTACTGCTTTTCAAAGTAAATAGAACATGAGATTGTTTGAGGACAAACAATGCTTAAGTGTGGGGGAATTTGATGTGGCTCTATTTTTACATAGTTTTGCCACATCTTTTATTTAATTTTTATCAATTTAATTACTTATTTTTGACACTTTTTAATAAATAATGGTAATTTTGTAATTTTATCACTACATTTGTTAATTAATCATTTTTTATAATTAAATATGTGTTTTTAGTCCTTTTTTATAGTCTTTCTAATTTTTTTAAATATATTAAATTACTTTTTAGTTTAATAATCTTAATCTGGTTAATAATTTTAAATTTCTATCAATTAATTAGTTATTCTTTTTTTTCATTTGCATTTATTTAATTCAGTTTTCGATTTAAGACTTTACCTTTTAACTCTGATTTATTTAAATAAATTAACTTTACTTTTTAACCGGTTTATTTTTTCTGGTAAGTTAATAAGTTTAAGTTAATGTTTAATAAAATAATATGTTTTTTATGTTAAGTTTCATTTTAGCATCTAATTAATTAACTTTGTTTTTTAATAACTCTATTTAATTCTAATTATTTTAATTATATGTTTGCAGTTAATTAATTGTAGGATTTCTACATTTATTTAGATATAAATTAAATTAATTTAAAATTTTATTTTCTTAGTAAATAATTAGTCGCTTTTATTTTTAGTTTATTAAATAATCTAGTTAGTCTTAGGTTACAGTTAATTATTTAATCTTAAACAATTACGTTAAGTTCTCCTTTGTGATAATTAATTAATGTTTTACCATTTTATTATCTGCTTTAAATTAATGGTTAACATTTTATTTCACACTGAAGTTTTCTTTTATAACTATCGGTGTGTCGTGACACACAGTTTTCTTTGTAAACACCATCAGTCTCTCACGACGCACTTTTGTTGCGATGCACCGATCCTTCCATCAGTTTCAGTCATTATTGCGCATCAGCTTCGTTCCCTCCTTTTCATCGGTTTTGGTCTCTCATTTTATCGGTGAGTCGTTATTTTATTCCATCGGTTTGTCAGACACCGATACGTTTTTATTTCAACTAACGGTGTCATCCTTTCCCATTTTCGCTGCTACCGACGCACAGATTTGTTTCATAGTGTCTCCCCTGCCTTAATCCTTTTATCGGTGAGTTATTGACTCACCGATCCAATCCCTATCAGTCTCTTTTCATGCACTCACCGATCTTTTTTATTTTCATCTATCGGTGTGTCAGTGACTTATTGTTTCTCACCTGCTCTCCACTTTTCACTCACCAATTTTCACGCACTTACCTACACTTCCCCATTTTACATTATCGGTGAGTCCTTTTATTTTATTCCCACCATTTCCGTTGCTGCTTGACTCACCAATGATATTCCCTACTACCGATACCCCATTTTTTTTACACTTTCGGTCCCACCCCCAACACAGATCCATTTCTTCGATTAGTCTCTCGCTCACACCGATCCCTCCTCCCCCTCATCGGTTTCTCATTTTCTTATCACTCACTATTAGTTCTATTATTCTTTCAACCTCACTGGTACCCATATTTCTACCCCACGCTATTTTTCCTCCTCACCGATACTCTTCTCCTCACACCGGTTCAAGCCTCTGCCTCTTCCCACTTTACGCAGTGGCACCGTTTCTCTACTATTCCTCCATTTCTTCATGGTTTGATTCCCCTGGTGGCGCAACAACATCGTTCCAGGCATCGCAAATCCTTTTTCTTCACTTCACCATCACACCAACAAATCCCTCTGCTTCATCCACCGTCGTGCATCATGCCTTCACCATTTCACTCAATCAAAAAAAACAACTAGTCTTACCCACAAATCAAAATCATCTATAGCCATATGAACTTATCCATCCAAAAAAAATCATCCCCTAAAACCCACCTTTCCCAAATTTGAAGTGATGATCTACGAACTCCCTGCATCCATATACAAATCCAAGTTTGGGCTCGATTTGAAGAAATACCTTCCGCCATGGAGGTTTTCTTGCCCTACCTCGAGCCTATCAATCTACCTAGATCTGGCCTTGTCACGCCGTGAGGAGGAGTCAAAGCCTCACCAGGCCTGTTAACCCAAGGCTGACGCCACATTGGTTGAATCCACCGTGAAGGATCTCTGTTTCCACTGTTGGAAGAAGCCGAGTTCACCCTAGCTTCACCGAAGAATTGGAAGGGGGATTGTCGCACTGTGGTGAGAAACCGAAGCTACCAAGTTTTGGATTCACGATGCACCTGTGTGGTCCACTGATGCCGCCTGGAGGAGGGTTGTGCATTGCAGAGCTGGACTAGTTCGGTGAAGCTGTCGCCGCTGGTTCCGGGATTGGGTGAAGCGGAGGCTGACGTTGCTGCTACTGCAACATAGAAGGTTTTTGCTGTTGTTTACAAGTCGAATTTGGAGGAGGAGAATCTGGTGCCCAAGCCGTCGAACCTGTAGGATGTGCGCCGCAGTTGGAGCCGCTGCAGGGTTTCACCCGAAAAAAAAACCCTCCCTGATGTGCGCCGCGAGGTTTGGGGATGAATACCTAAGAAAAAAAATATAAACTTAATAAAAATAAACAAATAAAAATAGAATAGAATTAAATAAATAATTAAAATAATAAGAATAAAAACATAGAACTTTATAAATAAATGACTAAAAAGAACTATTAGATAATTAATATCAATTTCAAAACTAATTAATTAAAATATATATGAAAACCAAAATATAAATGCTAAATTTATTAATAAAATTAATATAAATAAATTTAATACTTAATTTAATATAGTAAATTATAAATTTACTCCTTTATGAATATAATAATTATAAAATATAATAAGTATATATAATTTTATAAACCGTAATAATTAATTTTCAAAAAAAAACTAACTAAACTTTAATAGTCTAATTTAATCCAATTAACCACCTTCTTAAATTAATTATTTAAATAATAACATGTAACAAAATTAATTAAAATATGTTAACTAACAAATACTATAAAAACTAATAGTTATTAATTTAAATTTAATAACACCTAAACATTATTTAATGACATTTGTATTTGTTTTTAAAGCATAACATTTAAATACTGTTTTCTGCATTTATTTTTCTATTCTTACTATGCAGGTTCATTCAAAGGACGTGTATACATCCAGATTCATAAAACTAACTCAACAGGAGTTAGTTACGTGAAGAAAATTAGCGCGACATGTCGGTGGCGGATAAAACGCATGTGTGCGGTACACTCAAGAAGGACATTCCAAGTCGGTGGAAATCGAGCGGTGACATGCAGTAGTTGATGGAAGGTATAAAAATAGAGCTAGCAGTATAATTTTAGAAAGGACTATAATTCGCTCTGGCTCATCACACATTCCACGATCACATCCATCCAAGAGAAAACTCTGAGGAGCAGCGCTGGAGACGAGCAGGAGGCTAAGGAGCCCGAAGGCAGAGCATTGCAAGGGGAGTTTACCTTCCCTCTGTCTAAAATTTTGTACTCTGTTTTCGGTTGTATTTCACTGCATCAATCAATATGATCAAGGGATGAATTTTTAAACTCAAGAATTTCATATTTTGTTGGTTTATTCTTTAAAATTCTTCAGGTTATTCTATTCTGACATTATAATTGATCGACGAGATCAATTTTAATGTTCATGTTGATTATTCACACCTTACATTCTTTAAAAAATTTATATTTTCAAGTTCAATCGGCAATATTGAACTTGATCATTATTTTTTTAGATGCTTTATTGACATTATAGTTGGATTTTTAGGGTGAGTTCAACTTCAAATGTATTATTTATCAAAATTTTAACAGATGATGATCTTTAGAGTGGCGAACTCTAAAAGTAATACTTCTGTTTGATGTGTCTTCTGGCGAGGAAGATATATCATCCAATTTCTAAGGTGTGATACAATTAAAATTTGTGGAGATTTATCCATTCAACCATCAAGTATGGAATTCATGAGAGAAATGTTGATCATGCTTCTTTGCCTTGCTGCTTTATATTAGTGTACTGTATTTCTTTAGTTTTTCATACTTAGTGTAAATTTTAGTTTCTTTTAAAAAATACTTGTTCCATCATCCTGTTTACGTTTCATCAATAAGATAAAAATAAATAAAAAGTAAGAATATTTTTACCTCACTGCTGACAATAGTGAGGTTTTTAGTTTAAAACCTTAGAATTATGTCTGCCTTCTCTGTGGATCGACCCTGCACTACTATACTAGTGTAGGAGTAATAAATGTAATTTTTAGGGCCGTGACGACCTCCGGCCTGTTCAAAATCCCCAAAAGAAAGTTAAAATTAATATCCTCTATTGGAATTATCTGGGTATTACTAGCCCTGATACCATCACAACTTTAGAAACATTTTTATTCATGCATAAACCAAAAAAAATTCTATCATTGAGCCTAAAATTAACTTTTCTTTTAGTTTTACTGGCTTAGATAAATTTAGTTACAATTTTATTGGTGCTACTTCTAATAATAGTTTTGTGTATTATCTTTGGATATTTTCTCAATCTTCAATAAGAAATGTTCAGGTTTTTCAAAGTTGGCACTCAAGCCATCACATGTGATCTAAATTTGCAAAATTTACACTTCTTCTACACTTTTATTTATGAAAATAATAGGTACCAAGATAGGAGATCTCTATGGAAAAATATATCTTTATTAAATAGGATTATTCAAACCCCTTGGATTATATCTGGATACTTTAATGTTATTCTTGGACCTAGTGAAAAAATAGGTCCTTCTCACTCTAATGTTTCTTCTAAGGAATTTAAAACTTGTATTGAGGACAACAATATCATTGAGATAATCTAGTTTTATCCAAATATACTTGGTATAGAAGACATTATATTAGGTTTATGGCTAGTAAACTTGATATATCCTTCACAAATATTTAAACCCTTGATAATTGGGATACTACTTCTAGCATCACCCTACCTAGAATTAACTCAGATCACCACCCTATTTTAGTTAGTCTCAATAATAGAGTTTCCAAACCTATGATTACTTTTAGATTTAATAATTATTGGACCTATGTTAATGATTGTGAAAATATTGTCAAGGAAACCTGGAATTCTATGAACTACAACAATGGTGCTTTTTCTTGTATAATGAAATTAAAGCTTCTCAAACAAAAGCTAAAGTCCTGGTGGAGATAAAGAGTCAATCAAACTGACAATGAAATTTCTTCCCTAGAAAACACCCTCAATCAAATTCAGGTTGACACTACAAATAATGACTTTTCTAATGATCCTAAATATGAAATTGATATTTTCACTAAATTAAACTCTCTTCTCACATTAAAAGACAATTTACAAAAATAGGCCTTCAAAATCAATTGTCTTAAGGATGGTGACATAAACTCTAAATTATATAATTCTCTAAAGAGAGCTAGGAAATATTGTAGTCCCTATACCTTCCTTAAATATGGGTATAACATCATAGATAATGAGGAAGTTTTGTTCAATCATGGTGTCTCTTACTTTAACAATATATTTAATGGTTTAAATCTTAATAAGTACATAAAATCAGATATAATTCCCATCTTAGTGGGTGAAAATGATAACACTCTTCTAACTAGTGTTCCTATAGAGAATTAGATTAAAGATGTAGTTTTAGTCTAAAAATGATAGTTCCCCTGGTCCTGATGGTTATACCAATGCCTTTTTCCATCACTATTGGGATATTATAAAACATGATGTTTATAAACTCATTAAGGTCTTTTTTTGTAATGTTTACCTTCCATATGGAATAAATGATAAATTACTCTCCCTTATTCCCAAATTGAATAATGCTTCAGAAATTCAAATCTTCAGACCCATTTCCCTTACTAACACTATTTATAAAATCATCTATAAACTTTTAGCTAATAGGTTTAATCCTATTACTAGTAAAATTGTCTCTTGGAACCAATTTGGATTCCTCAAAGGAAGAAACATTCAAGACTGCATCTTCCTTGCCTCTGAAAGTTCAAACTTGATAAAAAGGAAAAATAGAGGAGGAAGCATTTCTGTTAAGATAGATATTAGAAAGGCTTTTGACACTATTGACTGGAGCTTTATTTTCAAACTCCTCACCAATTTTGGATTTAGTTACATCTTTGTTAACAAAATTTAAACTCTTTTTGGTTCTTCTTGCATTTCTATTTTGATTAATGGTACTCCAAAAGGATATTTAAATTGCACCAAAGGATTTAGGTAGGGAGACCCCCTCTCTTCCATTCTCGTTATCATTGTTGAGGACTACCTTAGTATATTTATCACCAAATTGGTTAACCAAGGAAAAATTAATCCCATCAATGCCTCTAGTAACCTGGTTATTCCCTCTCATCTTTTATATGAAGAAGATATTATTTTATTCCTCCAAGGTGAAAAAGGGAACATTCAAAAGCTCAAATCTTCCTTCTCTCACTATGAAGATGTTTCTGGGAAATCCATAAACTAGAACAAATCATCCATTTTCTTTGAAAAAATATATCCTATAAATAAAAAATATAGTATTATAAATGATCTTCATATAAAAGAGGGATCCCTCCCTTTGTATACCTTGGAGTTCTTATCTTCTGGGGAAATCATAAAAACACTTACTTCTCCAATATTTTTGACCAGATTAATAATCAACTCTCACCTGGAAAGGAAAATCCTTATCGATGGTAGGCCAGATCTGTCTTTTCAAACACACCATTATTTCTAAAATGGTCTATTCCATTATGGTTTCTAAATGCTCTATTAATTTAAATAAAAACTTAATAGTAAAATAAAAAAATTTGTCTAAATTGTAATCACCCTTTAAAGGACACTTTTCACAATTCCTTTGAATAATTGTTGCAAACCCATTGACATCGGTGGCCTCATTATTAATAACCTTGACTTCTTTAATGATTATCTTCAAGTTAAACTCATTTGGAACCTTATAAAAAATAATTCCTTGACCTTTGAATTCCTAAGAAAGAGATTTAATAGAAATATTAGGAAATGTATGTTTTCTTACATGGACTCCTCCATTCATCCTTCCATCAAATAATCATTTTCTAAAATCATGTCACAATCTAGATGGATTTTTACGAAAGAATATTCTTTGAAATTTTTGTTGGATAACTTGAATGGTTACCCTCTATTATCTATGTATGATTCTATGCATTTATCTATAGATATTAATATCTCCATTAATTATTTCATGAACTCTCTGGAATTAAACTTACCTAATGAGATAAATACGATTATTTTTAAATACATTTTTATCAACACTGACGATTTTATGGTTTGGGAACCGGTGCATAATGGTTTTTTAAGCTCTAAACTCTACTACAATCATAATTCTAGAAATATAGTCCATGATTTTTCCTAGATAAATAGTTTTAACAAAAAATTGGTTAGACCATCCAGACTCACACTGGTATGGAGAATATCCCACAATAGAGTTCCCACTAATTGTTGTCTTAAATTATTTGGTATTCAAATTTGTTCTAAATTTCTTATGTGTAATCAGCATAGAGAGAATGTTGACCACCTATTCTTAACTTTTTCTATTGCATCTACATCATAGAAGTGCATATTTGACATTTTTTGATCTCAGGTGGATAGTTTTGGACTCCATTCAACTTTATCTCTAAAGATGTATGGCTATGGATGCCTCTCCTCAAATAGAATAGCTCTTCATTGTTGTTGTTTCCTAACTGATTCACATCAACTGGTGAGAAAGAAATTATAACTTTCAAAAAAATAATACTTTAAAATTTCATGCAACTCAGGTGAGGATATTTATTGCTATCATGGAATCTAGAATGATGCAAATAGGTACCTATCACAACTCCATCAAGGATCTTATAATTCTTCGTCAGATCGGAATCAAAGGAAATTTCAGCCAGATGAAAGGTATGTTAGAAGTCTTCTGGCATCTCCCTCTCAATGAATGGATCAAAATAAGTGGGGATGGTGCCTCAAAAGAAAACCTAGGCCCCTTGGGTTATGGAATAGTGTGAAGAAATCATAATGGGCATATTCTGGGATGCTACTATGGTATGTGTGGTTTTTCCTCCTCTTTAGATGCAGAGATGAACAGTATTATTATTACCATTGATCTCATCCAACAAAAAGGATGGAATAAAATATAGATTGAAAGTAACTCCACTACCATCATTCAATCCCTTCGATATGCAGTTCTTCACTTAACATGGCCCCTCACAGTAAGATGGATGATTTTCCTCCAACATCTAATAGAGCTCAATCATATTATCCCTTATTCTTACCATGAGGCGAATAAGGTGATGGATGGTCTTTCCAATAAATGAGTTAGTAGAAAAACTATGTGGATGGATGACCTCTTGGAAAATCACATCCCGTTACAAGAAAAATATTATAATAAAATTCCCTCTTTCAGACTTTTGTAATTTTTCTTGCTTTATCTTTATATATTTTTAGTGATTTGGTCTTTTGACCAAGAAATCATCACTAAAAATAGTTAATATAATATTTATTTATTTATTGGAAAATAATATAGTGACATTTATTTATTAAATAAATAGTCATTATTCAAGGATCGATAAATATTGTGGAGGAATGGCGGACTAAGTTTAATGGTCTAGTGAGAAATAATATTAAATATTAATTAAATAAATTTTAAAAAATTAATTCAAGAAATAATATTTAATTAATTCATTGGTTTTGTGAATGTCAATAAATATTATTATTATTATTATAGACATGGGATTTTGTGGGGATTGAGGAAATAATAAGGATATATGTGCAATATTATTTTCTAACCCTAGCACTATTTAAACTCAATTATATAATTTCCATCCTTAATACTAGCCATTATATTGGGTGTGCACAATGACTATAGAGAATACTCTTAAGGCCTAGGGAAAACATCTCTAAGAATTACCTCAATAATGGAGAGTGATCCTCCTTTACCACCCCTATTGATTCTAGAGAGATCAAGTATAATACTACTTGGAATCGATTCTTATGATGATTAACACAAGAAATAGGATCTCATGTGCCAATAGTTGTAGATTCCTATGGAGATGCTCAGTGGTTCATCATTCACATGTGGATCACCACTAGAGGAAATCAACACTTTATTACTATGATGAAACAATAATATAACGTATATACATTGTTATATTCATCAATTAATAAAGAACTCATCCTAAGGAAATTTTTTAAATGCTTAAATTAATTATAAATTTATTATGTGATGATCCTAAGTTTGGTTTTGTCATTATCATGTTAATTAATATTTGATTCAATTATATTGATCACAGTGTTCTACATTGACATAAATATCAGATTAATCATCAATTACAACAAAAATACAAGTTGGTCATGCCCCACCAGCACATCTATTTAACCCAGAACAATCAAGTGGTGTCAGAGAAGCCACATAATAATTTATAATTATTTAAAGATCATTGATTGATTTACACATTCATATTTTGTTTTCAATTATGATTTAATCATTATTTAATCTTAATCATGAGATATTAACTTGTTCCTCTTAATTATCACAAATATAATCAATAAATAGATTAATTTTGAATGAAAAACATTCAAAGAACTCATTCGAAGGTCCTAAATATTATATCTGGATAACACAAGAGTACACGGCATGTAGCCCGTAGGTATACATCGTGTACACTTGTTCAATGCACCAATACAACTCATGAATTAATTTGGAGAATGCTCATTTATTACACATAGTGTGTATTTAATATACCAAATGTTGACTGATCCATCCTGGTGCACGGTTATCCATACCACACGGAATGTAACTTGTATACATGACTTGTAGTTCATTATTCAAAGACGGTTTGTGTGTTTTCACATGGAACATGTGACTGGTAAGCATGTAACTCAGAGAACACACAATGTTTATCCCATGTATATATCAAGTACTCTATTAATGTCTATAGTAGGTTGATACACTCAGTTCCAAGGTATGTGTTGTGGATATATAGTGAATAAATATACATGACATGTAGATGGATAGTACATGCCATGTATATTACCAAGTTATATAGAATTTCAAATTAATTTATTATACTAATTAAACCTTATCAACATGTGTTTTGTGCGTCATTTATTGGACTCATGCATTCCATGTGATGTGTTATATATATATTAAATATTTAATTAATTTCTGTCTAATATTTTAAACTATATTTTTTTATAAATTATATTACAATGATTACTCGGTGCACATTAATAAATAACATGCCACATAAATAACATGTGTTTTGTGGACTGGTATTCACTGTGTTGTCTTCAAGGTACTTGTTTTATACATAGTCAATTTTAAATAAATTTATTTAATTTTTTTAAAATTGTGATGGATGAAAATATTAAGAATGTTTGGATGAGAATTAAGATTAAATAATTGATTAATTAAAGAATATAATTAATTGATTTGGTTGCAATTTATCTTAAATATGAATGATTATGAATGAATGTTATTTATTAAATGTGTATTTTTTTCATGAATGTGGATGATCATTATCATAGAATAGACCCTTTGAATGTGATTTGTTTTATTTTAATTTATTATTAAATTAAACATATGGCCTTTGAGTAATCCATCCTCTCATTATATAAGGGTCTACCTGCCCATGATTTCTTTTATATAAACCCTATTAACTAGTTTTTTTTGTTTCATTCTTCTACATATGATAAAAATATTATGTAATGGATGGAGATCCCAGGAAATTATAGGCGGTTCAAGTTTGGATTTGAGGTGGAACCAATCTAATTGATACATGGATGGACAGGTGGAAAGCTAAAACATGAACCAAGTCCCGGTTCAAGGTGTTTTCCCCTGGTTCCATGGTTAGCTTATCATATTATAGATAAACTAACCATTATAAAAATATCAATATCATACCAATATTATTATTTTATTTCTATCAAGTTGCATAGTTAATTTCATTATGGATTGTTTTTCATGCTCACGTGAATCAATGAATGAACAATCATGCAATATAGAACTAAAATAAATTGTATTATGTTTGAAATTTACCTTATACATGGTTAATCACTTAAGTAAATCCACTTAATATTAAAAAGCATGAAATAAATATAAAAATGTGATATTTACACATAAAATATTAAAATCCTTCAACTATATATATTAATTCAGTATAGCCTTCCACTACTTGGGAGGGGATTGAACCATAGTTCAAAGTACCTCACCAACCTCTTTTGGGTGCTTTTAATTATTGAGTAATTTCTATCTTGAGTTGTGTTCTGACTTAATATATTTCACATTAAGGATTTATTACCTTTTAAGACTTAGTGAAATTGATAGGAAAAGTGCTAAGGAAATCCAATTTTAGGATTTTAGGATTTGGGAGTCCACTTAACAGATCAAGGAGCTGTGATTTAATACAGTTGGTAATCATGCCTACCAAAATATCTTCAAATAGATTTATATACCTATATCTAGTTTATGATAAGGGGAATATAGATCCTTTACCCTAAAATATCCAAGAAATAAAATATTTAAAAACTAATGGTGAGGGCTATTGGGTTTCGATAAAATAATTGGATATTAATAAATTTAATATTTATTATCTAATTTTATAAATTAGATAAAGTGAAAAATAAATTCTCTTCCAATTTTTAAAAAATTATTACACATGACTTCAAACATATCATTGTGATACATAATTTAAAAGGATGACCTTCTCACTGTAAATAATTTATAAGAATAGTAAAGGTGCTTTTACAATATTCTACACAATAAAATAAAATTATATGTGCTAGAAAATACCATTCCTAAAGTATCTGTCCAAACATCTAGTGAGGAATAATTATCTATATAGGAGAAAAAAAATTATGATTCCACTGCTGTCCAATTTTTTATGCTATCTTTCATGTCCAATGATATTCTAAATAAACATAAGTATATGTATGGGTATATCATGATATCTCACCTTCATGATCTCTATGAAGATAAATCAAGAAAAAATAGATATGAGATCTCCAATGCATTTTTCATGTGCAAGCTTGGAGAGTTAATGATGGTTGGGACTCATGTAGTTAAAATTATTGGTTACATATAGTGCTTTTACACCTTGGGCATTAAATAACCTAATGATCTGTGCATATATCTCATCATTTCCACACTACCTAAATCATTATCCAATTTTATTTTGAATTAAAACATGATAAATAGCAAGAAGACTCTTTAAAAACTTATTACTCTCATTAGAAAATTTAACAAGGACAGGGGTCATGATAAACCCATGGTCCATATGGTGAATAAGAAAAGGAAAAAACAAGGAAAAGGGGCCCAAGAATCACTCTAAGTATAAACCCTCCAAGAATCATCCATCCAAAAAAGAATAATATTCAAAGGTAGGTGAAAGAATAGGAAGTGGTATGTTTTGTATCTGGAAATATAGGCCACATGAATAAGAACTACACCTAGAATCAAGGGGAATATAAAGGTTCATTTATTATTGATTTTAATCCTTATATATCTACATATTGGGTATTAGATATAGATCTTGGTAATCAAATCTATATCCAAATGCAGGAACCAAGTAAATTCTAAAAGATAACTAGAGGGTATGTGGATATTTAAGTAGCTAATAGAGCATGACTTGTTGCCTTCATTATAGGAGACTACCACCTTTCATTGCCAATCAGAATGATTTTGGTTATAAATAACTATTATTTTGTTTTAATTGTTACTAAAAACATCATCTCTATTTCTTTAATTGAATTGGATGGTTTTATTTTTCAAATTTTTAAATAAATAATGCCTCTTTTATAAAGACAACATTTTTTATGGTATGGCGCAACTAAATAATGTTCATTATGTATTAAATTATGAAAACTAAGTATTGGAAATAGATAATGAAACATATTTGTATGAGTCACACAGAACCCAGCTATGGAATAACCTTCTTGGTCATATAAATAAGAAGATGGTTATTTAGACTTTGTTGAGCTAAAACCACTTAAAATATGTCATGCTTGTTTGTAAGGAAAAATGACTAAACCACAATTCAGTGGATAGGGTGAAAGGGATATAGAGATTCTTGGATTAGTGCATAATAATGTGTGTAGACCATTTCAAATAGAATCTAGTGGTTCATATTATTACATCACAAATTTTACTAATGACTTGAGTATATATGGCTATATCTACTTAATTAGGTATAAGTCTCAAGACTCTAATAAACTAAAATAATTTAATAATGAATTAGAGAATAAAATTGGTAATAAAATGAAGAAGCTCTCATCTGATCAAGGTGGTGAATATCTTAACCAAGAGTTTATCAACTTTCTATGGGATTTTGGGATTTTATCCCAATTCACTTCACCTTATACACCACAGTTCAATTATGTTATTAAAAGGAGAAACAATACCTTTATTGAAGTGTTAAGGTTGGTCATGAGTCATGTAGATCTTCCATTATCCTTTTGGGGATATGCATTACATTCTATATCAAAAATTATAAAATGTGAACCAACTAAGGTGGGAAATGGAATTCCATATGAGTTAATATGTGAAAATAAATACATGTTAGCACACACTCATGTATGGGGATACGAGGTATTTATTAAGGGTATATTATGAAAAAAAACTAGCACCCTATGACACAAATTGTATCTTTATATGTTATCCTAAGGAAATAAGGGTATACTATCTATACAACACCTGGGATAAGAAAATTATCACCACAAGACAAGACATATTTCTTGACAGGGATCACATCCTAAAGAAGGTTGGTGGGAAAAAAATTGACTTTGATGAATTTACTACTCAAGATACATAAGAGTTATAACCAGAACAGATTCAATAGTTCCCCAAGAAAGAAGTTGTTCCTAAAACACAAGTACCGCATAGGAATAATAGAGAGGTAAGAGAACCAAAAAATATGGTTTTCTAGTCACTGAATATGGTGGCTCATTATTGGTCGATAATAATGAACTTTTATCCTAAAATTGGTAGTATAGAGCTCATAATCTACAAGATGGAAATAATCTATGAATTTTGAGATGGATTCCGTGTATTATAAATAATTTTGGTTTTTGTAAAATCCACCAGTTGATGTAAAGAGTATTGGGTGAAAAGGGGTATTTAATAAAAAATTATACATGGAAGGTAAATTAAGTACCTATAAAGCTAGGATAGTGGATAAATGGTTTAGAAGGAATTATGAAATTGAATGTAATGAAACCTTTTCTCCAGTTTCCATTTTTAAATCCTTCATAATTCTACTTGATATACCAGCTTACCATGACTATGAAATTTGGTAGATGGATGTCAAAATAGATTTCCTTAAAGGGAACATTTAGGAATATGTCTATATGAAAAATCTAGAAGGTTTTTTCACTCTAATAATGTCAAAAGTTTTACAGGTTGTAGAGATCCATTTATGTATTCAAGTAAGAATCCAGGTCATGGAAAATTTAGTTTGATGAAACTATAAAATAATTTTGTTTAATTAAGAATGAAAGTGATCCATGTGTTTCCAATAAGTTTAGTGGGAGTTTATTAATTAACCTAGTAATATATGTTGATGAAATGTTACTTATTAGAAATTATGTACCAGTATTATAGTCAGTTAAGGACTTGTTAAACAAGTGCTTCTCTATGAAGGACTTGGGTGAAACGGTATGTATTATAGAGATCAAGATTATTTGTGATAGATCCAAGAGTCTACTTGGACTAAGTCAAGGTATATATATTGACCAGATACTAAATAGATTTAGTATGGAACAATCTAATAAAGGATTATTTCTAGTGTCACATGGTATACATATTTATAAGAAAATGTGTCCTCAGACATTAGAGGATAAAGAGAGAATGAGTGGGATCTCATCCACTTATACGATAGGATCAATAATGTATATAGTTTTATATACTAGGATTGATGTTTCCTATGTCTTGAGCATGGTAGGAAGATATCAATTTGATCCTTGTGAGTAGCATTGGTCTATTATTATGGTTATCCTCAAGTATTTGATAATAAAAAATGATATGTTCCTAGTGTATATAAGAGATAAGGATCTAGTCATCAGGGGTTATATTGATTCTAGTTTTCAAATAGATCAAAATGATATAAAGTTTTAGTTAGTGTATATATTCAGTCTCAACAAAGGAGTTGTGATCCAGAAGAGTTCAAAGTATCTAGTTGTTTCTGATTCTATAATATAGTCTAAGTATATAAAGCTTCTAATGCATTCAAATAATCTGTATAGATAAAAAAAATTCTAAGAACCTGATGTGGTTCCTAGTAGTAATGATCATATTAAATTATATTACGATAATACTACAGTGGTGGCTCTCCCAAAATATTTAAGGTTACACCAACTTAGAAATCACATGCTATGAAAGTATAACCTCTTTAGGGGTTCCTCTCGAAGGGGTGAAGTTTTAATAATAAGATTTTACATAGAAGAAAATGTGGTAGACCCCTTGAAAAAATCCTTATATTAGATTAAGCATGAGTATCATGTGAGAGATAGAGGACTGAAAGTTGATAGCAGTTGGCTCTAGTGAAAATGGGAATCTGTTGGATTTGGTGCTCTATAACCAACTTCTATGTACATTATGATACCCTTTATTTGTTATTTTGAATATTAATAAACTTATTATCACATCATTATTGTTATTTTTTTTGAGTCAATAAGGTTTTCCTTATGAATTTTCCATTCCTTCATACTTAGGGGAGATTGTTAAGTCAATAAGGGTTCCTTATGACTTTACCATTCCTTCTTGTTTTGAAAATCACAAACACCTTATCTCAATAAAAATCTCTTTTTACCCTATGTTTTACTTCTATAAGGAAAAATTTCATTCCCCAAGGAAATTTATCCTTATCATGTTTTCATTTCTCTTTTAATAATTTTTTTCTAAGTGTAAAATTTGAATTGTAACCAAAACCTTGGAATCCTATAATTACCTAGATATGAAGTATTCTGTTCCAGGATTCGAATTCTCAGAAATATGATTACAAACTCTTGTGAGTTTTGACTCCGAATTCTGAATAAGAATTCTGGATACGAACTCTTCTGAGTTCTGACTTCGAATTCTAATTACGAATTATGGTTACAAAGTTTGCTGAGTTTTGACTCCGAATTCTGAATACGAATTATAGTTACGAAATCTTCTGAGTTCTGACTCTGAATTATGATTACGAATTCTGGATATGAACTTCTCTGAGTTCTGACTCTGAGTTCTATGAATATAGACTCTGAACTTTGTAAGTTATGGTTCTGAATTCTTATGAATCCAGATTCCAAATTTCCTTGAAATTCTGACTCTGTAATTCTATTAATTCAGGTTCCGAATTCCTAGAAAACATAATCTGAATATCCTTGTACTATAGAATCCGAATTCATTTTTGGTTAGACTCTAAACTTTCATATTTCCTTACATTCCGAATATTGGATTTTATTTATGTAACCATATTTTTTCTTACACCTGGTTTTTTATAAAACGATGTCACACATTCAGTTACTAACTAACCATTGTTTGAGTGACACGTGTACAGTTCCCTCCGAAATTCAAGGAAAAATATGACCGTTGGAGGAGGGAGCCGACTGTTGAAGCCATGCCTATAAATAAGAGCTCATTTGAAAGAGCTCACAACTGTTCTGTGACTCTAGAGACCACATGCTATTGAAGTTATTTCTAGAGAGATAATTTCATTGCTTTGTGTGTACTAAACTACTTGTTCAGTTTTGCTTCGTGCGACTTTGATTGTTTCTGTGTACAATTGAGGGCTTCCGGTGATAGGAATACAGAGGTGCTGACTACCTTGAAGTTGAGGGCTTTCTTGCTAAGGAAGACAGAGGTTTTGACTACCTTGAAGTTGAGGGCTTGTGGGGATAGCAAGATAGTTTCCGATCTTCATATAGAGGGCTTACCCTGGTGTGGGTAATACAGACTTTCTTGAAAGTATAAATCAAGGGACCTTTATCCAAGGTTGTTGGATACCCTTCTCTTTGGGTTAAAAGACTTACTACTTGTTACTTTCTTTGTTACAAGTTTTTTGCTGCATTTGAATTGTTGAGGAAAGTATAACTATCTTAAAATTATTTATTTTTGTACTCTCATTATTTAGGATTCTATACGCTTTAAGGTAAAATTTTAGTTGTTTTAAACTTTTTTTAAGTTTCATTTCTGGAATCACTTTTTCAGAATCAAGAAAGTTATTAGAACTTAGAGGTGTTGTGAATTTTGGTTATGCAAAATTTCCTTAGGGATTTTTAAAGTATACAATTCACCCACCCTCTTGTATGTGAGCATCTCATTGTTACATATTCAATCCTACAATTGGTATCAAAGCATTGGTTCAATCTGAATTAATCTCATGATTAGATTCAAAATACAATTCTTCTTCTTATTACTTTTGGAATTGAACTTTCGGAATTGAATTTTTCGGATTCACACTTTTTCGGAATCAGTATTTCATATTCATAAAGTTCGGATTCATTTTTTGCTTAGAAATACCCTTGTTCTATATTTTCCTTGCTTAGGAATATTTTCATTGTTTACAAACTTTTTCTATTAACAAGTTTTTGTGGAAAGATTTTTCTTAAAGATGGAAGGAATCAATGTTGGTTCATAGACAATCTCAATCCAACAAGACCACTTATCTTTGATGGAAATGATTATGAATATTGGAGAGATCGCATGAAGACTTTCATTATCAATACTGGTGTTGATAATTTTTTTATGCTTACTATAGGATATAAAATCCCTAACAAAGAAGTTAGTACCTTTACCAATCAAGAAAAGCATGAATACCAACTGAATTATATGGTACGCAATATTTTACTTTGCTCCATGACTAGAAACATATATAGCCAAATTTCATCTTGTGAAGCAGAAAATTCTATATGGAAGAAACTTGAAGTTACTCACTTTGGAACTTTCCAAAGTAATTGAAACAAGAAGATCCATGCTTAGAGCTAAATATCATGGTGTCTTATTTCCTTATAGAGAACCCATATGTAAGGTGAAACAAAGATTCATGACTATTGTGAATAGTTTACAGTCTATGGGTAAAGAAAGGATTATATGATGAATCACTTGTTGATAAGATCATAGAAATTATGCCGAATGAATGGGAATCCAAGAGGACTGCTATTGATGAGAACAGAAAGGTTACTCAGATTACTCTTGATGAGTTGTTTGGAACTCTTCTTCAACATGAGACTATAATGAAGAGAGATACTGACAACATAAAGAATAAGAATGGAAATGGAAGTGTTGCTTTTACTACAACTTCAAATCATATGAAAGCTAAGACTCCTGAGAGAGTTACTAGATCAAAATCTAAGAAAGTTGTTATTCAGTTCGAATCTAGTGGAAGTGAATCCTCAGAAAATGAATTATCCAATATTGCTCGAAGAATGAACAAGATATCTGGATATAGGAACTTTAAATCCAGATACAAGAAGAAGGAAAGGAAAGATAAGAAGGATTCAGAAGTAACATGTTATGAATGCAATAGAGCTGGACACATAAGACCTGATTGTCCTATGATAAATAGAAAAGAAAGAAAGGAAAATCATTCAGAGAGAAATAGGAAGAATTATTACAAGGCTAAATCTAAGAAAGTCTTGAAAGCTAATGACACCTGGAGTGCCAGTGGTGGTGACTCTTCATATGAATATTCAGATTATGAATCTTCTGGACAGAAGAATCTTCGTCTAATAGCCAGACTACCTATTGACAATCATTGTTTAATGGCTAAGGTACACAATGTTGAATCAATGACCAATGTTTCTTTAAATGCAAATTATAGTAATGATAAATACTATAACTCTTATGATGAAGATGATAATTTACCTTCCTATGAAGAAGCTTCTAGGTTTTCCAAACTTCTTGAGATTGAGAATTCAAAACTCATGAAAAAGATTGATAAGGAAAATTCTAGGAATACTATTCTTACTAAGGAAATATTAGATCTTTCTAAATATCTTGACAAGAAAAATGTTGATTTCGATAGTATTTCAAAAAATCTTGAGGAAATAAATTCTGAGAAGAATAAACTTTCTAAAGATCTAGAAAACGTAATTTCTAAGAAAAATGTTTTCGAGCCCAGATCTAGTTCAAAATCAAATGTTTTGGAAGACAATAACTTGATTATCAAACTCAAATCTGAAATATTTTCCTTTAGGAAGTATTTTTCAAACTTTACCTTAGGTAAACAAAATTTTGATAAAACGTATTCTCAAATCCGACCTCTAAGGAATAGTTCCAGTTTTGATATACTAGTTCTAAACCAATTTTTAGTAACAATTACTTTTTTCCTCAAAGTGCTCCATTCTGTACTAAGTGTCACTGTGGTGGACATTGGGCAAATAATTTTTCTCTAAACAAAACCTAGTCTTTAGGATTTCATAAAGCCTATTTTTCTAAGAGGATGTGGGTACATAAAATTTGGATTTCTGAAATTTCAGGATCTAAGAAATTTTAGATTCTGAAAGTCTAACTCTTTTGTTTTCAGAAAATTAGAGATAGTACCAACAACAATACATGGTAAATGGATAGTGGATGTTCCCGACATATGACTGGTAACAAAAACTATTTTGAAAATATTATCAATACAAAAGGAGGGAAATTAACTTTCGGAGATAATGCTCAGGGAGAAATTATTGGTATAGGTAACATCGTTCTTCTTGAAAAAACTTTGATTTCAAATGTTTTATTTGTTAAAGGCCTTAAGCACAACCTCATTAGTATAATCCAATTATGTGATGAAGGTTACCTTGTGAATTTTAGGAATGACAAGTGCTTAGTACACAATTCCAAGGAAGAGTTTATTCTTTCTACCCATAGGCAAGAGAATGTATATACACTTAACTTATAAGACCTTAGGATCCAAGATATACCTTGCCTTAGTGCAATGGAGGATCATTCTTGGTT
Source organism: Viscum album (assembly GCA_963277665.1). Lineage (NCBI taxonomy): Eukaryota > Viridiplantae > Streptophyta > Magnoliopsida > Santalales > Viscaceae > Viscum > Viscum album. The sequence goes on from OY728135.1 coordinate 119,611,288, forward strand.
ATGTCATAGAAGGTTAGGACACTGTAACCTTAGGAACTTATGAAAACTTTCTAGGAAAATATTAGTTAAGGATCTACCAAAGCTTATATTTGATTATTCAAAAGTTTGTGACCCTTGTCAATATGGAAAGAAACATAAATCAAGTTTTAAATTATTTGGTGAAGTCACAACTACTAATGCATTACAGTTAGTTCATATGGATCTCTTTGGTCCAACAAAAACTGGAAGCATTGGAGGCAAGTATTATGTATTTGTCTTAGTTGATGATTACACTAGATTTACATGGGTCTATTCTCTAGCAAAGAAGTCTAAAGCCTTCTTGTATTTAAAAAGTTTTAGAGCCCAAGTTAAAAATGAGAAAAATCTTCCATTGATAACTATTCATAGTGATCATGGTGGAGAATTTCAAAATTCTGATTGTTCAAATATATATCCCAACATAAGAAAAATCTTTCATTGATAACTATTCATATTCATCGCTAACTAATATAATAAAAATGTTTTTATTGTCCAAATATATGTTTATGACATTATATTTGGTTCAACTCAGCAATCTTTAACCGATTCCTTTGCGGATCTAATGAAATTTGATTTTGAAATGAGGATGATGGGTGAGTTGACATTTTTCCTTGGTTTTCGAATCTCTTAAAAACCAGAAAGAATATATATATCCCAACATAAGTATAATAAATATCTTCTTAAAAATTATGGATATGAAAACACTAAAAGTATAAGTACTCTCATTGGTACCTCAAACACACTTGATCTTGATAAAGCTGGGAAACTAGTAGATCAAACAACTTTTAGAGGTATGATAGGAAGTCTACTTTACTTGAAAGCTAGTCATCCAAACTTAATGTTTTCAGTATGCTTATGTGAAAGATATCAATCCAATCCTAAGGAATCTCATTTAAAGTCAGTGAAGAGTATTTTTCACTACTTAAAGGAAACCATGGATTTAGGACTCTTTTATACTTCTGGAAATGATTTTGTTTTAAAAACATTTCAGATTCTGACTTTTGTGGATGAAGAATGGATAGAAATAGTACATCTAGAACTTGTCATTTATTATGAGATTCATTAGTTTCTTAGTCTTGCAAGAAGCAACACTCAGTAGAACTTTCCACTACAGAATCTGAATATGTAACAGCTGGAAGTTGCAGTGCTCAAGTGTTGTGGATGCAACACACACTCACAGACTATCGTATGAGTTTTACCAAAACACAAATTTTGTGTGATAATACAAGTTCCATTTCCCTTAGTAAAAACCCTGCACATCACTCTCTCTCAAAGCACATAGATATTAGGCATCACTTTCTTAGGGATCACATACTAAAAAGAGATATCATTCTCCAATTTATCAGAACGTAAGATCAACTTGCTGATATTTTCACAAAATCTTTACCCTCCGATAGATTTTAATACATTAAATAGAAGTTAGGAATTATAACCATAAGTTAATCCTCCTTGTTAACTTTCTGTTGAATAAAATATTTTTACCGTAATAAACTCATTTTCATAGGGGGGGTACATTTTTTTGTTAGCATAATGAAAATTTTCGTAGTTAGTTTTTCAAAAATTTTGTAATAGGATTTTCGAACTTGAAATTTTCGTAATAGGATTTTCATACTTGAAATTTTCGTAATGGAAATTTTCGTACTCAAAATTTTCGTAGTGGAATTTTGGTAATCAAAATTTTTGCAATAAAATTTTCGACCTTAGATTTTTTGTCATAAGTTTTTCATAGTCAAATTTGTTTTAATCTAAAGTTATTCAAGAAGAATATCACCTATTACGGATAATCTTCCATGCCGATCCGAAAGGTATGATTTCCTTATTAAGTTTTCGTAGTCATTATTTCATTGCTGGTATTTTCTTTTGTATTTTAAATTCTCGGATTCTAGTTTTTCTTAAAAAAACCTCAAAAAATTGGATCCTACCAAATTTTTTCTTGCGGCTACCATATCAACTGTTAGATTGGATTTGGAAGATTAAAGGTCACCTCCATCGCCTATATAAAGGACCCCTGAAGGGTTGTCCCACATCGGTTTTCAAGATTTTGTGTGTCAAAGCTCTGCCTCAGTTCATAAGCTCGTTCCGAACTTCTCAAAGTCTTCCTCCAATCCGAATGTCTGCAGACGCTTCTTCTCAAGAGATGTATACCATGAATCCAATATTCAGTTGGCAAGTGTATAGGGAAAGGTTGGTCCATCTGAACTTATTAAAATATGATTCTGTTATTTCAAAGAATATCAAGCTTAATGGATGGGAGAGCGTGTGCATATCAAATCCAAGAAACTAAGACTTGGTGTATCCGTATTTACTTATAGAATTTTATGAATCAGTTTCTTTCTTTAAGGAAGATGGCAGAGAAAAATTTTCCTTCAAAAGTTATGGGAAAACTTATAAACATTCACACACCAAGGCTGCTAGCTTGGTGGGGTTGTCTTATGAAGGGGAAGCTGAGTTTTTCTCCCACAAGCTACCGGATGTTCAAGGAAGTTTTATCAAGGTGAAGGATTTGGAATGTCTTGGACTTTCGGATGTGAAGACCGCAAAGATTTCTCACTTATCTATCAACAATCGGATCCTGCAGTTATGGGTTCAAAGTTTTTTCGTACCGAGAAAGGGTGATAAGGTCACCTTAAAGAAGAGTGACATATATATCTTGGATTTATTGGTAAATCTGAGGAAAATCAATTTGATGAGCCACATTCTCATAACGATAGAGAATATCAAGAATGGGAATTTAAGAGCACAAATTATCATGTAACCTGCCTTGCTCTCCAAGTTGATAGTCCGGTGTCTTGAATCATTCAAGATTCCTTGCAGTTCCAAGCCGAATAATTGCAAAGTTATTTTAGTATTGATGACACATTGAAAATAACGAATATGGTCTTTTCTAAAGAATCAGGTGAGTTTTATGATCTGTCAGTGGAAGAGGAAAAAGTCATTCCGAAAAATGATGAAGAAGTTGAACCATCAAAGAAATTTGGAAAGAAAAGAAAGATGAAGGTAGTGGAAGTAGAAGACAAAACCCCTAAGTCGAAGGAAGTCCAATCCACACCTCCTAAACCCAAAAAGTAGAAAGCTTATCCGGATGAAGTTGTAGCTAAATGGAGGAAGGATAAAGAGAATAGAAAAGCAGGGCAGCCACAGTTCGGTTTGGATCCTACTGAGGCAAAGGCGTTGAAAGAATCAACTGCTGAAGATCTTGAGAAGAAATCCAAAGAGAAGAAGCTTAAGAAGAAAGTGTTTGAGGCTGAAATTGTCCAATCTTTTCTAAAGGCTACTGAAGTAGCATCTGAGAACATTCATGTTCCAAAATCATTCTTAGTTGAACCCTTACCTGAGACTCTAGGGAGGAAATTATTCACTCCGAAAAAAGCTAAATAAAAGTTTGTTGAAGAAGTAAAAGTGGTGGAAGAAGAAGAAGAAGAGGGAAGTGGTGACATAAATAATCTTATAAAGCAAGTCAAAGATTATCAAGACAAGGGAACCCCATCTGAAAATTTTTCACTGCGAACATCTGAAGTAGGATCCTCTAAGCTTTTCACTCTAGAGAAGGATAAATAGAAGGGTGAAGAGAAGGGTGAAGAAGAAGTTGATAAATTTTCTGAAGAAGAAAGCCCAAATCATGATTTCATTCATCCTAAGGATGTTGAGGATAGAACTCAGAAAGAAGATATTGATGAAGATAGAATTATTCAATTGTCTGAAAGTGAGCATGAGTCTCAAGATGAGGAAGTTGTTCCAAAAACTGATAAGGGTAAACAAGTTTTTGTTAATACTCCTAGAAAATCAATAGTGAAGAAGAATGAAGTTGGTGGAACTTCAAAGATGAAGCTTGTTGAGATAGAAAAACAATCCTCACTAAGTAAAGTCTTGGATTCTGAATCATCTTCACTAGGACATGATTTTGTTGAACAATCCTTGAAGAAGCTTGTCAGGTCCATTCCAACTTTTTCAAGCAAAGACTCTAGATGCCAGATGCTTCAAAATTTACTTAACCAGAAATCAGATTCAGTGTCCATGGTGATGGAAAAGTGTGTCAAGATGGAATCATATTTCAAAACCTTCCTCATAGGCTAATAAGCTCACAGAAAATCTTGTAAAAAATAGCCATCTAGTCAAAGAGGTCAGTACAAGAAATGAGTGAGCTTGATGAGTTCCAAGATGGAGTCAAGGAGGATTTTGATATATAAGATGGGAAGATCAAGGATCTTACAATAAGTTTTGAATAAAATCTGACCCTTGAGCATAATACTAGGATTCAAGAGGTGAAGGACATGAATGGGGAAGTTGTATTCTGTTTCCCAAAGATGGAAGAGGGAAAGGGATCTCCGGATCGAGATTGAAGAGAAGCTTGTAAAGCAAGATGAAGTCCTGAGGGATCAGGAAGAACCTCTTAAGGCTTAAGAAGAAAGAATCAAAGCTTTAGAGAAGAAAGCTGAGGAAGATCATAAGGAGTACAAAAAGCTCAATACTATAGACAAGAATATGATACCGATGGAAAAAGAAGAAAAATAGACCCAATCCGATCTTTTGTTTCTTTTTATTTCCTTGTAAAAATTCTTTCTATCTTGATGGAATTCTAGTTTCTCATTTTTTTTTTTTGGTTGCTTTGTACTAATATTTCAGGTACTATAATTTCTTTTTCATTCCCTCAAACTCTTTTTGAAAATCATAAAGGGGGAGAAGGAAACAGAATAATAAGGGGGATAATAAAAAATAATTATAAGTATAAAATAAATATCCCTAAGTAAGGGGGAGTTTATCTAAGGGGAAGTTCTCACTACGAATATTTCCATACACAAGATAATGAAAATTCTCATTCCAAAAATCTAGAATATGATCCTTAGTGCTACAAAGCTTAAGGGGGAGTTAGTCATATTCATCTTTGTCCATGTATAAAGGGAGATAAGTTTTATTTCCAAAGTTTTGTAAAATATTTTATAAGCCCTTATATTCTTTTTCGTAAGGATGTTTGTGCTTTCCAAAAAGGGGGAGATTGTTGAGTCAATAAGGTTTTCCTTATGACTTTTCCATTCCTTTATACTTAGGGGATATTGTTAAGTCAATAAGGTTTCCTTATGACTTTACCATTCCTTCTTGTTTTGAAAATCACAAACACCTTATCTCAAGGAAAATCTCTTTTTACCCTATGTTTTACTTCTATGAGGAAAAATTTCCTTCCCCAAGGAAATTTATCCTTATCATGTTTTCATTAATCTTTTAATAATTTATTTTCTAAGTGTAAAATTCAGATTGTAACTAAAACCTTGGAATCCTATAATTACCTAGATATGAAGCATTCTGTTCTAGGATTCGAATTCTCAGAATTCTGATTACGAACTCTTATAAGTTTTGACACTGAATTATGATTACGAATTCTAGATACGAACTCTTCTGAGTTCTGACTCCAAATTCTAATTACAAATTCTTGTTATAAACTTTGCTGAGTTCTAACTCCGAATTCTGAATATGAATTCTGGTTATGAACTCTTCTGAGTTCTGACTCCGAATTCTAATTACGAATTTTGGATATGAACTTCTCTGAGTTCTGACTTTGAGTTCTCTGAATACAGACTCCAAACTCTTATGAGTTCTGACTCTGAATTCTCATGAACTCTAACTCTAAACTTTGTAAGTTCTGGTTCCAAATTCTTATGAATCCAGATTCCAAATTTCCTTGAAATTCAGACTCTGGAATTCTATAGAATTCAGGTTCCGAATTCCTAGAAAATATAATCTAAATATAATTGTACTATAGACTCCGAATTCATTTTTTGTTAGACTCCGAACTTTCATATTTTCTTACATTCCGAATATTATATTTTAGTTATGTAACCATATTTTTCTTACACCTAATTTGTTATAAAACGATGTCGTGCATTCAGTTACTAACTAACCATTTTTTGAGTGACATGTGTACAGGTCCCTCAAAAATTCAATGAAAAATATGACCATTGGAGGAGGGAGTCGACTGTTGAAGTTGTGCCTATAAATAGGAGCTCATTTGAAAGAGCTCACAACTGTTTTGTGACTCTAGAGACCACATGCTATTAAAGTGATTTCTAGAGAGAGACTTTCATTGCTTTGTGCGTACTGAACTGCTTTTTCAGTTTTGCTTTGTGCGACTCTGATTGTTGTTGTGTACAATCGAGGGCTTCCAGGGATAGGAAGAAAGAGGTGTCGACTACCTTGAAGTTGAGGGCTTCCTTGCTGAGGAAGACAGAGGTGCCGACTACCTTGAAGTTGAGGGCTTGTAGTGATAGCAAGACAGACTTCGATCTTCATATTGAGGGCTTACCCTGGTGTGGGTAAGAAATACTTTCTTAAAAGTATAAATCAAGGGACCTTTATCCAATGTTGTTGGATACCCTTCTCTTTGGGTTAAAAGACTTACTACTTGTTACTTGCTTTGTTACAAGTTTTCTGTTGCATTTGAATTGTTGAGTAAAGTATAATTATCTTATAATTCCTTATTTTTTGTACTCTGATTATTTAGGATTCTATACGCTTTAAGGTAGAATCTTAGTTGTTGTAAACTTTTGTTAAGTTTCATTTCTGGAATCACTTTTCCGGAATCAAGCAAGTTATTGGAACTTAGAGGTGTTGTGAATTTTGGTTATGAAAAATTTCCTTAGGGATTTTTAAAGTATACAATTCACCCCCCCCCCCTTGTATGTGAGAATCTCATTGTTATATATTCGATCCTATAATTTTATGTGACATAATATATGGTAATTTATTAAGATTAACTTTCACACTAAAAGGTCATAATAGCTCATGAGAACCTAGAAGTGACATGAAAATATTATTAAATACATTTTCTTTAGTTGTATGATATCATTTGACAAGACACAACTTATATAGTCTATCAAGGTTAGAGACTCATAGGACCTTGAGTTACTTTCTCATAGTATGTGCCCTTGGTAATTTCTAGTGCAAGAGATTATGAGAAGATGACCCTCCAGTAGGAAATCAACATTTATTTGTAGCTTTGAATGTTCTTATATGTGGATGTGTGTATTGATCCTTGTAATTTTATATTTTTATTAATGGATATTATTCATCTCATACTTTTATGTATTAATGAAAACCATGATGACATATGTTCGCATCGAGGTAGGATACATTGGGTGCATCATGGGTAATATTGGATTATTGAATAATTTAAGAAAGGATTTTTTCCATTATGTTCTTTAATGTAAGTGGATATCACAGGCCCTTTTATAGGAATTAAACAACCTAAATAAATCCATGGCCATGGTTTTCTATGTCCATGTTCATTTTTATAAATTCAAAGAAAGAAATGTTGAGGATATAGGTTGATGACGCCGTCATGAAACCTACTTGATTAGAGATATCATGATAAATAGATTATATTACATAATAATAATTTATATGAGTTTTTATTTCATTGAGACATTAAATTCTTTCTCTATGGGTACCTTGGGGTGTTTTTAGATTCTAACCTTGGACTTTGGGTGGCTATGCCTAATTCTACTAAGAAAGAGCCCTAGAGAGTCACACACTAACTGTATCCAGAACCTCAGGTATACAATAATATTATTTATTATTTAACATGTTGAATAAATATTATTCTCATACATGGTTTAATAATTTTAATTTTTAACTTTATTGTATATATTCAGTAACTGGTTATTCAAGAAAATATTTTTGTTTGTAGAATATTTAATAAATATTTATTTTATACTTAGTGAATAAAATATTTATTTATTTATTGTTGAATAATGCAGGGAAATTTATTTATTAAATAAATAGTAATTATATAAGGCTCAATAAATATTGTGGAGGAATGGAGGATCATGTTTAATGGTCTTGTGATAAATAATATTAAATATTATTTGAATAAATTATAAACAATTTATTCAAGAAAAAATATTTAATTAATTCATTGGTTTTGTTCATGTCATGAAATAATAATATTATTATTATAATTATTATAAACATGGGGTTCAATGGGAATTAAGGAAATAATAAGGGAGTATTGTAATTATTATTTTATAACCCTGGTACTATTTAAACCCAATTATATTATTCCCAGCCTCAATTACAGTAATTGTGTTGGGTTTGGAAAATGAATTCATAGAATACTCTCAATCCCTAAAGAGCATCTCTCCAAGAAATATCTCAATAATGGAGAGTGTTCCTCCTCTAACACCCCTCTTGATTCTATATTGATCAAGGAGAATCCTTCTTAGAAGTGATTTTCTTGATGATCTTGGATGATCAACGCAAGTGATAGGATCTTCTACGCAATCACTCATAGATTTATATGTCAATGCTTGAAGGTTCTTAGTATACATGTGGATCACTTCTATATGGAATATACATTTGATTAAAATGATGAATGATATTACTACATAGATACATTTTCAGATTCGTCAATGAAGAAAAAATTTAACACATGATAATTCTTTAATTTCTTGAATTAATTATAAACTTATTATGTGATGATCCAAAATTTGGGTCCAATTTTCTCATGTCGATTCAACTTTAATTAAATTTTATTATTCATGGAATTCTACATTTATGTACATATCATACTAATCATTAATTATAAAAAAAATTGGGTATGACCTACTGGTGCTTCTACTATGCCTGGAACCATAAAATTTACCATCCACCGAGGTGATATCCAGTGGGGGGAACCACACCCCTGGACTCGGATGATGTAATGTCTAATAGGGGAGAGTCATACCCTTAGACTTAGATAATGTGTTTTTCCTGGAAAGATACAACCTAAATCTAGGTGTTGAGTGTCCTACGAGCATGATTTGTATTTCTTAGGACATTCTCCTATGAATTAGACATTAAGAATGATACTGGTATAAATGGTTGTGTGATGTGCTCAGAGACACCCCAGCACTGGAAAAATCATATTTCGGTTGATATAGGGTTCAATAAAAAACTTTAGGATCGAAAATGGTTATTTATTTATAATTCCATGATGTGTTATTTATTCCATGAATATAAAATGTGTACACTTCATTTACTGGTTACGTATGGGTACCATGTTGGTGATGACCTATTGATTTGTACTCACACCCTACTCAGGTGATGAAATACATTTATTTTATTATTTTATTTATTCTGTATATGTGGCCATCCTAGTGGGAATCTAGGGAGTCTGCATGACTGCATTCCTCCAAATTTATGTATTATAGATGAATATGGTTATTGTTTTCCAATTTCTAAGATTATTTACTACTGTAGATATTTCTCAAATTATTTTTTATATTATTTCATACACTAATATGGGGATATAGTCTCCACATAGTATTACCCTAGACCCCTACTGCTAGTCAGCAACCTCTGGTATATGGGGAGGCATGCATGAGGTCCTAATAGAGACTCCTCTGGTCTAGGCACTGCATAGTGGATGCAGACCAGAGGAGGACATTTTAGTTGGGAATCAAATAATAGCTTCTATAGTGCCACGATAACTTCAAATGATATTAGAGTAGTCACATGATAATTTATAATTATATATTTTTTATTGGTTGATTATATTCATTTTTTTTTAGTTTTTAATTTTTTTATTAATTATTTAATGTATTGTTCAATTAATACATTTTAAAAATTAAACATGCTTTTTTTAGGTTTCATATGATCTTAAATATGTTAAGAATAGGTGAAGAATGATCAGTGATGCCATTGGAAAGTGCTGGATGTTCTGGCTGGATGGAATGGTTACACGGTGTGTAACTGAAAAGTATATGTCATGTACCAAAGTTCACTGCATCAGGATGGGTTGTAGGATACATAGATTACCTTACGAATCAATATATGGTATGTAATTAAACAACCATGTGTTGACCATACACACTAACACATGATTCATCGGATTACACGATGTGTAACTGGAATACATGTTGTGTAGTATATGTATTTTCATAGTGGATTTCATAAAATACACATGTTGAAATAAACATCTTGTATTAATATAGAATGTATGGGACTAGCATCTAAGAAATGTGGAGGTTACACACCATTCAGTTGGAATACATAGTGTGTACCTTATTAGTTTCTACATCTGAAAAATATTTCGAGTCTCTAAGAGTATATATTAGAAACATGACAAGTGAAGAAAATGGTGCATGGATTGTTAGTAAATGTTGTTTAGTCACCCAATAATCAAAAAAATTAAATTACATAAATAAATAATTAATTGAAAAATTAAAACCAAATTACAAGGATAGTAGCTGGTGTGCTTAGTATGTAACATGGTTTTCATAATTAATAAATGCTCAATTTATTCCAAGTAATTATAACAAAAATATTAGTTAATCCATATACATGAAACATTTCCACATATGATGGAAATCTCTAAAACTATTTGGATATACATTAAGATAAAATAATTAATTTATTTATTGAATTAGTTCAAGTGTGGTTATCTTAATAATAAAGAATGAATTGTAGTGAATACTAGCTAATTTACATTTTCATAATCATTTTATGTGTGGATGATCATGATGTTAGAATGATCCATTTATGTGATTGGTTTCTTTTAATTTACAGTTATTCAATTAAAATGATGTATTGCGAATTAATACATCCCCTATATTATGTAGGACTTGCGTGTCTATATTTTCATTTATATAAACCCCCTTAACCATTCCATTGGTTCCCCTCAACTTTGTGTCAGTAAAATTATATGTAAAGGATAGAGATCCTATCCAAGAGGATGTAGTCTAATTATGGATTTGAGGTGAAACCAAACTAGGAGATATATAGGTGCATGGGTGGAATGCTACAACTCGGACTATCCATGGTTCCAGACATTATTTTCCTAGAGTCAAGGGTTGGTTTATCATCCACTAGATAACCCAACCATTTAAAAATATCATGATTATTCCATTTTATTTATTTTATTTCTACCAGTTACATGGTTAATTATTTATGGATTATTTATTATTAAGTAAATGAATTAATAATCATGTAAGGTGTAATTAAAATAAAATTGGATCATGTGTAAATTTTATCTAGGCATAGTTCATCACTTCAATAAAATAAACTTAACATTAATAATCATGTGATAAAAATAAAATGTTAAATTTACACATAAAGATAAAAATCCATCAAATCTAACATTAAGTTATAAAATCTTTCCATTAATCATGGTAAGATGCAACCATAGTTCAAAATATATATCTAGCCTAAGTCAGGGTGTTTCCAATTATTTGGGAGTTTTAATTTAAGTTTTGGATTTAATTAACCTAGTTCACATCAAGGTTTGAGTTCCCAATGAGGACATGGTGTAACTAGGAGGAAAGTTTTGAGGAAATCCAAGTTTAAGATTTTAGGATTGGGGAGCCCACTCAATGTATGAAGGATCTATGATTTAATGTGGTTGGAAATACTTTCATACTTAAATACCTTCAAATAACTTGTCATGGACAAGTATAGGTTATGATAAGGGATATATAGATCATTTCCCCTAGAATTTCCACATTATAGGAGATTCCAAAACCAATAGTGAGGGATATTAAGTTTTTGATAAAATAGTAGGATGTTAATGAATTAAATTTTATTATCTATTTTATAAGATAGATAAAGTACTGAAAAACTATTCTGATTGTAGGAATGGAAATCCATAAGTCATTGAATTTATCATAGTGATCTATATTGGATAAGGATATCCTTCTCACTAGATCAAATTTACATGAATGGTATAGGCACTTGCGTGTTATACTATGAAATGAGCATAAATTACATGTGTTAGAAACCCATGTTCCTAATGTGCCTAGTAGAGAGGCTAGTGAGGAAGAACTCTCTCTCTATATAAAATATCTAGATGTTTTGGTAGATTTCCAATATTTCATGATATCATCCACGTCTAGTGATCTCCTATAACAACATGAGGAAATAAATGCATATAGCATGTCATCTCACCATTATGATATTTATTAAGAGAAGGTGATATAAGAGAGATATAAGATCTTCAAGTCACTATTCATGTTCAATCTTGGAAGGTAAGTTCCCATTGGTCCACATGAAGCCAATATGGTTGGATAAATGGATCGCTTAGAAATCTTGGGATTTAATCTTAAAAATGAGATGTGCACAAATATTATCATATCCTCATTACCTAAATTCGTTTCCAGTAACATTATGAATTATAATATAAGAAATAATGAGAAGAATGTATCATAACTCCTTATCTTGATTCATAATGTTGATAAATACATGAGGATTTAAAACCCTGAGGTCCTTGTAGTGAATAAAAGGAATAATAAGGAAAAGGGCCCAAAGTCTCACTCTAAGTCAAAGGATCTTGAGCACCATCCTTCTAATAAAGGGAATATCCAAATTTAGATGATGGAATCATATGAATTAAGTTTTTAATGTGTAGATTTGTTCCACTAAAAGAATAATTTTACCCAGTTAAATAAGCATGAGGTAACTTTATGTGCATTCATTATTGAGTGCATCCTTTCCATATCTACTAAATGGAAATTAAATATAACTTTTGGTACTCACAAATATATCCAAATACAAGATCCATTTAGACTTTATAATATTTCCATGGGATAGGTGGATCTTTTAGCTTCCAATAGAGTATGAATTAATACTTTGTATATAGGAGACTCCATCTTCTATTTCTAATATGGATGATTTTGGTGTTGAAAAACTATTATTATGAACCTTGTGTTACCAAAAACATAATTTTTTTTATCCTTACTTGATACATATGGTATTATTTTCAAATTTGGAAATAAAATATATATCTTTTATAAAGAAAATATATGTTATGGTATAGAACATTTAAATAATAGTCTTTATAAATTAGATTATAAAAACCAATTATTGGAAATTGATAATGAATCGGGTTCACATGACTTATATCACACCCTATTATGGAATCATTGACTTGCTCGTGTAAGAAGCATTTGACAAAAAATCTATCAAGATGACTATTTAGATTCTTTTTAACTAAATTCACTTGATAAATGTCTTTCTTGTTTACAAGGAAAAATAACCAATCCACCTTTTGGTGGGAAGCTATAAAGGGTTGTAGAGATTCTTGAATTATAACACATATATGTGTGTGAACCTTTTCTAGTAGAATCTAATGGTTGGTATTCTTATTTCATTAGTTTTACTAATGAATTAATTATATATGGATATTTATACTTAATGGGGTATAAGTTTGAATCATTTGAGAAATTTAAGTAATTAAATAATAAAGTAGAGGATCAAATTGGTAATAATATAAAGAAGGTCTGATCTGATTGAGGTGGTGAATATCTTAACAAAGAGTTCATTGATTATTTGCAAGAGTTTGGGATTCTATCTCAACTCACTCCTCTATATAAAATATAGTGGAATGGTCTTAATGAAATGAAGAACCGCATCTTATTAGACATTATGAGGTCGATGATGATTCATTTAGATATTTTTTATCCTTATTGGGATATACATTACACACTATAGATTACACACTAAAACAAGTTCCAACTAAGGGGGTAAATAAAATTCCATTCAATTTTTAGAGTGGATAGAAACCCCTATTATTACAAACTCATGTATACGGTTGTGAGGTGTTTTTTAATGATAGATATAGAAAAACAATAGTACCCTAGGTCATAAATTGTATCTTTATAGGATATCCTAAGTAAATAAGGGTATATTACATATGTGAAACCTCGAAAAATAAATTAATTATGGAAAGATAATTCATATTTAATGAGAGGGATAACATCTCTAAAAGAGATAGAGGGAGAAAGATTGACCTTGATGGAGTTGATAATCAAGATACACATGAGTTAGTGTAGGAATAGATTCCATAGGTCCCTATGTAAAAGGTTTTTCCGAAGAAAAAAATACTACATAGGATCATTAAAGATGTTAGAGAACTAGAAAGATATTATTTTATAATCACTGAATATTGTGACCCATTATTGGTTGAAAATAATGATCCTCTTTAATATAAGGAGGTGGTTGATATATCATAAACTATAATTTTGTAAGAATACATTAATTTTTAGATGGATTCCATGTATCAGAACCAAGTATGGGTTTTGTTTGATATACCAGTTGATGTAAATCTCATTGGGTATAAATGGGTATTCTAGAGAAAAATATATATGGAATGTAAAGTGAGTATCTATAAAGAATTCCTAGTGAGCACATATAATAACTTTCCATGAACATGAGATTTTCAAAAATATATAAAAATATCTTTCCTTAATGGGACCTTCAGGAAGATATTTATCTGACACAACCAGAAGGGTTTGTGCCCGCAAAGGATGCTAACAAATTATGCAAGTTTTAAAGATCCATTTTTGGATTAAAGTAATAATCCAGTTCATAGAACATTAGTTTTGATAAATCCATAAGATAATTTTCTTTCATAAAGAATTAATATGATCCGTGTGTCTATAAGAAGTTTAGTGTGAGTTATTTTTTCTTCCTAGTGGTATATGTTGATGAAATATTACTTATTGGAAATGATATATTAGTCTTATAATCAATTAAGGACTGTTTAAACAAGTGATTCTCCATGAATAAATTAGGTTAAGTGGATTATATCCTTGGGATCATGATCATTTGTGTTATATATAAGAGTCTACTTGAAATAATTCAAGGTACATACATTTATTAGGTTCTAAATATATTTAATATATAATAATATAAGAGGGGATTTGTTCTAATGTCACATGTTATACATCTTTTAAATAAAATGTTTACTCAAACACAATAGAAAAGATATATAATGAGCAGTATCCCATATGATTCTATAATAGGATCTATCATGTACTCCATGTTATGTACCGAGCTTGATGTTAATGACACCTTGATAGTGGTAGATAGATATTAAGGTGATCTACATGAATAACATTGGATTGTTATTCAGACTATCATTGACTATGAACTAAGGATATATTCATGTTATATAGAGGATATAAGGATTTATTCATTAGGGGATATATTGATTCTAGTTTACAAAAATTTCATAATGTTTAGAAGTTGTATTTAAGATATTTCTTTGGACTCAACGGAGGAGCCATGAATTATAAGAGTTTAAAGCTTCCAATTATTAATAATTCTATAGTAGAATCTGGGTATATTATGGATTTTAATGTATCTAAGTAATGTGGATACACAACTTCATCGAAGATATTGATGTGGTTCCTAGTATTAAAGATTATATTACATATTATATTGATAACACTACAACGGTGGCTCTCAAAAATGGGCTAAGGATTCATTAAAGGATAAAGCAATTAATTTGAAAGTATTAACTCTTGAGGTATTTTTATCAAAGGGGTGAGGCCATGGTGAGATAATTTTATATATATTAGAGCATGGTGGACCCCTTGAATGAATCCTTGTCTCAATAAAAGCATGAACATCATGTGATAGCTAGCAGGCTAAAATTTTTTAGCAGTTGGATCTAGTAAAAGTGGAATTCTATTGGTGTTGGTACCCTAGAACCAAATTCTATGTACTTTATGATTATCCATATTCATGGTATTTAAAATTAATAAATTTCTTATCATATCATGATTGTTCTTCTATATGACATTTTATATGATAATTTCCTTAGGGTACAAGTCGCATTGAAAGGTCATAGTAGTTTCCCACTATGATGAAAACCTAGAGGTTTTATGATAATAATATTAAATTTATGTTCTATGGTTGGATGATATTACCTAATAGGACATAGATGATATATTATATCAGGGGTATGTTTCTCATAATACATTGAAACTTCTTCTTATAAATTTTTTCCTTGTTAGTCTCCAAGAGAAAGAGTTCATGAGAACATGAACCGCCAGTAGGAAATCCACATTTAAATATGTCATTGGATATTTTTATCTATAGACATTTGTAATGGTTATTAGACATTAATATTATTATTAATAAATATCATGTGTTTCATTCTTTGATGTATTTATGAAAACCATGATGACATATTCTCGTGGGGAGGTAGGATACATTGGATGCACCATGACTGATATTACATTAATAAATAATGTGAGAAAGGATTTTTCTATTCTACTCTTTAATGAAAGATTATATATCAATCCCTTTGATGGGAATTGAACTGCCTAATTAAGTCCATAGTCATGGCGTTATGTTGGTAAGTTTATTTCAGGAAAGTCAAAGAAATATATATCAAGTATATGGGTTAATGATATCAGTATGCAACCTAATTGATTAGAGACATCAAGATAAAGGGATTATATTACATAGTGTACATTTGTATGAGATTTATATCATTTCAATAATAATTCCATTCTATATGGGTACTTTGGTGTCTTTATAGATGTTAACCTTGTATTTAGGTGGTTCCACTTAATACCACTAAGAAAGAGGCATAGAGGGTCACACACTAAGTGTATTCAGAACCTCAAATAAATTCTATATGAATTTAGAATGTTGAATAATTATTATTCTCATACATGGTTTGATAATTATTCATATTGTTTATCCTAAATATTTAGTCACTAGTCATTTGAGATAATATATTTTTGATTTGAATATTTAATAAATATTTATTCACTATTTTAGTAAATATAATATTTATATATTTATAGGTGGGTAATGTAGTGATATTTATATATTTAAAAAAAATCATTATTCAATATTTGATTAATACCAAGGATGAATGATATACCAAGTTAATATTCTAGTGATAAATTGTATATTAAATATTATTTGAATAAATTTTTAATTTATTCAAGAAATTATATTTATTTATCCATGAGTTTAGATCATGTCAAATAAATAATAATAATAAATTATTATTATTTAGACATAGGGTTCATCGGGGATTAAGAGAATAATAAGTGAACATGTGAAATTATCTATTCTCTAATCCTAGCTCTATATTAACTTGATTATATAATTCTTGACTATAATCTTTATTGTGTACAATGAAGTCTAGAGAAAATTCTCCCAAACCCAAGAGAGATATTCCTCAATAACACTCAAAAACACGAAGCAATTATCCTCCTACACCCTCTTAACTCTAGAGAGATCAAGAAAAATCCTTCTAACCTTAAAAATATTCTTGTGGTGATCAACGATAAATGATATAAGCACTAGTATCTTCTGCATTAACACCTAAGGATTTATACGATGATGTTCTGGGGTTCATAATGCACATGTGGATCACCGCCAGAGGGATTCGACCCCTAAATCCTCCAACATGACGATGGTATGACTTAAAGTTTTCATTTGATTCATCAATAAAGAAACTTTTGAATGTGAGTTAATTCTTTATTTATATAAATTAATTATAAATTTTTTGTGATTATCCTACATCATGGATTATGGGGTTGGTATTTTTCTAGTTTTGAGGAGAAATTTTAAGAATGTGATGAATTTTAATTATTGGGCATAGGCCTTGATGCTTCCATAGTGCCATGGAACCTTCAATATCACTATGAATTTTTTCAAAGAACATTTAATAATCAGTCTCAAATTTCTATGGTGATAGTCTTATGGTTAATTATCTTTAAGAACAATAAGTTCATGATAAATCATTAGGTGTAAGAACCCTTTTATGAACATGCATATATTTAATTATTTTTCTCATCTTAATTTATCCTAGGTGGTAAAAACTATCATGTAATAAAATTAATGTATCATGGTCAATAAACTTCTATTTTACTATATTTGATATGATCGTATATATATTAAAATAGTAAAAAAAAAGGAAACCATGAAATTTTCCATCAAATTAACTTTTTTCTAATTATTAATACTTGTTGTGTAGAGATGTTAACCTCCTCTTCCATCCATAGTCTCAAAATGATGTCTATTTTTTTGAATATTTTTAAAAATTAATATATTTCATCATTAATTAAGAAAAAAGAAAGAATTATTTATTAAATTTTATATACCACCATGTAGGAATGTGTTTTATCTTTGGAGCCTTTGATTAATTTTTCACTGTTTGTTGAGTCATGTACATAAACAATTTCCATTTTAAGGTTGATAAAATATTCCTCATATTTAATTATTTCATGAATTGTGACATTCCCTAGTGAAACAAAATCCTTTGATGTCCGTTTTTTTGCCTTTTAATGTTGGTTTTTAAGGCGATGTATTTTTAAGTGATGTTGTAAATATATTTTTAACATCAATTTTTATAAACAGCATTAATATTTTTTACAACATATGTTATTTTGGTAAAATAATATAAAATATAGTGTTTATAACTTTTCATGTTAGTTTTTAAAATAATCAATCGAAAAAATGGACTTTCACATCAGTAATTCAAATAACAGATGTGAAAGAATATTTTTTACGAGGGTTTTTCAAATAAACCATGTGAGAAGTATAAGTTTTAAAAAACAAGAAAATATGAAGAAACCTACACATTTTTTTATAGAATAAATAAAGAAAATAAAACTTGGAAACAAATATTAGTTGGAATATTAAATTTCTTTTTGAAATGATAAAAAAATTATTCTGAAATCATATAACTAAAATAAATAAATAAATATTAAAGAAATTATCATAATAATCAAAGATATTATAAACTATAAAGGAAAACAAAAATAAAATGAGAATAAAATATATCATTTCATGGATTTTAATTCTATATAAGATCGTTGATGATAACCATTTATTTCATCATCAGTGTGGCTCACTCTACCTCACAGTGATTTAGAATCTATAAATGAGGAACAATAAGGGAAATGAAACTTGGGAGAAAAATCATGTAATCATGATAGATCAAAATAGGAGGGGTGAAATGAATTTTTTGGATGGAAATAAAAAAATTATAGTAAGGGTTGATTGATTTATAAGGACGACTCAAAAATATAAAATTTTCATATGTTGCGCGATACATTTATATGTGGGAAAGTAAATTCATGTGGGTGAAAGGTGAAAAAATTTTAAGTTCCATGTTTTGTTTATACTATTAACGCCATTTATTAAAATAAATAATGTTAAAAATATAATGTGAAGAATTTTGACATCAATGATTACAATAACCACTGTGAAAACCTTAAATTCGAAGGTTTTTTACTTCAGTTACTTCGATAACTAATTTAAAAACGCTTCACATCTTATTTTTCACATTAATTATTAAAAAACTATGTGGAAACCATTATTAATTAGGTTATAATCTCAGTTATTAAAATAACCGACATTAAAATCCATACAAAAAATCTATATTTTATACAAATGCTTGTTGAGGAGGCAAATATCTTTATCCTGGAAATTAATTTTAAAAGAGAAATTTATAGCATCCATTTCTAATTTTATATATATATATATATAATGAGATATATAAAGAAATAAAGTAACATAGAACACATAATATTTATGAAACCATAGAAGAAACATATATAATCTTATCTATGAGAATTTATAGATTCTATTTATAATCAACACTTTTAGGATTTAAAAAATAACTGGAGACATCAAAATGAATTATGTCATCATCGTAATTCATGGTATATATAAAAAATTTCAATTTAATTCTTTTCAATTTTCCTTTAATTTATTCTTGTTAAAAATTAACAAAGTTCTTCGATGTACAACATGTACACAACAAGTGCCCCTACATGTCACACCAAAATATTCATTTTCATCATGATTTGATTTATTTAGATGTGGTTTTTAATCATTCTTTCACTTTTAGTGGTTCTATTTCATCTTTTAATTTGGATTATTATCACCTCAAGTAAAATGTTTTCCCCGACCTTTACCACATTGATTATTTCCATGATTACTATTATTAGTAGTCATAGTATCTTTAATAAAAGGAGTTAAACCAATTGGTTGGGATTTATGATTTCCCATCAAGAGTTAATTATTTCATTTTACAATAAGAAGGTAAGAATATAACTTTGAATACTCCTTAATACCTATCTCATGATATTGATATTTTGTAATAACATTTATGGCATGTAAAATAAAGAATATATTTTCTAACATATGAGGGTCGGTAATATATACTCCATGAAATTTTAATTATGATAAAAGTTTAAGCATTTTAGGGTTATATTAACTTACCAATATAAAATCATTAAATAAAAAATTAATCCATTCATGTAGTTCTCTTGGTAACTGTAGGAATCTTGATCTTCATTTCATGTATGGATCTTTATTTCGGGTTTTTTTAGGAAAAGGAAGAAATAGGGAAATGTTCTAAGTACATGTCATGTGCTTTTGAGTACATGTTGTGTACCCAATTTCCACGTGTAGCCATGTACTGGATGTGTAACGGTCGAGTACATGGTTGTGTGGGTGACCTGGAAGACCACCTAAAGTGGGGGACAGTTGAGGCTAGTACATGGAGTGTGCATTAAATGAACACATCGTGTACTTTTATTTTTAATTGATGAGTTGGATAGGGTCGTGTCTCATCTCCAAAACACTGTTATTCATCCCTTGCTTCATACTGGAGCATCACGGAATGGCCGATGAACTTCTATCTCCTCTCGGTTCTCTATATGAGCTCTGATTGAGATGTTGTTGGGTGTGTTGGATTCCCTCTGATGAGTTATCTCTTCACCTAGATCCTCTCTTCCTGATTTCTCTTCTCTCTTGAGTTATCGAGGGTTGACCATTTTTACCCTTTTTTTAGATCTATGTCATTCTAGTCTGATTCAAGGGCTGAATTTCTAGATTGTTCATCGTACAAAATCAAGGTAGGTGTTTTGTTCCTTTCTTTGTTTTTCTTTGGATTATATATGCTAAAACTTCCGAATACCCATGTTTAGGGTATTGCGTGTTTTGGAATTTAACCATGATTAATACCTTGTAGGGTTTTTTGATTAAGAAAGGGTTATTGCTTAGGCGTAAGTTTTAATACCTTGATTATGGGTATGTTTTCCTAGGTTTGATTTATAATGGCCATTTGTTCTAGAAATCAAGTTAGGCTTGTTTTTTTCCATGCCTCACATTGTCAGGATGGAGTTACCGTTTATTTGAGATGTATGTGATTATCATTGTGAAAGTATGACCAATAGAAAATTGACTGTGAGATCTTCCAAAGTTAGGGTCATTTATGTATGAATTGTATTTATGTTGACCCAAAGGTATTGACTGTGAGAGTTGATGAGTGGCCATGGACCAGAGGGGTTATACTATGAGAGCTACCCAGAGGGTCATTATTAAATAAATTTTGGACCTTAGTGAATTGACTGTGAGAGCTTTCAGGTGGTTATTATAATTTATTGTTTCTAATCGGACAAAGGGGTGTTGACTGTGAGAGCTACCCGGGTGGTTGTTTGTAAATGATTAGTGTTATGTGGGACCAAAGGTTTTAGATTGTGTGATTTTCCTAGAGGGTCATTATTTATTTAATAGATGATATGTTAACCATAGGGGTTATACTGTGAGAATTTTCCCAGAGGGTTTCTTTTTAATGATTGTGATGAGTCTTCTAAGCCAAAGTATAAGCTTGGGCTCACTTCACTTGTTTGTTAGATTGTCTTCTAAGGTGTCTATTGATACTATTACATAGGGGATACATATTTTAGGCTAGTTCCCAATATTACATTATTCAACTGTTTGAATAATTAACGAATGTAAATAAATGTAATTGAAAATTGTAGGATTGTTTACTCTTGATTACTTCCTAGCTTATTGATTTATTTTTGTATATTACCTTTTATATATATTCATTGATAGTTAGGAATATATCTTTCGGTGGTTTCCTACTAGGATTCATCTCACACCCTGTTTGGGTCATGATTTTGGACCCAAACATATTATATGGATGTGGGTATAGATAAGGGAAAGCACCCTTCTTCATCAGGTACTTGATTGCTATTGGAGCTGGAGAGCATGGGACCAAGATGAGGCTTGCGATGTAGTTGGAGTTTATTATTTTCTATATTTTGGTTTAAGTATTTTATTTCTAGCATTGTGACTTGTTTGGCTGCTTTCCTAGACACATGCGACATGCATCATTTATATATGCTCAAGTAGTTATATTACTATCAGTCTTCTGTTGTTTACTTTTGTTTTATAATATTACTGCTTCCTCTACTGTTTACTATTTGTTATTCCTCTATGTATACTCTTCCAATGAGGGATTAGTTTCCCCGTTATCATACCTTGGCCCTCGTTTCTAGTTATAATCTTTTGGCATTTGGGGAATTGTGCTTGAGGTCATGTGACCAACCGGGCATGGGGCACCTTTGGGCGGCACCCAAAATCAAGACATTACAAAGTGGTATCAAATGAGTTTATTTTATGCTTTGTCTTACTATTTGGAGCCTATAGATAGAGATATGAAGGAATGGGTACTTGGTAATAAGTTGTTACCTGGAGTATCTAACCCGTGTATAAGGAAAAGAAAATTTACCTCGATTATTGTAATTTTCTTGGTTTTACAATTGTTATAGTTGACTTGATTTCCCCATTGGGTCACACACTTGTTTTGTGATATTATTATTGATATTATTGTGGTTCTATTTCTATTTCAACCTGATGATATGAGGTTATACCATATCATGCATCATATAGGCACTTGTTATAGATCACATTCCATGCATTCTAGTCATGCCATTTAGGGTGCATTACTGATTGCATATTGTTTTGATAGATGTTGTTCTAGATATGCATGATGTTGTGATAGATGTTTTGTTATAAATACCTACTATTTTAATAGGGTATTGGTTTATGTAAATTTTCATTTGGATGGATGCCAAACTTTGGTCCTTTAGGTGTTATGGGCCCTATTGGATCGGAATTTGGTGGATCGTGTTTGAACTTTAATTGACTTTTTTCCCAGTTATGATGTAAATAAAGAGTACAAACTTTTATTTGAGAGAGTATGGGCTCTCACGGGTTGTAATTTCTCATGACTTGGAAAAATATTTAAGTTTTTAAGGGTACCAAATGAGTTTTAGAGGCCTACTATCTGGAAACCCAAACAACACGGTGTGTGATGTTATGAACACATGCCATGTGTTCTTATATTCTGGAAGAAACAAATTTTCTTAAGTACACACCATGTACTGAGAGTACACGATGTTTAGTGCTT
The DNA here is from genome assembly GCA_963277665.1 of Viscum album. NCBI lineage: Eukaryota > Viridiplantae > Streptophyta > Magnoliopsida > Santalales > Viscaceae > Viscum > Viscum album. Next base: position 119,634,290 of record OY728135.1, read on the forward strand.
GACCATGTAACTGACTGTATGATCAGAGACATGGGGTTGGAACACTACTGAAAATAAAGGATATACCAACGGTTTAGAACCGTTGGTATAGGCTGGAGAACCGTTGGTATATTCTATACCAATGGTTGTCCAAACCGTAGGGAAGTAAGGCGTGGGGAAAGATATATACCAACGGTTTGAAGTAAACCGTTGGGGTAGCCCACTGTAGGTGTGGATTTGCCAACGGTTCTTGCTGAACCGTTGGTATAGGTTTACCCAACGGTTTAGAACCGTTGGGAATACTATTATTCTCATCTTATACCAACGGTTCACAACCGTTGGTATAGTATTTTTCCCAACGGTTTTCATCAAACCGTTGGGAATTCAATGGTTTTTATTTTATACCAACGGTTTTAAACCATTGGTATAGAATTTTTCCCAACGGTTTCATGGAAACCGTTGGGAATTCAATGGCTTTGATCTTATACCAACGGTTTACAACCGTTGGTATAGATTTTTTCCCAACGGTTTCATTGAAACCGTTGGCATATGTTTAAGTAGGGCAAAGTATACCAACGGTTTACAACCGTTGGTATTCAGTATTTTCAGAATTGTCAGTAGCCCCTCCAGTGGCCCCTCCAGTGCATACACCTGCATAAAAAACAACACTAAAAAAAACACCACCTCTTTGAATAGAGTCATGCTGAATAATTTCCCATTTGAATCTTCATATGACAAAAACACTGACACACTTAAAACAACAAAAAAGAACACCACCTCTTTGAATAGAGTCATGGTGAATAATTACCCATTTGAATCTTCATATGACAAAAATCATCCAGTATAGTTGAATCAGAGTTTCAATAAGTCAAATATTATTTACACCCATTTCAATCTTCATACGACAACCACTTTTATAATATATAGTGAAAAGGTATTTTCATAGGAGTCTCATCACTTGTAACTCAGTAAGTGCCACACCATGCCTCAAATTGAGGCTGGGTTGACTGGTACACATCAAATATGATCCATGGATCATTGTCCTTAAGTTTCAACACAATCAAAATCCGTTTGATCGGTTTGGCATATGTACGTAAAATATTAATCCATTTTGAACAAATGAGAGGTAGTTTGGGTGGTCCCCGCCCCACGGTGACTCGTATTGAGGTGGGATTGACTCGTACATGTCACATATGACCCATGGATTGTTTTACTAAAGTGTCAAAAGAATTAGAAGGTATTTGGTTTGTTTCTCGTATGTCAGTTGTTGATATCACTTACAATTTAGTCCCTTTTCAAGAAAAGAGAGACAATTTGAGTGGTCCTGGCCACACTGTGGCTTGGATTGAGGTAGGTTTGATTCGTAAAAGTCAAATATGACCCATGGATCGTTTTTCTAAAGTTTCAATAGAATCCTAATGCGTTTGGTTGGTTTGGCGTTTGTCAACAGTTGTTTTCACTTAAAGTTATGTCCATTTTAAACAAAAGAGAGACACTTGGAGTGGTGTTGGCCCCAACGGACCTCGGATTGAGGCGGGGTTGACTCGTACATGTCACATATGAGCCATGGATTGTTATCCTAATGTTTCAACACAATCAGAATTTGTTTGATCATTTTGGCGTATGTATGTAAAATGTTGTCCATTTTTAACATATGAGAGACGGTTTGGGTGGTGTCGGCCTCACCATGCCTCGGATTGAGGTGGTATTGACTCTTACACATCAAATATGACCCATGGATTGTTTTCCTAAAGTGTAAATAGATTACGAAGGCGTTTGGTCGGTTTCCTGTATGACAGTTGTTGATTTCACTTACAATTTAGTCCATTTTCAACAAAAGAGAGAAAGTTTTAGTGGTCCCAGCCACACCGTGGCTCGGATTGAGGCGGGGTTGACTCGTAAACATCACATATGACCCATGAATTGTTTTCCTAAAGTTTATACAGAATCCGTAGGCATTTGGTCAGTTTTCCGTATGTCAATTTTTGTTTTCACTTAAAATTAAGTACATTTTTAAAAAAAGGGCCACTTTCAGTGGTGTCGGCCACACCGGGCCTCGGATTGAGGCGGGGTTGACTCATACACTTCACATATGAGGCATGAATCATTGTCCTAAAGTTTAAACACAATCATAATCTGTTTGATTGGTTTGGCGTATGTACATAAAATATTGTCCCTTTGGAACAAAAGAGAGGCAGTTTGGGTGGTCCCGGCCCCACGGTGCCTCGGATTGAGTTGGGGTTGACTCGTACATATCACATATGACCCATGGATCGTTTTACTAAAATATAAATAGAATCCGAAGGTGTTTGGTCAGTTTCCCATATGTCAGTTGTTGATTTCACTTACAATTTAGTCCATTTTGAACAAAAGAGAGACAGTTTGAGTGGTCCCGGTCACACCGCGGCTCAGATTGTGGCAGAGTTGACTCGTACACATCAAATTTGATCTATGGATCATTTTAGTAACATTTTAATAGAATTAGAAGTCGTTTGGTTGGTTTGGCGTATGTCAGTTGTTGTTTTCACTTAAAATTATGTCCATTTTAAACAAAAGAGAGATAGTTTGAGTAGTTCCGGCCACACCGCAGCTCGGATTGAGGCTATATTGACTTGTAAACATCACATATGACCCATGGATCTTTTTCCTAAAGTTTCGATAGAATCTAAAGGAGTTTGGTCCGTTTCCCGTATGTCAGTTGTTGATTTCACTTACAATTTAGTCCATTTTTAACAAAAGAGATACATTTTGAGTAGTCCTGGCCACACCGTGGCTCAGTTTTTGGCGGGGTTGACTTGTACACATCACATATGACACATGGATTGTTGTCCTAAAGTTTAGACATAATTAATAGGCGTTTGGTCGGTTTCTCATATGTCAGTTGTTGTTTTCACTTAAAATTAAATACATTTAAAAAAAAGAGAGGCACTTTGAGTTGTGTCGGCCACACCGGGCCTTGGATTGAGACGGGGTTTACTCGTACACATCACATATGATCCAGGTATCATTTTCATAAAGTTAAAACACAATCAGAATCCGTTTGATCGGTTTGGCGTATGTACGTAAACTATTGTCCATTTTTAACAAAAGAGAGGCAGTTTGGATGGTCCCGGCCCCACGGTGCCTCATATTGAGGTAGAGTTGACTCATACACGTCACATATGACCAATGGATTGTTTTACTAATGTTTCAATATAATCCTAAGGTGTTTGGTCCGTTTCCCGTATGTCAGTTGTTGATTTCACTTACAATTTAGTCCATTTTGAACAAAAGAGAGAGAGTTTGAGTGGTATCGGCCACATCGTGGCTCGGTTTGTGGAGGGGTTGACCCGTACACGTCACATATGACCCATGGATCATTTTACTAAAGTTTTAACAGAACTCGTAGGTGTTTGATCAGTTTGTCGTATGTGAGTTGATGCTTTTCACTTAAAATGATGTCCTTTTGAAACAAAAGACGGACACTTTGAGTGGTGTCAGCCGCACCGCATGTCGGATTGAGGCGGGGATGATTCGTACATGTCACATAGGACCCATGGATCGTTCTCCTAAAGTTTCAATGGAAACCGAATGTCTTTGGTTGGTTTTCCGTATGTACTTAAAATGATGTCCATTTTAAACAAAAGAGAGCCACTTAGACTGATCTCGGCCACACCGCAACTCGGATTGAGCCCGGGTTGGCTCGTACAGGTCACATATGACCGATGGATCACTGTGATAAATTATCAACAGATTCGGAATGCGTTTGGTCAGTTTTTCATATGTCAGTTGTTCTTTTCACTTATAATCCTGTCCATTTTAAACAAAAGAGACACAGTTAGAACGGTGTCGGCCACACCGCTCCTCGGATTGAGGCGGGATTGACTCGTACACGTCACATACGACCCATGGATCCTTGTGCTAAAGTATCGACACAGTCCGAATGCCTTTGGTCGGTTTTTCGTATGTCACTTGATGATTTTCACTTAAAATGACGTCTTTTTGAAACAAAAGACTGACACTTTGAGTGGTGTCGGCCACACCGCGTCTCTGATTGTGGCGGGGTTGATTCGTACACGTCACATATTACCCATGGATCGTTCTCATAAATTTTCAATGGAAACCGAATCCGTTTGGTCATTTTTCCGTATGTACTTAAAATGGTGTCCATTTTAAACAAAAGAGAGCCACTTAGACTTATCCCGGCCACACCGCGACTTGGATTCTTCCCAGGTTGGCTCGTACACGTCACATATGACCCATGGATTGTTGGGATAAATTATCAACAGATTCAGAATGCGTTTGGTCGGTTTTCCGTATGCCAGTTGATGCTTTTCACTTAAAATGACATCCTTTTGAAACAAAAGACAGACACTTTGAGTGGTGTCGGCCACACCGCGTCTCCGGATTGAGCTGAAACCACCGTGAGATATTCTAATTATTATCCGTGACGTGTACGCGCATAGGTCACGTCAATCGGACGTGCGGTTTGCGCGGTACGGATCAATATTCGTGTATTAAGTGATGAGCGTGCTTCGTAAACGCGCGCGAGGGGGTCCAAACAGGCCGAACGAAGTCAGAATGGCCTGAAATCAGACAACAAATACGGGTGAGTGATTTATGAAGTGGTCGAGCAGACGGCACGTCAATCGGACGTGTCGTGTGCCCGCAGTGACCGACAACGTAGTTCTGGTGTCAAAAACGGCCAAAACGGGCGTCCAACGGTCAAATTCATAGGAGACGACCTCGGATTGAGCTGAAACCACCGTGAAACATTATAATTATTATTAGTGACGTGTACGCGTAGACGGCACGTCAATCGGACGTGCGGTTTGCACGGTACGACTCAATATTCATGTTTTAAGTGATGTGCGCGCTTCGTAAACGCGCGTGAGGGGGGTCCAAACGGGCCAAACGATTTCGGAATGTCCTGAAATCAGATGAAAAATACGGGTAATTGATTTCTGAAGTGGTCGAGCAGACGTCACGTCAATCGGACGTGCCCTGTGCCCGCGGTGACCGAGAACGCAGTTCGGGTGTCATAAACGGCCAAAACGGGCGTCAAACGGTCAAATTCATAGCAGACGACTTTAAATTCACCTGAAACCACCGTGAAATATTCTAATTATTATTCGTGATGTGTACGCGCAGACCTCACGTCAATCGAACGTGTGGTTTGCGCGGTACGGCTCAATATTCGTGTTTTAAGTGATGCGCGCGCTTCGTAAACGCGCGTGAGGGGGGTCCAAACGGGCCTAACGATGTCGGAATGACCTGAAATCAGATGATAAATACGGGTGAGTGATTTATGAAGTGGTCGAGCAGACGGAACGTCAGTCGGACGTGCCGTGTGCCCGCGGTGACCGACAACGCAGTTCTGGTGTTATAAACGGCCAAAACGGGCGTCCAACGGACAAATTCATAGCGGACAACCTCGGATTGTGCTGAAACCACCGTGAAACATTCTAATTATTATTAGTGACGTGTACGCGTAGACGGCACATCAATCGGATGTGCGGTCTGTGCGGTAGGGCTCATTATGCGTTCTTTAAGCGTTGCGCGCGCTTGATAAACGCGCGTGGGGGGGTCCAAACTGTCCGAACGATGTCCGAATGACCTGAAATCTGACGACATCAAAGGGTGAGTAAATTGGGATGTGGTCGAGCAGAGGGCATGTCAATCGGACGTGTCGTGTGCCCGCGGTGACCGGGAACGCCGTTCTGGTGTCATAAACGGCCAAAACAGGCGTCTAACGGTCAAACTCATAGCGGACGACAACAGATTGACCTGAAATCACAGGACAACAATCCCATTATTATTCTCGACATGCACGCACAGACAGCACATCAATCGGACGTGCGGTCTGCACGGGAGGGCTCATTATGCGTTCTTTAAGCGTTGCGCGCGCTTGATAAACGGGCGTGGGGGGTCCAAACTGGCCGAACGAAGTCCGAATGGCCTGAAATCGGACGACATCAAAGGGTGAATGAATTGTGATGTGGTCAAGCACACGGCACGTCAATCGGACGTGCCGTGTTCCCGCGGTGACCGGGAACGCCGTTCTGGTGTCATAAAGGGCCAAAACGGGCGTCTAACTGTCAAAATCATAGCGGATGAAATCAGATTGACCTGATATCACAGTACAACAATCCAATTATTATTCGTGACGTGCACGCACAGACGACATGTCAATCGGATGTGCGGTCTGTGCGGTAGGGCTCATTATGCGTTCTTTAAGCGTTGCGCGTGCTTGATAAACGCACGTGGGGGGGTCCAAACTGGCCGAACGATGTCTGAATGGCCTGAAATCGGACTACATCAAAGGGTGAGTAAATTGTGATGTGGTCAAGCAGAGGGCATGTCAATCGGACGTGCCGTGTGCCCGCGGTGACCGGGAACGCCGTTCTGGTGTCATAAACGGCCAAAACAGGCGTCTAACGGTCAAACTCATAGCGAACGACAACAGATTGACCTGAAATCACAGGGCAACAATCTCATTATTATTCTCGACGTGCACGCACAGACGACACATCAATCGGACGTGTGTTCTGCATGGGAGGGCTCATTATGCGTTCTTTAAGCGTTGCGCGCGCTTGATAAACGCGCGTGGGGGTGGGGGGGTCCAAACTGGACGAACGATGTCCGAATGGCCTAAAATCGGACGACATCAAAGGGTGAGTTAATTGTGATGTGGTCGAGTAGACGGAACGTCAATCGGACATGCCGTGTGCCCACGGTGACCAGGAACGCCGTTCTGGTGTCAAAAACGGCCAAAACGGGTGTCTAACGGTCAAACTCATAGCGGACGACATCGGATTGACCTGAAATCACAGGAAAAAAATTCCATTATTATTTGCGACGTGCACGCGTAGACGGCACGTCAATCAGATGTGCGGTCTGCGCGGGAGGACTCATTATGCGTTCTTTTAGCGTTGCGCGCGCTTGATAAAAGCGTGTGGGGGGTCCAAACTGGCCGAAAGAAGTCCGAATGGCCTGAAATCGGACGACATCAAAGGGTGAGTGAATTGTGATGTGGTCGAGCAGACGACACATCAATCGGATGTGTCGTGTGCCCGCGGTGACCGGGAACACCGTTCTGGTGTCACAAACGGCCAAAACGGGCGTCTAACGGTAAAACTCATAGAGGACGACATCGGATTGCCCTGAAATTACAGGAAAACAATACCATTATTATTCTTGACGTGCACGCGCAGAAGGTACATCAATCAGACGTGCGGTCTGCACGGGAGGGCTCATTATGCGTTCTTTAAGCGTTGCGCGTGCTTGAGAAACGCGCGTGGGGGGGTCCAAACTGGCCGAATGAATTCCGAATGGCGTGAAATCGGACGACATCAAAGGTTGAGTGAATTGTGATGTGGGCAAGCAGAAGGCACATCAATCGGACGTGCCGTGTGCCCGCGGTGACCGGGAACGCCGTTCTGGTGTCATAAACGGCCAAAATGGGCATCTAACGTTCAAACTCATAGCGGACGACATCAGATTGACCTGAAATCACAGGACAACAATCCCATTATTATTCGCGACGTGCACACACAGACGGAACGTCAATCGGACGTGCGGTCTGCGCGGGAGGTCTCATTATGCGTTCTTTAAGCGTTGCGCGCGCTTGATAAACGCGCGTGGGGGGGTCCAAACTGACCGAATGACAAAACCAAATAGGAACACACCCTCATGTTATCATATTAATAACTCTTCTTGAATCATTGAGAGTCACATCCCAATGATCATAGGATCATTAGCCTAATTGATCACTAACCATGAAACACATGTATGTTGGTCATGTCACCACATGCATCATCACTCATGCCACCATATCAATATATCACAAGGAATTCTCCAGGATAAGACAATATTTGATCACACATCATTCACATTTAGTTATCATAATACAAATTATATTTACATGCTTATGATATAGAATGAATCCACATTAGTAAGACCCACCCCTCTCATAAGTTACCATCACATCACTACAACCCATCCTAGAAAGCACCCCACCGCATACAAATTCACCCAATCTAGGGTCTAATACCCAACAGGATCTTACATACTAGGATACACATCATGGATCACTATCAAAACCATAAAAACATTGAAAGATCTCAAAAAATTAGTGCATGCCATCATTAGCTCATAGAATTGAAAAAAGGTAAGTAACAAGCAATATATCTCACTACTCCATACTCACCCAACAACATAAGGGTCTCACATTACTAGGGAATAATTCTATCCAATACTAAATGATCTTGATCTATTTTTCATATACATATATGATTCACCTCACCAATTACTAAATATTAATAACATAAAAAATTATGATTCCATTTAACTAGAATTAAACCATCAGGTTTTACAAGGAAATTCTATATAAGTATTTGTTTACACTTTAAATAATCTTACCCCATACCATAAATAAGGTGTTCAACAAAAATCAAGAACATGAATTTCATGTTAACACCCAACATTGATTCATTAATAAATTGTATTCGAATTTTATGGAAATACCAAAATAAATTAGTGAATCAATGTACCTATAGTGGTGCACATGACCACCATGAAACAATCATAAATTTTTACAAAAACCCTAATAATTGGGAATAACAAAATCAAGAATAGAAGTATATGATTTATAAGAGCTGGAACTATATCGTTGATAAAATATAGGAGTCTAACCTGGTAGGTGCTGATCTGATGGACGATGTGGGGATTGGGAGGTCCTTCTGCAAGAAATCGCTCCAGGAGGACACGAGGTGAATGCTTCTGTAATGTGGGGAGGCCGCTGGCTCGATTTGGTATTTGGGGATTTTTTTTCCAACGGTTTTTAATAACCGTTGGGAAAGACCAACCTTTCCCAACGGTTCAATAGAACCGTTGGGAAAACAAGGTTTATTCACACTTTTCCCAACGGTTCTTAAGAACCGTTGGGAAAAACCTATCTTTCCCAACGGTTTCATACAACCGTTGGGAAAACTATGCATTGAGGGGTTTTTTCCAACGGTTTATAGAAACCGTTGGGAAAGATATGATATTCCCACGGTTCAAAGAACCATTGGTACACAACTATTGGGAAAGATCCCTTTTCCAGCAGTGGAAAACTTTTGGTAAAACACATTGTATCTGGATTGTACACGCTGTGTTGTAAAGAACTGTGTATCCATCCATGTAACCGACGACACGGGTGGATGGAACTTAGGTTGTACATGTCGTGTCTCATTAATTCATGCCATGTAGAGTCGACTGTGTATATGACCGTGTGACTAACGACATGGGTGGTTAGAACTTAAGCAGTACGCGTTCTGTCTAGGGTGAACACAGCGTGTAGTGTTACCCAGGAGGGAACCATGTAGTTCTAGCCATGTATAAGTACTTGAGAAGGAGGGAAGATTCAATTACACCATGTTTCAGGAGGAACACATCATGTGTAAGGGTGTTACATGACCAGGTTTGGCAGAGGAACACGCCATGTTAAAAGATTAAGGAAACATGCCGTGTAGGGGTTATTAATGTCGTGTAACCCTATTTTGTAAAACTTGAATTTTCTTCCCCTATTCCTTTCTTGAACTTATAAGTTTTGTTCCATGATAATATTGAACTGAGTTGTATGCTTTACCTTTCAGAGTTAGGACAACAAGATGTCCTCCGATTGTATGCCAGATATAGGGTGATGATCAGACACCAGGAATGGTAGATCTGGGACTACCAGTAGATCCTCCTGTCGTGTCCATTTTAGAACCATCTATTATACCAAACACAGGTGAAGATTCACAATTCCATGAAGGCTTTATGATGATGTTACAGACCTTTCAGAGAGCACCACATCCTACCCCAACTATGGTAGAGTTTATGCGGGTGTTCCAGTAGCAGCATCCTCCCACTTTTTCTGGGGATGGAGGACCACAGGCTGCATAATCATAGTTGGAGTCCATGCTTGCTATCTTTGAGAATCTGGAGACGTAACCATATAGGAGTGTGAATATCATGACGTGCATGCTATGTGATACTGCCAAGATATTGTGGGATGTTATCTCATAGGCAGGATGTCATTGGGATATATCTTGGGAAGAGTTTCAGAGGACGTTCTATGATTACTTCTATACCAAGACATTGAGGGTCGATCGAGCCTGAGAGTTCGTGCATTTGGAGTAGGGTTCTCTTTTAGTGATGGATTACTCATCTTGTTTTACATAGCTTCATCACTTCACACCTATTATAGGAGGTGATGAGTTATCTTTGGCTAGGCGGTTTGAGAATAGTCTCCAGTATGACATCTGATCGCAGGTGAATGTTTTCAGGATGACTTTGGTGACTGCTATAGTGAACTAGGCACTGATTACCGAGTACAATCTGAGGGAGTTGGGGGCTACGATCCAGGGTGGTTCAGCATCCAGGGTTGGTACTCCTTCGACGGATAGCAGGAAGCTTTCACATGATGTTTCTTTAGGTATCCATGTGGTATGCTACTAGTGCGTGAAGAGTGGGCATACGAGACCACATTGCCTAAAGGACCTGATCGAGTGCTGATCTTGCGATAAGATGGGTCTTCTTCAGTGTTTTTTCCAGATTTCCTCACCAATAGTGGGTGATAGGGGTTATTTTATGACTCCACATTCAGGAGCAGGACTACCAATTTATCATCAGTCAGGGAGATGGAGTTTGTCAGGATTTTTAAGCTAAGGAGGTAGTCATGGTTGTGGTATCCAGTCATAAAGATTTTAGTGATAATAGGGTGGATCAGCTTAGTGTAGTCAGGTAGGGTCATAGGGTCATGGTACTGGTCATACTTTTGCAGTGGAGTAGACCCCACAGGAGTAGGATCCTAGACCCTCTATAGTTAGAGGTATGGTTCTAGTTGCCTCCATTTTAGATTCTACTCTTTTTGATACAAGGGATTCCCATAGTTTTATATTTGTTTACATTTTGGAGAGCCTTGGGATCTTCATCTTTACTTTTAATAATTTTATGACGCTAGAAAATCTATTGGGGATTAGAATGGCTAGTGTACATTAGTGAAAAGAGTGTCCTCTTGAGGTTGGTGGATGTCAATTCTTATGGAACCTCTATGTCTTAGAGATGACAAGCTTCAATTTCATTATTGGAATGGACTGGTTGGTCTCCTTTCACGCCTTTGTTGACTTCTATCACCATAGGGTGAGTTTCATATAACTAGAGGGTGGGTCTTTTCTACACAAGGGTGAATGGGATGTCCAGGTGAGCAGAGCTGGACCCGAGCATCATGGGTTGAGAAGAATTATAGCCCAAATTTCTAGTTTATATCTGGATGACTAGAGTAATTCATATATGGAATTTCCTCCAGTGGTGGATTAGTTCATATATGTATTTCCAAATGACTTTTCATGTTTACCTTTAGAGATAGAGGTATATTTCTCTATTGATCTTGTGTTAGGAGTAGCACCGGTGTCCATTCCTCCTTATAGGATAGCTACACAAGATTTATAAAATCTCAAGAAGCAGTTAGAGGAGTTACAGGAAAAGGGTTTCATCTGACCCAGTACTTCTCCTTGGGGTTCTTCTATCATTTTTGCGAAGAATGTGGATGGTACCCTCAGAATTTGCATGGATTATCAGAAGTTGAACCAGTTGACGGTCAAGAACTGATATCCCTTTCCGAGGATTGATGATCCCTTCGATCAGCTTCAAGGAGATCGGGTGTTCTCATAGATTGACTTGAGATTTGGTTATCATCAATTGCACATTAGACCATCAGATATACCTCTTACAGCCATTCAGAGTAAGTATGGTCTATACGAGTATTTGGTTATGTCATTCGGTCTCACAAACACGCTAGCAGTTTTCATGGAACTGATGAACCGAGTGTTTCATCCTTACTTGGATTCTTTTGTGGTAGTCTTTGTGGATGATATCTTGGTGTAATCTTACACTCGACATGACCATGACACCCATATTGAGATCATTTTGAGTACACTGAGAGATCACTAGTTATATGCTAAGCTCTCAAAATACCACTTTTGGATAGACCAAATTCACTTATTGGGTCATGTTATCTTAGATATATGAGTATGAGTAGACCCAGAGAAAGTTAGAGTAGTAGTTTCCTAGGAGTAGCTGAAGAACGTCTTTGTGGTATAGAGTTTTCTAGGGCAGGGTGGTTACTACATACTCTTTATTCAGGACTTTTCACACTTATTAACGGCACTATCGAGCTTCACTAAGAATAGTGAAAAGTACTTGTGGATAGATTTCTACGATTTATCCTTTCAGGAGCTGAAAGGGAGATTGACTTCATCACCGATACTGATTTTTCCAGAGTCAGGCAAGAGTTACACCATTTACTGTGATGATTCAGGTATCGAGCTAGGAGCAGTGTTTATGCAAGGGGAAGGAGCCATTGCATATGGGTCTTGGAAATTGAGGCCACATGAAAGGAACTACCTGACACACAATCTCAAGTTGGCTATAGTTATACATGCTTTACGCTATTGGAGACATTATCTTTTGGGAGAGCATTTTGTAGTTTACACTAACCACAAAATTCTCAAGTATATATTTACTCAGCGTGATCTGAATTTGAGATAGTGAAGGTGGGTTGATTACCTTTATTATTTTGACTTTGAGATTTCCTACACACCTGGGAAAGGTAACGCAGTGGCTGATACGTTGAGCTGGAGGAATTAGATACAGGTAGTTCAGGAGGCTAGCAGTGAGTGGCAACTTATGGACTTATTCTCTAAGATGCATTTGTAGGTGCACGACAAATAGGGGTAGATGTTTCTTTCTTCTATAGTTGTTATCTATACTCTACTAGATCGAGTGTGAATGAGGTAGCTATCAGATTCTGAAGGCTTAGTCCTATGGGAGAGTGTGTCAGGAGAGGACCTTGCTCCTAGGTGGACCATATGCGATGATGATATCTTGCATTTTCATGGGCATGTATGGGTGTCAGTAGACATATGTGAGGATTTTATGTGATATTTTCATTCCTTAGTTTGGGAAGTTCATCCTAGTGTCACCAAGATGTATTGAGATCTACACCATTAGTATTGGTAGCTAGGTATGAAGAGGTATGTAGTTGGTTTTTTATGAGATGTTCCACTTGTTAGTAGGTGAAGGCGGAGCATCAGTAGGACCTTTATAGTAGTTACCCATTCCTGAGTATAAGTGGAATGATGTTGTGATGGATTTCATGATGAGTTTACTGAGGTCACCTCGAGGAAATGATGTGGTCTGGGTTGTTGACAGACACACGAAGGTTGCACATTTCTTACCGATCAAGGAAACCTTCAGTGTTGATGATCTTGGGAGGTTGTACATCCAAGAGATTGTACATTTTCATGGGGTTTCACACTCAATAATTTCATATAGGGATTTTCATTTTACTTCTTACATATGACAAGGACTGTAGAGGTATTTCGGTACACAGGTACTTTTGAGTACATCTTACCATCCCCAGACAGATGGCTAGTCTGAGCGGACGATTCAGGTGTTGGAGGATATGCTTCGAGAATGCGTCCTGGATTTTGGGGGTTCTTGGGAGAGACACGTACCCCTAGTGAAGTTTTACTACAATAACAGTTTTCAGGAGATGATTCAGATGGTTCCTTATGAGGTTTTGTATGGTAGGCCATGTCGATCACCCATATGTTGGCTAGAGGTAGAAGAGGAAACTATTTTGGGACCTTATATTGTCCAGGAGACCACTGAGTAGGTGGAGTTGATTCGGAAGAGGATGGATACTACATAGTCTCGGCAGAAATCTTATGATAATCAATGAAGATGACCTCTAGATTTCGAGGTCTGAGATTAGGTTTTATTACTTGTCACACTGAGGTTGGGACACAGAAGGATCAGGAGATAGGAGAATCTTTCAGAGATATACGTCAGGCCATTTGAGGTTTTAGAGAGAGTCTGTCTAGTTTCCTATCAGTTGCAGTTACCTCATAGTTATCAGGATATTCATGGAGTCTTACATGTTTCTCAGCTACGGTATTACTTTTCAGACTTGTATCATATTTTCCAACCCAAGGAGGTTGATTTAGAGGTGTATGTATCCTTTGAGGAGCACCCTGTTCAGATTTTGGATCACAGCACGAAGGTTCTCCATGGTCAGTTTTTTTATATGGTACGGGTGTTATGGTGGCACGGGTGAGTATAAGACGAGACTTGGGAGAGGGAGGATGATGTACGATCACAGTGGCCAGAGGTGTTTGAATTTTCTTCTTCACCACCCTTGAAAGGGAAATTCGGGGATGAATTGATTCAAGGGGAAAGTTTGTAAGAACCCAGATCTTTATTTCAGTTATGGATATTTATTTTAGGTTGTTTTTTAAGAAAAGGAATAAATGGGGAAATATTCTAAGTACACACCATGTACTTTTGAGTACACATCGTGTACCCGGTTGCCTCATGTAGCCGTGTGCTGGCCATGTAACGACTTAGTATATGGTCATGTTGGTGACCTGGAAGACCACCTAAAGTAGGGGCCCATTGAGGATAGTACCCGAAATGTACATTAAATGAACATTCCATGTAATTTTCTTTTTAATTGATGAGTCATATCAAGGTCGCATCTCATCTCCAGAACACCTTTCTTCTCCCCTCGGTTCATACAGAAGCATCACGAAATGGATGAAGAACTTTGAGCTCCCCCTGGTTCTCCGTCCTAGCTCCAATTGAGACAATTTCAAGTGTGTTGGATTCCTGCCAATGAGTTATCTCCTCCATTAGATCCTCTCTTCATGATTTCTCTTCTCTATTGATTTGTTGAGGGTTGATCATTTTTACCCTTTTGTAGATCTACAACGTTCTAGGCTGATTCAAGGGATGACATTTAAGAGTGTTCATTTTACAACATCAAGGTAGGTGGTTTATACCTTTCTTTGGTTGTCTTTGTATTATATATGCTAAAATTGTCGAATACCCATTTTTAGGGTATTGCGTGTTTTGGAATTTAACCATGTTTAATACCTACTAGTGTTTATTTGATTGAGAAAGGGTTATTGCTTAGGCATAAGGTTTAATACCTTGATTATGGGTGTGTTTTACTAGGTTTGATTGATAATGGTTGTTTAGTCTAGAAATCTTGTTGGGCTTGTTTTTTTTCCATGCCTCGTGTTGTTAGGATGGAGTTACTAATTATTTGAGATGCATTTGATTCACATTGTGAAAGTATGCCCAAGGGGAAATTAACTATGAGATATTCCCGATGTAAGGTCATTTATGTATTAATTGTAGTTATGTTGACCCATAGGTATTGACTGTGAGAGCTTTCAGGTGGTCATATACCAGAGGGGTTAGACCATGAGAGCAACCCATAGAATCATTATTAAATGAATTTTGGACCTTAAGGAATTGACTGTGAGAGCTACTAGGTGGTCATTATATTTTATTGTTGCTAAGCAGACCAAGGGGTATTGACCATGAGAGCTACCCAGGTGTTTGTTTATAAATGATTAGTGCTATGTGGGACCAAAGGGATTAGAATTTGTGATCTTCCCTGAGGGTCATTATTTATTGAATTGATGATATGTTAACCATAGTGGTTAGATTGTGAGAACTTTCCCAGAGGGTTTCTTTTGAATGGTTGTTACGATTCTTCCAAGACAAAGCACAAGCTTGTATTAGGTTCACTTTTTTATTATATAGTCTTCTGAGGCATTTGTTGATACTATTATATAGGGGATGCAAATATTAGGCTAGGTCTTGAGATTGCATTATTCAAAGTTTTGAATAATTAATGAATGTAAATGAATATAATTGAAAACTGTAGGATTGTTTTACTCTAGAGTACTTCCTAGTTTATTTCTTCATTTCTATATATTACCTTTTATATATTTTCATTGATAGTTAGGCATAGATATTTTTTTGGTTGCCTGCTAGGATTCATCTCACACCCTATTTGGGTTATGCTTTTGGACCCAAACAGATTATATGGTTGCAGGTATAGATATAGGAAAGTGCCTTTATTCATTAGGTACTTGATTACTTTTGGAGTTGGAGAGAATGGGACCAAGCTGAGGCTTGCGATACAGTTGCAGTTTACTGTTTTCTATATTTTGGTTTAAGTATTTTATTTCCAGCATTGTGACTGGTTTGGTTTCTTTCCTAGATGCATGTGACATGCATCATTTATATATGCTCTAGTTGTTATATTACTATTAGTCTTCCATTATTTACTTTTGTTATATGATATTACTACTTCCTCTACTATTTACTATTTGTTATTCTGTTGTGTATACTCTGTCAATGAGGGAATAGTTTCCCCCATTATCAAACCTTAGCCATCATTGTTAGTCGAAATCCTCTGGAATTTGGGGAAATGCGCTTGAGGTCATGTGACCAACCGGGTACGGGGTACCTTTGGGCAGCACCCAGAACTGGGACATTACAGTAACATCTCTAACCTTAGGTGATCATACCTTTCTTTGATATTTTACCACAACACCATAGGATCCTTCACTGTTAGATGTTTCTTTTATAGGTCCTCATGAATGTGATGGAAAAGGAATATTAGGGTTCGGGAATAAAAACCTAGGTAATTATAAGATAAATAATTTTACTATGTTATTAATTAATTAAATTTTATAGGATTATATTTATTATAACAATATTGGGTTGTTTTTCAATCAAAAAGAAAAAAGATTTATTTCTAACCAAGTTTGGTTTTCATGCATTGTATGGTTTTATTGAAAAGCTTAATTATAAATAATAGAATTTTAATTTGTAAAAATAAACTTTATTTTTGAATTTATCATTTCAAAGTTATCTTAGGATTTATTTTTTCAAATTTTATGAAAATTTTTATTTTTTAAGGAATAGTGAAAAATACTAATTTTTATGAAAAGTTGTCTTATATTTTCAAGTATTTAAAAAGTAAAAATATATTATTAATTAGTTTTAAAATTTTATTAGTTCCTTTATATTAAAAATTATCCAATAAATTTATTTTGAATCAATATTATATTTTAATTTGGTATAAAAAAAATTTATACTTAAAAAAAATTCTGTAAAACCGTTTTTCATCACATTTTGCGAGTTTAATTTTAAATTAAATTATTACACTTAGGTGAATTGAATTTTATAAAATTAATTTAATATTTATAATTATAATAATTAATATTAGTTTATAATTTTGACTTAATTTTTTTCATAATTAATAGTAAAAATAGTAAAAAAATGTTACCACGATTAAGAATAAAATTGGTTTATAAGGGGGTTAAAATTAAGTGATAAACATAAAAATGTCCTATAAACTTGTATAAACTCTATTTTATGGACATATTTCGACCATATATCATATAATATTAGTAAATGGTCCATTTTGGATCCATATTATTTGAGTATTACACAAATATATTTTATTCTTTTAAAAAAAACCAAGTGTATCAACTCCCTAATTTATAAAAGGAAACCCCCTATCCTCCTTTATATACACTTACAAATCATTTTTAATAAACCAATACCTTCCCAAATACCTTCTTAAAATCCCTCACCACATTATATAGGTCTTATTTTGGGATTAATATCAACCATATAGGTCATAAGTTATAAATAAAAATAGTTTGTCTAAAGAAGAGTTGTAGATTTTAACCGAATGTTTTAGTTTTATTTCTTATTCTACTACCTTCAAATATTCTCAAAACATGATAAAATAAAATAAAAATTATTAAATATTATGATATTATTTTATTTTAATTTCTTAACCTATATACATATTCTTCTTCCATCAAATTAGAAATGAATCCATTGTTCTTGTGTACGGCGGACTACAACCTCAATAACTGATGTAATTATTTCTCCATCACTAACTCTTATGGATGAATATAATGAGGTATTTAGTTTATATATATGTTATTAAATAAATATTTATAATTATATAAAAATAATTTATCATATACTTTTTTATATTTCTACCCATTTAAGAATGATAACTTTGTTCATGCGTACATGTGGATGATCACCTCCACAAAGTGATGTGATTCATTTTTCATGACCACATCACATGAATTATATATATAATTTTATTTGAATAAATAATACAATATTTATGATATAATAATAATTATATAATGATAAAATAATACTTACCTTTTTTCATCATGTTCGTTGAAAAATGGAAACATTACTCATGCGTATATATGGCCTGCTGTCTCCATGATTGTAACGTTGTTCAATTTTCATAACCATATTTAATGAATGGTTTTAAAATTAAATTTAATATATAAAAATGATAATTATGTCCTTATTATTATTCAATAGGTGATTTAATAATGATATCTTTAACCATATTCAACCTACTAAATTCATTTTGGACATATGAGGAGACTATCATCAAAACATCCTATATGAACTTATTTGATTAAGTAATTAAATATAACATGGAAATAAAAAAAATAATAATAAAATTGAAAAACAAATCTCAATAAAGTAAATAATTAACATATTTCTATTATTCATGAAGTTAAATAACATATATGATGAGTCGTACTTGAGGTAAGGGAAACTTTACCTTAAAACCATTATTTTAAATGTTTTAAAGATTTATTTTCTAAATATTTTTCTTTCATATCCACGTTATTAAATTTATTTTATGGATGTATTTATATGTACATAAATGAATTATAAATGAAATTTTATATCTATTTTTACTTTCTTTCCAAGGTTTTCAAATGTAATATTTTTATGTATTTTATATAGAATGTTATGACTTTCTTTACAAAAGGAAAATATGAATATTCTATTTTAATATATACGACATCAATGTATTTTCCTAAAAAAACCATTATTTGAAATTTGGATTACTTTATAATATTAAATTTTTTATTCAAAGTAAAATCCTCCTTCCCTTTGTTCTAAGAATTATATTTTTAAAAATTGGGTTTTAAAGGAAGTGGATATATCAATATCCAAAAATGTTTTACTTATGGGTTCGAAAGTATATTTTTATGAGTTTGATGATGGAAATGAAATATTTTATGTATTTAATGAATTTTATTATCCTTAGACCTTTTTTATGATGATGGGATATATTTATATAGATAATGATGATAGGTTATCCTAATATAACTCTCTAATGCATTGGGTAATGATTATGTTCTTCAGAGAATTATATTGGCATTCAACTGTAAAGGTTATTCCAAATATAAGGGTTCTTATAAGGGTTATATTATTATGATTTCCTAAGGAAAATAAATGAATTTTAATTTCTTACCTATGAGTTTTTATGGAAATATTTTGATTTCAAAAGGTAATTTAATGATCTTTTTTTAAAATGATTATTCCCTTTTAGGGTAAAAAAGTATGTTTTTTAGAAAATGTTTTTTATGGGTTCTCATGTTTTCTAATAAACCCTAATGATTATGATTTTTATTTTATGATTTATTATGAATTTTTTTATGAAAAAAAATAGGTAGTAAATATGATTTCATGTTTAAGTAAATGATTATTTGAGCTTAAAGTTTATTATGTTAAAGGAAAACTCTCTTTTATAATCTCATGGTTTTAAAATGGACTAAAGAGTCTATTTCTTTTTTTTATTTACCTCAATTGAATTTTTATTATCATCCCATGTTTTTAAATGTTTTTCACATGTTTAAAGGATGATTTGGAACAAATAATAATTCAATTTGAAAATCATAAAGATTTTTCCTAAAAAGAAAACATATTTTATTTTAAAAGTCTTATATTGTGGGAAAATAGATACTAAAAGGAAGTGTATAAATTTTAATTTATAGGTTTATTATATAAGATTTATGAAATAATTATATAAAACTATAAATCTAAAAATATCTTCAAAAATGAAATAAAATTAATTCTTTTTTAAAAATGAAATAATGGATTGAATAAGGTTTTGGTCCTTATAAATGGTATCATAGAAAAGTTTTAAATAACTTTAGAGGTTAGGATAATGGAATTAAATTCCCTAAAGTGATTATAATTTATGTTTATAATGATATATGATTTTAATATTATCATTTTTCTCTATTAAAATATGTTGGTTCAGAATTGTTTTTCATAGATGAAATAGGGAAGCTAAAGTAGGAAGGTTCTAAGAGCACAATATCCTTCTAAATAAGAAACCTATCATGGTTGTAAATGGAATAGAGTAGTTTTTTAATATGATGGATCATTTGACATGGTATATAAATGGTGGAGTTATTTATTTGAGATTGAAACGACATTCATCATAGAGTAATATGTCTATTGTGTAGCATTTCATGAAACAACACCCTCCATCTTTCAGTAGATCATCTAACTCTATGATAGATAAAGTATGGGTTAAATAAATGTAAAATATATTCAAAATCATGGTTTTTAGATCATTAAAAGGTAACTCTTGTTATTTTCTATTTTGAAGGTAAAGCTGATCAATGGTGGTCAATGGTTAAGAATACTAGAAAAAGAGAAGAGATTGAAGCCATAGAATGGGAAAATTTTAAGGATGTTTTATTTGAGAAATATTTTTTAAATTTTGTTAAACATAGGATGGAAAAAAATTAATTGAGTCAAAAAGAGAAATATTTAGTGGCCATGTATGAAGAAAACTCCACCCAATTAGCAAGTTACACACCCAGTTTATCTAGGTTATTGATAGTAAAATTAATTGGGTTTACTCAATATCTATCCAATATATAAAAGGTAATTAGATTCCCCTTAATTCAAAATTAAATATAAAATTTGTTTTTTGTACCAAGAAGGTAGAAATGGATTTTTTTCTATGATCATATATTCCATGAAAAAAAGCATAAGAAAATGTCCAAATGGTAGGAAATAGGGAAGCGTCCATTAAAGAAAGTTAAAGGTAAGAAAATAAAGTTTCTATCTTGTGAAAATTTTGGTAAAATTCACTATATATAATTCATTATAAAATTTTAGAAGTGTTTATTATGTGTAATGTTTGGACATGTGGCTCATGACTACAAATAAAATGATCAAACAAGTAATGAAAAGCTGATGGCGAGATGCATTAATTATTATGAGATGGTTCATTTTGTGAGTACTTTCCCAAAGATAGGAAGGACAGATATAAATAATTAATATTATAAACAAAAATGTGTGTATAAATCCTTTATGACTAATTTAGCATATTTTGGACCATCCAATGATGTGGTGTCATGCACATTACTTATTTATTCAGATTATTCTAATGTCTTATTTGATTTGGTGGCTACACACTTTTTTATTTCTGAGAAATTTTATGATAAATTAGAAATTTCACTTCAAGAAATGAAACCGTAACTTTTGGTAAAAATACTTAGGGGTTACTAAGATAAAAATAAATTATAATAATCTTTAAATTTTTATTTTTAGAAAAGGATTTACCTACAAACCTTTTTTCCTTTCCCCTTATAGAGTTTAATTTTATTCTCAGTATGGATTGGCTTTCTATTTACCATGATAAGATAGAGAGATGAAGATTTTTTTTCATAATGAGTTTCAATTTGTATAAACTAATGAATTCATACATTTTATGGCATATCAAGAAGATTATAAACTCTTAAAAGATATAAATTAAAGTTATCATGCAGATATTGTTTAGAAGAGGGTGACTGTTCATATCAGTGATATTCCAATAGTGAATGAATATCTAGATGTATTTCCTAATTATTTTTTTGGTATTATACATGATTGATAAGTTGAGTTTACTATTGAATTGGTTCATGATTATAAGACAATTTCAACCCCCCTATTGAATTTATCAATTAGAACTTTTAGTATTCAAAAGATAGTTTCAAGAGTTTCTAGATAATGGATTTATTAATCCTAGAACTTCAACATGGGGTTCTACTATTTTATTTTTTAAAAATAAATATTGTTTAATGATACTTTTCATTGATTATAGATCCTTGAATAACATCACTCTTAAGATCAAGTATCCTTAACCTCATATATATGATTTTTTTTATTAGCTCTAGGGAGCATAGTTTTTTTTGAAGATTTATCTCAGGTCAAGATAACATAAATTAAAGGTGGATGATGGAGATATTAGGAAGATATTATTTCAAAATAGATATTGTAATTACGAGTTTGTATTTATACCCTTTGAGTTATCTAATGCACCAATTGTATTCATGGATCTTATGAATGGATTTTTCCATAATTATTTAGATATGTTTGTATTTGTGTTTATTGATGATATATTAGTATATTCTAAAATTCATGAGGATCAAGAAAGATACCTAAGGATTTTTTTTCAAACCTTCAAAGAAAATAAGTTTTATGGAAAATTTATTATGTGTGAATTTTGGTTGAAAAAAGTTTCTTTACTTAAACATATTTTTTATAAATATGGAATAACTATTGGACCTAAAAATTCTATATATTTTGAAGAATGGAAAACGCCAAAAAAATTTCATAGAGATTCGCAATTTTCTTAGATTAGTGGGTTACTACCGGTGGTTTGTCGAAAAGTTTTCTCAGTTATCTAGTACACTGACTAAGTTAACTAAAAGATAATTTAAATTCACCTAGACAAAATAGTGTGATAATTGTTTCTATGAACTAAAAATAAGCTTGGTAAATGATCTTGTTTTGTCCCTGCCCCCTATAAATGCTGAATTTTTCATCAACAGTGATTCTTTATTGAAAGTACTTGGTTGTGTTTTTTATACAGAATGATCAAGTAATTTCTTATACTTCACATCAATTAAAACCCTAGGAGTTAAATTATCCTATGCATGATTTGGGATTATCTATTGTGGATTTTTCTTTAAAAAATTTGAGGCATCATTAATATGGAGTAAAGTGTGAAATATATATTGATCATAAAATTTTGAAGTATATATTCACTCATAAATATTTGAACATGAGGAAGATAAGATAGATAAAACTGATTAAGGATTATGGTTTCATGATTCATTACCATCCTAAAAAACTAAATAAATTAGTTTATGATTTGAGTTGAAAATATAATGTTACATTAACCATGTTACATTTGGAATGAAACACTTTGGTTAATGATTTGATTTGGAATAGAAATTGTATATATAAGAACTTAATCAATTTTGTTTTAGGTGTCAGTCTAATAATATCTACCAAAAACAATTAAGCAAACTCTAAAGGAGGATCATGTTTTATAAGAAAAGGTAGAATCTATTAAGAAGGGTAAGTTTATATAGTTTAATATTGATGAATAAAGTGTCATTATATCTGTAAAGTGATTATGTGTGACTTTTAATTCTTGTTTAAAGATATAATTTTTGAGTGAAACTCATAGTTCCTAGTTTTCCATTTATCCTAGAAGCACTAATATGTACAAATATCTTCAGTGGTATTGCTGTTGGTATAGAATAAAAATAGATATAGATTAATTTACAATGAAATGTTTGAATTTTAAATAGGTTAAATTATAACAACAATTACTAAAGGGGATGGTTCAGCCTTTTTCAATTCCATAATGTAAATGGGAGAATATATCAATGGATTTCATAGTGGTATTTCCAAATACATCCTAAAGTAATGATACGATTTGGGCTATTGTTGTTCAACTAACTAAATCTACACATTTCCTTACTATTAGAGATATTATGTCTTTATATTAGATTACTTGATTGTACCTCAATGATATAGTCAAGTTACAAGGATTTCCTCTCTCTATTATAGTTTTCCATGATCTCATATTTGCATCTAATTTTTGGAAATCCCTTCAGAAATCATTGGGTACTGAATTAAATTTTAGTATAGCTTTTCATCCTCAATCTCATGGATAGTAGAAATGAATTATTTATACCTTAGATAAAATTATTTGAGCTTATTAAATGTATTAATATGGAATTTGGGATTATCATATTTCATTATTTTAAATTTTTTTATAATAATATTTTTCATTCTAGTATACAGATGGTAGCTTTTGAGGCATAATATGGAAATCAGTTTCGGACTCCAGTTTTTTGGGATGAAGTAGTTGAAAGAAAGATTTTTGGACTATAATTTTTAGAATAAATGGTTGAGATGGTGAATATTATTTTAGTAATATAGGATGATGGATCAAATTTGGCATACAGTTTATACAGATAACCGAATGAAATATCTTTCATTCGAGGTAGGTGGTCATGTTTTTCTTAAAGTGTCTCCATCAAAAATTTTTATACATTTAGGTAAAAAGGGAAACTAATTATGTGTTTCATGGAAAAAATTAAATCTTAGAGAAATTTATATTAGTTTCATAATTATTTGTATTTCCTCTTATTTTATCTCTAGTACATGATGAATTTCATGTTTTATTGTTATGAAAATATGTTCCAGATGCATTTCATGATTTGATCTCTAAAGTAGTTTAGTTAGAAAAAAACCTTTCATATGAAGAATGAATTGTTCATATTCTTGACCATATAGAGTAGGTGTTACAAAATAAGGTGATTCACCGAGTTATGTTTTTTATTAAAATCATATGATTGAAGAATCAACATGGGAATCAAAAAAATCTATGAGGGAAAAATATCCCCAATTTTTTAAGTAATGAATAAAATTGTAAGCATGTAATTTCCAAAAGGGGAGAAGAATGTGAAAACCCAGTTAAGGTTAAGATAAATAATTTTCATATCTTATTAATTAATTATATTTTATATAGTTATATTCATTATAACAATATTAGGTAATTTTTTAGTTAAAAGGAAAAAATCTTTTTTTCAAACCAAATTGAGTTTTCATGCGTTATATGGTTTTATTCAAAAAATTGATTTCAAAATAATAGATTTTTTATTTTTAAAAAATAACTTTATTTTTTAATTTATCATGTTCAAATTATCTTATGATGAAATTTTGATAATTTTTGGAAAAGTTTGATATTTTGATGAATAGTGAAAAATACTGCTTTTTATTAAAAAAAACTCTCTTTTCTTTTCATACATTTACAAAGTAAAAATATATTTTGGATTAGTTTTAAATTTTAATTAGTTAATTTTTATTAAAAATAATCTAATAAATTTTATTTTAATCAGAATTATACTTGAATTCAGTGTAAAAACATTTTTATACTTCAAAAATCATTTTTTATGAAAACCTCTTTTTCATCACATTTTGTGAGTTTAATTTTAAATTAAATTCTTTGAATTTAATTTTATAGAATGTATTAAATATTTTTAATCATATTTAATAATATTATTTAACAATTTCAACTTATTTTTTGGTTATAAGTAATAGAAAAAATGGTAAAAATATGTTACCACGGTTAAGGCTAAAACTAGTTTACCGAGGAGTTAAACTTAAGTGATAAGGGTACAAATGACCTAAAAAATTACCTAAATTATATTTTATGGAAATATTTAGACCCTATATAATATAATATTTTTAAATGTCCCATTTTTAATTCATTTTGTTTGAGTAATACATTAATATATTTTATTCTTTTTAAAAATTCCAAGTGTATTCTCTCCCCCACGTATAAAACAACACCCCATATCATCCTTTCTCCCCGCTTAAAATCCTTTTGGTTTAAAAAATACCCAAATAAATACCTTATTAAAATACCTAACCATGTTTAAGAGGTCTTATTTTAGACATAATACCAACCTTACCAGGATTAAGGTGTAATGAAAAAGAGGTTGTCTGAAGAAGAGGTATAGCTTTTAACTGAATGTTTTAGTTTTATTTCTTCTTATACTACTTTAAAATATTCTTAAAACATACTAAAATAATAAAAAACATTATATTGTATATAATTTTATGTTTTTATATTAATTTAATAACCAATATCCATTTCCTTCTTCCATCAAATGGGAAATGAATCCATCATTCATGTGTACGGTGGACTACCGCCTCATGAACCGATGTAATTTGTTTTCCATCACAACCTCTTATGGATTAATATAATGATGGATTTAATGTATATATATGATATTAATGACATATTTATAACACTATAAAGATAATATATCATCTAATTTATTACATTTACATCCATTGAATAATTATAGCATCGTTCATACGTACGCGTGGATTACAACCTCTATGAAGTGATGTGATTCATTTTTTATGACGACATCACATGGATGTTATATATAAGTTTAATTAAAGAAATAATATTATATTTATTATATAATAATAATTCATTAAATATAAAATAATACTTACCTTCTTCCTATAATGTTCGTTGAAAATGGAAATGTTACTTAGGCGTACGTACGACCAACCGTCTCCATGATTGTAACATAGTTCATCTTTCATAACCATCTTTAATGAATGGTTTTAAAATTAAAATTAATATATAAAATGATAATAATTTCATGAATATTATTATTGGTTGATATAATAATAACCACTTCGATCATATTCAACCTACCAAAGTCATTTTGGAAATATGATCTCAATATCACCAAAACATCTCATGTGAACTTATTTGATTATGTAATTAAATATAACATGGTAATAAATAAAATAAAAGGAATAATAAACCTGAAAATTATTCTTAATAAATTAAATAATTAACATAATTTTATTATTTAGGAAGATAAATAATATATGTGATGATTCATACTCGAGGTAAAGGACACTTTACCTTAAAAACCATGTTTTAAATGTTTTAAAGATTTATTTTCTAAATATTTTTCTTCAATGTCCATATTATTAAAATTATTTCATGGATGTATTTATAAATAAAAAATTAATTATAAATGAAATTTTATTTCTATTTTTACTTTCTTTTAAAGTTTTTTAAAAGGAATATTTTTACGTATTTTATATGGAACATTTTGGCTTTCCTTACAAAAGGAAAAAAGGATTGTTCTATTTTAACGTATATGGAATTAATGGATTTTCCCACTACCAAAAAAATAATTTGATATTTGTATTCCTTTATATCATTTTTTCCTCAAAAAAACCCTCCTTCTATTTATTCTAGGAATTTTATTTTTGAAAATTAGTTTTAAAAGGAAGGGGGTATATAAATATATGAAAATGTTTTTCTTATGGGTTTAAAGGTATATTTTTATGAGTTTGATGATGGAAATGAAATATTTTAGGTGTTTTATAAATTTTATGGTCCTTGGATATTTTTTATGATGATGGGTGATCTTGATATATCTTATGATGATGGGTGATCCCAATATAGCTCTTCAATGTATTAGGTAATGATTATATTCTCCATAAGATTATATTGAAGTTGACCGTAATAGTTATTCCAATTGTTTGGGCTCTTTTAAGGGTTTTATAAAGAATATTTCCCAAGGTACCTACATGACTTTTTTATGATTAATAATTATTTTTCATATAAATTATTTTATTTTAAAAGGTAAGTTAATGATATTTTGTCTTAAAGGGATGATCATTCCATTTTAGGGTAAAAATGTATATTTTTGAAGAAAATGTTTTTCATGGGTTCTCATGTTTTATAAGAAACCCTCGGGATTATGATTTTTCCTTTATGTTTTTTATAAAGTGTTTTATTAAAAACTTTAAGTAGTAAATTTAATTTCATGTGTAAGGAAAAAATTATTTGAGCTCAAAGTTTATTATGTTAAAGGAAAAAATCTCTTTTATAATATCATGGTTTTAAAATGGACTAATGGGTTTCTTTTTTTTTTGTTCCTTAATGATATTATTGTGCTCATACCATATTTTTAAATGTTTTTCATAGGTTTTAAGGATGAGTGGGAACAAATAATAAGTCAATTTGAAAATTATAAAAAAAAATCATGAAGAGAGAATGTATTTATTTTAAAAGTTTTATATTTTTGTGAAAAATGGATAATAAGAGGAAGTGTACAACTTTTAATGTATGGGTTTTTTATGCAAGAGCTATGACCTAATTCTCTAAAAATATATACCTAAAAAGATCTTCAGGAATGTAAGAAAATTAATTCTTGTTTAAAAATGAAATTATGGATTGAATAAGGGATGGGTCCTTATATAAGGTATGGTCATGTATGATAATATGATTATCCACTTTGGTTGTATCTTTATAACCATTAACAACTTGATGGATCTAGAAATACAAGATCCATAACAAATAGTTCTTTCTAAAAAAATCAAGAGGGAGAAAAACAAGGTTCACAATTTTCACTTTATAAAAAATGAATTACCTAGAGAGAAAAACTTTCCTATCCCAATATGATTTTTGTTGATAAATTATTGAAAAAAAAATAGGAACAAATAGATGATTGGATCCACAAAGTATTTAAAAATTTGAATCTTGTTGTCAATCGTATATGGATCACAATATTAATTGAAGGTGAAAATTATGATGAATGAATGTGGTCATAGAATCATAATTCACAGAAAAAGGAAATAGTGACAAGAAGTAAAGAGAAAAAAAAATTCTAAAGTTCCTTATTCTAGTATCATATTGACCTATATATATGTGGTACATGAAAATATTATCAATGCTTAAAATTGTCTAATATTCTCCATGAATGATCCAGCTGCTAGGATTTATTACATGAGATATATGGGTCGCAATATTGATCAAAGGTGAAAAAGATGATGAATGAATGTGGGTGTACAATCATAATGAAAAGATAAAGGAAATAGTTCCAAGAAGAAAAGAGACTTATAAATGAAAAAGTTACTTATTCCATCATCATATTGACACACACACATAAAAACACACAAACAAACACACACATATATATATATAAGTTGTATTTAATTATTATCAATGCTTCATATTATTCTATATTCTCCATGAATGATCCAACTATTAAGATTTTTGACATGAGATAGAATTTTACAGATTAATAGTCATGGTAATTACTATCTATGGGAATGGTTCTAGGAATCATCAACCATGAAACTTTTGTCAATCCATAATTACTTTAGAATATATCCTTAATATATAAATCCTTTAAATAAATTTCAATAAATAAAATCAAATATTTATTTTTGAATATTACAAAATTAGAGGGTGTTATTGGACCTTATCAACCCCATGAGACAAATTATATTTAACACATTTCATATTCCAATTGGGATAGAGTTTTAGATATTAATTGTGATTAGATTTATTAACCATCAGAATAGAGCTAATGTAAATCATCATTCATGTTACAATCCATAATTATTTCATAACATATTCTTTAAATATATATCCATTAATTTAATTTCAAAAAAGATAATAAAATATTTATTTTTGAATATTAAAAAAACATAAGAATTAAACATTTAGATTTGGGATATACCAAAAATCCCCTCATCACACACAACACGTTATATTAGATATCCATTTACTAAATTTATCATGTGAATTTATAATTGGAGATCATGGGAGCTTGAATAAGGCAATGGAGGTACGACGATGGTGGATTTGATCATTGACTAAAAATGTGTTGGGACCAAAAAGTGATTTCCCCACCGATGTAATGAAAATTGAGAGATAAAATATAAGTGAAAAATACATAAATAAGTTACACCAGATGTAATGTGGAAAAACCCCCCAAATGAAAGGGGTAAAAGGCCATGGGAAAAAAGGATCTCATTATGGGTAAAAGTGGGAACACACTCCCTCACAATTATAAGAAGAATATTCCTTGTAATTATATCTCTTGAATATATAGGGAATATGCCTCACAAAATACCACACATATAAATGAACACTCAAATGAAAACTGAGGTGATTGCTTGTAGCTAGTGATGAAACCATTAGGAGAGAGCCCTTTATATAGTCTTCCACTCACCCATATTCCTCCCTAGTTGTAGCCTAGTATGTGGGTTTTTCTACCCACCTTCTCTAATCATGCCTTCCTCCCTTTACAAAATAAGTTAGTGGCATCATTCGTAATAAAAACATATTGCTGACATATCTCCCACTTGGAGATTGATTGAGAAATAGTCATATCTCCACATATCCTTTCTTTATTCCAACCATGCTACTCATATATCTTTATGGCCACTTGAGAATATATACTATATAAACTTATCAGATTCAGTAAAATTCATCATGAAATATTTTATATTTTCTTTTGTGTGTATTTTATGTATGTATTCACTTCCTTCCTCCAACACATCTTAGAAAAAGTTATATTGTACCCCAATATGCTTCATCCTAGAATGAAAAGATAGATTCATTATAATTTGAAAGGTGATCTAACTGTCAAAAAATAATGGAATCTTCTCCTATATATGTTTAATATCCTCCAATAACCTTCTCTCCCAAATCACCTCTTTATAAGCCTGTGTATCTTCCATGTACTCTGCCTCTATCGTGGATAAAGCCAAAATTGATTGTGACTTTGAAATCCAACTTATAGCTCCTCCTGCAAGAGTAAGAACATAACCAGTAGTGGATTTCCTTGGGTCATAATCACCTAAAAAATATGAATCAATATATCCTATGATAGTAAAATTTTATCCTCCATAAAATAATGTAGCATCTGAGGTCTCCTTGATGTATCTCAGGCTCCTCTTCACTATGTTTCAATGCTCTTATCATGGATTTTACATGTACTGACTAACTACTCACACTACATGTTCAATGTATGGTCTAGTGAAAACCATATGAACATCAGACTCCCCACTTTTGATTCATACAGTACTTAAGAAATCTCTATCATCTCTTCTTCACTTCTAAGACTTGTCATAGAGGATAAATTGAAATTAACGGGAAGAGAGGTAGAGTTTGGATTACATTCTTGTATTTTTAATCATTTCAAGACTTTCCTTAAGTAATTACTTTAAGATATCCAAATATTCCCATTATTTCTATCTCAATAAATCTGTATCCCAATAATATTTATTATTGATCCCAATTCCTTCATATCAAACTCCCTATCCAATTTTCCTTCATCTCTTGGATATAATCATTGTTGGGGACTACAATCAACATGTCATCCACATACAGTAGATGAATGATTAAATCATTACCATTTAAACCACTAAAATATTCACAATGATCTCAATGAAATTTGTTGTATCCAATGATAATGATATAGGAATCAAATATCTTTTACCAACACATTGGCACCTACTTGAGACCATACAAAAATTTGTTCAACCTGAAAAAAAAGTTCTCTTTGCGTTATTCTGTAAAACCTTTTGGCTGGAGCATATAGATTTCTTTATCAAGATCACCATATATAAAATAAATATTCACATACAGATGATCTAGATTTAAATTGTATATATCACACATTGCTAGTACAATTCGAACAGTCATTAGTCTAACAACAGGAGAAAATATTTCATTCAAATCAAAACCTTTCTTTTGATCATGTCATTTGACCGCTAATCTTGAATAATATATTTCCACCCATTCCTTTACATTTTTCTTGATCTTGGAGACCCATTGGTTTTCAATAGCCTTCCTTCCAAGAGGTAATGGAAAATGATCCCTGGTCTTGTTCTTATATGGGGCTTCAAGATCCTCCAACATTATTGTTATCCATGAGGATACATATGGACTCAGGGTTGCCTCCACAAAAGAAGATGGCTATCTATCCCCATTCACTAAGAAGTATGGAATATTAATCATAGTGACATAGTATAATTTCCATACTAGTTCTCTTTTTCCCTAGTTGGTTGTCAGGGTTCAGACTCAACCGGTACTTGATCATCATGTTATTGTAATGCTTTAGAGGAAGCTCGTTCTTCCTTGGATTTGTCCTCTATTTCAATTTTTGCAGTTTTATGTTCTATTTATCCTTGTATCCATCAATTTTTATTTTCACCTTTTCTTCTAAAAAATGAAATCTCTACTGATGGCAAGTTTGTGGGTAGTGGGGTCCCACAAATGATACTCCTTCACACTATCAGCATATCTTAAGAAGATACATTTCCTAGCTCTCAAATCTAACTTTGATCTTTCCTAATCATTAAATATTTCATATAGAGGACTTAAAAAATTATTTAATTATAAAAACCTAATATTTTATCATATATTTACCTTCAAATAAATTTAATTTCCTCGATAGCTTACGATACACACAACCTCGGGTATAAATGAACCTTAATATAGTATACATTTATATCTTGATAATTGAATTGGTGAGTATGAATATGAGTAAATACATTATTAAATAAATTTATAATGTTATTAATAAAAACAAATTTATGGATTAATTTTTAGGAAATAAACACTCAATTTTTAGTGAAGTCATTTTATGCTTCAAAAATGCATTTTCTTCCAAAATGATTGTTATTGCATTTTGTGCAAGGAAATTATAATTAATTATAGAAAATTTTAGAAATTTTATTTTATAAAATGAAGATATTTTTTAAATTATCATATCAAAATTAACCTATGTATGTTTTTTTATATTTTTCTGAAATGATTGATTTTCAATGAATAGTGAAAATTACAAATTTTCAAATACTCTCATTATTTTCATTAAATCAAGTAATTTAAAAGTATCATTATATTTTGTATTTGGTATTAAAATAAAATTTTTACTATTTTATTTATAATAATATAATTAACTACATTTTAATCATCAATATTCATAATTTTTATATAAGTTAACTTTTATGCTTAAAATGTATTTTTTTCTAAAAACTATTTTTCATTACGTCTTACAAACTTTTATTAAAATTAATTTCTTATAATTGTATAAATTTTATTTTACAAAACTAACTTAATTTTTTAAATCATCTTGAAATATTTATCTTAGATTGAATTTTTTAGAATTTTTTGAAAAGATTCATTTTTTGATGAAAAGTAGAAAATACTGATTTTATTGAAAAATTCCTTTTCATTTAAAGATTTTAAATTTTAAATTTTGTTGTAAAATGGGTTTAAAAGAATAATTATATCAATTATATTATTAATAACTTAATTTAATTCATTGGAATCAATTTTATATTTAATTTTGATGTAAAAAAATTTTATACTTAAGAACGCTTTTTTTTGGAAAACCACTTTTCATCATGTTTTGAAGGATTAATTTTAAATTAAATTATACCAATTTTGAGAATTGAAATTGATAAAATGGATTAAATATTTTTAATTTTCATAATTAATATTATGTAATAATTTCAACTTATTTTTTTATAATGAATAGTAAAAATAGTAAAAATTTGCTACTACGGTTAAGGTTAAAACAGGTTTACCAGGGGGTTAGACCAAAATTAAGGGTATGTTTTCAAATTAAAATTATCTAAATCCTATTATATTCTTATATTTATACCATATCATGTCCCAAATATGAATCTCTATCCATTTTGAAGCATTTTTCATGAGTATTTATTTATTATATTTTAATCTTTTAATAAATGGACACCCCTCCTTTCTCTTATTTACACCACATTGATCCATATATATCCAAAAATCTCAACTAAATTATATTATAAAATTACCTATACATTAATTATAGGTTTTTTATTCTTAAATACCATTCCATGGGTCCTTAATAAGGTATCTAAAGGAGGCATACTGAAAAATAGGTAATCATCTCACCCGACCTCTTTCAATTTATTTATTATTCAACCTCTTATAACTTTGTGGTATTTATAATGAAATAATAACCTCAGTATACTAAATATAATAAAATGTTATTATTATTATCTAACCACTAATATATACCCTCTGTTTTATCAAATGGTAAGTGAAAGTATCGCTTGTGCATACATGTGCACTACCGCCTCTATGTAGCAATATAATTGATTTTCCATCACCATATTTCATGGATGGTTTTTATGATAGGTTTAAAGTTTAGATATGGTATTTATTACATAATTATTATTATTTAATGATAATATAATATCTATATTCTTACTTTCCAATCCGTTTGAAAATGATAATGTTACTCGTGTGTACGTGTAGACTACCGCCTCCATGAAGCAATGTGATTCATTTTTCATTTATAATTTACATAGATGGAAATAATGATATATTAAATAAATATATATGATATATATTATATAATAATGACTCTTTAAGGGTTATTTATTATTTTCCTTTCTTTCATTCCATCCATCAAAAATTGAAAATATTGTTTATGCATACGTACAGCCTACGGTCTCCATGAATGGTGTGATTCATTTTTTTATCTCTACCTTTTATGAATGAATATAAATATAAATAATGAATATATATATATAATATTTATATCATGATTAAAATTCTTTGGATAATGGAGCCATGATCAAGGAACAAGTACCAAAACTACCAAACCAAAATTCTCATGAAAAATAAAATAGTTAACACCCAGAAATGATGATTTTAATAAGGAATTATTAATAAATGGGTGTTGAAATGTTATAAGTGGATCATATATGATATTATAAGTATAAAAATGATTTTTTATATACTTAAAATAAATTTAAATTTATTATACAGGAGTTTTGAGAACTTTCTAATAAATTTTAACTTGAGGTAAGGGTTTATCATTTCAAATTGTCTTCTTTGGGACATAGGTTAAGTTATGCACCTATATTCCTTTATGAGGTGTATATACAGACCTTTTTACATGTTATATCATAAATATAATTATGATAATTATATTTCAAGTTTTATTTTATGTTATTCTTTTATGGGGCTTATGATTCAAAATTTACCAAAGTGGTAATTGATTTTGTCTCATTTTTATTTTTGTGAGACACATGCCATATTCGCCACCTTTTTCTTTTATATCATGTATATATTTCACATGAATTAATTTTATGATGCTTATCATGAAAATTAAGTGGATTTTCATAACCATAAAAGGTTTTATATTTCATGATTTTTTTATTTTAAAGTCACCAAAGTGGTAAGGGATTTATATTACAATCTCATTGTTTATCATGATTGTTTATGATTAAGCTTTCAATGATTAAATTTTATGATATAAATCTCAAAAAACTCATTAATTTTATTATACTCTATTTATTAATAGATATTACATGTTTTCATTTCATTTCATTCTCTCTAAGAACTCAAGATACTAAAATAATTTTTTTAAGGAAAACTAAATTCATTTCTCTCTTCGGTCAAAAATCATTTTTCTTCCATATCCATGTTTTCTAAAAATATTTTCAATAATGCTTTTACTATTATCCTATGATTTTTTAAAGTAATTTTTACTAATGATTAACTTTTTATAAAATATTTTAAAATTAATCTTCTTTTCATTTTTTGAATGAGGTTCTTTTTTACTTTTACCAAAAATATGAAAGGAATATTTATTTTAGCATACATGACATTAATGGAATTTATCACCATCAGGACCACTTAATGATTTGAAAATTATTTTAAAAGTTTCCAAGTTTATTTTAAAATAAAAAAATTCCCTTAATATTTTGGAAATTTTTTATATTTTAAATAATTTATTTTTAAAGTGATAAGGGTATTTTTTTTCAACAAATGTTTTATTGATCTTTAAAAGTCATTTTTCATCTATGATAACATCATTGATGTTACTTATGATTCACTAAGGATATGTTCCAATTATACCATCAACTTTACTTATTTGTATGTCTTGGAATGATGATGATTTAAGGATGAATTTATAAAACCCATTTATTTCCCATGAGTTAATTTAGTTATGAAGAACCCTTTATGAAACTCATTTATTTTATATGTGTTATGATATGATTAAATATTTATGAAATGAATTTATTTTCCACGGGTTATGCTATAATTAAATGTTTATTAAACTCATTTCCTTTCTATGGGTTATGCTATGATGGATGTTTTATGACCTTTTGGTACACATATGTATGATTTTCATTATTTTACAAGTGGTCCTGACATTATATATCCCTCCTATGAATTGAGTGAAGACGGATATATCATGAGATATAAGGACTAGAATGGGTAGTAAACCAAGTTCAGTAAGGGAATCTTTACTCTATGATAGTCTTGGGAGTGAACCTTGACTAAGGATGTGATGGAATAGGGAGTAAACCTAATCCATTATGATAGTCTTGGAAGTGATCATTGTCCAATAAAATTATTTTATATACTTATGTGTATACCGAAAACTTATGTCTTATACCAATGTTATTCTCTCATGGATCATGTTCTTTGATTCATTTATGATTCATGTCCTATGAACTGCCAAGATTTATGTCATAACTCAAGATTATAATCTATGATATGTTAGGTATGGTTTTCAATTGTAAATATCAAGTTCTCATATCCTTAAGCTCGTATTATTTTAAAGTGATCATTAATATCTACTTTTTTACCCTTACTAAGCATCTGAGCTCACCCTTTCTTATGTTTTCTTTCCCTAGGTTGTGAAGAAAGGTTTTAATTATGATATGTCTAAGAAGGGTGATAGTTATGAAGAACTTAGTTGGAGATTATGTAGATATCTTATCAAAATGATTTTTATGTATCCAAGTTTCCAAACACGCTAAATCTATACAATTTTTTGAGCATATTGTAACGTTATGTATTGAATATTCATCTAATAATATATAATGTTTATGTATGAAAATTATGGGTCGATATAGTCAGTTTTAAAGATAGGTTTAGTTACCTTTGGAAACTAAGATAAGAAAACATTAACCCTTGGGATAATCCTAATTATATTAGAACATCCTAAGTTATGATAAAGAAAGGAGTAGGGTTTTCCTAGAAAAATATCCATGTTTGTATACTACAAGTGGACATGTTTTTTGTCACATATGCATCTAGTGTAAATAACCCCAAAAATATTTTCTTGAGTATATCATGACCATAATTCTGGTTTATAGTGAGTGTTACCTTACCATGAACTTATTTTTACACTCTCTAGGGGTATTCTTGGGTTAATTTACATTTTATTTATGAACTATTATGAATTATTTGAATATATGAAGACCATGGATAACCTAGGTTAAACTTAAGGTTCCATAGGATGAAAATAAGGTGTCATGATTTAGACATCCTAATAATAATTTTTCATGATTATGTGGTTTACCACTATGATTATTATTTCCCACACTATGATTTTTGTTTTATTCAATGGTTGGAACCAGGAGGAATTGTGTTAAAGTTGAATGTGATGGACAATTAAATTATTTTCATCATGAGAAACAAAATGAAATAAAAGTTAAAAGTAAAAACCTTATGATTAATCCTAATAAACTATATCATTATATGGTTAACAATATAAACTTGTTTGAGTTTCCATAAATGATTAATAAGAGAAAAATGGAGTTTCATGCAGACCATAGAGGGAATAAGATTTAGTTTCTAACGTGTCAAGTATATAGGAAGAATCACTCAGAGAAATGTCTAATGGGAATGATAATATGTTTTGTGTGTGGAGAAGAAGAGCATAAAGCAAGTAATTTACAAGTAAAAATTAATAGTTTAATGGAGGGATATGAATTTCATATTAAGGTTACATTTATAGTTCAATATATTACATGTGGGGAACATGGACATTATCTGAGTCAATTCCCTAATCCAATGGTTAAATCCTATAATAAGGAAGGAACTATGATATGCCAATATTTTAAGTGAAAGTATTGAAGTGTTTATGTATTGGTATTTGAGAATTATGTTATATAATTGTTGTATAATTAATATTCTAGTTATAATAATCATAAAACATATAAGGATTTGTATAAAAAAAATTCTATTAAGGATTTATAGCCATATGTTAAATGGTGTTGATAACCTATAAAATTGATTTAATAGTAAGGTGATATTTTATAGAAAACACAAGATTGAGAGAAAGATAACCCTTAATGTGTGCTTGATGTTGAGATAATAATATCTAGTTAAAATAAAGAGATGATTGATATTGATAAAGTGAATGGGATAGTATTTTTTACCTTATAATTAATTAGTGATTTGATGAAAAAGTGATTTATGTTATCTTTGATGAATTTTATTTCATTTTTGGATT
Source organism: Viscum album (assembly GCA_963277665.1). Classification (NCBI taxonomy): domain Eukaryota; kingdom Viridiplantae; phylum Streptophyta; class Magnoliopsida; order Santalales; family Viscaceae; genus Viscum; species Viscum album. Next base: position 119,671,933 of record OY728135.1, read on the forward strand.
TATGTAATATATTCTATAATCTATGATTTTATTTAAGGAATAAGGAGGGAGTTAATTTTTGGAATATAGGCTTTTATTATGGTTATATTGTGATTCGGGGTATTGCTATGTTTTATAAAAATATATGATCAAGGTATTCACATATTTGGTATATGAAATTATGTCATGAATTGACTCGGATATCATGGAACTTGAGCCAACACTGACATGGCCCAAAGGGAATTCCCAATTCCCATGGGTCGGAGACTAGCACCTATAATCATATAAGATAAAGGTGGGAACATTTTTTCCTTATAACCAGTACAAGAAATAGTTACAAGACAATATGTTCAAAAGAAAACTCTACAAGGAGAATAGTACCAGAAGTCAAATAGGTATATAAACCCAATGTATAACCACAATGTACCAAAACTTAAACATAACAGATCAAGTCCCAATAAGACACAGCTCTCCAAGACCCAAGGATCAACAACAAGAACCACCTCTAATTAGTTCTTTCCTCTTGCTCAAACCTAGTAGAAGATTATCTACAAACACCCAAGGGAAAAGTTAGGGTGTGAGTTAGAAGGCTAGTAGGATCTCACAAAGGATTCCATAATAAGATGCCACATTTATTAACCAAATAAAGCTTTCAATTTTAAAAAAAATAGACATAGTAGTACAAAAGAATATTTAAAAAAAATCAGGATTTACATTTCAATTAACGGAAATATTTCAAACCATGTATTAATAAATACTTTATATAAAATTCACAAGAAATGTGTAAAATAGTTTACAAAAAAATGAATATATCAAAATTATCAAAAAATAGCAACAGGTTCATCTTCCAAAATGTGTGATAGTTCCATGTTATGGGATCCTCACACACTCAAATAGGTGATCACGACAATATGTGTACACATGTCCCTCGGACACTATTCAAAGAGGAATCATCACCATCTCATTAGGGATTTAACCTATTGCATTATGTTTTGTTAGAGTTGTAAAGTTCCAATAGAGTGTTGTCCCAAATAACTCATTAACCAACTATCCTTTCATGTGGTTAAACAAAATCAATAATAAGAAATTTATCTCAAAACTATTCAAAATACAATTAACCCGTTTTCTATTTCAATATGCCAATTTACATTTAAAAACCAAAACGAGTTATTGATAAATTCATGCCTTTTATAGGATAAAACTAACCATGGTTTTCATCAAAACAATTTAAGACATTTTTTCCAAATAAAAATTTGAAATCAATTTCACAAATCAATTTCACAATTTAATTGCACAATTTAATTTCACAATTTCCATCAAATTCCAAAATTACATTCCAATTTATTAGAATTGGGGGTTTCCCCAATTTTCATGTCAAAGAAAATTAAAATACCAATTCAATGAAAATTGGGTTTTTCATAATCCAATTAAAATAAATTTAATTAAAATCAAGTAATTTAAGGTTAAATAAATTTTCCAATATCAAACAGAACCACCTACCAAAATAAAGAGATTGCTTTTCATAATGCTTGTAATGGGAAACTCCAACAAAGAACATCAAAAATGGATGTATGAGAATCAAAACAAGATTCAAGATCTAAAACAATAGATATTAGATCCTCTAAGAACATAGAGATATACCAAACCCTAAGGAGGAGAGTGGAATAGAGAAGGAGAGAAGGAATTGGGAAAGAATTATTACTGGGAAAGGATTGAACAATGATCTCCACAATTCAATCCACCTTGTAAAGGGTTTAGAGGATCCAAAATGGGTTCTTGAGGGCCCTCTCAACCTTATAAAATGAGATATACTGAGTCAGGGTCGAGCGGGGGTCCAAAATACAATTTAGGAAATTTTAAAACAATTTTCTTAATAATTAAATCCCACATGCATGATTAGCTGGGCAGGGCCACACAATTTTTCAAACCATGTGTCAACCATGCACAGCCCAAGACCCTTCCAAAATTTTCAAAATTTCACCCAAAGAACCCCTAAAAGATACCCAACCAAAGCATGATCAAAACAGTGATTAAGGATTACCTGAAAAAATTAATAGGATGTTACAATCTCCCCACCATAGAAACTTTTTATCCCCAGAAATCCTGTTAAAAATATTTCACGCCAAAAAGATGAGGCCACTTCTCTCTCATCAGTATCTCTCTATCCCATGCCTCATGAGTATCTGAATTATGCTATAGTATAACTCAAACCAAAGGTATGATCCTCCCATTAAATACCTTGGTTTTAGAATAAACTATCCCAAATAAATGCTCATTCACAGATAAATCGGGCTCGACCTCAAGATTACTCCAACTCAAAACATGATATGGATCATAAAGATACTTTTATAGCTAAGATACATGGAACAAATTATGTATCAACATCAACTATAGAATAAGTGCTAAATGGTAAGACACTTTCCCCACCTACTCAACAACCTCAAAAGGTCCCACAAAATAAGGAGAAAGTTTCCCTTACCTCCCAAGTTGTCGATGACCCAATCAAGGTGAAACTTTCAAGAACACCTAATCACCAACTAAAAATTCCAACGGTCTTTGATGAAGATCGGTATAAGACTTATACTGGATTTTTGTTGTCAACATTCTCTAATGAATCAACTAAATATTTGTTTTCATTACTTGAACCAAGTTTGATCCAACCAAGGAACTTTCACTGATCTCTGACCAACACAATGAAGATTTAAAAGCTCAGACATACAGGGCCTCAAAAGGATCCATCCTGATAATAGACTAGTAACTATTATTATAATCAAACTCAAATTGTCCCAAATAGTCATCCCAAGCTCCACCAAAATTGAGGATGCAGGAATGAATTATATACTCAATAATCTGTATAGATCTATCTGTTTGGCCATCCGAATGTGGATGGTATGCCATAATCAAACAAACTTGAGATCTCAGTAGAAAAAATTAAATCATGGATCTATATTAGAGACTATAGTAGATAGAACTATATGAAAATGAAAATCTATTTCATGTAGAGATTTTCCAACTCCTAAACTTTGGTTGTATAAAGAATGGGTATAAAGTGAGATGATTTAGTCAGCCTATCTATCACAACCCATATCACATTCTTTTTTTTTTCTGGATATGTAAAACTCAACCACAAATTCCATAGAGATCTTATCCCACTTCCAGGTTGGTACTGGGAATGGATAAATCAAACCTTAAGGTATCTGGTTCTTGTCCTTGACCTATTGGAATGTATAACAACAAGAGATAAAATTAGCAATGCCATGTCTCATACCTATCTACTAGAATCATCGTCGCATTTCATAGAACATCTTTTTGGTTCCTAGGTTCACTTCCCACTAGGAATTATGGAAATCCCCCATAACATCTTTCCTTATATGAAAAGGTACAATGTACTAGTTCTTGAAACATTGAACACCCTCTGTGGAGAATGAACACCCAACCACTGTCTCCCCACCATCAAGAGAGTTCTTAATGATGTGGAATTGATCATCAATATGATGTTTCAAAAGAATCATCTCTATAAGAGAGTATGTCAATTGAAAACTATCCAAGGAAACCTCATCCCCATATTCCCAAACTCTTATATGCAATTATGAAAAAAGATCCATCAGATTACACTCTTTCAATGATTCTTTCATGGCCTAGGTTGGAAGTTTCATGCTCAAAGAATCTATAACGACATTCCCTTTCCCTGGGGTATAGGTGATGTTAAAGTCAAAAGATTATAGGTACTCCACCCAACACCTCTGTAAGAGATTCAAATCTTTTTTAGAGAAGATATAACTCAAGATTTTGTGGTCGAAATACACAATAAACCATTCTCTAAAAAGGTACTGCCACCAACTCTTAATTGCATGCATCATAGCTGTAAGTTCAAGGTCATGGGTTGGGTAATTATTTTTATGTGTACTGAGTTTTAGAGAGTCGTAGGATACCACATGATCACCCTGTATAAGAATATATCCCAACCTTAACCTAATGTACTACAGAAGACCACATAGCCCTACCCAGCCTCTGGAAGATTCAACACCATTGTAGTTGTTAAAGTATGTTTCAAATCAACAAAATAACTTTGAAATGTCTCATCCCAAGTAAAATTTACTCCCTTACAAGTTAGAGCAGTCATTAGATATGTAAACTTTGAGAAATCCTTTGTAAACTAGTGATAATATCCAAATAAACCTAAGAAGCTCTAAATCTTGAAAATATTATGTGGTTGCTCCCATTTCATAATAGATTTTACCTTTTTAGGATCAACTAAGATACATTATTCCAAAACCACATTCCCAAAAACATCACTTCCTGAATCCAAAAATCACATTTCGATAACTTAGCATAAATTTGGTGATATCTCAATAGTTCCATAACTACTCTTATATGACACACATGATCCTCCTCAAACTTAGAGTAAAAAAAGGATTTCATCTACAAAGAAAACTGTGAATGTATCAAGATACTCATGGAAAATCTTTTTCATTAAATCCATAAAGAGTGTAGGATCATTTTTTAGACCAAATGGTGTGGTAAGGTACTCATAATGGTCATACCTATTACAAAAGATGGATTTATGAATGTATAATTCGTTTATTCTCAACTGGTGATAACCAGATTGAAGATCAATCTTTGAGAACCACTTATCCCCTTTAAACTGGTCAAAAAAATCATCAATCCATGGAAATGTATATTTTTCTTTATCGTGACCCTATTGAGTATTCAGTAATCAACACATAGGTGAAGTGACCCATCAGCTTTCTTATAAAAGAGAGTAGGCATCGCCCAAGGTGACACACTCAAGTGTATAAATCCTTTATCTAATAAATCATCCAACTGAGTCTTAAAATCTTTCATTTTAGCTGGTACCATGTGGTAAGAAGAAATAGATACTGACTGGGTACCTGGTATTAAATTGATTGAAAACTTTACCTCCCTTACTAGTGGAAAACTAGAGAACTCGGAAGGAAAAATGCTAAGAAACTCAATGACGGATGGAGGGAGATAAATGATCAAAAATTATCACTCCAAATCAAAAGTAAATACAAATATTACTTTCCCCAACTCTGGATAAGAAGTTCCAGGTCTACTCAACCATGGGTCCCATTCTCCTTGAAAGATATGGCACACCCCATCGGGCATCGTAAAGGAGAACCATTGAAGGTAACAATCAATTCAGGATTTATTAGTAATGAGAAAATCCATCCCAAATATTACATCGAGAGGTTTCATTTAAAGAACTATAAAATACCAAGTAAGATCGATCTCTCACAAAGAGAAGACACAAGCAGGACAACAGAGACCCTGCTCTGTCTTTATTCTGAGGGGTGTATTAATATCCATCACATAAGATAAAAGATCCATAAAAAGATTAATCAAATTAATAATAAGAGTTGAAATGAATGAATTAGATTCACCAGTATCAAATAATGTAGTCACTAATGATGAATCTATAGTGATGGAACCTCTCACGGTCATTGAACTCATATCTACTTCCTCTGGATACTATTCAACTACGTGAAGAAGCTTCATTCTGGATACCTATGGTTGTAATCCCTTAGTCCTTGAAGCATCTAATTGTAGCATAGTACTTCTTGGTGTAGATGATCTTGTGCCACTATGGGGAGTAGAATATATATGTCAGAACTTATGCAAGTGACATGAGCATCCGTAGGAACCACATACCTTTATTGCCTCAATGAAAACCCATTTTGAGTGCCCAGTCTTGCCACACTGGTAGAAAATTAAAGATATTATATAAGAAACTTCATGAGGTGTAGAAGAAACCTGCTGATGATAACTACAATGAAAATCATCACACTTTCTCTTCCCTTTATGGGAACTTACAGAAATTCCATTGGGAGAAAAGGGGAATCTCGTCAACCCTGACTTACTATACAAGTCAATTTCAATCATCAATACTCTATCCAACACCTTATCATATGAAGGGAGATTCAGAAAGAAAACCTAATAATGAATATAATATCTAAGTCCCATCTCAAACCATTGAGTCTTCATCTTCTCGTTTGACACTATCTTAGGTGAAAGCTACACAATCTCAATAAAACAGTTTTCATTTTCCATCACGGTCCTATTAGCCTTATTGAGTTAGAAAAGCTCTATAGTCTTGGCCAACACCATTGACTCTATATATAACTATTCAGTGAAAATAGATTTAAATTCCTTCCACTCTAATCCCTCATTCTTCTTTTTTGTCACCATGGTTTCCCTCCATGTCATGATAGGTCCCTCCATCTTGAAGGTGTCACATTTCACCTTGGTAGAATCAGGAATCTCTAAAACTCAAATAAAATTTCAGCCCTTCTCAACCAATCCTCATCTTCATGAGGATCGTTTGATCCTTATAACATTATTGGATTCTGGTGAAGGAATTCCTAAGCACAAATCCTGAATTCATCCCTCTAAGGTTCCACAACCAGATCCTGGATGGGAATAGGTGTAGGTGCTTTTCCTAGAGCTTGGACAACATGCACAACAACCTCAACCAGATTCAGGTCTATGGGAGGATTTTGTTATTATGGTTTATCTACAACTTCCTCCTTGATCTGATTCACATGTCTTCTCAAAGGCATGATGTTATATAACATTAGTAGACAACATTTAAGGCGTCATAATGTTACATAGATCAACACTAAAACAAGATTAATAGTGAAATTAATCCCAACAGATGGATAAAAAAAGATTTGGATTTCAACTACCTAAATCAAAATTAGGAAAAATACTAGAACTAATACTTAATATTTATTTCCCTAAACCACCCCTGGTGACTTAAGGCTCATTAAAATGAGAGTTGGCTACAAACTCACTCCTAACTACCTCCTAAGTCCTGAAAAGATTACACAACTGCATACTAACATCAAGGTAATATGTTTAACCTACACCCTCTGATACCAATTTGTCACAAACCATCCCAGATACCCTATCATCCAAACTGGAACTAACATGGGCCAAAGGTTGTTCCCAATCCCCATGGTTTGGTGACTAAAACCTGGTATCATACAAGATAAAGGTGGGAATAGGTTTTTCATATAAATAGTGGAAGAAATAATTATAAGTTAGTATGTTCAAAAGAAAACTCCATAGGTAGAATTGTACCAGAAGACAAATATGTATATAAATCCAAGGTACAACCAAAAATTACCAGGACTAGAAGATAATAACCTAAGTCCCAACAAGACATAGCACTCCAAGTCCTAAGGATAAACAATAAGAACCACCTCCAAGTGGTTCTTTCCCCTTTATTGAACCTGGAAGAAGATAATCTAAAAACAGTCAAAGGCATAGGTAGGGTTTGATCCAAAATCCCAGTAGGGTCTCACCAAGGATTCCGTAATAAGATTCTACATTGATTAACCAAATAAATATTTCAATTTTAAATAAACAGGCATGGTAGTATAAAATCATACTCAAAAAAATCACGATTTACATTTAAATTGATGGAAATATTTCAAACAGTGTATTAATAAACATTTTATATAAAATAGTTTATATAAATTCACAAGGAATATGTAAAATAGTTTACAAACAATTTCATATATCAAAATAATCACAAATGAGCAACATGATCATCTACCAAGAGGTATGATAGTTCTAGGTTATAGATCACCACACACTCGAATAGGTGATTGGGGCAATATGTGTACACACTTCCCTCAAACACTATTCAAAGAGGGCTAATCACCATCCCATAGGGAATGTAACCTATTGCACTATGTTTTTTTTTTGAGTTATAAAGAATAAATGGAGTGTTGTCCAAAATAACTCACTAACTACCTAGCCTTTTATGTACTTAAACAACAATCAATAATGTTAAATTTATCTCAAAACTTTCCAAAAATACAATTAACCCATTTTCCATTTCAATATGCCAATTTCCATTTGAAAATAAAAAGGGTTTTTAATCAATTTATGCCTTTTCAAGGATAAAACCAACCAAAGTTATCATCAAAACAATTTAAGACATTTTTCAAAAATAAAAAATTGAAATAAATTTCATAAATAAATTTCACAATTTAATTACATAATTTAATTTCACAATTTAATTTCACAATTTCCATCAAATTCCACATTCACACCCCAATTCATTGGAATTTGGGTTTTTCCCCAATTTTCATGGAAAAGAAAATTAAAATCTCAATTGGATGTGAATTGGGTTTTTTATAGTCCAATTGAAATAAATTTAATTTAAATCAATAAATTTAAGGTTAAATCAATTGGTTAATCTTGAACAGAATCTCCTACTGAAACAAAGGGATCATGTCTCACAACACCCGCAATGGGAAACTCCAATGAATAACATCAGTAATAGAGATTCGAGAATCAAAACTAGATTCAAGATCTAATACAATGGATATTAAATCCTCAAATAACCCAAATATATATCAAACCCTAAGGAGGAGATAGGAAGACAGTGGAAGAGAAGGAACGGAGAAAGAATTCTTACTAGGAAAGGATTGAGCGATGATCGCCATGATTCGATCCACCTTGGAAAGGGTTTCAAGGAGCCAAAATGGGTCCTTGAGAGCCCTCTCAATCTTTTAAAATGAGATATACTGAATTAGGGTCGATCGTGGGTCTAAAATAGGGTTTGGGAAATTTTAAAACAATTTTTGGAATAATTAAATCCCGCATGCATGGCTAGCTAGGCAGGACTACACTATTTGTCAAACCATGCACCCTAATTGTATGCCCTTCTAAAGGGGTTCATGGTTTTGACTAGATGGGGACACAGTTTTTCAAACTATGTACCAACCTTGCATATCCTCACTACCTGGGTTTGTATGCTTTATACTAGTAAGGTGCACAGTTTGGTTAAATTCATGTACCAACCGTTCATAGCCCAAGAGCCTTCCAAATTTTTCAAAATTTCACTCAAATCACCCCTAAACAAGACCCAACCAAAGAATGATCAAAATAGGGGTTAAGAAGAACCTAAAAATAGTAACAATACATTACACATTAAGAGTTACTTTATATTAAGTTGATTTTGGAAATTTAGTGACCATATTTCTAAATTCTTGGAACTTAAATTTAGTTAGATATATTTTGTAATATGTTGGTAGAAGTAGTTAACTCAAGAGGGGAGGGGTGAATTGAGTTACTATAAAAATTTTTGTTTAAAAGATATTAGTTTTCCAAATAATGATTTCCCCAAAAATAGATACAGCCCACTTAATAAAGATTATACTGTTATAAGATTTTGACTCTTTAAACAACTTCTTATAAGATTGATTAATTATCAATAATCGTAATTGGTATTATTAAAATTACTTTTGAAGTTATTCTACTAAGACAAATCAGATATAACTTCTTTCCAAGACTAACTATCAAAGTGAAATTAGTGTTTTTCTAGATTATGCAATAAGCAGTAAAAAAAAGTGTACTAAATTAAAATAGCACAATGGATATAAAACAAGTGGTTTAGTATCAAGATGAGACCTAATCCACTCCACTTAGTGATCACCTGTCACCAAGCAGTTTATATAAATAAACTCTGATCCACACCCTGGATCGGGGTTAACAATAGTACATGGACTTCCCAGGCCATGCAAGGACCTCTTCCACAGTTTTCATGGGTAAAAAAATAATGACCATGCCACACAGGGACCTCTTCCACAGTTGTTGTGGGTAAACAAGAGTAAATAATTTGGTGTGAGGATTTTGAAATCCTCCAGTTCAGTGCAGGAGTCTGTGTGTGTGTAAAATATACAGAGTACACACACTTCTCGAAAGTATAATAAAGAAATCACTATGAGAGAGAGAGTAGATATGAGTTTAGAATGCTCTAGTGATTAGCAGTGTAGCTCTGGACTCCTTGGATAAGACAGAAATACTTTTGAGTCCTTCTCTGGTTTTTGTGTTGAAAAACAGAGTGTCGTGATTCAGCTTGTGTTCTTCACGAGTGAAGATGTTCTATTGATTCCATTGTACTTCGTGTGTTCTTCAGTAGAGTTGGATTGCATGCATGAGACAATTTATTCCTTGAATATCTTGCAATCTCTTCTTCTTGGTCGTGCTCAAGATTGGTGTTCTGTTCAGTACAGTGCACTTGCGTTTCTTGAGTGGTCGCGTGTTGTGTATTCTTCCTCTTGGGCACACTTATCTTTATCTTTGAATGTATGGGTTTTGGATGACAGGTTCCATGTACTTCGTACCTCATACTATGTCTACAAATACACATTAATTATTATTAGTGCATTAAAGGCATCAAATATGACCGTTAAACATTAAATTGAAAGATGAAAAAATAGTTTAAGAAACAGTGTCACGGTAGTTATGAAAACGGTGTCTCCTTCATGGTATCTCCTTGTCACGGTGTCTCCTTCACGGTGTCTGTGTCTCCTTCACGTTTTCTCCTTCATGGTGTCTGACTTACGGTTTCTGGCTTTTGGTGCCTTGCTCATAGTTTCTGGATTCACGGTGCCATGATGACTGTGTCTTGCTAACTGTTCCTGGCACTTAGGCAAATAGAGTGTCTGGATTACGGTGTCTATTATTATTGTCTTGCTTCACGGTGTCAGGATTACTGTGTCATGGTGTCTTGTGGTCACGGTGTCTCGTGGGTCACGGTGTCTGTGTCTTACTCACAGTGTCTGACTTACTGTGTCAAGCTTCATAGTGTCTTGTACTTAGGTAAATAACTGTATTCAGACTTAAACAGAAATATGCATAAAATGAATTGAGCTTATCCATTATCAAGTATGAGATAACTTGAAATATAAATACCCATTATTGATAATATTTGTGAGATTTGTGATCATTAATAAGATTTGTAACTATTATTGAGATTTGTGATCATTAAAACATGATTAATACATGAGGAGTCCAACAATCTCCCCCTTTTTGATGATCACAAATCAAGTACAGTTAAAGGGTAAATTGAATGCAACTAAAGATAAAATAACATAGAATATAACTTTCTCTCCCCCTTTTGGGATTATCAAAAATTTAAAAGAATAGAGGTAAAATAGTGCATATGGAATTAATAGTGTTCAGAAGACAACATACAGTAGAAATACAAAAAAATCAATGACATCCCCATCAAAAAGTAGTAAGCACCGGTCTTCTTCAAGGATTGGCCTTCTCTTTGCCTTTATCAACAGCAGAAGAGGAAGCCATAGGTTAAGTTGCTGATGTAGAAGAAGGCATAGTAGTGGTAGATAGAGAAGGTAAAGGGAGACCTTCGAAGACTGATGGAGCCAAAGTTGGAGTAGTAGAAGACCGTGGCCGTTGCTGGTCAAGAATGACAGGCCTGATCTGACTAAGATCCTGGCCAATAGACATGGTTGTGGAAGCTAAGGTAGAAGTGAGATTAGGTAAACCAGGTCTGAGAGGAGCATCCACTGGAGTAACAATTGTTGTACTTTTCACATGAAGATACGGCCTCAGAAGTTTAATGAAGTCTGCGAATCTCTCCTCCATACTGCATGGCCTTTTCAAAATCATATTTATTTTCCATGAACTTGTCCAACAATCTGGTAAACTCAGTGAGCTTCTAAACTTGAGCTTTGAAGGCTTGAGTCACAGGAGGTATTCTCAGATTCTCTACAAGATATTTAAAGTGATTGGTCATATCATTCTTGGAGAAAATCTGGTTGAAATATAAGTCCACTTTCTTAGAGATCTCCTACTGAACATCATTAGAAATCTTTGAGTGAATTTGAACCAGGTCAAGCACTCTATCACTATTCTTAACAACTTCAGATAAAGGAGCCATATCAAATCCACTGAAGGCATTCTGAATTTCTTCCTTGACTATAGATTTGAGCAGAGAACTATCCAAAGAAGGAATACAGGTTTGACCAGATGAAGTAGAAGCTTTGACAGAGATGGTCAGAGACTTGAGCTGTTTCAGGACCTTTTGAATGCATCCAGTATATTCATCTGTGAGTTTGTTCATGTTCTCAACAAGCTCTCTCATGTGGTGCAACATCTACGTGTGCCTTTATCTAGTCTTTTCATCAAAGGATAAGTGTTATGGATGAATCTGGGACACAATATCTCAAGAGATGTTTGAAACATAAGGTTCAAGAGAAGGAGGAGCAGGAGAAGGTTCTAATCTTGAATGCAATTATCTCTTTAGGTCTTCAACCATGATTTTCAGAGTTACAACTTCAGTACTGAGCAACTTATTTTCAACCCTTACTTCTTGAATTTCATGAATAATCTTGGGTTGAATGTGCCAGATAATCTTTTCTAAAAGTAGTGAGGCATCTTCCTTAATCAGTTGGGTTACAAGATGAGGTTGAGAGGACAAGATTTTCTCAACTCCAGCTAAGATAGTGTCTCCAAAGACTTTCAAATAATCTTTACTGACAAAAGATTGTTGTTCAGGTAAAGGTGCAGGTGCAGGAAGTGGTACAGGTGCAGGCTCAGGTTGAGGTTCAGGTTCAGGTTTAGGTTCAGGTTTAGGTTCAGATTCAGGTGCAAAGAGTGTGACATATTTCAGTTGAAACAAAGAAGAAAGATCAATCCCAGTGGCAGTAACCTATTGAGATTCACTCACATCATAAAATATAGGGAATTTATACTGACTGTCCACCGAATATGACTCAGTAGGTTGATATTCTTCATCAGACTCAGCCTCATCATCCTTAGCTTCATTAGTCTAAATATTTTGAGATTCCTCCCCCTCAATAAGTGCTTCCTTTTCAGGACCTTGAGGCTTAGGTACTTGTTCTACATCCACTGGTTCATCTCTAATTTCCTCATCCATCTCTTGCCTAGCCAACCTGAAGGCTATCTCCATCCTCTCTTCAGCAGAGGGTATTATCTCAGGAACAGATTGTTCCACAGGAAGGTCTTCTATATTAGCTTCTTGGATAGTAAGGAGTTATTTTTGAGTTGCTTCTTACACAATAGAGAGTTGTTCCATATTTTTTTCTTCTATGACATGTTGCTCAGGTTCTGGGACAATTTATTCTCTTTCATCCTCAGGTTGGATTTCCAGATTGACATCATCTCTAGGGAAAGAAGGTTCTTCTTCAATAACAACAGGAGGATTAATAGGAATTTCTTTCTCAATAAAAACTTCTTCCCTATGAGTTATATCAGCCTCTTCTCTATGTGTTACTTCATATGCCTCTTCCTCTTCTTCTTCATCTTCTGGACAATCAACAACTTCATCTGGTTCCAAACCAGGATCAGAAATTCCCTTTGGCCTTGTTGGATAATCTACAGGATTGAACTTCTCATAGAGCTTATCATTATCTTCAACACACTCCTTCTTCCAGGGGTTCTAGTTTATTTTCATCCTCCTGATAGTAGGTTTAAATAAACAATATTCAAAATTCATAAGTACTTCTTCATTGGGTCCAACTACTCCTTTGGAAACAAGCATAGTTAAAATCATCCTAGAGTAGAACAGAGATGTGGATTTGGATGTGACCTTGATCAATTCACATATATGGAGAATGATATATTTGCACAGATTGATTTTGTGTCCATTCTTCATAAGATGAATCAGGAACACATCTTGGTACTTCAAGAAAGAAAATTCACCTTTCCTTGGGCTAATCATATTTTGAGAAAATTTAAACAACATCCTTGTCTCTCTATCAAGTTCTACAGCTATGGCCCTTCTCTTGGTGCCATTTCTAGTTAGGGTTTCTAGTGCATTTTCCAGGTCAAATAAATCAGTTGTAGGTGGGGGATCTCTCTGATAATCATCACAGATTTCTTTGTGAGGTATCCTAAGGCATTCATCCCATAACCTTGACGACAAGGAGCATGTTTTTCCATTGACCCAACTCCTCACAACATAGCTTTCACCAGAGTCAAAATAAAACTGTACATACTGATAGAACTGAGCTACCAACCTCGGATAAATAGGTCTATCCTTCCTTGATAACCACTCAAGCCAGCCTTGTTCTCTTAAAACTTTTAAAACAATAGACTTACTGAACAAAAGCCAATCAAGGAAAACTTCTTTTTCAAGAACGACAGAGCAATTTACCAGGTTTGGATTCAAGGGTCCTTCGGGCACCAGCTTTGGTGCTTTCTTCTTTTTCTTCGAGTTGCGCTTCTCAGGTGTGGATGAAAATGGATGCTTCATCCTTGGCATTCACCGAAGGTCAAGAGAGAGAGATAGGGTTGCAAGGTTGAGAGGGTTCGAGAGGAGGTCTAAGTGAAGAACCGAGTGAAACCCTTTTGTTTTATCATTTGGGAATATCAAACATCGCAAAAATAAAAAAGCGGGAAAGTAAAAAACGGTGAAATAAAAATTACCGCGATATGGGTTAAAAAGAAAATCATAAATAATTTTCACAGTGAGACTATGAATAGTCATTACGGTGCAATGGTAAATAGTTTTCACGGTGAGACAGTCAGTGGTTGTCACGGTGAGATAGTGAATGGTCTGTTCTGTCACGGTGAGACAGTAAGTAAAATGTTTAGTCACGGTGAGACAGTCAATGACAGACCATGAACACAAGGTGCTAACTGTGAGACCGCAAATATGAGAGATAGTAATCGAGAAACCGTGAACATGAAACAGTAAAGAAAAACAGATAGTAAAAGATTAAATAGTAAGACCATTAAGATATCTATTTGTGATTGATCATGCCAAGATCACGTATGATGTAATCTATTCTCTCAGAATTTAATGGTTTAGTGAATATATCAGCAAGTTGATATTCAGTTCCAATGAATTCCAAGGTGATATCACCTTTTTGATAATGATCCCTCAAAAATTGATGTCTTACATCAATATGTTTTGTTCTAGAATGTGAAACAGGATTTTTTGAAATGTTAATAGAACTTGTGTTGTCACAATTTATTGGTACATGTCTGAATTGATATCCATAGTCTAGTAAAGTGTGTTTCATCCACAAAATTTGTGCACAACAACTGCCAGAAGCTATATATTCAGATTCTGCAGTAGATAACGCAACAGAGTTTTGTTTCTTACTACACCATGATACTAGTGACTTTCCTAAAAGGTGACATGTTCTAGAGGTTCTTTTTCTATCTAACATACAGCCACCAAAGTCAGCATCAGAATAGATAACTAGTTCAAATGATTGTCCTTTAGGATAGAACAGTCCTAAATTGGGTGTATGCTTAAGGTATTTGAAAATTCTATTTACAGCATTTAAATTAGATTCTTTAGGATTTGCTTAAAAACGAGCACACATACACACAATAAACATAATATCAGGACAGCTAGCAGTTAAGTAGAGTAGACTTCCAATCATTCCCCTATAAGTGGTTTGATCAACAGATTTTCTATCTTCATCAAGATCCAACTTACAGGTGGTACTCATGGGAGTGTCACTACTTTTAGTGCTATCCAATCCAAAATGTTTGAGAAGATCTCTAGTGTACTTACTTTGAGTCAAAACAATTCCATCATTATTTTGAAAGATTTGAAATCCAAGAAAGAATTTTAGTTCACCCATTAAACTCATTTCAAATTAGTTTTGCATCTTTTTAGAAAAATCAATACATAATGAATTTTTTGAAGATCCAAAAATAATATCATCTACATAGATTTGAACAACTAAAACATCATTAGATATTCTTTTTATAAAGAGAGTAGGATCAGCTATTCCTTTTGTAAAACCTTTAGAAATAAGAAAAGTACATAATCTGTCATACCAAGCTCTTGGATATTGTTTTAAACCATATAAAACTTTTTATAGTTTAAAAATATGATTGGGAAAATGAGGGTTTGTAAATCCAGGGGGTTGTTCAACAAAAACATCCTCGGCTATATACCCATTTAATAATGCACTCTTAACATCCATTTGATATAGTTTGAAATTCAAATGTGCAGCATAAGCAAGTAGAATTATAATGGCTTCAAGTCTGGCTACTGGATCAAAAGTCTCCTCATAGTCAATTCCTTCTTCATGACTATAGCCTTGTGCAACTAATCTAGCCTTATTCCTAACTATATTTCCAGCTTCATCTACCTTATTTCTAAACATTCATTTAGTGCCTATGGAAAAAGTGTCCTTGGGTCTTTCAACAAGTTTCCAAACTTTATTTCTTTCAAACTGATTGTGTTCTTCTTGCATAGAAATTACCCAAAATTCATCATTTATAGCATCATCAATGTTTTTAGGTTCAAGTTGTGACAAGAAGGCTTGATGTTCAACCTGATTTCTAAGAGAATCTCTAGTTTTTGTTCCTTTCTCTAAGTCTCCTACAACATCATCTAAGGGATGGTTTTTAAGAGTTCTAACCTTGCTAGAAAAAGAGGGACTAGTGAATTCAGGTTCATCAACAGATTCAGGTTCACTATGACTTGATTGCGTAGAATTTCTAGAATTGGAAGTTTTCACAGATTCTTTCACAGAGGTATATGAGGATTTTGAGTTGATGTTCAGATTTGATGCATCATCCTCTAGATTTTCTAGGATGGTTCTAGGCTCATGTGGATCTGTTTCATCAAACTTGATGTGAACAGATTCTTCCACACATTTGGTTCTCTTATTGAATACTCTATAAGATTTGCTTGAAATTGAATAACCTAGGAAAATTCTTTCGTCACTTTTGGATGCAAATTTTTCAAGATTATCCTTAGTGTTGAGAATAAATAATTTTCAACCAAAAACTCTAAAGTAATTAACCTTAGGCTTTCTATTGTTCCAGAGTTCATATGGGGTCTTCTTGAGAATTGGTCTAACTCTATTGATTATGTATCATGCTTTATTAATAGCTTCATCTCAAAAGTAAATAGGTAGGTCATATTCACTAAGCATAGTTCTAGCAATTTCTTGCAAGGTTCTATTTCTTCTTTCTACAACACCATTCTACTGAGGGGTTCTAGGGGTAGAGAAATTGTGACTATAACCATTTTGTGAGAAAAAGGATTCAAACTCTTGATTTTCAAACTCACGGCCATGATCACTTCTTAAAGATTTAATTTTAAGTCCACTAATATTTTCTACAAACTTGACATACTTAGAAAAATAAGAATAGACTTTACTCTTGTGATCTATGAAGAAGGTCCAGGTATATCTAGAGAAATCATCTACTAGAACATAAACATAGTGTTTCCCATTTAAACTAGAAACTCTAGATGGTCCAAACAAATCCATGTGAACCAATTAGAGAGGTTGAGAAGTAGAGACTTATTTCTTTGATTTTAAAGATGTGTTGTTTTCCCTTTTGAAAAGGATTACACACTTTGTCATTTGGAAACTCAAGTTTGGGTAAGTCTTTAACTAGGCCTTTTCTAGTTAGCTTTCTAAGGGAGTGAACATTACAGTGTCCTGGTATCCTATGCCAGAGCCAAGATTCTTTATTAAATACACTTAAGCATGAAACATGTTGAGAAGTTAAGGAATCTAAATTAATAGAATAAACATTTTCATTCCTTGATGTAGAAAATACTAATTCATCTTCAGAATTAAAGACATTACAGGCATCATTTTCAAATTTAACATGATATCCATCATCACATAATTGTGATATACTAAGAAAATTATATTTTAAGCCATTAACAAACAGTACTTTAGAAATTAATATTGAATCATAGTTACCAATCTAGACTAAGCCAATGATCTTCCCTTTCGCATTGTCACCAAATGTGACATGTCCTCCATCTACTTTTATCATATTCTTGAAGCATGAGTAGTATCATGTCATATTCCTTGAACACCCACTTTCCAAGTACCATAGATTTTTGAAGGATCTCTTTAAGCAGCTTTCCTACAACATGATCAAGCAAAGACGGATTTTGGTACCCATACTTGTTTGGGTCCAGTAACATTAGTAATAAGTGCTTTAGGAACCCATATTTGTCTCATAGGTTTCCTATAAGCATTGTGTAAAGTATTTGAAAAATAAACTCTATTTGGTCCACAAAAACTTGAAATAGTAGAGTATGTATCATGACTCGAGCTAGTTGAGCTATGTCCAGAACTGGGAACAAAATTATATGTCCCAGACTTTGAAACAAAATTTGTTCTACCAAGGTTTCTTTTACCAGGTTGATAACCAATGCCGGTATTGTATTTGGGGGAAATTTGTTTTCTTAGCATTTGGGTAAGGGTATTTTTACCATTGGTAAACTTTTATAAGTCTCTTTTTAATTTCTCATTATACATTTTTAGTTCATTGTTTTCTTTGAGCAGTTGAGCATTTTTCTCTTTTTCAATAGTAAGTTCAGATTTAACAGTTACAGTGAGAGCATGTTGTTTCTTCAATGATTTATATTTATCCTTTAATTCATTTCATGTCTCTTCAATCATGTTTCAATATTCAAACATTTCTTCATTGGTCATATTTTCAGAGTCACTTTCCTCTTCATAATAGTATGAATTATGCATATAATAGTTTAGTGTTACCTCAGATGTGTTTGTCATGAAACACATATTGGCTTTGTTAGCCTGTTCATTATGTGATGTCTTTGAGTCACTTGAACTATCCTCAGAGGCACTCCAAGTTTCCTTCATTGGATTTTTTTACTTATTGTCCTTGTCCTCATATTTCTTCTTATATTTGAGCTTTGAACAGTCAGCCTTTATATGTCCTTTGCACTTACATTCATAGCATACAATCTCATCAATTTTTTCACTTACCTTTCAGTCCTTTTTCCAGTTTCCTTTTTGATCATACTTTCCCTTGAAGTTAGGTTTTCTGAAAAGGATTTTCTTCTTGTAAAATTGTTTGAATCTTCTGGTCAGTTGAGCTATCTCATCATCACTGTCTGGTGATGATTGTTTAGTAGTGGAACTATCTATAGAAGCTTCCAGTTTTCATTTTTCTGTGTGCTTCAAGAGGGAGGTCTTGAATGAAATATATTTCCTCTTTGGTTTATCCTCCTCTTCTTTGTTGAATTTCAGTTCTTCCTCATACATCATTAGTTTCCCAATGAGTTCCTTTATATGTATCCTGCTGATGTCGCATGACTCTCTAATTGAGACAGAGCTTCCCCTCTATCTGTCAGGTAGACATCTGAGAATTCTCATGATCTGTTCTTTGGCAGTGACTTCTCTTCCTAGAGAAATCATTGTGTTGATAATCTCATTGAACCTAAGATACATATCATAAATAGGATCATCAGGTTTCACCTAAAATTATCATATTTTATAGTATAAGTATTAAGTCTCATTTCCTTTACACTAGATGTGCCTTCATGTGAGACAGACAAGGTATCCCAAATTTCATGGGCAGTTTTACAAAAAGAAATCCAATTAAATTATTCATCTTTTAAGGAACAGTACAAGGCATTCATAGCATTGCAATTTTTATTGTAAGCAAGTTTGGTAGGTTCATCCCATGTAATTCTATCAGTCACGGGAAGTTTGTATTCATCTATAATTGATGACCAGATTGAAAAGCTCATACTCTCTAGATGCATTTTCATTTTAATTTTCCATTGAGCATAATTGGTTCCATTAAATAATGGTGGTCTTTTTGTTGCAGCACCTTCCAATCTATTGTCCATACTAACAAATTACTTTAAAAGAGATAGAAATTTAGAATTGGCAGAAATTTACAGATCATTAAAGTATAACTACAATCACAGTTGAGTAAAATTACACAAAGTCCTAATAAAGATTCATTTGATACCAAATGTTGGTCGGATTAGTTAACTCAAGAGGGGAGGGTGAATTGAGTTACTATAAAAATTTCTGTTTAAAAGATATTAGTTTTCCAAATAATGATTTCCCCAAAAATAGATACAGCCCAGTTAATCAAGGTTATACTATTATAAGAGTTTGACTGTTTAAAAAACTTCTTATAAGATTGATTAATTATCATTAATCTTAATTGGTATTATTAAAATTACTTTTGAAGTCATTCTACTAAGACAAATCAGATATAACTTCTTTCCAAGACTAACTATCAAAGTGAAATTAGTGTTTTTATGGATTATGCAATAAGCAGTAAAACAGAGTAGACTAAATTAAAATAGCATAGTGGATATAAAACAAGTGGTTCAGTCTCAAGCTGAGACCTAATCCACTCAACTTGGTGATCACCTGCCATCAAGTAGTTTATATAAATAAACTCTGATCCACACCCTGGATCGGGGTTAACAATAGTACATGGACTGTCTAGGCCACGTAGGGACCTCTGCCACAATTTTTGTGGGTAAAAAAAATAATGACCAGGCCACACAGGGACCTCTTCCACAGTTTTTGTGGGTAAACAAGAGTAAAGAATTTGGTGTGAGGATTTTGAAATCCTCTAGTTCAGCGCAGGAGTCAGTGTGTGTGTAAAATATACAGAGTACACACACTTCTCAAAATTAGAATAAAGAAATCACTAAGAGAGAGAGTAGATATGAGTTTATAATGCTATGGTGATTAGAAGTGCAGCTCTGGACTCCTTGGATAAGACAGAAATGCTTCTGAGTCTTTCTCTAGTTTTTGTGTTGAAAAACAGAGTGTCGTGGTTCAGCTTGTGTTCTTCACGAGTGAAGATGTTCCCTTGATTCCAGTTTACTTTGTGTGTTCTTCAATAGAGTCGGATTGCATGCATGAGACAATTGCTTCCTTGAAGATCTTGCAATCTCTTCTTCTTGGTCGTGTTCAAGATTGGTGTTCTGTTCAGTACAGTGCACTCGCGTTTCTTGATTTTTCACGTGTTGTGTCTTCTTCCTCTTGGGAACACTTCTCTTTATCTTTGAATTCATGGGTTTTGGCCGACAGGTTCCATTTGATTCATACCTTATACCACGTACTATGTCTACAAATACACATTAATTATTGTCATTTCATTAAAGGCATAAAATATGACCGTTAAACATTAAATTTAAAGACGACAAAATATTTTAAGAAACGGTGTCACATTAGTTATGAAAACGGTGTCTCCTTCACGGTATCTCCTTGTAACGGTGTCTCCTTCATTGTGTATCCTTCATGGTGTCTCCTTCATGGTGTCTCCTTCACGGTGTCTCCTTCATGGTGTCTGACTTACGGTTTCTGGCTTCCGGTGCCTTGCTCATAGTTTCTGGATTCACGGTGCCTTGATGACTGTGTCTTGCTAACTGTGTCTGGCACTTAGGTAAACAGAGTGTCTGGCTTATGGTGTCTATTCTTATTTTCTTGCTTCATGGTGTCAGTCTTACTATGTCATGGTGTCTTGTGGTCATGGTGTCTCGTGGGTCATGGTGTCTGTGTCTTTCTCACAGTGTCTGACTTACTGTGTCAAGATTCACGGTGTCTTGTACTTAGGAAAATAACTGTATTCAGACTTAAACAGTAATATGCATAAAATGAATTGAGCTTATCTATTATCAAGTATGAGATAAATTGAAACATAAATACACATTATTGATAAGATTTTTGAGATTTGTGATCATTAATAAGATTTGTAATTATTATTTATATTTTTGATCATTAAAACATGATTAATACATGAGGAGTCCAACAGAATATGTTTAATGTTAACTACTTATTGAATGGTTTAAGTTTAACTTTGGGTGTTAGTGTTAAGGATTTATAGATTAAAGTGTGATTTATCCATATTGAGAAACCTGTGTTAACCATTTTTTGTTTTGGAAAATATTTATAGAAAGAATGAATGACTCTTCATTCTTTTATGGATATTATGATCCATTAAATGTTAATTTCATTACTTCAACAATGAAAAATTCATCTTGATTATTTATTTCTTGGAGTAATAGATGAAGTGTGAATTGATCAAAACACAACCAAATGATGAAATTGTTCTTATGAAAAAAAAAGGATATCAAGTAAGTTTATTTTCTTGTGTTCTGTGTCTTTATAGAAAAAGAATCCCTCAACATTAGGAAAGGTTTTTGAAATAAAATTGTTTATCTTTTTTACCTTCATTTTGGATGAATCAATAGTCTTTTCACCCCTCACTAGTTTATGGTTTTATAGTCATTAACTTCCTCATGACCATGTTCTCTATAACTCTTTATTATTCCTTAGATTTTAGTTTTTCCCTCTATATCTATATTTTAACTTCCCACTAATGTTTTTCTTGTCTGGGAACCTGATTGTGTTATTTCAGGTAATATTTATGTTTCAAACATTCCCTTTTTAAAGGAATTTTGCTTATCCCTTTGTATGATATGGGTTTCCAAAAAAGATATTTTGAAATATTAAACCTTTGACGATTGAGATAAAATTTCGATGGTGAAATTAATTTAAGTGGGGGAATGTAACACCTGGATATTTTATGATATATTTCTCTTCAAATAAATATAATTTCCTTGATATCTTGCGATACACACAAACTTGAGTCTAAATGAACCATAATATAGCATATCGTTATAACGTAGTTATTGAATTGGTGGGTATGAATATGGGTAAAAACATTATGAAATAAATGTATGATGGTCATACTCAAATAAAATTTATTGATTGATTCTTAGAAAATAATCACTCAATTTTTATTGAAGTCATTTTATTCTTAAAAAATTAATTTTCTTCAAAAATGAATTTTCTTTAAAAATAAATTTTCTTCAAAAATGATTTTTATTGCATTTTGTGTATGGAAATTATAATTAATTTCTGAAAATTCTATAAATTTTATTTTATAAAATGAAAAATATTTTTGAAATAGTCGTATAAAAATTAAAAAATGTTAAAATTTTATTATTTTTCTAAAATGATTGATTTTTCAGTAAATAATGAGAAATATCAATTTTACAAATACTCTCATTTTTTCACTAAAAAAATTAATTTAAAATTCCCGTTATATTTTTAGATTTCATATTAAATTGAAATATTGTCCATTTTATTTATAATAATATAATTAATTTCATTTTAGTCAGTGATATTCATGATTTAGATATAAGTTAATTTTTATGCTTAAAAGCGTATTTTTTCTAAAAATAGTTTTTCATTGCGTTTTACACACTTATATTAAAAATAATTTCTTCCAATTTTATAAAATATTTTATAAAAAATTAAATTAAATTTTTAAACCATAATATCAAATTACCTTAGAGTGAATTTTTTCGAATTTTCAAAAAGGATTGATTTTTCAATGAATAGTGAAAAATGTTGATTTTTATTGAAAACTGCCATTTCATTAAAAAGGATTTAAAAATTTTAATTTTGTTTTAAAATAGTTTTAAAATTATAATTAGTTAAATTATATTATTAACAATCTAATTTATGTCATTTTAATCAATTTTATGTTGAAAATTTATATAAAAACGTTTTATACTTAAAAAAATTGGAAAATTGCATTTTATTGCATTTTACAACTTTAATTTTAAATTTAATTATAAAAATTATATGAATTAAATTTTATAAAATGAAATAATATTTTTAATAATAATAATTAATATTATGTAATAATTTAAAATTAATTTTGGGTCATAATGAATAGTAAAATTTTGTTATCACAGTTGAGGTTAAAATGGTTTTACTAGGGGAGTTAAAACAAGAGACTAAAGGTAATTTTTCTAATTAAACTTATCTAAATCCTATTTTTTCCATATTTAGAAATTTTACTATAAAAAAATTAAATCTATGTACATTTTGAGTCATTTTTAATGGGTGTGTATTTATTATATTTTAATCCTTTAAGAAATTTCAAGTGTGTCCTCCCCCCATTTATTAAAGGACACCCCTCCTTTATCTTATTTATGCTACATTGATCCATATATCTTGACCAAACCCTACCCAATTCTATCATAAACTTAACTAGACACAAATTAGAGGTATTTTTATTCTTAAAAGACTATTCCAAGGGCCCTTAATAAGGGATCCAATGGAGGCATACCAAAGAAGAGGTAATCATCTCACCTGACCTCTTTAAATTTATTTATTTTTTCACCTTCTATAAATCTATGGTATTTATTATAAAATAATAAATTAATTATCCTAAATATTCTGAAATTTTATTATGCATTCTCTCTTCCATAAAATGGGAATTTAATGTATTTTTTGTGTGTATGTGTGGACTAGTGATACAATTCATTTTCCATCACCATATTTTATGGATAGTTATTATGATGGTTTTAAAGTTTATATATGATATTTATGACATAATTATGATTCTTTAATGATAATATCATATCTAACTTCTTACCTTCCAATCCATTGGAAAATGATAATGTCTCTCACGCGTACATGTGGACTATCGCCTTCACAAAGTAATGTGATTCATTTTTCATTTTCATTTTACATTGATAGTAATAAGAATATATTAAATGAATATATATTATATATATATATATATATATTATAATAATTAATATTTAATAGTTAATTATTATTTAACTTTCTTTCATTCTATCCATCAAAAATTGAAAACAATGTTCATGCGTACGTACGAGCTACCGTCTCCATGAACAATGTAATTCATTTTTTCTATCTATAAATTTTATAGATGACTGTAAATATATATATAATGAATATATATAATATTTATACCATGATTAAAATTATATATATGATGGAACCATGATCAAAGAATAAGGACTGAAACTACCAAACCAAAATTCTTATGAAAAACGAAAAAGTTAACACCCAGAAAAGATGATTTTAATAAGGATTTATTAATAAATGGGTTTAAAAATGTTATAATTAGATCATATATGATATTATAATTATGTACATGATTCTGGTATATATTTATAATAAATTTAAATTTATAATAAAGGAGGTTATAGTGCTTTTGAAGCTATTCAAACTTGAGGTGAGGTTTTATCATCACAAATTATCTTCTTTGGAACATATGTTCTATTATGAACCTACCTACCTTTATTAGGTGTATATACATCCCTTTTTACATGTTATATCAAGAATATATATTTTATAATGATATTTAATGTTTCATTTTATTTTATTCTTTCATGTGGATTACAATTCAAAAGTTACCAAAGTGGTAAAGGATTTTGTCTCACTTTTATTTATGTGAGACACATGTCATATTTACCTCTCATTTCTTCTATGTGGTGTATATACTGATAATGAATTCATTTTATAATTATTCTCATAGAAATTATAGGGATTTAAATATCTATCTAATTTTATTTCTATCATGAGGTTTTTATTCAAAAATTACCAAAGTGGTAAGGTATTTATGTTATAATCTCATTGTTTATCAAGATTGTTTATGATTAAGTTTATAATGATGAAATTTTATGATCTAACTCTCAAGAAACTCATGAATTTTATTCTTCTATAGTTATTTATTGAGATTAAATTTTTTTCATTTCATTTTCCTCTCTTTAATAACTCAAGATACTAAATGAAATTTTTTAAGTAAAATCGACTTTATTTCTCTCTTCGGTCGAAAATCATTTTTCTTCTATATTCATGTTTTCTTAAAAAAATCAATAATGTTTTCAATATTTTTTTACTATTATTATATTATTGTTTAAATTAATTTTTAACCATGATTTAATTTTTAAAAAATGGTTTAAAATTTATCTTCTTTTCATTTTCCAAATGAGTTACTTTTGACTTTTACCAAAAATATGAAAGGAATAATTGTTTTAATGTACACAACATGAATGGAATTTTTCACTATCATGACCACTCAATACTTTGAAAATTCCTTTACAAGTTTCCAAGGTCCTTTTAAAAGAAAATTTTTTCCTTAATATTTTGTAAAGTTTTTAGATTTTAAATAATTGATTTCAAAGTGAAAAGGTTATTTTCCTCAAGAAACATTCTAGTGATCTTTTAAAGTAATTTTTCATCTATGATAACATCATTGATGTTACATATGATTTACTGAGTATATGATCCAATGACACCATCCACTTTATTTCTTTGTATGGATTGTGATAATGATGGTTTTAGGATGATTCTATGAAATATTTTTCTTTCCCATGGGTTAATTAAGTTATGATGAAACCATTATAAAACTCATTTCTTTTCCATGGAATATTCTATGAAGAAATGTTTATGAATCCCATTTATTTTCCATGGGTTATGCTATGATGAAATATTTATGAGAACTTTTTCCTTTACATGGTTTATGTTATAGTGAATGGTTTATGATCTTATGGAACACATATGTATGATTTTCATTATGTCTTGTGTGGGCCTAGAATTATATATACCTTTAATGTATTGGGTAAAGATAGATATCCCATGAGATAATATGGACTGGAATGGGGAGTGAGCCAAGTTTAGTATAGACTTTGTCCAGTATGATAGTCTTGGGAGTGAACTTTGACTAATTATATGATAGAATGGGAGTGAAATCAATCCACTATGATAGTATTGGTAGTGATCCTTCACTAAGGAAATGATTTTCTATGATTATGTGTATACCACAAACTTATGTCTTATGACAATATTATGCTCTCATGGATCATATTCTTTGATTCCTTTATTATTCATGCCTTATAAACTTCCAAGATATATTAAATTACCTAATATTATAATATATGATATGCTAGGTATGGTTTTAAAATTTTAAGCTCATATTCTCATACCTTTATTCTCATGTTATGTTTAAGTGTTCATTGATATCTCTCTTATTTGCCATTACTGAGAATTTGAGATAACCTTTTCTTATATTTATTTTCCCCGGGTTATAAATAAAGGTTTTAATTATGATATGTCTAAGAAGGGTTCTATTTATAAAGAAAAAAGTGAGAGATAATGTATATATCTTATGAACAAGTTTTTTATGTTTCTAAGTTTCCAAATACACTAAACCTATATGATTTTAGCATGGATCATAATGTTATTTATTGAATATTCATTTAATAAGATGTAATATTTATGTATAAAAATTACAGGTCATTGTAGTAACTAATAATGGTTAGTGGGTTTACCATTCCACATATCTATTGATGTCTTTAGATTAATCTCTATTGAAGGAGAACATCTGATCACATAATAGGTAGTATTCACTAATTCTATCCATAATGTTTTGGAAATTCCTGAATTCTTAAATATCACCCTTGTTCTATCTAAAAATAATATATTCATCCACTCTGCCACTCCATTCTGTAGAAGAGTGTATTCCATTGTGACCTGTCTCTTGATTCCTTCTCATTGAAAAAAAGTATCAAACTTCTTTCTTGTATATTCCCCACCACTATCAGTACTAAAACACTTGATATTTTTTCATATTCATACTCCTTCATATCTTTGAATGTTTTGAATAATTCAAAAAAAACTCATTTCCTCTTGGTTTGATACACCTAATATCTCCTAGAATAATCATCAGTGTGTAGGTTTTGATCACAGTAGAAGCACCTTTGTGGTTGATGAACCAAAAGGTTTTTTTTCAGATCTGATGGATCATTAGAATTTGTACATA
Source organism: Viscum album (assembly GCA_963277665.1). NCBI lineage: Eukaryota > Viridiplantae > Streptophyta > Magnoliopsida > Santalales > Viscaceae > Viscum > Viscum album. The sequence continues at coordinate 119,699,092 of OY728135.1, forward strand.
ACATGAACACCATAACCAGTGAAATTTATCCAATTGGTTATTGACATAAGAAATCCCAAAACTTGAAGAGGATATTTTTTACATTAAATTTATAATTAATTTAAATATAATCAAAATAAATGTTACCTTTTCTTAGGAACTTTCTTTGATAAAGATATTATTGATCATCTAAAACCCTTTTCGAATTACCTTCATTTCCTAGAGGGGATCCAAGTATATAATATATCTAGTGGTTATCCACACATACTTCTTCTATCTATGAGAAACACTGATGAAATTTCAGGTGCTGGAATGGTGAATCAATCATATTACATTGTTCATCTTGATCACTTTAAGCTCCTTTGAGCTCAAAGGAGTTCTTCACATTCTTGACAAGATGAGAGAATGAAGAGTCAAGAGAAGTCTATTGTGTGAAATGATTCTCAATCCTTGATTCTTGATTGATCAAATAGCCTAAATGCCTTTTTTTATTTATTTTGATAACCCCCCTTTCAAGGGATGAGGGGAAACCCTTACAAGGCCCGTAGGCTTAGAGATTACATGTATCATAGACTTAAGAGACATTACATGACTCTATGGTCTTAGGGAATTCAAACAGACTATAACTACAAGGAACTGCCCCTCCCCAGCATCTATATCATGATGGTAGCTCTCCTCCTTCACATGGTCATCCAGTTAAGCTTCTCATGCAAGCATAGGTTAGTCCCGATGGCGGTTACATACCCTCTCATTCTTCCAAATCTGATTGGTTCTGCTCTGGTGAGTGTGCCTGCTATGAATCCTCCTTTGGGGATGCTTCTTTTTTATAGAGTATGTCTAGGATAATTGCACTGATCATGTATCCCAAAGGCCTTAAGGTATCCCAAAGGGCTTTGAGGTGGCCCAAAGGCCTTGTGGTGTCCCAAAAGCCTTACTGTCCTAAAGGCATTGGGTGGCCCAAAGTCCTTGAAGGGCCTGAAGACCAAACCAGTGGCCCAAAGGCCCAAATGGGTGAATAGTTTTGGCTGCTACAATATAGAACAGTAAATTCTATAGTACTACTATAATAACTACTATAGTAATGATACAGTAACCCAAAAATTATCCCTCTTCTTGGTTTTTATCTCGAGTCTCTTGGATGCACTTGTCGAGTCCTCACCAACTGGGTTGAGTCTTTTGTGCCCTTGATTCTTGATTAACCCTACACAATAGATATATAAATTTATTTATAGAGTTAAGGTTTAATTTAAAATATTATTTAGTTGCACAGTGGCCCTTAAATAATAAAATAAACTTTAACCCCATACCATATAATGATTTTATTATTATATCATTATGTCTTGCACTAACTAGCACAATAATAAATATTATTTTACCAGCTTTTAAATTAATATTCATCACTAGACACGATCTTGATCCACTTATCCTCCTATACATTTATTGAATACCTAAATAAATATTTAATTAAATATTTAATTCGTAAACATATATTTTATTCACAATCTAGTAAATAAATATTTATTAAATATTCAATAAAATATATGTAATTGATAAAATATGAATAAAATTATTCCTCGATTTTGAAAATAATATTTATTACATTAATTAAATTCAAATAGAATTTAATCAAGATCAATGGAAACACTTAGTGTGTAACCCTCTAGGATTCTTTCTCATTGGTATTACATGGTCCAATATTACTATCTAGAAAAAGGTCAAGGAACCCAAGAGAAAGAAATTATTGTCGCAACATCTCCAACCACATATAAACGCTCACTATGTAATACAGTAACTCTGTCACAATATCTTATCAAAAAAATTTCACATCTTTTTCATCAACCTATATGATCGATATGTCTTTCTTTAACTATATGAAATAAACAAGTTATTACACCATGTCCATGGAATTTAATTTGATGGTTCCATTCCAATAAAAGGGTCGAGATATTGGCTTCCATGAATATGGAAAGTACAAATACTTGCTTGACTTATTAATTAATAACACATCACTTGTGATACACCAAAAATAGCCAAATTTACCATGAACTGTTATCATCATGGTTTATAAAATACATCTAATTGTGTGAGTTATAACATGAATTAATAATAATATTAAATTCTAAGGACCATTACACGCTCTCATAGATAGGATTATCCAATGACACCAAAACATGAGGAATTCATACTAACAGGTTTGTTATCATAATCTCCCATCTAAGAGATTACTAAGTGTGAAATTCATGAGAAGAAGCTTCATCTACTTATGAGTACTCATACCTGACAATTTACATACTATGTTCCCGATCATAGTACGTTATCTGACCATAGAACTATATTTAAGAATATATCATCATGGAGCTTCAAGGTTCTCATCATATTAGGGAACTACAATGACCTTATCAATACAATAGATACCCTAGGAAATTATTACATAAAAGTCATGAATAAAAATAAAAAATATGTGATAATATTTTTTATTAATATTCAAACCATAAAATATACAAGCAATAAAAGTATAAATAGTTGGTTCTAGAACACCAAATCCAACTTAGACTATAACCAATTACCTACCACTTTTAATATGCTAGACCACACATGATGATCATGATTCTATTAATTCATGTATTTAGTCAAGGGATTTACCATGTTGTGTTCTGTAGAAATTATGCTCACTGTAACTTCACCTCTCTAGAAAAAATACCTCAAGATATGATACTTTCAAATTTTATGTTACATCCATTTATGTGAACCTGGATCCTTAGTGAAATACACAACTGTAGTATTAACACAATAGAGTGTGATATAGTATTTAAAACTAGGTATCACCTCAGTCTCTTGTATAAAGTTTCATATCCAAACCACTTGTTTAGTTGTCTTAGAGTCCACAATATAATCAGAATCTACTATAAAATCTGTGAACACAGCTTTCTTTGATCTCTTCCAACTCACAGTGCTTACATTCAGAGTGAAGATGTATCTCATCTATGATTTAAAATTATATTGATCTATTTGAAAACTAGAATCTATATATCCTCTTATGACTAGTTCCTAATATCCCTCGTAGACCAGTAATATATCCTTAGTATGCCTTAGATACTTAAGGATAGTCTTGACTATCATCCAATGGCAGTCACCTAGGTCAGTTTTATATCTTCATACTACACTCTGGGCATAGGAAACATCTATCTTAGTACATATCATAGCATACATGACTTACCCAATCGTATATTTGTATGTAATCGTTTCTATCCTTTATCTTTCCTCATGTGTATGAGGATACATTTTCCTAAAAAGATGAATTCTATGCGATATTAGAAATAATCCCCTCTTAGATTATTCCGTATTGAATCTCTTAGGTGTCTTATTAATATATATACCTTGACTTAAGCTGAACATCCTCTTAGATCTATCATGATGAATCTTAATACTAGTAATATATGTTTCTCTACCTAATTCCTTCATAGAAAATAATTTATTCAACTAGGAATTAACATATAATTATACTGGTATTTTCTTTCCAATAAGTAATATGCCATCTACATATCCTATTAACAAAATGACCACACACCCACTAAATTTATTATAGACACAAGGTTCACATTCACTATTTATGAAACTAAATTCTGTTTTGTATTCATCAAACTAAATATTCCATGACCTAAATTCTAGCTTTAATCCATAAATGGATCATTATAATTTTTATACCTTGTCGTCATCCATTGGAGTCGCAAACCCTTCAGGTTGTGTCATATAATAATATTTTTGAAGGTTATCATTAAGGAAGGATGTTTTGAAATCTATTTTCCAAAAATCATAGTCATGTTAAGCTGTAATGGATAGTAGAATTCGGATGGATTTCATAATTGTAACTGGTAAAAAAATTTCATCATAGTCTATTCCTTAACACTATTTGAACCATTTTTCAAACAATTGTACCTTTTAAGTAATGAATTTTCCATCCATGTATAGTTTCTTCTTGAATATCTATTTACAACCAATGGTATTTATATCCACTGGAGGATCTACCAAAATCCATACTTAGTTTCGTTACATGGAATCCATTTCAGAATTCATGGATTTTTTCCACTTTACAACATATGTGCCACTTACTAATTCCTTTAAGTTTATAGGATAATTATTATCAACTATTAATGAGTCATTATCCTCGGTGAATAGAAATCTATACCATTATGGTTCTCTAACCTCTCTTGTACTTGTGTCTCTGGAACATGTTCTTCCTTGGGAATTTATGGAATTTTTTATTGTTCCAACTCTTGTATACCTTGATCCTGGACTTAATCAAAGTATATCTCGCTCCCACTATCTCTTTTAGAGGTGTGCTCTCTCTTAAGGAATACAGTGTGTCTTATCACTATGACCTTTTTTATGATGGGTTGTTTAGGTAATATCTTTTTGTTTCCTTGGGGTATCCTATCCTATAAAGTTACACTTTGTGCCTCATGGTACAAGTTTTTTACTTAAAGAGACATTAAAACATGCTTCGCAACCCCACACATGTAAGTAAAGAAACATGGGTTTCTTTCCACTCCATAAAAGGTATGTAATACCATTATACACTTTAATTGGTACTTGATTTAGTATGTATGCTATTTATTATAACACATGTCCCCAAAATAATAATGGAATATTTGCATGACTCGTCATTGATCTCGTCATGTCTAAAAAGGTGTGGTTCCTCATTTTTTTTACACCATTCCACTAAGGTGTATGAGGAGTGAGATGAGATAGTATCAAAAACTCCCATAAATAATCAATGAATTTTTTATTAAGATATACTCCACCAAGGTCTGAGTATATTTTCTTAATCTTTTTACCAAGTTGGATCTCAAATTCATTTTTGTATTCCTTTAATCTCTCAAAGGAATCCAACTTGTACCTCATTAATTAGAAATATCTATATCAACTAAAATCATCAATAATATTTATGAAGTATGATTACCCACACCTTTCTTTGATAGGAAATGGTCCACACACATCGGTATGAACTAATTCAAGAAGCTCTTTGGATGTTTCACCTTTTACACTAAATGGGGCTTCAGTATTTTTTCATTGTAAACATGTGTGAAATACACCAAGTGGTTTTAGTTCAAAGGAATCTAAATATCCATTTGTGTGTAATTTAGTCAAATTATTTTTGTTTACATGACCTAGCAGGTGATTCCAAATTTGGGTGTGGTGTGAGTCATGTGAAGTAGTTTTGTTATCAACTTTCATAACTTGGTTCATATAATCTAAAATATAAAGAATTTTATTTAAATGTTTCTTACCATAACCAGTGCTATATTTATAAAATAAGAAACATTTATTCCCAAATTTGTAAATAAATCCATCCATATTAATTATGGATACATAAATAATATTTTTGTAAAGTATGGTGCAGAATAACAATATTTCAAAACCAAGATCATCTATGTTGTAAATGTGAAGTAGTGGTCCCTGATACCCACATCTACAAGTTTGTATCTATTGGATATTCATAGATCTACCTCTCATTATTCAATCTTTCTGAATCTACTTGGTTTCAATATTTGAATATATATGTGAGCACAACAAGTTGTATCTAATACCAAATTTTTAGAAATAGATAAATTATAGTCAATAACAAATGCACTTGATACTTCACCTTAATTATTTTTCTAGGTGAATATTTTCATTTAGTGGTTCTTCTTTCTACATGAGAAACAAATATAAATGAATTATATTTATTTCCCCTAGATATTTCTCTTCTTAGAAGGGTGTGAATAAGATATGGTCTTGGAGCTCTTTGTATGGCCTTTCTATTTATTCACCATAAGGATGGATGGATTTTCATGCTTCATCTATTTATTAAATTGGTGAAGATGAGTGAGTATATTTGGGAGAGACTTCTAAATTTTTTTCATATTAAAATTAACATCAAAGGTGGGGAATCACTAATGGAGAAATGAAAGAATGAGATCATTATGCAGTTTTTCAGGGAGTTTAAACCCTAGAACCTCCAGGTGCTCAATGTATCCAATGATTTTGACTACATGCAGTCCAGATGGAATACCCTCTCCAATATTACTCTAAAAGAGTGCCTTGTATATCTCAAAATTTTCTTTTCTAGATCTCTCTTTATATAGACTATAGAGGTTCTCAAGCGTCCTATAAACATCCATGTCTTCATGGGACTTCATGAGTTTAATAGACATAGATTATAGCATTAAACACTGAATTTCGATTATGCTGCTAAATTGTTTATCATAGACAATGAACTACCCATCACTTGACTACTTTTCTAGAGGATCATGTAATGAGGATTCTAACATGTAATATTTCCATTCATGGTGCAACACAACCCGAAGGCATCTGAACCATTCTTGGAAGTTACTACTGGTAATTAAATGGTATTTCTACAATATTGATCATAGGGATAATGTAGATGATTAACTTTCCATTATCCTAAAATTATAAATGAGTAGATTATTATTACTTCACTTGATTAAAAATTATGAGAAATAATGAATTTAATTTTATTAATTCTCTCACTCTTTTTATCAAGTCCCAAAATCCCTCACCATTGAACTCAAAATGTCTAGTTGTAAGGAAAATATAGTGAAAATGATCCATATTCCCCTTCACATAACCCTAACATGGGTTGGTAAATCTACTTGAGGGTATTTGTGTAGGCAGATATTTTCCAACTGTAGGCTTATTAATCCTTGATCTATTGAGTAGACTTCCCAATCCAGAAAACTTTACTTGGATTTCCTCAACACTTTCCTCCAAGTAACATCAAGTCTAGCATGGGATACTCCTCTTGATGAAATTTGGTTAATTCAACCCAAAACATTCATAAGAACTCTATGATAAAATTAAGTATCCCAAAATTGGTTGGACAAACACTTAGTTTTATAGATTTCATTCCTAATCAAGTAATGGAAGGCCAAGTATGAATTAATATTTTTTTGAGGGATTCTATTTATTATGCATAAATTTTATCTTTTTTATCTTTTACATGTTGTGTTAATATTAAGTGTATTTTACTTAAGTGATTAACCATATTTTGATAAAATATTTATGCATAATTCATTTATTTAAATTCAATATTTGCATATTAATTCATTTATTTATGTGATTATGGTCTTGAATCCATAAAATAAATAATTCATAAGACAAAAATAAATAAATGAATAAATGACTCTATCATGAGCCTTTCTAACGGTTGATTTATTGAACGGACAATAAATCAACCTATGATTCGGGGGAAATTCATCATGCCGGTCTTGGCACGAGTCAAGCATTCTGATTTTCCACTTGTGTCTCACCTAGATTGGTATCATCTTTGTTATGTCTTAAACCACCACCATGCACCCTGGGATACTCCTTTTATTACATGTATTTATAACTAATATACAAGTTAGGGAAACCAAAGGATTGGTTAAGGGGAATTATATAAATAAACTTGAACATGGTGGTCCAAAATAATAAAGGGGGGAGGGATGAATCGTAGGCCATCATATTTAATTTAATAATTAATGATTGCAAAACCATGAAATAAATTAAATTAAATTAAATTAATGTATACACAGGTCTTGGTCAAACTCATGAATGGTAATACATGAAATGAATACACAAAAGAACACTTGATAACATTTATTTATATTATTTCTTTATTATTAAGATAAACATGCTTTCATTAATTAATTAATTAATTAATTAATCAATTCTTTTTTATCTTAATGAACATTTGAACTCTCTTGGAGATACCCATCATAAATGCATTCATAACAAATAAATTATATAACCAAAAATTAAATATAATTACAATAAAATAATTAATCATTTTTAATCCTTTAAAACATTTATTAAATTGTCAAACACATCACATGTCAATCAATGTAATAATTTTTTAATGGTATAATTAATAATTTAATTTAATTTAATTGTGTCCTTTATTGGGAGACTACACAGCATGTACTTACAAGCTACATGTCATGTACCTCGATTTTCGTGTACTAGGGATAAACGCATGGATATTTGGTGTGTTCCTCGGCTAGAATACATGGAATGTAATAGCCAGCTACATGTCATGTATTGTGCTTTTCATGTGTCTACACAACCATATAAAGAACTCAGCAAGTTATTTGAATGTAGAACCACACAATGTATACTCTAGCTATATGTTGTGTGTTCTACTAGTCATGTGTCTACTTGACTTGTCGAATGGGTTGATGTGTACTTCATACATGGTAATTAATAAATTAAATTCCATGTATGCTAGCTAAACGTTGTGTATTTAATTAATGTTTTAGGCTCTCAGTATCGTGTGGGGTAAAACCATGTATTTGACTACACGGTTTGCATGAATTTCACCATTAAACTATTTATACTACATGATGTGTATGCCATCAACACCAATCCATGATCCAGGTTGGCTTGATCCATGCGTGGTGTGCAATAAATTCATCATGTTTAGTTACTACTTAGCATTTTGTGTATCCCACAATGATGGAGTCACAGGGGTTTTATGCCTTGTGGCTAGATTGTCATATAAGGATGTTTGATCGATGATGACAATAGTGGTGGTGGATTGGGGTCAACACTATGGATTGGATTTGGCGTTGTGGATTAAACAATGTGGTGTTGGATTTGGTTGGTGAGTCATAGGTTTCATTTTGATGTGGAGTTGCGTCGACGACTCTAGGCGGTGTCTGTGATGAGCAAGGGATGTTTTTGGTGAAGGGTTGCGAAAGTAGGACGGCATCTAGTTTCCTCTTCCTCGCTCAATTCTTCGATGGATCACTGGTTTTAGGGAGTGTACCCTAGGGTTCTTGTATCATGATTTTTTGGAGGGTTTCAGTGGTTTCACTGGAGATTTTATGGCTCGGGCTGATGGTGATGGTCATATCAGAGTCTGTGTGGAAGAGCCATCTTCTGAAGTTAGAGGTTTCAGGTTCGTTTCTTTCTCGCTTATCCCTGGTTTGAGTTCTCCATGGTGGATGTCGGAATTATTCTTCTAGCGACATGGTTACTACTTTAGGAGGATGAAATGTAGAAGGTCCGAGTGAGGATGGTGGTGGGGCCGGCAACAACAAGATTGTCTCACCAAAGACCTATTTTGATGTGATGATGGAGACAAGTGATGACACATAGCTCAATGTGGTTGTGCGATTCGATGAGGACATGTGGATCACTCAAATTTTAAATTTTGAAAATTTGAATTTTATCTGGAATTTTCGGTTTCCACTCTATGGATTTGTAGATTTTGAATCTGGATGTTTCATTTGTATGGTTATTGATTATCCTTAAACCATCTTTTTATAAAATTGAAAAAAATGGATTTAGAGGGAGGTTATCCCACGACATGTCCAAGTGTAGTTAACTTGGGTACATGGTGTTTACTCAGGATACAGGCCGTGTAACCCAGTCTTACTGACCAAAATTCTTGGCACTTCCTAATGGAATCTTTGGTCATTCTTCATGTGTTCTTAAACCTTTAAGAAAATATAAATTTGAACGATGAAATTAAAATGTAAAAAACATATTAATTAAACATCATATTAAATAATAAATATTCTAAAATGAAATATAAAACCACTATTGTGCATAATAGATTAACAATCAAATAAATAATTATAAATTTAAAATGTGAGCATTTTGATACCACTTGTAGATTCTAAGTGTAGTAGAAGCACCTAGGTGGGTGATGAACCAAAATTTTTTTGCTAGATCTGATGGATCATTAACATATTTTTCATGACATGAATTCCATGACCAACAAAATTTTTCCAATAAAAATATTGAAATAGGAAATCCTATAAACTAGAGAGGATATTTTTCATGTTAAATTTATAATTAGTTTAAATATGATCAAAATAAAGGTTACCTTTTCTTAGGAACTTTCTTCGATGAAGATATTATTGATCGATTGAAACCCTTTTCAGATTACGTTCATTGCGTAGGGAGGATCTAAGTGTAGAATCTATCTAGAGGTGATTCAAACATGCTCCTTTGATCTCCAAGAAACACTGATGGAACGTTATGTACTAGTACAGTGAATCGATCATCTTGTGTTGTTCATCTTGATCACTTCATGATCATTTGGGCTTGAAGAATTTCTTCTCATTCTTGAAAATATGAGAGAAGGAAGATTCAAGAGAGAAGTTCATTGTGCATAATGATTCTCAATCCTTGATTCTTGATTAACCCTACACAATAGACATATCAGTTTATTTATAGAGTTAGAGTTTAGGTTAAAATATTATTTAATTATACAACAACCCTTAAATAATATAATAAACTTTATAAAACCACATGACAAATAATAATATATACTAACTATACTAATCCTCAATTCCTCTCTATTTCACATGTCCATCCTACAGAAACCCATATTTCTTCTCCACCTATCTTCCACATACCTTCTTCATGTCAATCCCTATCTCTCTCTACCTCCCTCTTCTGCATGCGGTTTCTCTCAGTTTATCCTCCCACTCTTGGTTCATCTCTTATTGAGATAGGGTTCCTGAAGACCCCATTCTTCATCTTCCTTCATTTCATACCATTTCTTTTGCCTCCCTCCCTCATCCACACACAGTTTTCCTTGGTTTCTCCTCCCACTCATGCTTCTTCTCATGTCTAGCTACAATTCCCGCAGACCCCAATCGTCATCTTCCTTCTAATCCCAATTCATGTCCACTCCTCTAGGTATTCCCACGCACTATTTCTACCATCGTACTATGATACCATCCTTCACATCAATCCACCCTAATTCCCTCCATTCACTGTGTCATCACACTTCTTTTCTAGCTCCATATTTCCTTTACATCCACACCGGGTATCGATTTCCCTTGGTTTCTCCTCCTGCTTGAGTATCACCTCTTATTGTGCTAGGGTTCCCACATACCCTGGTCAACATCTCCCTCCATCACCTGGTTCCCCTCCACTCCTCCAGGGGTTCCCGTATAGTATCGCTGCTATCGCTCAGGATTTCCCTTACATTCATGCTGGCTATCAATTTCCTTCACAGCCTCTACCTCTCGGGATTTCTCTCCATCGCTAGCAACTGATTTCCTTCACAACCATACTATGTATGGTTACCCTTTCATTCCTTCCCTTCATTTTCTCTGTTCGTTCCCCCTAAAAATTTTGAGTGCTCCATCCTCTACATCAGGCTCCACTATACGTTCAAAAATATTAGCATTGATAAGTCTTCTTACTTTATAGTATTTTACAATTACATCTACTTTTATTCCATTATTTATAAATTAATCATATATTTTAACTCATTGTATCATCTAAATTCTGATAAAGCTTCTACTATATTTTCACTACTCTGCCTCAACCAACAAAATAGAACTACTTTCAGACAATTTATACATCTACTTTTAATACCATGATTAACAGATTTACACCACATCATATGGAATAACATAGGTAACCTAACCTTATTTTATTAAATAGATAGATTTCATTGTTTCAATGTTCAAGAGTTCATGTATCTATCGTTAATAATAATATAAACCTCTACAATTACATATTTATCCATTTTGGTGTTTTCTTTCGCAATGTATATTACATTCACTTTACTTTATCGTCGGATTTCCCATAAACCTAGTACTTTATTTCCACTGTAGTGACTCATACAATAACATAAAACTAATGTTAGATAGTTTCTACAACTACTCTCAATATTAGGAATAAAAAATTTCTTTTCCACCACATCATATAGCCTAATACGGTTATGCTTACCTTTTTTTATTTGGTACATAGATTTCAGTGTTTCATTGTTACACATTTCATGTATTTGTCCTTACTAATATTATACTCCTATGCAATTACAAATTTTTCCAATTTGGTGTTTTAATTTGCAATTTACATTACATTCACTTTACATTCCACTTTTCATAATTTGATTTCATTTCACACCTTGAAAATTAAATATAAAGAAAAAAATAAAAACATATCTTACCCTTAAAACTCTAGAGATGTAAGGTTACAGCGGAGGAAACTTATGAAGGAATGACGAAATTTTGTGAGTTCTCTATTATGTTCACTTTAAAATGTACTACTTATTATCATTATTTCAATAGTTGTATTCATTAAATCTAACACAATAATAGTGCTGACATCTATTAGAAATTCTTCAATGACATTTATTGATCTATCTAGTACTCCAATAACTGAACCAGTATCAACTGATGGCATCACACATGGAGTGACACGCATGCCATTATCATCTTTGTGTGTATATGGTTAGTTCTATTTATATTTAACAGAAGAAACCACTACACTTCAAACTACTTTCCAAAATAATTCAAATTATTCATATTTAAATTCTTCTTTGATGATAGTGACTGAAACATCTGCTCCTCAACCAAATACAAACATGAATTGCCTATCAAACTCAAGAGATGCAAGGTTACAATGGAGGAAACTTATGAAGGAATGATATAAAGTTTGTAAGTTCTATGTTATGTTAACTTTAAAATTTCCTACTTATTATCATTATTTAAATAGTTTCATTCATTATAACTGACACAATAACAGTGTCAGCATCTATTAGAAATTATTCAATGACATCTACCAATATGTCTGGTATTCCAATAACTGAACTAGTATCAACTGATGGAATCACACATGGAGACACATGAATGTCATTATAATCTCTATGTTTCAATGGTTAGTTTTGTTTCTATTTCACATAAGAAACCATTAAACTTCAAACTGCTTTCCATAATAAGAAAAATTAGTCATATTTAACTTATTCTTTGATGATAGTGACTGAACAATTTACTCCTGGGAAAAATAAAAACATGAATTGCCCATCAAACTCAAGATATGAAAGGTTACAACGGAGGAAACTTATGAAGGAATGACAAAAAGTTTGTATGTTAATGTTATGTTCACTTTAAAATTTCCTACTTATTATCATTGTTTCAATAGTTGTATTCATTACAACTAACATAATAACAGTGTTGAAATATATTGGAAATTATTCAATGGTATATACCAATCTATTTGGTACTCCAATAACTGAACCAGTATGAACTAATGGCATCACACATGGATTCACGTGCATTCCATTATCATCTTTTTGTGTCAATGGTTAGTTATATTTCTATTTAACATAATAAACCATTACACTTAAAAATACATTCCAAAATAAGACAAATTAGTCATATTTAACTTCTTCTTTGACGATGGTTCCTAAAAAATCTGCTCCTTGGCCAAATACAAACATGTATTTCTCGTCAAACTCTACAGATGCAAGGTTACAGTGGAGAATTCTTATGAAGTACTGACAAACAGTTTGTGAGTTTTCTACTATATTCACTTTAAAATATTTTAATTATTATCATTCTTTTAGTAGCTCTATTTATTAAATTTTCCACAATAACAGTGTCGACATCTATTGGAAATTCTCTAGTGACATGTACCAATATGTCTTCTACAATAATAACTGAACCACTATCAACAACTAGATTCACAGATGGAGTCACACGCATACCATTATCACCTTTATGAATCAATGGTTAGTTCTGTTTAAATTTACCATTATAAATCATTATTCTTTACACTGCATTTAAGACAAAGAAAAATAACTAATATTTAACTTCTTCTTTGTCCACAGTGCCTAAACAATCTGCTCCTCAAGCAATAATGTGTCCTCGATCAAACAAGTGAAACAATGACTGAAAACCTTGACACAATCTCCTCTACCATTGTGTAAGTATGCTATCAATGATCTTTGAAGAACATAATGTAGGTCATACAACCTTTTTATTCACCGTATAACAGTTTTCTCGATATTTTTCATAGCTTTCATGACTGACGAAAATAGTCTTTCAGATTCATCACATGTCTCTTAGACACAGTAAGTATGACAACTGTGTCTACAAATTATCATCCATGTTAGTTCATTTTTATTTCTTACGCTTCCCTCAACTAATAGATTATATTTAACTCCTACTGTTTATGGGGACTACAATAAAGGTATGTTTATATAAAAATTTCACTTCAAACAGTATTAAATTTCATATTATTTATGCATGTCCAAGTTTACGTAACATTTTTTGTAACAGGAAACTCACTAGAACAACAAACTGTCAAGAACACGGGTTAGTGTCCTTAGTAAACCTACATTAGTGGTTCTATAATCAACCATCATCTTCATAGATTGTGACTATGATTTTTGAATAATATATTCTACAATATCATGTTGTTCAATAAGTTTATTAAGATATTGGAGACCCTTCTAAAGTCTGTCAATATTGTCACTCTTTTTTGTGGTTTGATGAGAGAAATAAGAAATTCAGCAACAAACAAAACCCATGTTTCTCACTATGCTGCTTAATGTAAAAGATTGCTTTGGAATTACTACTTTCATGTCCTAAATTTCTAAGGATGTTGGTGTTCAATATAATTACCGCTGAGGCCTGAGCATTCCAAGACCACATGCATATTTACAATTCAATTTTTTCATTCACGCCCATGGGTGGGAAGGTAGATAGGTCATTAAACAATGGTCGATCTCCATGTATATTCAGATTAAATGGACAAAACTACCATCGCATAGGTATTTTATGTCCACCTGATGGACAACCACCATGTTTCACACAACTATAAGTGTATGATACTGCACATGAGTGTCGGAACAGGGTTCATGGAATTAGGTATCAGTAAAATTCAACACTATGGATTAAATTTTCAAACAGTTCATCGTTTAATATTAACAAAAGTTATTGATGCAACTTTGATGATAGAAATCTACAATCTATTTTTTACTACAGTATTGTAGTGAACCTACAACAAATGCTATATGAGCACAATGCTTTGGCTCTAGAATTCATAAGTGCATGGGATGCTCTTAATCATCATCAAATACCAACTTTAAAGCTACATCTTCTTAAAATAAGAAAAACAAATGACACCACATATAACCTACCAAAGTCTTCTGAAATTACAATGCTGATTTTTAGTGATATTGAAGATTTCAACCAAGAATGGGATGTAATCATTTAAACCAAAAGTGGTGATTTGCAATGAATTGATAGGATTAACCCATTGTATCTTCTATTTCAATGCCCCTTGATTTTCATAGGTGTCTAGGATGGATATCTTGACAATGTATTTCATTGAGCTACTCCTTTCACAATAATTACTACACTCCGGAAGGTAACAATGAGAGAGAACTTCTCTTTTCACCTGTAATTCCGTGAAAATTATGCCTCAACCTTAATATATTCTAGAATATTATTTCAAAAGTTTATTGTTGATGCATATACGATGATTGAGTCTTAAAGACTATCATTAATTTGATTCAATCAAAATAGATTGAGGTTCAAACTATAAAATGGCTTACAAGATGCATTTCTATGAGGTGACCATGAAGGGTCATCCTGCGAGAAGCGTATCATTTTACCTTCAAAATTTATGGGTGGTTTATTAGTCACTTAAAGTGGCTAATATTAATTGTTAATATCTTTATATTCATTTTTCCAAAGTCCATAAACATTGTTTTTAGTGCATTACATAAATACAACTTCATTTCTCATCTTAAATGCAATTCATGTTTAAAATACAAATTTGGGCCCAATAATTCATTTATTTGTGGAAAACATTATATTCATTTTATGAATTTGAAATTTTGAGATATTATTGATCACTTTTTTTGGAACATTTTATCTTTTAGGTCCGATGGATGAATCCCTAAGGAAGATGGAGAATTTTTCACCCGAATGCAGAAATTTGCTGGAGAAAGCATAATGGGCCTAAGGCCCATCAAAAAAAATGTGGGGCCCAAAAACCAAGACTAATGAAGCTCAAATTTATATAGTAGAAAGATAAAAATATGAGTATCATTTTATTCAACTGTTTTCGGATCTAATTCTGAAGTTTTTATGATGATAAAGGGATCTGAAGCTGAGATTTAAATGGTGGACCCGACATTAATGCACATAAATCCGCCCCACTATTTAGACCATAACATCCAAACGGATGAGCCAAATGTCTTGAAATGTTTACAGATGATATAGGAAGCATTGAAGAAGATATTTTTCTTCTACGACACCTCAATATTCGGCCTCCATCAATTAAATATTCGAACGTCAAATGGTGGACGAATCTGGACAGTTTTCCGAGTCAACTTCGAAACGTCAATTTCCTTTTGATTTTTCACCCTCGTTTTGACTCTATTAATTGTTGGGGGTGAATTTATTGTGGGAGGTGGACCTAAGGCTCTTAATATGCCTATATAAAGAGATGGTGGTGAAAGGAATTATCATCTAACATTTTTCTTTGAATCAGAGTTTTTCTTTCATCCATTGTATTTTTCTTTCAATTGTAATTTCCTACTTTCAATTTGTAATCGCATCGTCAAGTTTTTCCATGTAAGTTTTTCATTCACGTTTAGTATTTTAATAAAATTTCTTCCTCTTAAATTTTTATTTTCCTTTTTTTCACATGTTGATACCGTTGAATCGAAGTGTGAATTTATTCACACCCGTACTTGTGAATTCATCACACAACGGTGGAGTGTTCATTTTGATTAATGTTTTTCTTCTTCAATCCCGCTTCTTTAAGTCAACTACCTGGTTCCATTGATAGAATAACAACAATGGAGGGCTAAACTTTTATGTTTTGATCCTAGGTAGTTGCATGGGCTGGATTGAATGTTATTTGATGTTCTTAAATTCTTAAATTTGTTCTTTATTTTAAGAGTTATTTTCTTTGATTTATCTTCTTCTTTGTCTTCACCGACTTTAATGATGACACATTTTGAGTGCTAGTACAATCAAATTCCTTGGAGTGCTCATTTAATTGATCCTCTAAGTGAATTGGTGATTATCCTTGAAATTTTGTATGGATTAAATCGGAGAATGATATTGAGGAATTATTTCATTTAATGGATACCTCTTGAACCGATGAACAGAAAATCAAAGGAAAAATAAATACATCTAATCAAGCCCAAGAGACAACCTAGGATCAACTCACCTTAATTAGTTGTTTTAATTCAAGTAATTTTATTGGTTTTGTTCTTTAAATTAAATAAATATTTCTTCAAATCAATCAACACCATAGTTGGCCACTTCATAGCCAATCCCGCATCTAATCAAAGTGTCTCAAGGTTTCTTCTTTAGTCCATGTGGATTTGATCCCTACTTATACTTCAACGACCGCTTTTACCAGTAGGGTAAATTTGGGCGCAACCAGTGGTCCAAGGTATATGATCTATAATTACCAAGATGATATTTCAATTTCTAATTGGGCAGGGTATCCAGATCTTTTTTTAATGTTCACATGTAACCCAATGTGGCCTGAAATTACTCGATTTGTTAGAAATAACAATCTTCATCCAGAAGACTACCCCCACATATTATCTTGAGTTTTCAATATTAAGGTTGATCATATAATGAAATATTTAAGAGAGGGTTGTTCATTTGGAAATTTATGGGCAGGTAATGATCATTATATTTACTATTTAGTGTGTTTAGATTCCTCTTTTATATTATATCATCTTCTATTAACTGTCTATAACCCTATTTTTCCCATGTAGTTGTTTGAATTGTGGAGTTTAAAAATGTGGATTGCCTCATGTCCACATCCTATTATTTATCTATCATGAAAACAAATTTAACACTCCTACAGATGTTAACAAAATTGTTTGCACTGAAATTCCAAATAATTGTGCCTACCCAAGACTACATGAAGCTGTTAAAAATTTCATGATGCATAGCCCTTGCGGTGATGCCAACCATTCTTTTCCTTGTATGAGAACTAGAAAATGTACAAAATTTTATCCAAATTTTTTTTCAAACATATGATAGTTGATTATGATGGTTATGTTTTCTAACATAGAAGGGATGATGGATGAACAGTTCTAAGAAATGGTGTCCCTTTGGATAATAATTCTATGGTACCATACAATCTTGTTTAGCTATTAAAGTATCAAGCTCATCTGAATATTGAAGTTTGAAAATATTCATCTTCTATCAAATACCTCTTCAAGTATATTATCAAAGGAAATGATTGTGTTATAGCAACACTTTATAATAACAATAATAGTGAGTACCCAGACAACAATGTAGATGAGATAAAGATGTACTATGACTGTCTGTACATATCTCATTGTAGGGCTTCTTAGAGGATATTTTCTTATGATATATATTACAGATATACACTAGTTGAGTGGTTAAGTTTATATTTACTAGGATATAATTGTGTGACCTATAGTGAAAATGATAATATTAAAGATTCCTTGAGTCACAGAAACATTTCTGAAACTATGTTCACCTCTTGGCTTCAAGAAAATCATACATACCCAGAAGATATAGGTCTTAGTTATGCATAATTCCAAACTATATTTGTCTTCCACTCAAATGAAAATAAATGGAATCCTCAAAAATAGGGATTCTGTATTGGTAGACTATACTATGTGCCTCCAACAAATGGAGAGTTGTTTTACTTGTAGATACTTCTAACAAAAATTAAAGTTGAAACTTCATATGAAGATCTGAAAATATTGAATAGTATTACTCATGGAACATTTAGAGGGGCTTGTTATTCTTTGGTATTACTTTCAGATGACACATAATTTATTGAATCTATAAAGGAGGTTTCAACTTTGGGAATGGGACAGTGTGTACGCAGGTTGTTCGCAAGCATGTTAATTTCCAATAATATTTCTCACCTAGACATTGTCTGGAATCAAACCTGCAAAATTCTTATTGAAGATATTTTATATTCCCAAATAAAGTGGCTAAAAATTCAAGGTAATTATGTATGTTGCTCAACTAATTTTATAAAAACAAGTTACTGTAGTTTAATTCTATTATGTGATATTCATAATTTTTAAAAATGAATTATTCCAAAAGATTATTTAAAGTTTTTATTTAAAATAATAGATTCATTTTTCATCCATATAATAACAAAAAATCATTCTCTATAGATTTCTACTGCTTTTTTATTTATATTTTCATCTATTATTAGTATATTGTTCTATATATTCCACTCACATAATTTTACTATTATACAATACTATTGTCATCAGGTTATTAACAATCTTCTTTACTACTAAATTACATACTGCTTACTAGATTCTAACTAATAAGTTCATTCTTCAATATAGTTGTTATTGTTTAGACTTACTGCAATTTAGTTCTGTTAAGTGACATTTCATATATTTTTTTACATACATTTTATGAATAGTTATTTAACTATTTCATTAAAATCAGAGGACTCTACTACTATCCATAGAACAAAAAAAATTAAATACCTAAAGATGATTGTTTCTATTTTAATTATGTTGTTTCTTTAAAATTATTCCACAATTTTATATACTCCACTCGCTAAAATTTTCTACTTTATTTCCAATACTAATGTGCATAGGTTAGTGACACTCTTTTATACTATTAAAATACATAATGCTTATTGTATTCTATCTAATCAGTTCATTCTCCACCATAGTTTCTATCTTTTAATTACTCTTCATTAATGTAATGAATGCATACATTTTATTTTAAACTACTCTAAAACAATATTCCTCAATTTTCTAGATTTGAAACTCACAAATCATCAGAGACATATGTATGCTCTCCTTAAAATAGACTAGATTTTACAGAGAAATGGTAGTTCTCTTCAGTTTTATTCTCCTATGCCAGTTCTGGATTCTGTAATTGATAGTCATCCAAATTGTTTAGTTATAGAATAACTAAATTAAAATAAAGAGATACTTCAAAATGAATATAGAACTTTACAAAGTATGCTTACCGATGAACAGAAACATGTGATGGGTTTCATTTTGTCTTAATTGTCTTCTGATTCTGGGGGTTTCTTCTTCTTGTATGGACATAGAGGCATGGGTAAAACATTAATTTGGAAAATACTAACATCATTGTTGTGGTAAGAGGGAACTATTTTTCTTGTCATTGCTTCGAGTGGAATAGAATTATTACTGCTTCTGGGTGGACGAACTGCACATTCTAAATTTCATATTCCAATCTCTATTACTGAGTAGTCAGTTTTCAATATTCAGTAAGGAAGTGATATTGCGGAACTTATGCACTTTACAAAGATTATTATTTGGGATAATGTATCTATGGTTCATAAGTATTTCTTTGAGGCTCTAGACCATACTCTGAGAGATATAATGTCATTAAAAATTGTTAATGCTCTGAATTTACCCTTCGATGGTCTAGTAGTTGTATTAGGGGGATATTTCAGGAAAATACTACCAGTAATACCTAGTGGTAACAAAAATGACATTGTATTTGAAAGAATTAATTCATCATATTTGTTGAAACAATGTTAGGTATTAACTCTAATAAAGAATATGAGATTTCATTCAACTACTTGAACTGATGATTCAACTGCGGTCCATGAGTTTTCTAAATGGACCTTAGATATTGGTGAAGGTAGAGTTGGAGAACTTAATGATGGTGAATCACTCATTCAAATTCCTTCACCATATCTTATTACCTACACTAAAAATGTAATGGATGCAATTATTGACCATACATATTCTTCTTTCAGTGACATATATAGTGATGTCTCCTATTTGAAAGAGCATGCAATTTTAGATCCAACCCATGATGTTCTTCAATAAGTAAATTATTACATGTTGTCTCTCAAAAACTCTGAAAAGAAATATTACTTTAGCTCTAATTCAGTTTTCAATGCCAGTTTTGATACAGATAGGGCAGAAAACATATACACCTATGAGATGTTAAATGGTATCAACGTCTCTAGTATGAATACCAAAAAAATTATACTAAATATTGGTGTCCCCATTATGTTACTAAGAAATATATATCAATCTATTGGTTAATGTAATGGAAATCATATGATTGTTACACACTTATTTGATCATTTCATTAGATCAAACAAATTGATTGGTTGTCATTCGGGGTATTCTACATTCATTCCAAGACTAACTATGACACACTTTGATGTTAGGTGGCCTTTAAAATTATAAATAATGCAATGTCCTTTGATAGTTTCTTATGTAATGACTATTAATAAAAGTCAAGGGAAGTCATTTTATACTATTGGGTTATATCTTCGCAAGTCTTTGTTCTCTCATGGTCAATTATATATTGCGTTTTCTAGGGTTACATCAGCAAATGGTTTGAAAATATTAGTTCATGATAACACTAACGCGTCTTCGGATTACACACAAAATATTGTGTACAAGGAAATATTTGATAACCTATATTAGGTATCATTTAAATTAAAATTTTTATATTTTACTATGGTTTGGCTATGTAATATGTGTACTTCCATGGCTTCTTTATCTGCTTACTATGTTTTTTTTTCAACACTAAATGTAACTGTATAGAGTAAAAAAATGTCCCGGTTAATAACCTCATTGAATGAGATTACCCCAAAGGATGATGAAACACTAAGGATTAATGTTTTTTTTATGAACATGTGGTGAAATTCATCACCCAAATACTCTAATGATGATGTTGTTGTTGATCTAATACTTTGTGATAAAAATGTCAATTTACGTTACATGAAAAATTTCTATTTTTTTCTTATTTCTATGTTATGTTGTGTACATATTTCAATATATATATATTATATCTCTATGTCCTCTATCATATGTTTTTTTACGTATTAACCTACATTTGAACATACTATCTTTAGGGAACCAAGACTCAGTGTATGATAACTAACTGTCATCTTATCTCCCAGTACAAACATCTTTTGCATGAAGGACTATGTTATATGATACAAAACTTCCAAATAGATTCAAACCAAGGAAGTTACATGGAAAGTAGACATGCCTGCAGAATCATGTTCACATCGACGAAATTTTTCCATCCATGTGATGTACAAATTACACTTTTTAGTTTTGATTTTACTTCATATGATGCCATTATTCAAAGGATGATTCCAGAAGAACATTTAATAGGTAGATTTCATTAACACTTTAATGTTACTTTTCTGTGTAGGTGATTTCAATAAAAACAAGATTACAGTATTTTCTAATTCATTCATAATGTCTTAAAAGTAAGTTTATTTTGGTCATTTATGTTTTAGAAATAATTGTACTTCTATGTTACACACATCTAGTGTAATATATGGGTCATTCTAACCTCAGAATTCAGATTATTCTAGAGGATGGCAAGTCATTTATTTTGTGCTCTTACTTTAAGTGATTGCAAAAAATTATATTTATCCATAATGTTACTTTCTTTCCCTACAAAGTTATGAAACTAACCTATATTTTATGGTGAGACTTTGTAAATTAAATGAAGTGTTATTTGGAAAATAAAAAAGACTCATCAACCATTATGATATTACAACTTTTCCAGGTCAAGTGACTGAGAAGTATGGTTTCTATCTACATTGAACATTTTTTCTCTTTGTAATTATTTGTTCTTTTAATATTTTGCTTCGAAATTATACTCTCTATAAATGATTTCTATGATTTAAAACTTCTTTCATACTTTGTTATTATGACTACTACTATTAATGCTACAAAAATCCTTATAACCTAGATATTCCAGAAATAGACAACTTCAGGAGCAGGTGACATTTTAACTATTATAACTTGTTTATTTTTACATATAGTGCTCTGTACATCACAAATGTAATACCCACATGTTGTTATTATATATTTTTAAGTATATTATTCTATATTTATCAGGTTTGGGTTTTTAATAGCATCACAGTTCTATAGTCCACCACCAACAAATGGAAACCCATCTATATAAGTACTGTATTGGAACAACAAGAAAACAATTTCATATGTGAAAATCTTTCAAGGGGTAAGTAATATATCCATAATTTTAGAAATTCTTTATGCAGTATTATGAAGTGTTCAGTTATGTCCTGAACTAATGACTATAATATTATGTACTCAATCTATTGTAGCCTACATGGTGCATAATTGCAGCAAAAATACAAAAAATTAAAAGCAACCACAACTAGTTTTATGAATCATGCAACTCTTGAATAAAGAAAGTACACATTTTAGATGACACAATATAGTTCTACAATTGAAAATTATCTCCTAATAGTACTACTCCCAGGTTACCTTCTTTAAGATTTTTAAAGTTCATACTATCACTTTGTTACTTGACAACTAATAAATCAAAATAATTATTATCACTGATAGTGTGATCATAATTTTAAATCCAATAGATTTAGAGTGAAACTGATGGTTACTGATCAGACAGACTTATTTTCAGTAGTTTTATTTGACAAAAAAGTCATGAAATTCATACATAAAATAGCTGTAGAGTTGAGAGCTGGTTTGATATAGGTAAAACCAACTTCTTCTATCATGTCAATATAATTTTCAAATATTATTCCTAACATTTCTTATTGTTTTATAATTAGGATGATGATGAGTATGGTTTTCCTCCAGAGTTGAACATTTTCAAATAAAATAAAGTGTTGTTATCAATTGATGTATCAAATTACAATTTTTAAAACTACCATCGTCCTTCTGAACAAAACAGATACAAAGTACTATTTATCAATGATAATGAAAAGTACATCAACTGCTTTACTGACAACTTTGAACACAATCAGGTAATACTATATAGATATTTATAAATTCCTTTAAAATATTAAATCACAAAACATTGTTGTTTTTTTATTTTACAATACAGGAACATCAAAGTAGTGGGTCTTCATGAGTAAGTAGTGGAATTGAGTATATCTAGGTACAATTTCTTTCAATTTTTCCAATTTGATTTTTTAACCTATAAAAATCACCTAACTATCATATTTCTTTTAACCTTGCATTGTAGGAGCATCAAAGTGTTAGTTCTTCTATAGTAAGTTCAAACATTTTCACAGGATTTGTTACTTCTACCTTAGATATGTTATCTACTTAGGTATTTAATAGTTATCTTCAATTACTTCAATGTTATTTCCATTAACATAAAAATACATACATTATTTTCAGGGATTTATTATATTTTTTATATTTCAAACAAAGAGTTGTTTAAATCTTCAACTATCTACGGATAAATATCTAATATGTGCTTCATTGATTTCAACTACCACATATAGTTTCAAATTCTTCTAACTATATTCTCTATGTAGAAAATCGTGTCACATGATTTTGATACTAAGGATGGTGTGGAACATAATCTTGTGATATGTCAAGACATTGTGACTACAAAAAGTCATTTTAGTCAACTACAGATCCGAATAAAGGAAAAATTAAACAAGAAAACTGAAAATTTAGACTGAAGTATTCTGCTTCAATCGCATGGTAATAATATTTTTTGGCTCTTTTGTTTGTTTTTTATTTCTGTTTTTAGAAATCTTCTTTACATTAAAGTTTTTTGGAGTCTTTAGAGTACACATACCTTATTTGAAAATGTTTAATACTCATCTTTTAGGTTTTTTATATGATTTACATACCAAAATCATTTTATACACCATTTACCCAGTTATCTCTAGGATCTTATGTCATTAGTTATCCAGAAATTTTTTTCTACATACATTGTTTAGTTATTGTCCATACATTGTTTCAGGTGTTGTACACACCATGTAGGATGTACTACTTCTACACAACCATTGAATCTGAACTAGAAACAAAATGACCCCTCTACTGTGTTAAAAATTTCTAGGAACATTTCACATATCATCTCCAGATTCATAAAATGTTGTTCTACATTTTCTTCAACATTATTATAATTCTCTATATTCCCTTAATATCTAGATTCATGAACAATAACAAATCCAATCCACCTTCTCGATACTTTCATGCATCTAGGATCAATCCTTGATTCAACTTGATATTAACATAAACCAAAATCATGAATCCTTGAAG
Source organism: Viscum album (assembly GCA_963277665.1). Classification (NCBI taxonomy): domain Eukaryota; kingdom Viridiplantae; phylum Streptophyta; class Magnoliopsida; order Santalales; family Viscaceae; genus Viscum; species Viscum album. The sequence continues at coordinate 119,723,855 of OY728135.1, forward strand.
GTCCAACCAGATTCTAATATAGTTCTGGAGATTTTTAAGTAATTTTATCATCTTTTATCTCCCTATCTTGTTGAACTGAATCTACCTGACCCATCCTATTCTTCCTAAGCTACTCGAATTCAACTGCTATAAGCTTGTACAAACTATAATCCAAAGACTCCAATGGTCGGTTGGTCATGAAGTGCTGATCATGGTCTTGTCAAATATCGGGGGTCTTTTTATAGCATTTATTCCACCAATGGACTTTTTTTCAATCACTACCGATAACAGAAGAATAAATATTTGGGACACTTTGAAGGGCCAGTTTCAAACTGAATTTGCTGACACTATGTCCACTAACACATCAATCATATACTCTAAAGCTGAAAGAGGTCACCTCTCTGTCGATTACACATGCATGAAATCAATGTATTTGGACAAAAATAGAAAAAGGAAGTCTGTATCTACAGTATTACTTCTAGGAACATGCAGTAGTGAAGTTTTAGAAATGGACATATCCCTTGTTCAATTGAAATGGAGAGTTATTGATTGCCACCCTGGGGGCATTACTTCCATTTCTTTTCTGACTGATGGTTCATTCATCTATACTATAGGTGCAGATGGGATGGTTTGAAAAATTTACCCCAAGTCGGGAAATATCCTAGAAAATTTCAAAGCATCTATGAAAGTGATATCCTCTTTGTTCGTGTCCCAAGATAGGAAATTTTTTGCAATAGAAGTTGCTTAATTGAAAATTTTTAATTGCTAAGATAAAAAGAAATTTCAGAAGTCTTCTGGTCACCCTGGGACTATTCGCTGCATGATTTTTGCTAAAGATGGGAATCACATACTCTCATCTTCAGTTGGTGAGAAATATGTTGTTGTTTAGAGGATAAATGGTAGCAACAAATAGTCAGCTAGCTGTGTTCTTACAATGGAGCATCTTATTGTCTTCTTGGATTGCTTCTGCTCAAATGACTAGGGAATGAATGCAGATTTCTATGTTCTATCCATTTTAGAGATAGGTGTATGTTACTTATGGCAAGGGACTAATGCTGAGGGATTATGTAATTTTAAACCAATAAAAATCTCATTTTTTCTTTAATATGATTTCTCTAAGAATCATAAGAGTGCACACCCTATTATATATGCTACAAAACTATTAGGCATTTCCAAACCTAGGGCTTTCCATGTGTTCATGGCCTATGGTTTGTTGGTAAATCCATTATTTCTACATCTTTATGTGCAATTTGGAACTGATGTGATCATGAGTATTTCTCAAATGGATTCCTCTTGCCACTCCAGTCCCACGTATCTAAACGGGGACAACATTTTCCGGATAGAATCACAGTGTTAGATCATGAAAATGCTGAAGATGCCTTGCTTCCTATTCTGAATATTTTTAAAGTTCATGAAAGTAAGAAAATACTACAAGGTTTAGTTGTTTTCCATACATTGTTTCAAGTGTTGTGCACACCATAATCGATGTACTACTTCTACACAACCATTGAATCTAAACCACAAACAAAATAACCCCTCTATTGTGTTAAAAATGTCTAGGAACATTTCACATATCATCTTCAAATTCATAAAATGTTTTTCTACATTTTTTTCAACATTATTAGGATTCTCTATATGCTCCTAATATCTATAGTCATGAACAATAACAACTCCAATCCCCTTCCTGACACTTTCATGCATCCAAGATCAATACTTGATTCAACTTGATATTAAAATAAACCAAAATCATGAATCGTTGAAGGTCCAACCAGATTCTAATATAGTCCTAGAGATTTTTAAGTACTTTTATCTTATTTTATATTCCCATCCCACTTAAAGTTAACTAGGCCTACAACATCTACACAATGACCTAATGTAAGGGGATGACATTTATCTAACGGCCTGATTTTTTCTATGGTGGAACATTTCCTACAGGTACCTACTGTAGTCTTTTTTGGAACTGTTGATATGGAAGGTAGTTGTTGCAGTGCTTGGTATGCCTATGGAGTTAAATGCCTGTTTTATAAGGTGTGACATATGGAGGATTTGACACTGTAATACAAGGAGTCCCATTTTTTATACATTTAAGGGACTTTTATCACATGTAGAAGACTATTTCACTATTATATATTTCAAAAATTAACATTTTTCAGTGCCTTGTGTAGAGTCACCATTCTGTATGTTTTTTTATAATTTTTCAATTTCTCATTCCTTCTGTTCAAACATGACAATTACTATTTCATGGTTGTTTCACATGAAAGACTACTTTGTGGAAAACAATGAAGTGATAAACATTTATATTAGTGAATATGGAGGTGTCACTTCATGCTTATAAGGATTCCATGATTATTATATTTAAATATTCATTAGTATTAAATTATCTTTTTAAATGTTGTTGTATCTACATAATGTAGCTTCCAGAAAAGTTTCAAGCTGAATACTTCTTGCAAGATAACTTTTTGATTTGATGATTGTATAACTTCAACTTCATGAAAATATTTTGAAAATATAAACATCAAAAATTATGTTGTAAGTACTAACCAAGTTTTTATCATTCTATATTAAAATTACTCATTTTTACATTTCTCATTTATGTTATTGAAACCACTATATTTTGTTTTATTTATCTTTCACTTTCTATGTCATTGTACACATTGTTGTTTTCGTGAATGCATTTGAAATTGAATTCAAATCTACATCCTCAAAAATTAGAAATTCCTTTACTTTAAATTTATCATTTCACTTTTCAATTATTTTAATGGTGTGTCAATATTTTATCCACTCATATTATATTATCATGCACCACTAATTTCTAATTTAAATTTATTCAACATTATTTTTTCTTCTCAATTTTTAAAAATACTTTTCTCTTATTGAAAAATAACCAGTAATCCAATACGTTGTGCGTACGCATGGGTGAGTATTAATTATTATTATTTTTATGTCTTTCACTAACTGGAATAGTGATAAATATTATTTTACCATCTTATAAATTAATATTTATCACTAGAAACAATATATATTTTCTCATCCTCCTCACATTTATTGAATACCAAATAATTAATTTATTAATTATTTAATTTATAAACAAATATTTTATTCACAATCTGGTGAATAAATATTTATTAAATATTTAATAAAATATTTGTGATAGATAAAACATGAATAAAATTATTCCTTAGTATTGAGAATAATATTTATTCTATTAATTAAATTCAAATAGAATTTAATCGAGATCTTTTTTCTTGGCATTAGGCGGGTTTGACTAAAGTCAAAGATTATTGTCTAGTAATGGGTCAATGCGTCCAAGAGAAAGAACTTAATGTGAAATGTCAAAAACCACATATGAACACTCACTATGTAATATAATCCCTTTTTCATAATATCTCATCAAGCAGGTTCCACGTCTGTGTCATCAACCTATATGTTTGATACGTCTTTCTTTAAATATCTAAAATAAACACATCATTACACATTGACCATGGAATTTAGTGTAATGGTTCCATTTGAATCAAAGGGTTGAGATATTAGTTTCCATAAATATGGAAGGTACAAATCCTTTCTTGACTTATTAATTAATAACACATCACTCATGATGCACCCAACATATCCAACTTCATCATGAACTATTATCATCACAGTTTAAAAAATACATCTAAGTGTGTGAGTTGTAACATACATTAATAATGATTTTAAATTCTAAGGACCACTACACACACTCACAGATAGGAATATCTGATGACACATAAGCATGCAGAATTCCTATTGGTGGGTAGGTTCTCAAAATCTATCATCTTAGAGATTACAAAGTGTGAACTTCATGAGAAGAAGCTTCATCTACTTACGAGTACTTATACCTGAAAGTATACATACCATGTGCCATGTCATAGTATGTTATCTGGCCATAGATTTATATTTAAGAATATCATTATAGCACTTTAAGGTTCTTATCATAATGGGGAACTACTATGACCTTATCAATTCAACAGATACCCTAGGAAATTATTACATCAAAATCATGTAGAACGATGAACAATATGTAATAATATATTTTATTAATATTCAAATATTTGAACATATATGTAATAAAAGTAAAAACTATTAGTTCTAGATCATCAACACCAACACAATTAATGATTCAAAATACCTTGATCCTTCCAAGGATATAATCGGTGCTTACCAAATGTCAGAATAGATCAACTCTATGATATCTTTACTTCTCTTTGTTGATGTACTAAAATTTAACCTGTGTTGTTTTCTCAAAACATAGTGCTCACAAAATAATAAAGTTACCTTCAGAATACCAAGCAGAAAATTATGATTATCAAGAATCTTAGGTCCTTGTTCAAGAAGGTTTCGGGTATAGAGAAGGCTTCTTTAGTGGGTGTTAAATTAAAATTTATTTTAATTTAGAGTTTCCCAAAACCCCAAGAGATGATATTTCATGTTAAATTTATAATTAATTTATTTATATATATAAGAAATAATTACCTCATCTTGGGATAATTTATTCATTAATGATGTTGATCTTCCAAAAACCCTATTTGTATTACCTTTGTTGTGCATGGAGGATCCACATGTATAATCCCTCTAGCGGTAATCTACACATGATCCTTTGATCTTTGAATGACACTGATTGATTTTTGGTTGCTATCATGGAGAATCAACTATCTTGCATTGTTTATCTTTATCGCTCAAGTTTATTTGGTCTTGAAGGAGTTTTTATCATTCTTGAGAGGAAGAGAGAAGGAATTTGGGAGAGAGAGAGAGGTCCATTATGCACAACGATTCTCTATTCTCAATTTTCGATTAACCCTACATAATAAACATAACCATCTATTTATAAATCTAGGGTTTAAGTTAAAATATTATTTAATTGTGTACCAAACCTTAAATAATATAATAATATTTAATAAACCCCATGACAAATTAATATTATTATTATTATTATATAATGGTGTGTGTGTTAACTTTCACAATAATAAATATTATTTTACCAACTTGTAAATTAATATTTATCACCAGACACAGTTTTGGTTTGTTGAAACTTCTAGACATTTATTGAATACATGAATAAATATTTAATAAAATATTTCATTAATCAATAAATATTTATAATCGATAAAACATTAATAAACTTATTCCTTAGTGTTGAGAATAATATTTGTTCCATTAATTAAATTAAAATTGAATTTAATCAAGATCAGTGAAAATATTTAGTATGTGACCCTCTAGGATTCTTTCTTATTGTATTAGGTAGGATTACCTAAAGTCTAAGATTACTATCTAGAAACAGGTCAAGGCACCCCAGTGAAAGAACTTAATGTTGTAATTATTATACCCACATATGAATGCTTACTATGTAATATAATCTATTTTTCACAATATCTCATCAAGCATGTATCGCATCTGTGTAATTAACCTATATGCTCAATATGTCTTTATTTGACTATCTGAAATAAGAACATCATTACACCATGTCCATATAATTTAATGTGGTGGTTTTATTCCAATCAAATAGCAGAGATATATTCCTCCATAAAGATGAAAGGTACAAATCCTTCGTTGGATTATCCATTAATAACATGTCATTTGTGGCACACCCAACATACCCTAATTCCCACTAATATATGGTGTGATAGTTTTGGTCAATAAATTTATGTGTGTGAGATGTGAAATGCATAAATGATAATCTTAAATTCTAATTACCATTACACATGCTCACATATAGGAATATCTAATGACACCAAAACATGTGAAATTCCTACTGGTGGGTCTATTCTCATAATATTATGTCTTAGAGATTACCAATTTTGAAATTCATGAGAAGAAGAATCATTCTCTTAGAAGTGATCACACCAGACAGTCACATCCTATATGTCCCATCATAGAATGTTATCCAACCATAGAACTATATTTAATAATATCATTATAGAACTTCAAGGTTCTAATCATAATGGGGAACTTCTATGACCTTATCAATATGACAGATACCCTAGCGCATTATTCTAATGAAGTCATGCAGAACAATGAATAGTATATAATAATATATTTTATTAATATTAAAACAGTCTAATATATATACAATCAAAGTAAAAAAATAGTTGGTCCTAGGACACTAACTCTAACAAACTCCCACTTGGACTAGATCCAACTACCTAAGACTTTCATTCCTTTAGACCTCGCATGATAATCATGTTTCTACTAAGTCAAGGCTTAGGGGTCCTATACATTTTCTTCAATGGAAATATTGTTCACTTCAACCTTTCCTCTTTGAGAAAAATCCCTCAAGATATGATACTTACAAAGTATATTCTTCATCTATTGATGAGGCCTTGGCTCTTTTGTGAGATTCACCACTACAGTATTATCACAAAAGACTGTAATGGGATCTTCAATGTTTAGTTCCATATTGAGATATTGGATGAAGTTTTATATTTTTACTACTTATTTAGCTACCTCATAAGTGGAAACATACTCATAATCTACTATATAATTTTCAACCATGACCTACTTTGATCTCTTCTAACTCATAGCACCTCCACTCAAAATGAAGATGTGTCTCATTTATGATTTCATATTGTCTCGATCTATTTGGAAACTAGAATGTTCATATGCTCTAATGACTAGTTCCTGATATCCTCCATAGACTAGGAACATATCCTTAGTACACCTTAGATACTTAAGGATAGTATTTATTATCATCTAATGGTGGTCACCTAGGTTATCTTGATATATTCCTACCACACTTTATGTGTAAGAGACATCTATCCTACTACATATCATATCATACATGACTAAGCTAATCGCTAATGCATATGGAATACCTCCCATTCTATTTATTTCCTTATGTGTCTGAGGAATCATTTTCTTGAAGAGATGAATTTCATGTGGCACTAGAAACAATCCCCTCTTGGATTATTCTATACTGAATCTCTTCAATATCTTGTCAATATATGTACCTTGAATTAGGCTAAGAAATCTCTTATATCTATCATGGCATATCTTGATCCCAAGAATACATGTTGCCTCGCCTAATTCCATCATGTAGAATCATTATTCAACCATGTGTTAATAGATTGTAGGACTAGTATTTCATTTCCAATAAGTGATATGTCATTGAAATATACTATTAAGAAAACAATTGCACTCCAACTAAATTGTTTATAGATGAAATGATCACATTAATTCTTTATGAAACAAAATTTTGTTATGGCCTCATAAAATTTAATTTTTCATGATCTAGATTCTTGCTTGAATCCATAAATGGATTTTTTTTTTTAGTTTTCATATCTTGTTGGCATCCTTTGGAGTCACAAACCCTTCAAGTTGTGTCATATAGATATCTTCCTTAAGGTTCCTATTAAGGAATGATATTTTGATATCCATTTTACAAATATCATATTCATGTAAGGACACAATATAAAGTATAATTATGATGGATTTAGGCATTTAAACTAGTGAAAAGGTTTTGTCATAGTCTATGCCTTGACACTGTTTAAACACTTTTGAAACAAGTCATGCCCTATAGGTATTTAATTTACCATCCATGTAAAATTTATTCTTGAATACCCATTTAAAACCAATGGGATATACATCCATTTGAATATCTACCAAAATCCATACTTGGTTTTGATACATGAAATCCATTTCATAATTTAGGGATTCTTTCTACTTGGTAGAATGTGTACCACTTACTACTTCTTTGTAGGTTATAGGATCATTATCATCAACTAATAATGATTCACCATCCTCAGTGACTAGAAAATCATACCATTTTTGTTCTCTAACCTCTATTGTACTTCTATGCAGTACTTGTGTCTCTGGAAATTCTTCTTCTTCCACAGGTATTTATGGAATTTGTTCATGTTCAAACTCTCGTTTACCTTGAGCCTCAACTTCATTGAAGTTTTTCTTACTCCCACTATCACTTTTAGATATGTTATCCCTATCAATGAATATGTAATGTATTGCCACTATTACCTTTTTTATGATGGGTTGTATAGTTAATATACCCTTATTTCTTTAGGGTAACCTATAATGGTACACTTTGTGCCTCAGGTGTAATTCTGTTACCTAAATAGGCCTTAACAATGATTTGCGGCCCCACATGTAAATTAAAAAACATAGTTTTTCTTCCACTCCAAATTTCATATGGAATACCATTTATCCATTTAGTTGGTACTTGGTTTAGTATGTTGTCTATAACATGTATCCTCAAAAGGATAATAGAATATTTTCATGAATCATCATTAATATTACCATGTCTAAAATGGTGTGGTTCCTCCTTTAACTTACACTCTTCCATTGAGGTGTATAGAGATAAGGGGTGAGATAAAATCTCAAACTATCGTAAATAATCAATGAAGTCTTGGTTAAGATATTCTCCACCACATTTTGATCATAGTTTCTTAATCTTCTTACCAAGTTAGTTTTTAACTTCATTCTTGTATTCCTTGAATTTATCAAAGTAATACGACTTATAACACATTAAGTAAACATATCCATGTCTACTAAAATTATCAATAAAAGTTATGAAGTATGAGTACCCAGCCCTTTCTTCGATAATAAATAGTCCACACACATTGGTATGAACTAATTTAAAAATATCATTATCCCTTTCACCATTCATATAGAATAGAGATTTGGTCATTTTTACTTTTAAACATGCATGAAATACACCAAGTGGTTTTAGTTCAAAAAGAATCTAAATATCCATCTTGGTAAAATTTAGTCAAATAGTTTTCATTTACATGACCTAGCTGGTGATGCCAAAGTTGGGTGTGGTATGAGTCATGTGAAGTAGTTTCATTATTAGTTTCCATTACTTGTTTTATATAATCCAACACATAAAGACCATTATTTAAATGTTCCTTAACATAAAAAATGTTATCCTTATAAAATAAGAAACATTTATTCCCAAATTTGAAAATAAATTCATCTGTATCTAGTTTAGATATAGAAATAATGTTTTAGGTAACATATGGCACATAATAATAATCTCTTAAAACCAAGATCATTATAATTGGAAACATGAGGTGGTAGTAATTGATGGCTACAATAGCAAGTTTAGATCTATTGGATTCCTGTAGATCTACCTCCCCTCAGTCAATATTTTTTAATCTACTTTGTTTCTGTATTTGAATACAAATGTGAGCACCATAAGCTGTATCCAATGCCCAGTTTTTAGAAATAGATAAATTGCTCTCAATAACAAATGCACCTGAAGCTTCCCCTCACTTATTGGTATAGGTGTATTTTTTCTTCTAGTGGGCCTTCTTTCCACATGTGAAACAAACAACATCATGTTCCCTTTCTTTCCCTTTGATCTTCCTCTTCTTGGAAGGGTGTGAAGAAGCTTTGGGCACAGAGTTCTTTGCTTTACCTTTTCATTTTTTCACTATAAGTACCAAAGGATTTTTTCACTTCATCTCCCTATCCACTTGACTAAGAAGAGTAAGTAGATCTGGGTGAGACTTATCAATATTTTTCATATTAAAATTAGCAACAAAACTGGAGAATCTTTGAGAGAGTGATGCAATAATGAGATAGGAGCCTAGTTTTTCAGGGAGTTTAAACCCTAGAACCTCTAAGTGTTCAAAGTATCCAATGATATTGACTAAATGAGTATCATCTAGTGAAACCTCTCCAATATTTATCTTAAAAATATCCTTGTAGATCTCAAACTACTCTTGTATATCTCTCTCCTGATATAGACCATGGAGATGCTCAAGCATTTTATAAGTGTCCATGTTTTTGTGAGAGTTCTTGAGTTCACTGGAAATATATGATAGCATCTAACATTTAATTTTAATCACATCATTTAAAAATATCATAAATAATAAATCCTTTATTACTCACCTCCTTAGAAAGTGGATCAAGCATTGAGGATTCTAGCACATAAGATTTTTGTTCATGGTGAAACACAACTCAAAGATGTCTGAACCACTCTTAGAAGTTATTGCTAATGAGGAGATGGTATTTTTACAATATTGATCATAGGGGTAGTGTGGATGAAAAAATTTCCATTTTATACAATTATAAAATGGAAGATTATTAGTACTTTTCTTGATTACAAATTATATGATAAATAATAATAATTAATTTTATTAAATCTCACACTATTTTATCAAGTCCCAATATCTTTCTCCATTGAACTTGGAATGTCTGGTTGTATGGACATTCTAGTGGAAAGGATCTATATGACCCTTTTCATAACCCCAATAAGGGTTGGTCAAGCTATTTGAATGTATTTAGGTAGGAAAATCTTTTCCAACTGTGGTCTTGTGTCTCCTTGATCCATTGAGTGGATTTCCAAATCCAGAAATCCTGACATGGATTTTTTTGAAACTTGCCTCCAAATTGCACCATGTCTATCAAGGGATTCTCATCTTGATATAAAATGGTTAAGTCAACTCAAAACCTTCATAAGAACTCCCCTTATAAAAGTAAGTGTTCCACTAAGGGTTGTTTAAACACTTAGTTTTAATGGTGTCATTCCTAATCAAGTAATGGAAGGCATGTTCTAACTTAATATATATTTGAAGGATTTTATTTATTATGCATAAATGTTATCTTGTTTTATCCTTTACATGACTTGATAATATTAAATGGATTTTACTTAATTAATTAACCATTTTGGATAAAAAAAATTACGCATAATAAATTTATTTAAAGTTTATCTTTTCATATTAATTCATTTGTAAATGTGATTGTGGACTTGCATCCATAAATTAAATAATTCATAGATAGAAATAAATAAATAAATAAATTATCCAATCATGAGATTATATAATGGTTGATTTATTGAGTGGGTAATAAATCAACCTATGAACTAGGGGAATAACTCCTTGTGACGGACTTGGCATGAGTTGTAGTATTCCACTTATCCACCTATGTATCATCTGGGTTGGGATAATTATGGTTCTGTCTTGATCTGCCTCCATGTTCCTTGAGATACTCCATTAATTACATGTATTTATAACTCACATACAGGTAAGGGAAACTGAATGATTGGTTAATAGGGATTATATAAATAATCATGGACACGTAGGTCCTACATAATAATGGAAGGAGAGATAACACGCATGCCATAAAATTTAATTTAATATTACCTAATTTCAAAATCATGTAATATATTAAATTAAAACATCCAACACATACATGGTTCTTGGTCAAGCTCATGAACGGTCATACATTCAATGTATATAAAAAATTAAACTAGTTAACATTAATTTCTATTCGTTCGTTATTATTAAGATAAACATGTTTGTGTTAATTAATTAATTAATTCCATTTCATCTTATTGACCATCTGAATTCATTTGGAGATACCCTTATTAATGGAATTCATGGAAAATAAAGGGTATAACCAATTATTATAGATTATTACAATAAATTAATTAATAATTTTAATAATACTTTAAAAAAATTATTAAATTTTCAAACACAAATGGTACTAATCAATAAAATAATGTTTTAATGATGCAATTATATTTTTAATGTAATTCAATTCTTTCCTTTATTGGGAGACTGCATGGCATGTACTTATGAGTTACATGCCATGTATCTCGATTGTCGTGTACACGGGTTACTCACCTAGGGATTTGGTATGTAAATTGGTTATACTACATAGTGTGTATTACCAGCTACATATTGTGTGTTCATGCAACCCACTGAAGGACTCTGTGTGTTCATTAAACGTGGTACAACATGTGTGTACAAGCTAGCTACATGTCATGTATATCTCAGGTTGTGTGTCTTCTTGTCTCATTGAATGGATTGTCCTGTACTTTGGATGTGAGAATAAATGATTCACACGTCATGTATGCCTAATACATGTCATGTACTCCATTAATGAAAAATACTATCAGTCTCATGTGGTTTTGACCGTGTTTAATGACCATATGGATTGCATGAATTTTGCAGCTAACCCATGTAGACTTCACAGTGTTTATACCAGATACACACTGTGTAATCTGACATGACATGTGTTAGGTTTCCCTAGTCTTCATGTAGTGTGAAATAAATGCACTGCATGTAATCTTTGCTTAGTGCATCGTGAATCCCGTGACACGGTCAGGTGAAATGCACTTGGGTACACGATGTGTACTCCGGCTACATGCCATGTAATCTCATGATATCTGACCAAATTCCTCAACACTTCCTGATGAAATCTTTGATGATTCTTTGTCTATTCTTGGAATTAAGAAATAGTGAACCTTTAATGGAGAAATTAAAATGTATAAATCATGTTAATTAAACATCGGATTAAAGAAGGAATAATTCTTGAAATGAAAAATTCAACAAAAATTGTGCATAATAATCAACAATAAAATAATTACTTATAAATTTAAAACATGACCACTCTAATACCGCTTGAAGGATCCAGGCACAGTGGAAGCACCTTTGGTGGGCATTAAATTAAAATTTATTATGATTTATAGTTTCCTAAAACCCCAAGAGAGGAACTTTCACATTAAATTTATAATTAATTTATTTAAATATAGAAGAAATTATTACCTTGTATTATGATTGTTTCTTCATTAATGATGTTTATATTTCAAAAAATCTATCCAGATTACCTTCGTTTCACTTAGAGGATCCAATTGTAGAATCCCTCTAGTGGTGATCCACACATGCTCCTTTGATCTCCATACAACATTGATTGATTCTCGGGTTCTAGTGTAGTGAATCAATAATTTTGCATTGTTCATCTTGATTGCTCAAGTTCCTTAGAGCTTGAAGGAGCTACTCTCATTCTTGAGAGGAAGAGAGAATAAATTCGATAGGGAGAGAGAGAGAGAGAGAGAAGTCTGTTGTGTGTAACGATTCTCTATTCTCAATTTTTGATTAATCCTGCAAAATAGACACAACCATCTATTATAAAGCTAGGGTTTAGGTTAAAATTTTATTTAATTTCATATAATCCCTTAAATAATATAATAATATTTAATAAACTCTATGTCAAAATAATAATAATATTATTATTATTATTATTATTTTGCGTGTGTGTTAACCTGCACAATAATAAATATTATTTTATGAACTTGTAAATTAATATTTATCATTGGATGCGGTCTAGGTCCGTTCAAACTTCTAAGTGTTTATTGAATACCCGAATAAATATTTAATAAAATATTTTATTCATCAATAAATATTTTTGATCGATAAAAAATGAATAAAATTATTATTTAGTCTTGAAAATTATATTTATTTTATTAATTAAATTAAAATATAATTTAATTGAGATCAGCAGAAACACTTAGTGTGTATCCCTCTAGGATTATTTCTTTTTGGCATTAGGCAGGATCACCTAAGGTCCAAGATTACTGTCTAGAAATGGGTCATGGAATCCAAGAGAAAAAACTTAATTTTACAATGTTCAAAACCACATATGAATTCTTATTGTTCAATATAATCCCTTTGTCACAATATATCATCAAGTAGGAAGCACATTTGTGTCATCAAACTATATGCTTAATGCATCTTTCTTTAACTATATGAAATAAACATGTCATTACACCATGACTATGCAATTTAATGCAATGGTTTTATTCCAATCAAAGGCTCGAGATATAAGTTTCCATAAAGATGAAAGAGACAAATCCTTCTTTGACTTATCTATTAATAACATGTCATTTATGACGCACCCAATTTACCATACTTATCACCAACATATGACATGACGATTTTGGTCAGTAAATATAAATGTGTGAGTCATGACATGCATCAATGATAATCTTAAATTCAAAGGACCATTACACACACTCGCATATAGGAATATCTAATGACACCAGAACATGAAAAACTCCTATTGGTAGGTATGTTCTCATAATATTCCATCTTGAAGATTACCAAGTGTGAAATTTATTAGAATAATCCTCATTAACTTACGAGTACTCACACCTAACAGTAACATTCTATGTGTCTCTTCATATAATTTTATCTGATTGCAGAACTATTGTATTCCCCAACCCCTAAATCCTGGTGTCAATGCATTATTTTATTACAGTGGCATGATTATAAGGTATCAAATCCCAAATGACCAATCAGTTTAGTGGTATTGGAAAACCAGATTACATACATGATACCCATAATAAATTAGAAAATAGAAATTACAAACATGATACATAATAAAATGAAATAAATTGCATCCTTAAACACTTATTCAAAGATTTCTTCTTCATAACATGGGGAAAGGAAATATAATAAGGGTGAGCTGAAATGTTTGGTAAGGGTAAGTAAAGTAGAAAAAATAATGAATCAATGAAAATAAATCAACATGAAAAGGTAAATAGTTGATAAAACATTCCATTCAAATAAATATATAAGGCTAAATCTATATAGTAGGGTAATAAACTGAAACACATGTCATTTAATTAATAAACTGAGAATAGAATGCATCCATAGATATATCGATGCAAAATATCATAGATAAGTAATAACTGAATCAAAATAAAGGAAATTATTATTTATTGGATGTCATGTTTAAGGAACATGAAAACCTATATTTTCAAGACCTTTCATGAGATGGTTTAAAACCATAGATAAAAACCTGTTTAATTTGGCCAAATAATTTGTCTCATGAGAACCTGTCGATGCATCGAGGAGCTATATAAAGTCTGATCCCCACCCATCATTACCAATCCAAAGAATTCCTCATATCTAATAATCAAAATAAATAACATGCCTTATAAAATATCTGTATTGAATAAAAAATACGGTTTTATCAATATTTCCCCAATAAATCAAATAACTGTCAAAGTGAACACCGTATATAAAAATGTTATACGATTTAGGAAATAATAATATCCATTGTATGAGAATAAGGATATTCACATAAATTACCAATAAAAAATGATCACAATTATTATTTCAAGATAAATTTAACAATCATAAAATTAAGTGAGATTGCTTAGATAATCATTAAGAACATTCTTGAGGAAGATATTCTTTAAACATTCCAAAGTGTCCCATGCCACTTTGAAACATGTAAATCATAATACCCATTAATTAATAATATTAAATAATACTATAATATAATGATAATTATAAAATTCATGATATAATAAGTCAAAGGGCAGTATATACACCATATAATAGTGAATTGGTGCATAACAACAAATAAGTCTCAATGGAATGTAAATTGAGACGAAATACCTTACCTTGCATTCCATTTTGGGTGATCATCCTTTAAGATCCTATATAATGCTTTTAAGAGTGTTAAAAACTTATTAAAAAACCATATTAATAATTATTACATCATATATTACCATCTTATAATATCTTATTACCTATTTGTTATTTTTATTATTTTGGGTGTTAATTGCCTAGTTTCTCGAGTAAGATTTGACTTGTTATTTGTTGTTCCTATTAATTAGATCATGGTTTCACCATCTATAGAAATTAAAACATGATTTAAATAATATATTTATTTAATATATTTATTTATAATAAACCATAATATTTGGGGATAAGAATTGAAATGCATCGTTCATGGAGACGGTAAGTCGTACGTATGCATGAATGCTACTTTCATTTCTTTGTCGTATTAAAAGAGTGATAAGTAAATGATACATACATATATTATAATTACAGTATAATATTAATTTCTCATATTTTACATAGTTTTATTAAAATTATCTTTAATACGTTCCATGTATAGCATGAACGAATCACATCGCTTTGGGGAGGCGGTAGTCCACACTTCCACAAATGATGTTATCGTATTTACAAAAAATGGAAAGTATAAAGGTATGTGTTTTAAAATAATTTAAAAAAATAAGGACACAATAATTATCATATATATAATATATAAATAGTGTTTCCATCATAATTCCCAACCATTAAAGGTGGTAAAGGAAAGTGAACATTCATCGTTTCGTGAGGCGGTAGTTCGCCATACACATAAACAGTATGTTCGTTACCCATTAGATGGAAGTGTGTGTAAGTGTAGATAAAAACCTTATCATAAAATAATATTAGTATATTTATGATACTGGTGTTTTTATATAATCACAGAATAAAGATATTTGAGGGAGTGTGGAAATAAATAAAACTAAATAGCTTGAGGAAAGATATTACCTCTTAATTGGGTAACTCCTTTTGGTTTGCACCAAAGGGATTCCTTGGATGGATTTATGACCAAGGGGAGTATTATAGGATGAGTGGAGGGATTTTTAGTATATATTTGGATAGATATTGGTCAATCCAAAGTGGATTGAGAGGTTTGAGGAAGTGGTAGGGGAGGAGGCCTTTTTATAGTGGAGGAGTGGCACTCTTGTAAATTTTGGAAAAGGGAATTTCACCCACATTTTTTCCATTGAAAGTGTATCCATTGATGTACCAAAGTAGATAAAACTGATTATAGGGTCTTAATATTGCTGAAAAATGGATTTTGGATAAGTTTCTAGGTCATTTTGGTCCTTAAGTTTAAGGTTTAGTCCCTTGTTAGGCTTAATTTTACCTTAATCATTGTAATTAATTTTAATCACTTTCACTAATATTTTTGGTCAAAAAATAAGTTGAAATTATCAGAAATTATAAATTATTTTGATTCCAAATATGGAATCAATTTTACCAAATTCCAATCACAAAATTTTAATAAATTGATTTAAAATCAATCATGCGGTCAGGACGACAATGAGGGTTTTTAAAGTAAAAACATTCAAAAGTTTGTTAAGTTTTTATACCAAATTTCGAAGTGAAATCGATTACAATAAAGTAAATTGGATTAATTTATAAATATTTGATTTAATTTTTCTTTAAAACAAATTATAATTATAATTTAAGACTATAAATAAATTATATGAAAAAGCAGTTTTGAATTAAAATACAATATTTTCACTATTCATTAAAAAATGAAACTTTACATAAAAGAAAATAAAAAATCAACCTATGCTAATTTTTATGTTATGGTTTAAAATATTAAGTTTATTTTGATATATTAAATTTATAAAATGTTCAAATTGGTTTTAAAATAGGTTCTTCATTAAAATGCAGTAAAATTGCCTTCATAAAAATATAGTATTTTATGCATAAAATTGGGTTTGTTCTTATCTTATGATTATAGAATCTATTGGATAAATGTAAAAAATATTTTATTTAATATATAATATTTAAATTTAATATATAAACTCTCTAAAAGTTGTATAATTTAATTGACTGTGCAAAACATGACTAAATAGTGTTTTGTTTAAATCGGGTGTTGTGTGTATTGTAAAGCTATCAACAAAATTAAATATATTCTAAAAGTAAAATATGGTAACATCTTGGGGTGATACATTCTTCCCTCCTAAAAAAAATTTATCCTTGAAATTTTAGGTTTATTACCTTCAAAAGGATGTCAGTGGTTCTTCTTTATAGAGTCCTCTGGTTCCCATGTTGCTTCTTCCATTTTGAGATTTCCCTAGAGTACCTTTACCAGATGAGTCATCTGATTCCTCAATACTTGTTCTTTAGTATCAAGAATTTGGATGGTTTATTTAGAGTATGAAATTTTGGGTTCCAAATCTATCTCATCAGAGATGATCACATGCGTTGGGTTAGGCATTTACTTTTGTAGCATAGATATATGGAACACGTTATATACCTTTGAGAGATTTAGAGGCATTACTAAATGATAAGAAAAAAATCCAACCCTTTAAAGAATTTTGAAGAGTCTGATTTACCTGGGACTCAGTTTCCATTTATTATTGAATCTGATAACACCCTTCCATGGATATACTTTCAAGAAAACATGATCTCTAACTTGGAACTCTAGATCTTTCCTCTGATTTTCAGTGTAACTCTTTTTCCTACTTTGAGATGATTTAATATGAGCTTGAATATCCTTTAACTTTGTCTCCATATCTTCAAAAAAAATTGGGCCTATGAGTTTTATTTCACCAATTTCATTCCAACAAGTTGGATTATGAAATCTCTTTCCATAAAATGCTTCATACATCACCATTTGAATACTTTAATGGAAACTATTATTATAGGAAAACTCTACCAAAGGTAAGTAATGATCCCACATACCTTGAAAGTTAAGTGAGCATGACCTCAACATGTCTTCCATTGTTTGAATAGTCCTTTTGGACTATCCATCAGTTTGAGGGTGGTAAGCAGTGCTCAAATGAAGATCTATGTTGAGAGGCTTCTGAATAATTTTCCAGAATTTCGATGTAAAGTGGGGATATCAATCAAAAAAATTATAGAGGTGTTCTATAAAGTCTTATAACTTCATTTATATATATATAATTACATGGCACTCAAGAGGCATGTCTTCTATTATAGAAAGAAAATGTGCATATTTGGTTAGGCGATCAACTATAACCCATATTGTGTCATTCCTTCTAGGAGTCTTTGATAGTCCCATGAATAATTCTATAGTAATTTCATCCCATTTTCACACAGGAATAGGAAGAGGTTGTAGGAATCCTTTAGGATGATTCCTCACATCCTTCACTTATAGTCAAACCAAACATATAGACACATAATCAGCAATTTCCCACTTCATGTTTTCTCACCAAAAATGTTCCTTCAAATATTTATACATCTTTGTGCTCCTAGCATGTATAGAGAAATTTGAGCTATGAACATTATCCAACAAATCCATTTTTAGATCAGGTATAGATGGAACACATAGCCTCTTTCCAAATTTATAACACCATCTTCACTAATAAAATCTACTAGTTTTCCTTCGTTCATGCCTTTAATTTTTTTCTGGAAGTCCTCATCATCATATTGAAAATTCATTATACTTTTTAATAAAGATAGTTTTTCAATCATTTAAAAAATGATTAATGTCTCCCCTTCCTTCAAAATTCCCATATCCATTTTTACTAGATCTGTGAACATAGGATCCTTCTCAAACCTCATTTAGGTTAGTACTCCATTATCCTTCCTACTCAATGAATCTACTGTCTTATTTGCTTTCCCTGGGTGGTAGTGTATTGAGTTATCATAATCCTTGAGGAACTCAAGCAATCTCATTTTCATCATGTTGATCTCTTTCTGAGAGAAAATGTATTTCAGGTTCTTATGATCCGAGTATATTTCACATCTTTCACCATAGAGATAATGTATCTATATTTCCAAAGCAAATATTGAAACTACTAACTCAATATCATGGGTATGTTCATGGGTCTTCAATTAACTTGATGCATAATCAATAAATTTATCACTTTTCATTAGGACACAACCTAGTCCCTTCTATGATGAATCACTGTAAATGAAAAACCCATCACTCCCAGATGGTAGAGTTAAAATAGGATCATTGACTAATCTTATCTTTAGTTCATCAAAGAATTCTTCACATGACCTTTTATAAACAAACTTAACCCCTTTATATGTAATCTTAGTTAATGGGTTAGCCAATCGAGAAAAATTCTGAACAAAATGCTAATAGTAACCTACCAAACCAATGAAAATATATACCTCAGTTACGTTTGTTGGTGTATGCCATTCTCTGACTAATTTTTTCTTTGTAGGATCAAATTATATTCCATCCTTGGAGACAATATAGCCAAGAAAATAAACTTTTTGAAGCCATAAATCACACTTACTAAATTTATCATATAACTCTTCCCTTATAAGAGTATTAAAAATGATCCTAAAGTGATTTTCATGGTCCTCATAGCATTTAGAATACACAAAAATATCATCAATGAATACCACAAAAAAATCATCAAGATATTCCTTGAATACTCTATTATGTCCATAAAAAATAGAGGGTGAATTAGTCGGTCCAAATGGCAGTTTTTTAAACCCGTAATGTTCATACCTCGTCTGAAAAGTTTTCTTCAGAATGTCTTCCTTCTTCACTCGTCATTGGTAATACATAGAACGAAGATCAATCTTTGAAAAATTCTAGGCTCCATGAAGTTGATCAAAAAAATCATCAATGCAAGGAAGAGGATACATTTTCTTTATTGTAATAGTATTGATTTCTCTATAATCAACACATAACCTCATGGATCCATCTTTATTATTAACAAAGAGGATGGGGGATCCCCATGGTGAAACACTAGGGAGAATAAATACCTTATTAACCAAATTCTCTAGTTGTTTCTTCAACTCCACAAATTCCACCATGTTCATTCTATAGGGATTATTTGATATTGTCCTTTAATCAGGGATTAAATCAATGGAAAATTTGACTTCGTGCTCTGGGAGATGTGTAAATTCCCATGTTTTTTAACCGGGTTAAAATACAAATTTTTTTGAACTTTTCATTTAATGCTCGGGTCAGTTTTAAAACCATGTTGTAGGATGAAGTTTTGCGATTTGGGTTCATTTTAAGTGTTGATATCAAGTTTGAGTAAAGGCTCTGGGAGTTTCCCGGGTAGATTGATGGGTTTCGAGACCACCATACTAGGGAACTCAGTTTTAAAAAGGCAAGGCAGAGGTGTTTTCATGGGCTACGCATGGTTAGTCAAACTATGTGGGTTATCCATGCAAGATACTCCATATAATGCCCCAACCCTAGAAACCTAAAGCCAGTGCATTAATTTATTACATTAACATGATTGCAAGGAATCAAATCTCGAAGAACCGATCATTTTAGTAGTCATGGAGAAACTAGATACATACATGGGTCCCATTTTACATTGGGAAAAGAAATGAAATATAATACATAACAAGAGCTAATAAACTACATCCATGAAGACTCAATAAATAATCCCTTATTTATAACCTATGGAAGGAAAACGAATGAAAGGGGGTGAGCTCAAATTCTTAGTAAGGTTAACATATAGAGGAAGCATGAATCGATAATAAGTTAATCATAACCAATTTCACTTTATCATTGCGTCATGGTGAATAAATGAAAAAAACACGTCATTAATAAACTTAGAACGAAAATTTATCCATAGATTTTATCATAGTGAAAACCTCATGGATAGTGATAACTGAATAATGCATAAAGAGAATGCTTATTATTTGGGCATCGTGTATCTGGAACATGAACCACTATACCACTGAGACGGTTTAAGTATGTAGGTATAAACCCACACTACTGAAAATTTAAGTTATAGCCATAGACCTATAGTCATGCTTTTAAAGGTCTGTGGCTATAGATTGTTTATATCCATGGTTTATTTTCGATCAATCACTACACATTTGCACCCTGTTTTTCTTTCTCAATTCCCGTTGGGCTCCTCCTCCTTCCTCGATACTCGACCCTCTCACCATGACGCCCTCCTCCCCCGACGACCTCTCCTCCTCCCCAATGACCTCTCTCACTATGCCCTCATCTCTTCCCTCATGGATTTACTCTCTTGACCTCACTTCTATCCTCTCTTATTCGTCTTATTCATCTTCGATTCCTCCATCCCTCATCGTGGTTCCTTCATTAACGGCGCGGATTCTCCGATCACGGCTCGGCTTCTCCATTCGGGGTTCCTCCATCCCTCGCATGGTACTCCCCTCCTCCATACTGCATATGCGGCCTCCCTACCTCCCTATCTACACAGCTTCGATGACCCCCCACCCACCACTACCCTTCTCCTCCATCATGGATCGTCACTGCTCAACGCTGCTTTGACGCGGCTGCACCACCTTCTACAGTCCTCCTCCAATGCGGCCACCCCACCTCCCAAATATGTTTCTCCTCCGACATGATTTCTGCCATAGGGTTTCTTTAATTTCAGATCGTCAGCCTCTCCTATTTTCACTGGTAAGATTTATTTGAGGATGTTCCTTTATATCCTACATGAGAACTAGTTTATGGTAATATCTCAATGTCAATGTTTCAGGCCTGTGAGGTTTCTATCAGGGGCATGTAATATCTGAACATGTTTTTGGGGGGATTCTATAAAGTGGGTTGTCATCGAGTTTATATATTTATGTATCAAACATTATCAAGTTAATGTTGATCATCATGTGTCAGCAGGCTTGATATAGCCTCTCGAGATCACATAGTGATAGTGGGATTAAATATCTCTTGATATTGTTATACAGAATCCATAGATAGTGATAGTATGTGATGCTATATTAGTTATTGTCGACCAACTTAATAAGTTGGATTATTTTCATTAAGTTGGGTAGAAATTTTTAGTTGATATATTTGGGTAGTTTTATATATGGGTTATTGTTAGACTTCAAGTGGTACCCTCAATGACTATCTATGACTATAATTCTAAGTTACTATCACATTTTTTAGAGTTTTGCAGGATGATTTTGGGACCCATTCGATGACGAGAACAAAAATTAAATCCCAAATCGATTATTAGAGTGAGTACACTATATTGGTATTATAGGATATATTGAGATCCTTTTTTTATGAATTTTGATGGATGTGGAGGTCAATTTCTATTGGTAATGTTTTCTTATGATAAAATCCATCACTCTAAAATTAGTATGGAACCTTTAGAAGATATATATGAGAGACCCATCATGTCAGAATTTTGTTGGACTTTGATTGGTGAGACATCACTTAATGGAATGAAGATTTTGAAAGGTATGTAAATGAAAGAACAAGTGATTTTTGAGGATATGGGGACATCCGAGAAGAGATAGATATCTCACATAAATTGAAATCTCCGACCTTTGGAGTTTGACCATGGGGACCATTTTTCTTGAATTTCTCCCCATGATGAGTATTATGGAGGCTTTAATAGGGTAGAAAGCTACCCCCAATGTTCATCAGTACATTCAGGATCCTATGGGGAGAATGTGAGTATTCTATCAATGTGTAATTTCCACCAAAGTTAAACCATTTTTATGATCTCTTTCATGTGTTACAGCTAAAGAGGTATGTGAAATACCTGATGCACATTATTGACATGGTATATCTATACATTGATGATGGATATTTCTTTACAAAATACCCAATTTTGATCAATGATCGACAGGAAATTGTCCTCTGGTTGTAGTAGGTGTTTCCTTATTGTTGAACTCTCTAGCTTCCTTATACACACATACTAGTTATAGTTTTCAAATGAGTTTCTTCAGTTTTTGGCATCCTTCTCATGATATGAATATCATCCTCCAAATTCTTAATCCATATCTCATTCTCCTATATTTTTCATTCTAAATTCTGAATTTGATAATTCATTTCACTTTATGTTATCTTAATTTGTTCTTCATACCGTTCCTTAGAGACGATCATGGATATATCATGTTATCTCCTCATTCACATGGTTTACTTCTTGAACATGTGACTCAATAATATCACTTTTCCCTACATTTTCTTTCCCATATTTTAGATGGTTTACCTAAATTCTTCCATGAGATCACAATTCATTTATTCTTCAGCTTTCAAAACTTTAAATTAATTTTTCAAGACTTTAATTTTCTCTTGTGGGTTGTACCAACAATTTCTAGATTTACCACATGATGTGTTTGCTTCATATTTAACATATTTAAGTGATATGGAATCTTTATTTTTAGTTTTTCATGAAGCATCTTATATATGGTTAGAAACAAATATGCACAATGAATCATTTTTTAACTAGATAGGAGTATCTAATTTCTTAGTGTCCCTCTTCTTGATCTTCTTCATTTGAATTTTAAACAAATGAAATTATTCATTAATTGAATGATCATCATTAGAAACAACCCATATTCCCTTCTTCAAGATAGATTTTTGACCATACAATTCTTTGAACTTTATTTACATGTCTTTGGAAAGCTTGTAGTGATCTAAAATTTCAAATACATCTTATTCTAAAGAATTTTTCAATTCCTTATTAGAATGATCATCAATTTGAATATTTCATTAATCAAAATCATAAAACCCCCCATAATTACTTTCAAATAAATTCCCATCCAATAAAACATGACAATGAATACCAACATATTCATCAAAATATAAAAATAATTCCTTTTTCCAAGGGGTAGGGGGAGGGTGTAGGGGGTGCCTGGGGTGTGCAGGGGAGGGGCAGGGGGTGTGTTGGGGGTAGGGGAGGGGAAGGGGTTAGGGTTCATGGGGTGTACCAGGGGAAGAGGTGTGTTTGGGGCAAGGTAGGGGTGTGTTGGGGGCAGGGGGTGCAGGTGGGAGAGTGGGGGTGCAGGTGGGGGTGCAGTGGGCAATGGGGTTGCAGGTTGGGGGTGGGGTGCTGGGAGCAGTGTGGTGTAGGTGGGGGAGTGAGTGGAGGTGCTGGGGTGCAGGTGGTGGGGGTGTGTAGTGGGCAGTGGGGTTGTAGGTGGGGGTACAGGGGGAAGTGGGGTGCAGTGGGCAGTGGGGTTGCAAGTGAGGGGGGTGCAGGGGGTAGTGGGGTTGCAGGTGGGGGTAGGGGTGGGGGTGGGGGTGAGCCTTATATTATTTCCACTTTCCAGCCTTCAAACTGAAAAACATACTCCCAACATTTTGGATGATCCATTAGGTGTATACTAAAAAATACCTAATCATCCATGATCCCATAGGTATCATTTCCATGATGAAATATGACTTACCGCCTTAATCGAAGAAAGACAACTCATGTATCCCTATACCACTAAAACGAACCAAACCAAAGATACGTATGTGGATATTTCTTAGTTTATAGCCATGGGTTTAATTAAAATCATGGTTGTATTGTTGTTTAAACCCATGGTGTAATCACTTCTATATGATGGGGATTTCATGCGTGACATATATAGGGGACTTAGAAATCTTGAAATCTCATTATTACATGTCATTTGAGTTTAGGTGTGTTACTCAGTGGATTTATTTATGGTTTTTCATGAAGTTTGATGAAATTTTAAGTTGTTTTGGGTTGATAAATTTTATTTTTTGTGTTTCTTAGGTCTGGGTGGGTGTTCAGATTGGACCCCACACTAGGCTTATTTCCTGAGTGTAGTATATTACTCGGTGAGTTTAGCATCAATTATACCAATTGTAGTTCTAATTTTAAAATGTTTTGTTTTTTGATTCATATGTATTCTTGGATGATTCATGGGATAGAAGGATCATTGGTGGTTGGTACAAGCTTGAGATCGATTTATGGATTATCGTTTGAGGTAGGTGTCCTTTATATTACTAATTATCTTGATCATTTAGATTATATTCTGTTTGTGTAATCATTAATATTATCTATTTGATCATGTTGGTATTGGAGTCATGTATCATTTATCATGTATAGTTGACACACCAATCACATATATTTAAGAAGTCTTTATATCTCACTTATTTTCCCATAATTTTCTTACAGGTGGTTTCTTATGATGAGGTCGGTTCTATCCACTACCATCAAAGGTAGTGAGTTCGATATCGGATTTGGCTAAGGTTTCTTCCATTTTTATTTTTTGGCCTAATTTTAAATAGGGATTTTGTGATTTTTGGGTTTACTATATTTTTTTAGTGTGTTTTGGATCTCGTTGAGGTGGATTCGAGCTTCTTGTTGAAGGTGACTCACCGCGTATGCATAGGTAAGCATATATATAATAAGTTCTCCCATTATATGTATGCCTGCCCATGGTAGCACGATTACATATAAGGGGCTAGGTGTGCTTATGTATATATATGGAAAATGCATATGTGTGTGGGTGATAACAGGCTTATGCATGTGAGCATATATATAAGGATCCTCTTGTGTGTGTTCAAGGCCATGTAGACATGTACATAGGGGTTAGGGCATCCTTATGTATATGAAAAGGTGCATATGTCTGGAGGATGGATGGAGCAGCTTAGAGTTGTCCCTGATAAAAGTGTCAAGCACCGAGTGTGGCTTGGCTCCTTTGAGGTAGGGTCCCTCTCCCAGCCTCTTTAATTCAAGAATGTTTTAAATTGCATTTAGTTGCCTTCTTAATTTTTATTGTTTATATTAAATTGCAATTCTTGAATAAGTGTTAGTTAAGATAATTGTTTCGTTTTATAAACAAGTAATGGTTTTGTAATAAAACCCCTCCAACGGAGGTGTGCTGCCTACGAAAACTCATAGTGGTAGTTTATACTTATATATCTTGATTAACATTATTGCATTGATGTTTTCCATTTTAATCTTTACCCCTTCTTCTCTCATTTGAGACACCATGAGCATCTCCAAATATTTTTTTGACTCACAGTTTCTCATAAACAAATTATAATCTTACCACAATCACTAAAACACCCCTTAGTAATTAACTATGGTGTGGCTGTATTTTCATTTCACAGCACCTTATGAAATGGTTTCTATCTCTTCACCATGGATCAAAATTACCTTGACGCATCTGGTGTAATCCCAAAGTTAACTTTATGTAGTTACTGCAAATCATAGATGACCTTTACGTAACCATCATCTTTCTCAGACAACCTTTACATAGGTCACGAATTACTTTGATATAGTCTCATTTTCTTTAGTGTGACCTTTATATAGGTCGTGAATGACCTTCTCAATAGGATTATTGTATGGGACCTCTTTGATTTCATGATAAACAAAGGCACATGTATCCTTAGATGATAGCTTCCTCTTCATCATCTTTTCCTATTTTCTTATAATGATTATAGTCTATGGTCCATGTATTATTTTTTGACCATATGACCTTAATACCCTTTTTATTATCGCACCTCACCTTTTATATTTAAAGTTGGGAATTGGTGAAATAATTATCTTCCTTGAATTTCACCCTGATGCTGAAGACTTTTTTAACGTTACATGTGACTTAAGGTTGGTTTGTGAAAAATTTTGTATGTATTGTCTATGAAAAATATTTCCTATTACATATAATTTTATTAATACACCCTAGTTACTACCCATGAACAAAACACCTTTATTAAGGATCATGTTATTCAGTATTGGGATGTATATATTAATGTGAATATTCTTTGTTCATTTTTGGTTATGGATTCATGTATCATTTATCATGTACAGTTGACACACTGATCACATATATATAGAAAGTTGTTATATCTCACTTCTTTTCCCATTATTTACTTACAAGTGGTTTCTTATGATGATGTTAGTTCTATCCACCACCATCGAAGGTAGTTAGATCGATATCAGATTCAGGTAAGCTTTCTTCCATTTTTATTCTTTGGCCCAATTTTAGTTAGGGATTTTGTGATTTTTGTGTTCCTTATATTTTTATAGTGTGTTTTGGATCTCGTTGAGGTGGATTCAAGCAACAGTTGACGAAGGTGACTTACATGTGTATGTATAGGTAGTCATATACATATATAAGTTCCCCCATTATATATATATATATATATATATATATATATATTCAATCATAGACATATGAATATATATATATATTGAGGCTAGGTGTGCTTATATATAGATATGAAAAATGAATACATGTGTAAGTGAAAAGGGGTATATGCAAGTATAAACATATATCTAAGGATCCCCTTGTGCATATTTGGCCATGAAAATATGTACATAGGGGCTAGGTGTACTTATATATATGTCAAGGTGTATATGCGTGTAATCATAAAAAAAGGAAGATCTGAGTTGTTGTCGTCAAAAGCAGTGCGCCTTGAAGTTGAGGTAGGTTCCCTATGCCTAAACCTTTAATTTGAATTCTATAATTGCTTGATTGTTTTAAAAACCTGTTTTCATTATTATGGATTAACATTAATCTCCCTTCATGTGGTCAGTAGAAAGTTTCAGCCAAATCAACATGAAATTTCCTTCACTTTAGAGATGACAATATCCTCATTTTGAGAAAACATGAACTGAGTATTCTCATAAAAAGATAAAACTTAAAGAAAATATTTGTTTTATTTTCATCAAACACAAACAACCATCCTTGAAAACTTGAAACTTTCTTTAGTAACATCACTATGAAATTGAACTAGATAAAATTGACTACCTTACCAGGAAGAATTCACTGCTTAGTACCTAAGTAATTAGTTTTCTTTGAACTGTTTGAAGCACCTTCATCAGTTCTCTTTGATTTCCCCACTTGGTTGAAGGTTCAATGTTCAAGTGATTGATTAATATGGTTAAAAGGGTTTATAATTGAGTGATAAATAGAATTAACTATGGTGTTTCTGCACCATCTATCCTCTAATTTCATGAAATTGGATCTCCTTATAGAATAAATAATATCATCTTGAAATAATGAGATTCCTGATAGATGATCTCTCAATTGAGAAAGATACAATGACCGTTAAGTATTGAGGGAAATCCTTTAGTGTCACAGTGGGAATGGGTTAGTAATTATCCTAAGGGTGGGATGAAGTGTCGGTTTATTGATGGGATCACTAACATTCAAAGGTGAATGAGCTTGTTTTGGGAATGTACCTTTAGGTTGTAATCACTATAGAAGTAGTACTGAATTGATGATATTAAGAGTGTGACATCGGTAGTACTTTTGATATGAAAGGGGTATATTCTATAGTCTATATAATAACCAAGGATGAGAATAAAATGAGTCTCTTATAATAGGTATGGGATTTATTGGGGGTGTCTGCTCCTCAATATTGTGCTCCATAGTTGAGGGAGCACAAACTCCCATAGTGGACCCGATCTAAACCAGAGCTCAATGATAGTGGATTACCAATCCACAGTTAGAGAATATTTACCCTGCAAATTTATGGTAGAGTACCAAATCATCTTATAAAAATAGTGTGGGGGACCCATTCCCTGGTGCAAGAAGGTAGTACGAAACCTATCATCTCTTTGATGGTCAATAAGGGCCATTGAAGGATGATTCACACTTGTAACACATCATGTCATATCTATAAATTCAAAATGTGGTCCACCATTGTGTACTATGAGGATAACCACTCATAATAGGCTAGTTTTAAGCACAAATCCATTTAAATAACCTTACTGTATCCTTTTTAGATTTGCATCCCTCCCTGCATCCTTCCTTGAGATATTTATATACATATATATTTTCTATAGGTTTTCTCTTCAACCAAATAGGTTTTATAAATTCATATGTTGGTCATTTTAATGGAAAATCCATAGGATCCTATTGCAATCTCATACTTGAAATGAAAGCCTTTTGTGCCCCCAAAACACATAGAAATAATCCAATATGTGCATGATTACAAGAAAAAATATCAGTAACTTGCATTGATGTAGCTATATTCATCTACTATTACTCTCCATTTTTTATCTTGGACTGCAGTGTTGAAGAAAAAGATAGATATTGATGACTAGTCAGTTCAGCAGGATCATGTACTAGTTCAAACACCTCTTTATACTCCTTTCACTGCATCTGTACAGGCTCTAAATTCCCCATAGCACCCATAGTTTAAGTTTCCTCAGTAGTTTTAAGTTCTTATTTTTTTGAGTAGTAATAGCCTTTAATTATTCCACAACTACACCTCCAAATATCTTAATCAACACTACTTTGAAGTGAATCCATGTGGGCCCATTCTTTTTCAGTTTAAAAAAGAAATAACAAACCCAAGGCATTACATGAATAATTAATTCTTCCATCAATAACTTCATCATTTCCTGTGCTTTTCGGTTTGAGAAATTTTCCTCTGTTCTTCTAATCAAGTGTAACCACAAAACAAACACCATTTTTGAATGGATTGTTTTTATGTTGATTTCATATGTTGTGTGAGTAGATAACTACTCCAACTATTGTGGCCATTATGCCACTGTTAATTCTCCTCCAACACTATATGGATGAGAGCCTAAATATACTAGGGGGAGGGGTCTGTCTAGGGGGGAGGGGTCTATCCAATAGGGGGGGTGTAGTGGGGGTGTCTAGTAGGGTTGGTGCAAGGGGGTCCAGTAGGGGTGGTGCAAGGGGGTCCAGCGGGGATGGTGAAAGGGGTGGTGCAAGGGTGGGGGTGTAGGGGGGTGTCCAATGGGGTGTGTGCAAGGGGACAAGGGTGTGAAGGTGTGTGCAAGGGATGTTTAAGGGGGTTCAAGGGGGCTGTGCAGGGGGGTGTAAGGGGGTGTGCGGGAGGGGTGTCTAGTAGGGGTGGTGCAAGGGGTGTCCAGCAGGGGTGGTGTAAGGGGTGTCCACCAGGGGTGGTCCAAGGGGTTTGCAAGTGTGCAGGGGTGTGTGTGCAAGGGGACAAGGGTGTGCAGTGGGGGTGTCCAGCAGGGGTGGTGCAAGGGGGGTCCAGCAGGGATGGTGCAAGGGGTGGTGCAAGGGTGGGGGTGTAGGGGGGTGTAAGGGGGTGTGTGCAAGGGGACAGGGGTGTACAGGGGGGTGCAAGGGATGTTTAAGAAGGTTCAAGGGGGCTGTGTAGGGGGTGGTGAAAGGGGGTTCAAGGGGGTGTCCAGCAAGGGTGGTGCAAGGGGTGTCCAGCAGGGGGACAAGGGGGTCCAACAGGGGTGGTGCAAGGGGTGTCTAGAAGGGGTGTGCAGGTGTGTGGGGGGTGTGCAAGTGGGTGTGTGCAAGGGGATAGGGGTGTGTAGTGGGGGTGTCCAGCAGGGGTGGTGCAAGGGGGTGCAGGGGGTGTGCAAGGGGACAGGGGTGTGCAGGGGGTGCAAGGTATGTTTAAGGGGGGTGCAAGGGGACTGTGTAGGGGGAGGGTGCAAGGGTGGTTGTGCATGGGGGTGTCCAGCAGGGGTGGTGCAAGGGGGGTCCAGCAGGGGTGGTTTCCAGTAGGGGTGGTGCAAAGGGGTGTCCAGCAGGGGGGTGTAGGGGCGTGTGTGCAAGGGGACAAGGGTGCAAGGGGGTTGTGCAAGGGGCATGGGTGTGCGGGGGGTGTTGTCTGGGGGGGTCTGTCCGGGGGGTGTCTGTCAAGGGGGGTCTGTCTAGGGGGTGGGGGTCTGTCCGGGGGGGGTCCAGCAGGGGTGGTCCAAGGGGGGTCCAGTAGGGGGGGGCAAGGGGTGTGTTTTGGGGGTGTGTGCAAGGGGACCGGGGAGTTTAGGGAATGTGTAAGGGGGAGTGCAAGGGGGTTGTGCAGGGGGTGCAGGGGGGGTGTCCAGTAGGGGTGGTGCAAGGGGGTTCAGTATGGGGAAAGGGGTGTGCAAATGGGTGTGTGCAAGGGGACCAGGGGTGTACAGGGGGTAAGGGATGTGTAAGGGGGGCTGTGCAGGGGGGTGGGTGGGGGGTTATTGTCCAGGGGGGTTGTCTGTCCTAGGGGGGCTGGTGTCCAGGGGGGTATCTGTCCAGGGGGGTGTCTAGCAAGGGTGTGCAGGTATGAAAGGGGGTGTGTTCAAGGGGACACGGTGTGTGCAAGGGGGTTCAAGGGGATAGGGGGTGCAAGGGGGGTTGTGCAGGTGGGGGTGCAAGGGGCCAGCACCGGCTGAATGGTGCTGGGTTTTTTTTAGGAAATGTGAAGACCTATAGACACAGTTTTAAACCGTGGATATAGATGGTGAGTAATTTTATTCTATTCCACAGTTTTCAAACTGTGGCTATAGGGTTTTATCCATAGTTTGAACTGTGGCTATAGCTCTACATCCACAGTTTGAACCGTGGCTATAGTCCTGTAGCCACAGTTTTAAACTGTGGCTATAGGGTTTACCCTATAGTCACACCAATACTAGCCACGTTTGAGTAAACCGTGTCTATAACCTATAGCCTCGGTTTTTGGCCTATAGTCATGGTTTAAAACTGTGGTTATAGCCTTATTTTCTAGTAGTGTCGTCTGATGTTTGGAAACAAAATCGAAGGGTTTGTCGCCAACTAGTTTGTCTCATGAGACCTGTTGATGCATCAAGGGGATATAGCGGCCCCCACCTATCACTGCCAGTCCAAATTATTCTTTATAAAAAAAATTAATGCAAGAACAATATTCCCTTTAAATATATGTATTGAGTAGGTAATACAGATTCATTAATATTTTCATTGTTAAAGTATCATTCAAAATAAACTCTGTATGTGAAATGATATATGGATTAAGGCAATAATCATATCCATGGTTCAAGAAAACGGATATTTAACAAGAATTATACTTTCAAATGAAAAATGATCTCAAAGGGGCAGTAGATACACCACATATGAAAGATTAGGTGCACAATACCAAGTAAGTCTCAATGAAATGAAAATTGAGACAAAGTCCCTTACCTCATTGTAATCAATCAATTGTATGACCAAAAATTAATAATCATTAAATGAATCATAGAATACTGTGAATATAAATATAATCGTGATATTTTATATCAAATTTCAGTACACATACACCACATATAAGTAATAAGTGGCGAACAATGGAAATCTCATGGAATTAAAAGTGAGATGTGAAACCCCTTACCCTATTCCCGAATGTGTTCTTCAATTGATCTTAATGACCTGAATAATAAAATTTAGATTCATTAATTAATAATTCTAGAACCTCCTATAAATTTCATTTATTTATTTTAACCATATTAGGTTCATTCATGACATTTTTTATGGGTTTAAGAGGTTCAATGTTTTGGAATCCTTTTCTTCCTTGGTTTTCATGATCGGTTTACTTGTATTCATGAATGGAAGTTCATTTGAAATGTGGTTAAACATCTAGAATTGTTAATATATATTATTAGTGAAATTAAATAGATATAAATGATCATATAATTATTTTGGTTATATACCATGAGGATGGCTTATTAGATAAAAGTTAATGATAAACGCTTGGATTAACTTGGCGGTTTTGTACATAATGAACTTGTTTTGTATTATTATTTTATATTATGAGTGTTTAAGGATTAAAAACATTACTGATGTTATTAATTTATTAATATCATTTTATATACTCCCTCTACTGATTTTCAATTAAATGTGCATAACTTATGTGAAATACTCATGCTTTAATATTAAATATTATTTTGGAGTATTGTTTCGAATAATATAGATTCATGTCTGTTTAGTATTTTAAATATAACTCTCACCATACTAATCCAAATTGTGTGATTCTTGTCTTGTAGGGTTATAAATTAAATTTCCTATAAATCACTCAACTGGAGCATTGGTTAATTCTACCATTTGTAGGGCCATATGGACCACACAAGATGACCCACCGGATCTGCCTAATTTATGGACCAGCCTTGAAGATTTCATTATTGGGCTCAATTTCCCAGCCCAAATGAGTGTATATTATTTTTAAAGCTCGGAAATTTCCTAAGGAGTCATGGATAAAAAGTTAAAGGCCCAACTCTACCATTTTGGGGCCCAATGGATCCATTGAAATCAAGCCCACCATTCTGTCCGGGATTTTAAATCAGCCCACCATTCTTGACTTTTCAACTAATCCACTTGTCCAAAGAACCTCATATTTTGTGGTGTGAAAGATAAGATATGGAGGATCAACTTTCCAGAAGAAATGGTTCGGATTTGAAGGCATCTCCATAGCCATAAATGCATTCACATTTAGGCCATGGAAACTTTCTGGATAAAATTGGACAGTAGAAAAGTTTTTAGTAATTCAGCCATAAATTTGGCCAAAAAAGTCCAATGACCGCCAAATTTTGAGGGTGACTATTCCAAATCCATATCTACAATATTGAAGAAGGATATCGCTCGAGATTCAGCTGTCTGAAAGGTCATATTGGCGGGCCAACTTGAGGGGCAGTTTGGGAATGAAAACAGTCCACTACCTTTGGCTATAAATACACTCCCCTCTTCTCCATGCAAGAGGTTGGCACTTTGGAACTTAGGAGGATATATTGGCACGAACA
Organism: Viscum album; assembly: GCA_963277665.1. Taxonomy (NCBI): domain Eukaryota; kingdom Viridiplantae; phylum Streptophyta; class Magnoliopsida; order Santalales; family Viscaceae; genus Viscum; species Viscum album. Next base: position 119,757,243 of record OY728135.1, read on the forward strand.
AGTCATTGAAAAGGGCTTGGGAGGATCTGTCATACTCTAGTTTTCACTTGAGAAATCTTTCCTCCTTCATTTCTTTCCATGTATTTCATGCTCTTTCCTTTGTAATTGTTTTAGTGTACTTGTAATTTCTTTTGAGTTTTAATGCAAGTTTATCCTTCATCACTTCTAATTATCATACACCTTCTGTAGTTTAATATTAATAGTTTATTAATTGTTAAAAATCAAAACACGTGTTTCATTCACGTTCTTTGTAGTTCATGTGTGTGTTCGGCACACCACTCTTTTCTTGTCCAATTCTTCTTCCTCTTCTTCTCATACCCTAATACTATAAACATCCCTACCAGATTAATAACCATCCTAATGGATGAGTAAATCTCTCATTGGGGTGAGTTATAATTTAGGTATTTTAAGCGATGGAGATCTTTTACTCGATGTGTATTCTTTGAATTAACATTGCGTATGTTGGACTTAGCATGTCATGGATTAATGACTTGTTTTGTTTAAAATGTGGTTTCCATGGATTATTGGAACCATAAATATGCTACCATAAACAAGATATGATTAAGATTAGAACCCTGAGTTAAGTCAAGGCTTGTATTAAAGCCTTAACACTTGGGAATTCCAATCAATGTCAACTTGTGACATGGGTGTTAATTTAATGCAATATAAAGCAAATCTCAAGGATATCACAAGATTAACTGCCTAATGATGAACTCACCTCAATATTTATCATATTGTTAAATCAATATTAATCAATCAATCATTTCAATTAAATCTCTGCAAACAAACCCCCAAATCAAAACACAAATCAAAAACAATCAACTATAAAAAATTGTACCATCGCCGAGGATTCGACCCGAGTGCTGCTATACACATTAGCAGAGCACCGGAACCTTGAACGGTCGATAGGCGAAAATCGGCCGTGCTTTCAAATGGTGTCGTTTCCAGGGATGGTGCATAATTGTAGTTGATAGTTTCTGATTTTTGAAAAAAAAAGACCAAAAAAATCAAATAACCCACAAAAAAAATATCAAAAAAAAAATTACACAGAGAAAAACCCTCCATCATCTTCAAGTCTTACTCTGCTCTTGATGCCCCGTAGCCTCCCAAACAATCCCTCGGATTTTTTTGATCCTGATATTGAGCGAACTATTCACCGAATTAGGAGGAACCTTAGGGACAATCAAAACAACCAAGGCCCACTCATTCCTAGACCAATTGATTTAGAGATGGCCAATCCTAGGGAACAGACCCTTAAAGAACTCGCTGCCCCTAATATGAATTACCAACCTCTTGGTATTCAATATCCAAATATCGAGGCTGATTTCGAACTCAAATCGGGTTTGATTCATCTTCTTCCTCATTTCTATGGGCTAGCTGGTGAGGATCCTCATCTTCACCTCAAAGAGTTCCAAGTGGTCTGCTCAACCATGAAACCTCAAGGGGTTTCTGAAGAACAAATCAAGCTTAGAGATTTCCCCTTTTCCCTAGCGGATTCTGCCAAGTCTTGTCTCTACTACCTCCCACCTGGTTCCATAAACTCATGGGTTGACATGAAGAGACTTTTCCTTGAGAAGTTCTTTCCCGCTTCCCGAACAGCTTCTATCCGAAAGGAAATAAGCGGCATCCGTCAATTCCCTAATGAATCACTCCATGAGTATTGGGAGAGGTTCAAAAATCTTGTGGCAACTTGTCCACACCATCAAATCCCTAACCAACTCCTGATCCAATACTTCTATGAGGGGTTATTGGCTATGGAGAGAACTCTCATTGATGCCGCAAGTGGCGGTGCTCTTGTTGACAAAACTCCTGCAGCTGCACGAGAACTCATAAGCAACATGGCTGCAAACACGCAGCAATTCCATACTCAAGCACATGCTCAAGTGAAACAAGCCCAAGAGAATCAATCCATAGAGCCCAACAAAATGACTGAGTGGATGAGTGAACTTACAGGTCTTGTGCGTCAACTAGCTGTGGCTTCCAAAGCCCCAAACTCCTCTCCTCAACAATCTCTTTTCACTGGGCCTGTCAAGAACTGTGGAATCTGCAACTCACCAACTCATCCGACTGACACATGTCCACAACTTCAAGATGATCCATCTGATTCATCTAGTCCAATGGAGCTCAATGCGGCATATGCTTAGCGAAACTTCAACCCTCAACAATCAGGTCAGTTTGTTAGAAACTTCAACCAACCCCACTCTGGGCCCTTCTCTTCTACCTTTAACCCACCTCTGAGGTATGGTAATCCCATTTCTCATCCTCCTCAGTTCCCTCATCAAAATCCAAACCAGTTCCAATATGGTCAAAGTGGTGGTAACATCCATCAGCCTTATCCTTTTGTTCCTCAACCCCAAAGGAAAAATCCTCCTCCTGGATTCCACTATCCTAACGAGCCTTCCCAATTCCCCACCCAATAAAATCGCTTTCCCAAGAACCAAAATCAAGGCCAACCCAATTTGGGACAAGCCTCTTCTTCTAAACAACCATGGGAAAGTGTTGTAGAGGATCTTGCTTCCTTCACCCGTTCTAGCCTCAAGAACATTGAAACCCAAATAGGTCAACTTGCATCCCACCTTAGCAGCAACAACCATTCAATTCATCCCAACTCCCAGCTCAACCATTACCCAAACCTAAGGGTAATGTAAGTGCAATTTCACTTAGATCAGGAAAGCAAATTGCTATGCCCCATGCTGATTCCTCTACCTCCCCTTTCGATGTTGATCTAGAAAATGAAAAGAACAAAGAGCTGGAAAAGGAACTTGAAGCCACTCCTTCACCTCCTTCCATTCCTCTAAGGAACCCAATTCCTTTTCCTCAAGCCATCTCCAAGCCTAAGAAGTCCTTTGAACCTGATCTTGAAATGCTTGACATGTTTAGACGTGTTGAAGTGAACATCCCCCTCTTAGATTCCATCAAACAAATCCCTAAGTATGCCAAGTTTCTTAAGGAATTGTGCACCCATAAGAGGCAACTTAGGAACATTGAAAATGTTTCAACCCAACAGTCCATTCCCATGAAGTGCAAAGATCTAGGGACCTTCACGGTTCCATGTCAAATAGGGAGTTCCAACTTTGATGATGCACTCATAGACCTTGGAGCCTCAATAAATGTCATGCCCAAATCCATTTTCTCCAACCTTGGTCTAGGTCCCTTTCACCCAACGGGTGTTGTCATTCAATTAGCTAATCGAAGCACTTCCAGTCCTGAGGGGATAATTGAGGATGTTTTTGTTCGGGTCAATGATCTTATCTTCCCAGCTGATTTCTATGTCCTTGACATGGAAGGTGAGACGACCTCTTCTCGATCTCCCCTAATTATAGGAAGACCATTCCTCATGACTGCTAGAACCAAGATCGATGTCCATTCAGGAATCTTATCCATGGAATTTGGTGACCAAGTGGTCAAGTTCAACATTTTTCAAGCCATGTGATACCCATCAGAGAATCACTCTGCATTCTCTATTCATGCATCTGATGACACTTCTGAGAGTAAACTCACCTCCATTTCTTCATGCTCATCATGTTCTAATGATAGTGGAGACTGTGAAATCTGCTCAATGATTAACCAAGTTATAAATGGAGAAGTTGATGTTGACCTTTCTTTCTTAGACTCCATCAATCAAAGTGAACTTGAAAACTCTCTTGAATCCCACATCAACTCTGATCTCTACTGCTCCACCTTGGACAGTGTTGAGGAAAATGATACAAACCCATCTGGAATCCCTTCTCTTGCTCCTAACTTGTCTAGCTCTCAAATCAAGGCTGAAACTGATCTAAAACCACTTTCTTTACACCTCAAGTGTGCATTCCTTTTCCATGATCCCTCCTACCCTGTCATTATCTCTGCTTCACTTTCTGAAACTGAGGAGTCCCAACTTGTTCAAGTGTTAGAGGAAAACAAAAATTCCTTAGGTTGGACCCTAGAGGATATTCCAGGAATCAACCTTGCCCTTTGCATGCATCACATCCATCTAGAGGAATCATCCAAACCAATTAGGCAACCTCAAAGAAGACTCAATCCACTCATACTTGAGGTAGTTAGGGAAGAGATTACCAAGCTTCTTCAAGCTGGTATTATCTACCCAATTTCTGATAGTGAATCGGTTAGTACAATTCAAGTCGTTCCTAAGAAGGGCGGGATAACAGTTTTCACAAATGAACATGGAGAAGTGGTCACAACTCGAGTGAAAAACAAATGGTGTGCGTGCATCGATTATCGCAAATTGAATGCTGAAACATGAAAATATCACTACCCACTTCCTTTCCTTGACCAAATGCTTGAGAGATTGGCCGGAAAGTCACACTATTGCTTTCTTGATGGTTACACCGGCTACTTCCAAATTCCAATCGCACCTCAAGACCAAGAAAAGACCACATTCACTTGCCCCTTTGTAACCTATGCCTATAGGTGAATGCCTTTTGGCCTTTGTAATGCTCCTGCAACATTCCAGCGGTGTATGATGAGTATCTTTTCTGAATTCATTGAGAATTGCATGGAGGTCTTCATGGATGACTTTACCATTTATGGCGAGTCATTTGAATCTTGCTTACATTCACTCTCTTTGGTCCTTCAAAAGTGTGTCAAGTGCAACCTTGTGTTGAATTTTGAAAAATGTCACTTCATGGTTTCAAATGGGATTGTTCTAGGGCATATAATTTCTCAAGAGGGTATCCAAGTTGATCCAGCCAAAATTGAGGTGATCCAATCACTTCCTGAACCCAAATCAGTTCGAGACATTCGGTCCTTCCTTGGTCATGCCGGTTTCTATCGGCGATTCATTCAGAACTTCATCAAGATTTCCCTCCCACTCACTCGTTTACTTCAAAATGATGTCACATTCAATTTTGATGAGGCTTGCAAGAGAGCCTTCATTGAACTCAAATCTTCTCTCACTTATGCTCCAATAATCCAACCCCCAGATTGGTCCTTACCATTTGAATTGATGTGTGATGCTTCTGATAGGGCCATTGGGGCTGTTCTTGGTCAAAGAAGAGAAAACATTCCTCATGTCATCTTTTATGCCTCAAAAACATTGGATGAAACTCAATCACACTACACTGTGACTGAAAAAGAACTTTTAGCTGTGGTTTTTGCCTTGGATAAATTCCGGCCCTATCTCTTAGGTGCCAAAATCATCATCTTCACGGACCACTCAGCATTAAAGTTCTTACTTAAAAAAAGTGATTCCAAACCAAGGCTAATAAGATGGATTTTAATGCTCCAAGAGTTTGACCTTGTGATAAAAGATAAACTTGGAAAAGAAAACCTTGTGGCTGACCACCTGAGTAGAATTTCTAATTCTTCTCATTCTGAAATAATTGATCCTGAATTTCTAACTGAACACCTCATATCTCTCACTCCAAAGTTACCATGGTATGCCCCAATTGTCAATTACTTGGTTTCTGGTGTTTTCCCTGAATATTTTTCAAAAGAACAAAAAGAAAAGATGAAAAGTGATTCAAAGAATTATTTTTGGGAAGATAATAAACTTTGGAAAACTGGGGCTGACATGGTAATTAGGAGATGTGTTGATGAAACTGAACAATCCTCCATCTTGGAATTCTGCCACTCAATTCCTGGAGGTGGCCACTTTGGACCACAAAGGACTTCTCTAAAGGTCCTAGATTCTAGATTCTTTTGGCCTTCACTCTTCAAGGACTCACATGAGTTCTGTCAATCATATCCCACTTGCCAAAAGTTTGGCACAAATTCCAAAAGAAACGAAATGCCTCAAAATCCATTAATCTTCTATGAGCTCTTCGATGTTTGGGGCATCGATTTCATGGGACCTTTTCCCCCTTCCAATGGATTATCCTACATTCTTCTTGCTGTTGACTATGTTTCTAGGTGGGTCGAGGCCAAACCCACTAGGAAAGATGATGCTCAAACTGTGAGTGAGTTCCTCAAAACCCATATCTTCCATCGATTCGGAACACCACGTGCTTTGATAAGTGACTTAGGAACTCATTTCTGTAATAGAACCATGGAGTCACTTTTGAAAAATAATGGGGTTGTACATAAAACATCCATTGCATATCACCCTCAAAAAAATGGAATGGTTGAACTTTCTAACAGAGAAGTGAAAAGAGTGCTTGAAAGAATTGTTAAGCCCACAAGAAAAGACTGGCCTGATAGACTTGGTGAAGCACTTTGGGCCTATCGAACAGCTTATAAGACACCCATTGGGATGTCTCCATTTAGGCTAGTTTTTGGTAAAGCCTGTCATTTACCAGTTGAAATCCAACATAAGTCATTTTGGACTGTCAAAACTTGTAATTTTGATTGTGAAAAATCTGGTGAAGAAAGATTGTTGCAGTTGACTGAATTGGAGGAGCTTCGACTCGATTCTTATGAGAACTCCATTCTCTACAAAGAAAAGGCAAAGTCACTCCATGACAAGCACATTCTTCGAAAGGTATTTCATGAAGGTGAAAAGGTAATGCTCTTCAATTCTCGATTTCAACTTCACCCGGGTAAGCTCAATTCTCGTTGGGATGGACCTTTTATTATTACTAATGTTTACCCATTTGGTGCAGTGAAAGTCCAAGACCCTTCTTCAAAAAGAACATTCATGGTAAATGGACACCGGTTAAAGCATCACCATGAGAGGCCATTCACTTCAGGTTTCACATCGACTTCTATTGACCCACCACTAGATGGAAACGGTGACCCACCAAATCCAAACCAGGGGGCACCTCTTTCCCTTTAACTCTCTCTCTCCTCAATCTCTCTTCCCTCTCTTCTTCTCTCTATTTCTTCTTCTTCCTCTCTCCCTCTCATTTTTTTTACAACATTCTTCCACAACCTTTTTTCTATTTTCTCTTTTGTGTGGATGTGTCATTAAAAATTAAAAAAAATTAAAAAAAATTAATTAAAAAAAATGAAAATTAAAAAAAAAGGGGTGTCATAATTACTCATCATCCAATATTGAAATTCTGTCCAACCATTTTGGGGAGTCAAAAGGCTTGTTTTAAACTCAAATATATTGAATTTTTATCTCAAAATTGGGTAAACAATTTTGTGTCAATAACAAACATTTTGAATGAACAATTTTTGGTGGAAAATGATTTTCTCCTACCGTGAGGAATAACATTAGCCTTCATTCCAAGGTCATATATGGCCATATTTTTCATTGTGTGTCTTCACCACTGATTGTGAGTCTTGAGTTTGTGGACCTTCGAGCTGAATTTCCATCTTTTGTGTGCATTAATATGATAGAGGCAATTTCTAAGCCACATGAGAATCAGAATAGCCAAATATACTCTTGTTACCCTTACATTGATCCTACTTTTGAAAGCCCCTTTGAGCCTATGAAAACCTTTCTTTTGATAGCCACATTACAAGACTAATACCTTGTCCCACCCAACATCTTCATGGATTTTCATTGTACAATTTATTGAAATTTAAGTGTGGGGGGAATGGACTTCATTTTTGGGCGTACTTTCATTGATTTCCAATGTGTCATCATATGCTTGAGGTCAAGCATACATTCAAGTGTGGGGGAGAGGTTGTAATTCTGTGAGCTTTGGGGTGTATATGTGTAATTGTCCTTTGTACAAAAGTTATTGAAAAGTATTAAAAAAAATGAAAAAAATTATATTAAAAAAAAAAAAAAAAAGGAATGGGTTGTGTCTTGGGTGGGTCAAAAATCATTCATCATCAACCTTTGATCTTGTTATAAATACTAAAATTAGTTCCATGAGGAGATCAATCATGGGTTGGGAGATGACTGTGAGACTTGTTTCAAGCACAACTTTCGAAAAAAAAAAGTAAAAAGAGAGAGAAAAAAAAGAACACTTGAATCATCTTGTATTGTGTTATTATTGGAAGTCTTCCATGTTGTACATATTCCATCATCTCACCCTATTACATTTTCTATCTCCCTCACTTTCCATTCATCATTCATTCATTCCCTTGTAAATATGTGTTTCTATTTCCTTTCAAATCAAATTTCAAAAAAAATGTGCATTGATTTTTCCATGTTGGTGTTTTTAACCCCTCTTTTCCTTTGAACATTATATACCTACCGTACCATAGCCACTGAAAAACCCCTTAAAATACCTCTTGATTCTTGTACACATTAGATTTGGGAATGGAAGCTGATATCTCTTACAAACTCTTGATTTTCACTTTTTGTTGGTGAATGAGTGAACCTCCTAAAATACATTTTTATCATCTTGAGAGGAGTAAGTTTTGAGTGACTACATTTTCCAATTCAAACCTTGAACATGAAAAAATGAATTGTTTCTGATGCATTATTGTGAACCAAATTTGTGATGGAATTCAATATGGATGAGTTAAATAGTCTAAACCTCCCCTGATTGGTGAAAACAAAATTTTAATATTTGTTGGTTAATGAATATGGTTTTGTTTTGATTTTCTTTTGTGTTTGTTGTACATGAGGACATGAACAATATTAAGTGTGGGGGAGTTGATGTTATTCATTTATTAATATCATTTTATATACTCCCTCTACTGATTTTCAATTAAATGTGCATAACTTATGTGAAATACTCATGCTTTAATATTAAATATTATTTTGGAGTATTGTTTCGAATAATACAGATTCATGTCTGTTTAGTATTTTAAATATAAATCTCACCCTACTAATCCAAATTGTGTTATTCTTGTCTTGTAGGGTTCTAAATTCAATTTTATACAAATCACTCAACTGGAGCATTGGTTAATTCGTCCATTTTAAGGGCCATATGGACCACACAAGATGACCCACCGGATCTGCCTAATTTCTGGACCAGCCTTGAAGATTTCATTACTGGGCTCAATTTCCCAGCCAAAATGAGTGGATATTCTTTTTCAAGCTCTGGAATTTACTAAGGAGTCATGTATAAAAATTTAAAGGTCCAACTATACCATTTTGGGGCCCAATGGATCCATTGAAATCAAGCCCACCATTCTGTCCGGGATTTTAAATCAGCCCACCATTCTTGACTTTTCAACTAATCCACTTGTCCAAAGAAGCTCATATTTTGTGGTGTGAAAGATAAGATATGGAGGATAAACTTTTCATAAGAAATGGTTCTAATTTGAAGGCATCTCCATAGCCATAAATGCATTCACATTTAGGACATGGAAACTTTCTGGATAAAATTGGACAGTAGAAAAGTTTTTAGTAATTAGGCCATAACTTTGGCCACAAAAGTCCAATGACAGCCAAATTTTGAGGGTGACTATTCCACATCCATATCTACAATATTGAAGAAGGATATCTCTCGATATTAAGCTGTCTGAAAGGTCATATCGGCGGGCCAACTTGAGGGGAAGTTTGGGAATGAAAACAGTCCACTACCTTTGGCTATAAATACACTCCCCTCTTCTCCTTGCAAGAGGTTGGCACTTTGGCACTTAAGAGGATATATTGGCACGACCAAGTCATTGCCAAGGTCTTGGGAGGATCTGACATACTCTAGTTTTCACTTGAGAAACCTTTCCTCCTTCATTTCTTTCCATGTATTTCATGCTCTTTCATTTGTAATTGTTTTAGTGTACTTGTAATTTCTTTTGAGTTTTAATGCAAGTTTCTCCTTCATCACTTCTAATTATCATACACCTTATGTAGTTTAATATTAATAGTTTCTTAATTGTTAAAAATCAATCTTAAAACCATTTCCTTTAAGTGATTTCTTATTCAATCAAAACACGTGTTTCATTCACGTTCTTTGTAGTTCATGTGTGTGTTCGGCACACCACTCTTTTCTTGTCCAATTCTTCTTCCTCTTCTTCTCATACACTAATACTATAAACATCTCTACCAGATTAATAACCATCCTAATGGTTGAGTAAATATCTCATTGGGTTGAGTTATAAGTTAAGCGATGGAGAGCTTTTGCTCGATGTGTATTCTTTGAATTAACATTGCGTATGTTGGACTTAGCATGTCATGGATTAATGACTTGTTTTGTTTAACATGTGGTTTCCATGGATTATTGGAACCATAAATATGCTACCATAAACAAGATATTATTAAGATTAGAACCCTGAGTTAAGTCAAGGCTTGGATTAAAGCCTTAACACTTGGGAATTCCAATCAATGTCAACTTGTGACATGGGTGTTAATTTAATGCAATATAAAGCAAAGCTCAAGGATATCACAAGATTAACTAACTAATGATGAACTCACCCCAATATTTATCAAATTGTTAAATCAATATTAATCAATCAATAATTTCAATTAAAGCTCTGCAAACAAACCCCCAAATCAAAACACAAATAAAAAACAATCAACTATAAAAAACTGTACCATCGCCGAGGATTCGACCCGAGTGTTGCTATACACATTAGCAGAGCACCGGAACCTTGAACGGTTGATAGGCGACAATCGGCCGCGCTTTCAATTACATAAGATAAAATAAATATATTCTGATCTGTTTCAACCATTATAAAGGCTTCATGACCAGTCTTGAAGATAGTAATGCCAATTGAAACCCCGTCTTCCTTGAACGTGATAATTAACACATCTCAGACAGTGTTCTCATTTATAGTATAAAAGGATGGAAAAGAAGAGATGATGATGGAATATTCCATTATCATAAAAACATTCCAGTATATATAAGGTACTGTAGTTGTCATGAATAATTGGATAATAGGCAGGGATAAGGTATAAGTGAGAAATGATTTAAAAGAGAAGAAGAATAAATCTTACCTCTTGAATATTTCTCTTTTGAAACCACCTTAAGGCTCTTGGAAGTGGTCTTTTTGTTATACCAAATGCACAATAATGTGCCAAGGGATGAGGAGGATGGAATTTGGTAGAGGTTGGCCGAACAAGAAGGCTTATGGTTATGAAATTTGTGAAGAAAGGAACCTCCTTTTATAAGTGAGGTGAGGGGTAACTTAGAAATCACTAAAATTATTAAAATATAATAAATATATTATAGGGTTTAAGACTCAAAAAATGTCTAAAACTAAAGGGGGTTAAATTTTAGAAGTAATATTATCATTTTTGTACTTGTTCAATAATTTTGGTATTTCTAAATAATTTATTAAAATATTTTATTAATTAAAAACAATTTTGTCAAGATAAAAACTATTCATAACTATGACTCTAAACACATCCCAAAAGATTTAAAAATCAAATAAAATTTTATATTATATCATAGAAATGTAATATTCATCTATGGAATATGTTAATTAGCTTAAAATATAAAATTATATTTATTTTATTAATTTTAATATCATTTATTCTATTTATTCATTAATTAAATTAATATCGCATCATCTTTTTGGAAGCCATTATGGTATTTATTTGTTTTCTAAAAATTAAAATAAAATTCCATGAGAAATATAATTTTATTAGCTTTTAAAATACTATTCTTATTTTAATAAAACCTCTGGAAATATCATATAACAATATTATTAAAATTAAAAACTATAATGTGACAACTTAATTTTCTTTTGAAATAAAATATTCTAAAGGCTTTAAAGTAATTAATATGGGTCCAAAATGTACCAAATTCAAATCAAAACTTCATAATAGTATAATATTGTTTATATAAAATGTTTTATCCAAAATATGGGTCATTTAATAATTCTTATAATTTTAATTAAAAATATTTTATTTATTTTTGTTATGCTTGCACAAGCGTTGCATAAGCATTAATGTTAATTATTTCATATATAAAAATTAAAAATAAAATTTTATAATAAATATAAATTAATTAGGTTCAAAATAAAATTATGAATTTATTCATTATGTATATTCACTCTTATACATAATAAGACATCTTCTTAAAATTGTTATTTTGTCTTTTCTTCCCCTGCATAAGCATTGCACAGGCATTTGGATAATACTAATGTTATATAACACTAAAATTAGAAATTAAGAAAAAGATAAATAATACATAATAATTAATAAATAAGTCGTGAAAATAATTTTTAGCGCTCAATTATTAAATATAAATTACCAATTTTGACTTTGTCAGCGCTGCGCAGGTACTTTGTCGACATTGATAATGATTTTAATACTTATCATGAAAAAATATTCTTTTCATGCCCTAAATTAATTATGTGCAATATTCCACTTGTAATATAATTATTTATTTATTACATAGTTTAAATAAATTCTTATATCATGATAATATCATGACGATGTCACGAAAAATGTTGTATTTTATAAAAACTGTATTTTTTTACTATTTAAAAATTAAACTATTTCATAAAAATCCCAAAAATTCATTCAAACTATTTTTCGACGTGTAGAATCAAAAAAGTAAATCCATTTTAAGAAAATAATTTTTTAAATATGAGAAATTTAATTTTTAATTAAAATCATCATTTGCTCAAAAAATACCAATTTTAATATTATAACTGATTTTATGACACTTCGAAAAATTAACTAGGGTCAAACTATCTTATAATCATAGTAAAATAAGATATTGATTCATTAATTCATTTTATGAAAATGAGTTATATTTTAAATTAATCTATTAATTATAAAATTGTAATTCATTATTTATTGCTCGTAAAAATACCAACACTTAATTATTAATTTTTAAAATATTCACTCTCATTTATAAGGTGCCTAAATTCTATTTATACTCACATGGGTGGGGTACTATTCAAAATGGTGCATTACTATTCACAAGGGTCAAGTTACTATTCATAATGGTACATTACTATTCAAGTTACTATTTATAAGGGTATATTACTATTCATAAGTGTCACATACTATTCATAAGGGTGCATTACTATTCTTAAGGGTCAAGTTTTTATTCATAAGGGTACATTACTATTCATAAGGGTAAAATTACTATTCATAAAGGTACGTTACTATTCGCAAAAAAAATAAGTTGATCCTATCGGGCTCTAAATATCTTACTGAACGCAACTATGTATATCTGATTTTCAAAATTCAAATCAAAGAAGTGGGAAATTAAGTTTAATGTCTGGGTTATAACTGTATCTTATAATAATGTTTTGTTTCATATAGACTCAGTGTTGCATGCATAATAAGTTTTCTAATGAATTGAAATTATTCATACCATAAAATATTAGGGTGTTATATTCTTCCCACCTTCAGAAATTTCATCCTTGAAATTTTTCATGTATAATGCCCTCAAAATAGATGTGGGTGGTTCTTCTATTCTTATCCGTAAAGTCTATCTTAGGGTTATGTTCACTAAACTATGTTTTCTAAATCTAGTTCTCAATATTTCTACTAAACTTCCTCTAATACCAACTGTAACGCCCCGACCTCAGAAACCCAGAGCTAATGCTTTACTTTATTACATTGGCATTATTACAAGGAATCAAATCCCGAATGACTGGTCATTTTATTAGTCTTGGATAAAATAGATACATACATGGGTCCCATTTTACATTGGGAAAAGAAATGAAATATAACACATAACAAGAGCTAATAAACTGCATCCATGAAGACTCAATAAATGATCCCTTCTTTATAACATGTGGAAGGAAGACGAATGAAAGGGGGTGAGCTCAAATGATCAGTAAGGTTTACATATAGTAGAATCATGAATCGATAATAAGTTAATAATAACCAATTTTACTTTATCACTACAGCATGGTGAATAAATGAAAAACACATGCTATTATTAAACTGAGAATAAAAATGTATCCATAGATTTTTCCATAGTGAAAACCTCATGGATAGTAATAACTGAATAATGAATAAAGAAAATTCTTATTATTTAGACGTCATGTATCTGGCACATGAACCACCATACTGTCGAGACGGTTTAAGTTTGTGGGTAGAAACTTGTCTAATTTTTGGAAACAAACTTGAAGGGTTTGTCACCAACTAGTTTGTCTCATGAGAATTACTGATGCATCGAGGGGCTATAGCAGGCCCCGCCCATCACTGCCAGTCAAAATAATTCTTTATACAAATATTTAATACAAGAACAATATACCTTTTAAATATCCTTATTGAGTAGGGAATACGGATTTATCAACATTTCTAAGTTAAAGTAGCATTCAAAACAAACTTCGTATGTGAAATGATATACGAATTAAGGCAATAATCATATCCATGATATAAGAAAATGGATATTTAATATAATTATACTTTCAAATGAAAAATGGTCTCAAAGTGGCAGTAGATACATCACATAATAAATATTAGGTGCACAATACCAAGTAGGTCTCAATGAAATGGAAATTGAAAAAAAGTATCTTACTTAATTATAATCAATCAAATAGTATGACCCAAAATTAATAATCACAAAATAAATCACAGAATACCATGAATATAAAGTGAATCATGATATTTTATATCAAATTTTAGTACACATACACCACATATAATAAATAAGTGGTGAATAATAGAAATCTCATGGAATTAAAAGTGAGATGAGAACCCCCTTACCTTATGCCTGAATGTGTTCTTCGATTGATCTTAATGACCTGAATAATAAAATTTAGCTTCATTAATTAATAATTACATAACCTAATATACATTTAATTGATTTATTTTAACCTTATTAGGTTCATTCATGGTCTTTTTGATGGGCTTAAGAGGTTCAATGTTTTGGAAGCATTTTTTTCCTTGGTTTTCATGATCGATTTACTTTTATTCATGAATGGAAGTTCATTTGAAATGTGGTTAAACATACAGAATTGTTAATATATATTATTATTGAAATTAAAAAGATATATATGATCATATAAATATTTTTGTTATATACCATGAGGATGACTCATTAGATAAAAGTTAATTATAAACGCTTGGATTAACTTGGCGGTTTTGTGCATAATGAACTTGTTTTGTATTATTATTTTATATTATGAGTGTGTGAGGATTATAGAAAATTAGATAAGATAAAATACATATATTATGATATTGTTCAACCATTAGAAAGGTTTCATGACCATTCTTGAAGATAGTAATGCAAATTGAAAACTCGTCATCCTTGAACGTGATAATTAACACATCTCGGACGATGTTCTCATTTATAGTATAAAAGGAGGGAAAAGAAGATATGATGATGGCATATTCCATTATCATAACAACATTCTAGTAAATATAATGTACTGTATTTTTCATGAATAATTGGATAATAGGTGTGGATAAGGTATAAGTGGGAAAGAATTTAAAAGAGAACAAGAAGAAATCTTACGTCTTGAATGTTTCTCTTTTAAAACCACCTTAAGGAACTTGGAAGTGGTATTTTTGTGAGACCATAAGCACAAGAATGTTTAAAGGGATGAGTATTATGTAATTTTGTAGAGTTTTTCCAAAAAATAAGGCTTATGATATGAAATTTGTGAAGGAAGGAACCTCCTTTTATAAGTGAGGTGAGGGGTAACTTAGGAATCACTAGAATTATTAAAATATAATAAATATATTATAGGTTTTAAGACTCCAAAAAGACCTAAAACTAAAGGGTCTTACATTTTAGAAGTAATATTATCATTTTTGGACTTGTTGAATAATTTTTGGATTTTTAAATAATTTAATAAAATATTTTATTCATGAAAAACAATTTTTTCAAGATAAAAACTATTCATAACTATGACTTTAAACACATCAAAAAAAAGTTTAAAAATAAAATATTATATTATATTATATCATATAAATGTAATATTCATCTAGGGAATCCGTGAATTAGATTAAAAATATAAATTTTTATTTATTTTATTATTTTTAATATCATTTATTCAATTTATTCATTAATTAAATTAATACTGCATCATCTTTGTGGAAGTTATTATGGAATTTATTTGTTGTATAAAAATTAAAAATAAAATTCCATGAGAAATATAATTTTATTAGATTTCCAAATACTATTCTTTTTGGAATAAAACCTCTAGAAATCTCATGTAACAATATTATTAAAATTTAAATCTATAATGTGACAACTTGATTTCATTTTGAAATAAAATATTATAAAGGCTTTAAAGTGATTCATGTGGGTCCAAAATGTCCCAAATTAGAATCAAAACTTCATAATAGTCTAATAATTTATATAAAATGTTTTATACAAAATATGGTTCATTTAATAATTTTTATAATTTTAATTAAAAACATTTTATTTATTTTTCTTATGCTTGCACAAGTGCTGCATCGACGTTGCATAAGCATTAATGTTAATTATTTCATATATAAAAATTAAAAATAATATAATATAATAAATATGAATTAATTGGGTTCAAAATAAAATTATGAATTTATTCATTATGTATATTCACTCTTATACATAACAAAACATCTTCTTAAATTTTTTATTTTGTCTTTTCTTCTCATGCACAAGCATTGCACAGACATTTGGATAATAGTCATGTTATATAACACTAAAATTAAAAATTAAAAATTAAATAGATAAATAATACATAATAATTAATAAATAAGTCATGAAAATATTTTTTATCCCTCGATTATTATATATAAATTACCAATTTTTACTTTGTCAGCGCTGCGCTGGTACTGCGTCGACATTGACAATAATTTTAATACTTATCATGAAAAAATATTATTTTCATGTCCTAAATTAATTCTGTACAATATTCCACTTGTAATATAATTATTTAGTTATTATATAGTTTAAATAAATTTTTATATCATAATAATTTCATGACGATGTCACAAAAAATGTCGTATTTTATAAAAATTGTATTATTTACTTTTCAAAAATTAAAATATTTCATAAAAAACCAAAAAAAAATATCCAAACCAATTTTTAATATGTATAATCTAAAAATAAAATCCATTTTAAGAAAGTAATTTTCTAAATATGAGAAATTTAATTTTTAATTAAAATCATCATTTACTCGAAAAATACCAATTTTAGTATTATAACTGATTTTATGACACTTCAAAAAATTAACTAGGGTCTTATAAAACCATCTTATAATCAAAGGGAAAAAAATATTGATTCATGAATACATTTTATGAAAATGAATTATCTTTTAAATCAATCTATTAATTATAAAATTGTAATTCATTATTTATTACTCATAAAAATACCAACACTTAATTATTAATTTTTAAAGTATTCGCTCTCATTTATAAGGTGCCTAAATTCTATTTATACTCACATGGGTGATGTTACTATTCATAAGGGTGCATTACTATTCATAAGGGTCAAGTTACTATTCATAAGGGTACATTACTATTCGTAAGAGTAACATTACTATTCATAAGGGTAAGTTACTATTCATCAAAAAAATAAATTGATCCTATCAGACTCTAAATATATTACTGAACGCAATTGTGTATGTCCAATTTTTGAACTTCAAATCACATAAGTGGAAAAATTAAGTTTAACGTCTAGGTTATAACTATCTCCTATAACAATCTTGTATTTCACAGAGACTCATTGTTGCATGCATAATAAGTTATCTAATGAATTGAAATTATTCATACCATAAAATATTGGGGTGTTATACTCTTGGTATCCGGTAGTGGGTGCATTGTCTGCGCAAGGTCTGTCAGACCGTGCGATTTAAACCGTATGACTTACATATTTTTGAGTTTTGGGTTAAATAAATTTAATTAAATTCATGGTTGAAATAAATTTAATTAAATCGGCTATTGGGGGTTTCATTTAATTAAATTAAATTTGAGAGAATTTAATTAAATGATGTTGAGATGGAGAATTTATTTAATTAAATTGAGATGAAAAGAATTAAATTTATTTTAAAAGATGATGAGTTGGAGTCTTTATTTAATTAAATTGAGATGAGCAGAATTTAATTAAATGACATGTAAATGAGGAGTTTGGGGTTATCAAATAAGGGTAATATTAAATGGTAATATTAAATGATGTGTAAATGAGGAGTTTGGGTTTCTTTTAATTAAATTCAAGGTAAAGAGGAATTTATTTAATTAATGTGAAATAGAGGTTTTATTTAATTAAATTCAAGGTTAAGAAAAAATTAATTAGTCATTGTGAAATGAGGGTTATTATTTAATTAAATTGAGGTTTATATAATTTAATTAAATAATTTTGATGATTTGGGGTTTTTAATTTAATTAAATTGTGTTCACATATTTTAATTAAATAATATGAATTGGAGAAATTATTTAATTAAATTCAGTTGGAAAGAATTTAATTAAATTATAATTAATGATTTGTCTGGATTTTTTTAATTAAAGTGTATGAGAGAATTTAATTAAATAATGATTAGTTGGAGAATTTATTTAATTAAATTTGGTTGAAGGGAATTTAATTAAATGATATATAAATGGGGTTGGGGTTTATCAAAGGGGTGTTTTAATTAATTGGTAATAATAATAATATAATGGGGATTACTGTTATTATTATTATATCAATTATAATATAATTGTAGTTTTATTAGGTTATTTGAGGGAGAAAGGATGAGGGAGGCGCACCTCTCCTCCCCCTACGTGAAGCAAGGCGCGACCCACACAGGGCATCTCCCATGAGGCGTGCCACCCCATCTCTCGGCCCCTCTTCGTGCAATTTTTTCCTCTAACTCTCTTCATAGAACTTTTCTGTCTCGGTAAGGTGAGTTTGTCTCCATGTGTTTCGTTATTCACGTCATCCATTTTGGATCTCCTTTATCCAGATTCAGTTCGACTGAAACTCTAACCGAGGGACTGATTTGGTTTCTTTTTTTCTTCTGATTCTAGGCGGTGGAAAAGATGTCTTGAGACCCATTGGTCCGTATTCTGACAATTGTCGCTAAAGGCATATAGGTTCGGCTTGATTCAGTCCACCATCATCATTTTTGGGTAAGTCTGTAAACCCGATAATTGGTTTCACACCCCTTGAATTAGATGCTTATGGTTGTTTAGTGTTGCGGTTAATGTTTTGGGTGTGCGTTAGTCCTCGTCGCACTAATTATGGGTGTCGGTTAATGATTGTTAGGTGCGATGAAAAATTACGAGTGTGTGTACGTTTTTGTTGAGATGTGTGTATGCAAGCGGGTCGTGGTTTGAGTTAGGAAGCTTTGGCTCAGCCAAATTCATTAAGGTGGGGTTCTAAACTTTGCCTAATTAATAAAATGTAGTTTTGTTGATGTATTGCTTTTGATAAAGTTGACTGCAATGTTGGATTAAATTATTTATCGGGGGAATGATATGACTAATTATGAATTAATTATATGCTTTGAGGTTGTAAAATAGATAATTAATCGGGTGATTAATTATGAGGTATTAATTTGGTTAAGTTGAAAAAATTAATTATGAATTAATTATGTGCTTTGAGATGATAATTAATCGGGGGATTAATTATGAGATATTAAGTTGGTTAAGTTGAAATAATTAATTGTGAATTAATTATATGTTTTGAGATGATAATTAATCAGGTGATTAATTATGAGATATTAAACTATTTAAGTTGAGATAATTAATTGTGAATTAATTATGTGTTATGATATTATAATATAGATAATTAATCGGGGGTTAATTATGAGATATTGATTTGGTCAAAGTTGGGATAATTAATTTGTGAATTAATTATGTTATATTGAAACAAATCTCTTGAGATAATTAATTTTTGAATTAATTATGTGATATTGAAACAGTTTCCTTAAAATGATTAATTTGAAAATTAATTAGGTAATATTGAAATGGTTGTATTAGATATAATTAATTTTTTGAATTAATTATGTGACATTGAAACAGTTGCCTTGAGATAATTAATTTGTGAATTAATTATGTGATATTGAAACAGTTGCTTCAAGATAATTAATTTGTGAATTAATTATGTGATATTGAAATGGTTGCCTTGAGATAATTGATTTTTGAATTATTTATGTGATATTGAAATAGTTTCCTTGAAATAATTAATTTACAAATTAATTAAGTGATATTGAAATGATTGCATTAGATATTATTAATTTGTGAATTAATTATGTGATATTGAAACAGTTTCCTTGAGATAATTAATTTTGAATTAATTATATGCTTTGAGATTGTAATATAGATAATTAATTGAAGGATTAATTATGAAATATATTAAATTGGTTAAGTTGAGATAATTAATTGTGAATTAATTATATGCTTTGAGATTGTAATATAGATAATTAATCAGGGGATTAATTATGTGATATTGAATTGGTTAAGTTGAGATAATTAATTGTGAATTAATTATGTGCATTTGATATTACGATCTTGATATTTAATTGTGGAATTGATTATGGAAAGTTGAGATTTAGAATGAGATAATTAATTCTAGAAAATTAATTATGAGATATGATTTGTATTGTTGATTAATTAATGAATGAATTAATTAATGGGATTTGTGTACCTAGTTAATTTTTGAGTTAACTAATGGATTTGATTATGGATAGTGACATGAATGAGAGGCCCTTGCCTCATGTTTTTGAGTTGAATGTAAAGCCTGTGTTAATGTTTTAACTGAAATACTTAAGATGGTTTTTCTTAAGTATAAATGTGAATAAGCTTGCTTATATGTAATTGAAATGGGCTAATGAAATGCATGAGAGGTTAAATTATTCATGAATTATATGTTGTGAATGGTTACACCTGGTATAGGTAAGGGAACCAAGGTATCGGGAGAGCCCTTGGGGAGAAATAATATGTTAGTTTTTGTGATGATTCTCCAGAGACAGTGAGAGCTCGTGGAGTTGATCTAGGGGATAGACCGTGTATGCTAATCTTTATGATGGATGTATGTGTGTTATGTCTCGATCCATCCAACATCGTTTTCCAAAGTTTCGTGAGAGCCTAGGGTAGGAAGACCGTGTGAGATTCCATATTAATTTCCATGAGACCATGAGAGATCTTGGAGTTAGGATCAGGGGAAAGACCATGAGTGCTTCCCCTGGTAATGAATGTTTGTGCTTTATGTCTTGGTCCGGCTAGAAATAGTATCCAGGGTATATGTCCATTTGGCATTGGTACGTGCTTGGTTCATATAGGAGGATGCTAAGGATATCTATTTGTTTATATATATATACACACACACACACACTGTTACTATATATATGTATACATAATTGACATGATCATACAAACCAGTTGTGGGATGAAGCAGGTATCGTCATTAGGTGTCCCTTAGGAACCTAAATGGGTTTTTTGTTATTTATTCAATTATGTTATTTCTTTGATATACTTTTACTCTGTTTAATTTTATTGCATTTTCTAGATTATACTAGACACTAGTGGTCCCGACCTACTGAGATTTATATCTCACACCCTATTCAGGCCTCCATTGCACTGGGGTACCCGAGTAGATTTTTCTTATTTGCAGGACTGTGTACTTTTTCTATGATGTTTTCTTATACTTGGGAGTTAGGATCAAAGGACCGAGTAGATACTCGGGATGCTTGTAGAGATCACCCTTAGGGATTGAGTCTTTTTCTTTATTTTTGTACTAAGATGTATAGCATGCTGTTTTGTATACTATTTTTGGATATATATATATATATATATATATCACCATGACATGAATTTATTGTGTAAACTAGTGTTGGCCTTTTTCATTGTTCAGTCGATTAGTGTCTTATATCTATTTCTGCTATTATCCGAGTTTTTTATCTATAACCGTTGTGTACTCTGAAAATGAGGTTATAGTCTCCCCACTGACAATCCATAGACTATAATTGCTAGTTGTAAGCCTCTAGAGTATGGGGAGACATGATTGAGGTCATGTGGCAACCAGTCCAGCTACCAGTTCAATGGTAATCCGGGTCAGGACGTTAAAAAGTGGTATCAAAGGTTCTGGTTTTCTTTCTTTTTTCCTTTGTCTTCCTATTTTGGGATGGTAGATAGGATACTAGGAAAGTGTCTATGCTTGGTTAATAGTTGTGTTTGGAACTGATCACCCAACGTAGGGGAAATGACCAAGTGTCCAGGGTTGGGAATTAATTTTGATAATGTTTGTTGTTACAGTTGATATGATTTCACCTTGGGTGACTGGTGTACTTTCCACTGCTTATTGATTTTGAGAATTTTGGAAATTTTCCTTAGTTTGATATGATAAGGAAGTTTCATTACATGCATCATCTTAGGCACTTATAGATTTACATTCCATACATATGTCATGCCATGTAGTTGCATTAGTAGGATGCCTGCTAATTTTGGTTGTGTGCCTTGGGTGTAATGATATGTTTTGATTTTCTTTAACATGCCTCTTTAGATATCATATTTAAATGATATATTTAACATTCTTGAGTGTTTATATACAATGTTTCCTCTTTGATTAACATGATTTTTTGTTATTCCATGCTTCTGTGTTATACCATAATTCTGTGTTACTACTTGTGATAACATTATAGAGATGTTTTGATGTGTAAATGGATACATTGGTGAAAATTTGATTAATTTCATTTATGAAAGGATCCAGTTTCAGTTGTAAGGTGTATGGGCGCCTTATAACTAGAAAAAGGGCAACCCATGTATTCGAATAATTGAAAAAGGGATTCTAAAGTTAAAATGTTAAATGAACATTGATTGTGATGAATGGGATCCAAATGATAGCGTTAAGGTGTATGGGTGCCTTATCGATTGGTAGATGGCCACCCATGTGTTTGAGCCTTGTATAACCATAGTGTGTCTAGAAATGGTTATAAATGTAAAACTGTTGAGTTTTGATTGAAATGACCTGTTTTGGGTTGCTTTTTGAAGAACATGGATTAGAATAAATGGGACCCTTAGAGGTTGCCTTTGTGTTAAAAAGGAATTTAGATGGTAAATTTCCTGTTTAAAATAAAATAATACTAAATGTTAAATGTTTAAAGAGGGAGTTTTATTTGTTTCCATTGTGAGCTTTTTGATTTTGGTGTTGTTTAAGTGATGTTTTCCCTAGTAGGACTTTTGGGTTTTAAATAATAACACCCTTATTTTGAGGGGTGTTCATTGTATCTTGACTCTTGGTTTGGGAATAAGCATTGAAGAATGCTTGGCTCAACAGGTTAGACATGCCTCAGGAATGGTCATCCGTTAAAGGCATTCTCAGGTTAACTCCAGAGTAGAGTGATTGGGCATTAAGGTAAATATCATCCCACTGTTCGAGAGGGATTTTTGGGACTCAGGTGTTTTGACATGCCATTTGATTTAAAATTTCATCTTTCATGCGAAATGTTGGCATGGTGATCGTGGTTCTTGGAATGTCACACGTGCATTTAAGGTTTTTTTTAAATAGCATGCTTTAGAGCAGTTATTCTTTTCTTTCCACGACATGGAAACTCCTAAGGTGGGTAGTGTCACATTGGTTTCAGTAAATGTGTTGGTGCTTGCTTGGCAGCACGACTTGATAAGGTTGGCAGAGTGTGCAAAATTTTGGAAACACCGTTAGTTTTTAGAAGAGTTTTAGTTGTAATCTTTGAATGAACATGAATGCCTTGGGTGAAATAGGCATCGGGTTTTGGTTGATGGCACATCGACAGGTGAAGCTGAGCTTTTCGTAAAGAGTTGACTGTTGATAGTTCGACTGATATTCTTGGTGAACTGGGCTTACTCTTAATGTGCTCTTTTAAATGAGATGAGCATGTCCTTTATCTTGACCTCGTCCTGGAGGCACTAAGATAGCATCGGTCTTAAGTTGTTCTTAAGTTTTAAAAGTCATTGGGCGTCGTGAGTGGTTGTTATCTGGGTTATATGTGAGATGTGTGGTTCTTTGGGTTATGCCTTTATTCATGCCGGGGCATAACAATTTTTTTGAAATAGCCAAGCGATGGATTGTCTTGGGAAGGTCATCAGAACTTGGGTAGGGACTTTTGTATATATGTGATTCGTGTTGAAATAATTTTAAAATCATGTTGCTGGTTTAACGATGGGTATGGGTTTCATGGGTCGACAATGTCTTTCAAGGAAAGAGTCATGGTTTGGGGTTCTAAAATGGATAAAGGTGTGTTGGTAATTTGAGAACACAACACAGTCGTTCAAATGAGACTTCTTTAACTTGGTGGGTTGGCTAGTGTTGTAGTAGCTCCTGATGGCTTCTTGGAGATGAGAACTTTTTAAGGTGGGTAGATTATAAAGTCCCATGTTTTTTAACCAGGTTAAAATACAAATTTTTTTGAACTTTTTCATTTAATGCTCGGTTCAGTTTTAAAACCATGATTTGGGATGAAGTTTCATGAGTTGGGTTCATTTTAAGTGTTGATATCGAGCTTGAGTAAAGGCTCTAGGAGTTTCCTGGGTGGCTTGATGGGTTTTGGGAGCACCGAACCCGAAAACTCAGTTTTAAAAAAGGCAAGGCAGTGGCGTTCACACGGGCTGCACATGGTTAGTCAAACTGTGCGGGTCAACCATGCAGGATACTCTAGGTATCTGGTAGCGGGTGCATGGTCTGTGCACAGTCTGTCAGACCATGCGAGTTAAACCATGCAGCTTACCCAGTTTTGAGTTTTGGGTTAAATTAATTTAATTAAATTCATATTTAAAACAAATTTAATTAAATGAGCTGTTGTGTGTTCATTTAATTAAATTAAAGTTGAGAGAATCTAATTAAATGACGGCGAGATAGAGAAGTTATTTAATTAAATTGAGATTAAAATAATTAAATTTATATTAAATGATGATGAGTTATAGTCTTTATTTAATTAAATTGTGATGAGATGAATTTAATTAAATGACATGAAAATGAGGAGTTGGGGGTTATTAAAGAGGGGTAATATTAAATGGTAATATTAAATGATGTGTAAATGAAGAGTTGGGGTTTCTTTTAATTAAATTCAAGGTAAAGAGGACTTTATTTAATTAATGCGAAATGAAATTTTTATTTAATTAAATTAAAGGTTAAAAAGAATTTAATTAGTCATTGCGAAATAGGGGTTATTATTTAATTAAATTAAGGTTGATATAATTTAATTAAATAATTTTGATGAGTTGGATTTTTTAATTTAATTAAATTGTGTTCATAGATTTTAATTAAATAACATAAATTGGAGAAATTATTTAATTAAATTCAGTTGGAATAAATTTAATTAAATGGTGATTAATGAGGTGTCGGGGTTTTTATAATTAAATTGCGTGAGAGAATTTAATTAAATAATGATGAGTTTGAGAATTTATTTAATTAAATTCAGTTGAAGAGAATTTAATTAAATGATGTGTAAATGGGGTTGGGTTTATCAAAGAGGTGTTTAAATTAATTTATAATAATAATAATATAATAGGGATTACTATTATTATTATTATTATATCAATTATAATATAATTAGAGTTTTATTAGGTTATTTGAGGGAGAAAAATGAGGGAGGTGCACCTCTCCTCCTCCTATGTGAAGCAAGGTGCTGCCTGCATAGGGTCTCCCCCATGAGGCGCACCACCCCCATCTCCCAATCCCTCTTCACGCAGCTGTTTCCTCCAGCTCTCTTCACGGAACTTGTCTGTCTCGGTGAGATGAGTCTATCTTCGTGTGTTTCATTGTTCGTATTGGCCATTTCGGCTCTCCGTCGTCCAGATTCGATTCGGCCAAAACCCTAACCAAGGGATTGATTCGGTTTCTTTTTTTCTTCCGATTCTAGGAGGTGTAGAAGATGTCTCAGGACCCATTGGTTCGTATTCCGAAAACTGCCATCGAAGGCGGTGGTTCATCTTGATTTGGTCCACTGCTGTCATTTTCGGGTAAGACTATAAACACAATAATTGGTTTTTCACCCCTTGAATTAGATGTTTATGGTTGTTTAGTGTTTTGGTTAATGTTTTGGGTGTGTGTTGGTCCCCGCCACACTAATTATGGGTGTTGGTTAATGGTTGTTAGGTGCGATGATAAATTCTGAGTGCGCGTGCATTTTTGTTGAGGTGCGTGTACGCGAGCGGGTTATAGTTTGAGTTAGGAAGCTTTGGATCGACCAAATTCATTGAGGTAGGGTTCTAAACTTTACCTAATTAATAAAATGTAGTTTTTTTGGTTTATTTATTTTGATAAAGTTGACTGCAATGTTGGATGAAATTGTTTATTGGGGGAATGAGATGATTAATTATGAATTAATTATATGCTTTGAGGTTCTAAAAAAATAATTAATCATGAGATTAATTATGTGGTATTAATTTGGTAAATTTGAAATAATTAATTATGAATTAATTATGTTCTTTGAGGTGATAATTAATCGGGGGATTATTTATTGGATATTAATTTGGTTAAGTTGAAATAATTAATTATGAATTAATTATGTGCTTTGAGATGATAATTAATTTGGAGATTAATTACGAGATATTAAACCAGTTAAGTTGAGATAATTAATTGTGAATTAATTATGTGTTATGAGATTATAATATAGATAATTAATCGGGGGTTAATTATGAGATATTGATTTGAGCTAAGTTGAGATAATTAATTTTCGGATTAATTATGTTATATTGAAACGGTTGCCTTAAGATAATTAATTTGTGAATTAATTATGTGATATTGAAATGATTGCCCTAAAATAATTAATTTTTGAATTAAATAGGTAATATTGAAATGGTTTCATTAGAGATAATTAATTTGTGAATTAATTATGTGACATTGAAACGGTTGTCTTGAGATAATTAATTTTTGAATTAATTGTGTGATATTGAAACAGTTGCCTCAAGATAATTAATTATTGAATTAATTATGTGATATTGAAATGGTTGTCTTGAGATAATTAATTTGTGAATTAATTATGTGATATTGAAATGGTTACCTTGAAATAATTAATTTGTGAATTAATTAGGTAATATTTAAATGGTTGCATTAGAGATGATTAATTTGTGAATTAATTATGTGATATTGAAACGGTTTCTTTGAGATAATTAATTGTGAATTAATTATATTATTTGATATTGTAATATAGATAATTAATCGGGGGATAATTATGATATATATTAAATTGGTTAATTTGAGATAATTAATTGTGAATTAATTATATGCTTTGAGATTATAATACAGATAATTAATTAGGGGATTAATTATGAGATATTGAATTAGCTAAGTTGAGATAATTAATTGTGAATTAATTATGTGCCTTTGATATTATGATCTAGATATTTAATTGTGGAATTGATTATGGAGAGTTGAGATTTATAATGAGATAATTAATTCTGGAAAATTAATTATGAGATATGATTTGTATTGTTGATAAATTAATTAATGGGATTTGTATACCTAGTTAATTGTTGAGTTAACTAATGGATTTGAGTATGGACAATGAGATGAATGAGAGGCCCTTGCCTCATGTTTTTGAGTTGAATGTGAAGCCCATGTTAATGTTTTAATTGAAATACTTAAGATGGTTTGCCTTAAGTGTAAATGTGAATATGCTTGCTTATATGTAATTGAAATGGACTAATGAAATGCGTGAGAGGTTAAATGCTTCATGCATTATACGTTGTGAATGGTTATGCCTTGTATAGGTAGGGGATCCAAGGTACCGTGAGAGCCATTTGGGAGAAATAATATGTTAGTTTTTGTGTTGATCCTCCAGATACCATAAGATCTCGTGGAGTTGAGCCAAGGGATAGATCGTGCGTGCTACTCTTGGTGATGGATGTCTGTGTGTTACGCCCCGATCCATCCAACATCATTTTCCAAAGTACCGTGAGATCCTAGGGTAGGAAGATCGTGTGAGCTTACTTGTTGATTTCCATGAGACCATGAGAGTGCTTGGAGTTAGGACCAGGAGCAAGACTGTGAGCGCTTCCCCTGGTAATGAATGTCTGTGCTTTACGTCTTGGTCCAGCCAGAAATAGTATCCATGGTATATGTCCATTTGGTGTTGGTACGTGCTTAGTTCATATAGGAGGATGATAAGAATATCTATATATATATATATATATACTGTTACTATATATATATATATATATATGCATACATAATTTACATGGTTAGACAAACCAGTGGTGGGCTAAAGTAGGTATCGTCGTAGGGTGTCCTTTAGGAACCTGGATGGGGTTGTTGGTTATTTATTCAATTATGTTATTGCTTCGTTACCCCATTGGGAACTGGCCTAAGCCCAAGGGTTGGCCACCTTGGGCCTCGCTGGGGACGTGCGGCGCGTAGGTGGGGGCAGGCCAGCCCAATACCTCATTACCCAACAACACGTTTGCCAGTGAGGCACGGGTGAGTTGGTTAAAGGCGGTGGCGTCCTGACCCTGAGGTTCCGGGTTTGATCCCTCACAAGGAAACGTGCACTATATGCAAGAAAACCACTCATGGGCCCCTCTACCCCGTTGGGAACTGGCCTAAGCCCAAGGGTTGGCCACCTTGGGCCTCGCTGGGGATGTGCGGCGCGCAGGTGGGCAGGCCAGCCCAATACCTCTTTACCCAAAAACATGTTTGCCCACGGGGCACGGGTGAGTTGGTTAAAGGCGGTGTCGTCCTGACCTCGAGGTTCTGGGTTTGAGTCCTCGCAAGGAAATGCGCACTATATGCTAGCAAACCACTAGTGGGCCCCTCTACCCCGTTGGGAACTGGCCTAAGCCCAAGGGTTGGCCACCTTGGGCCTCGCTGGGGACGTGCGACATGCAGGTGGGAAGGCCAGCCCAATAACTTGTTACCCAACAACACGTTTGCCTGTGGGGCATGGGTGAGTTGGTTAAAGGTGGTGGCGTCCTGACCCCGAGGTTCCGGGTTCGAGTCCTCACAAGGCAACGCGTACTATATGCTAGCAAACCACTCGTGGGCCCCTCTACCCCGTTAGGAACTGGCCTAAGCCCAAGGGTTGTCCACCTTGGGCCTCATTGGGGACGTGTGGCGTGCAGGTGGGCAGGCCATCCCAATACCTCATTACCCAACAACACATTTTCCCACGGGGCACGGGTGAGTTGGTTAAAGGCAGTGGCATCCTGACCCTAAGGTTTTGGGTTCGATTCCTCGCAAGGCAATGTGCACTATATGCTAGCAAACCACTCATGGGCCCCTCTACCCCATTGGGAACTGGCCTAAGCCCAAGGGTTGGCCACCTTGGGCCTCACTGGGGACGTGCGGCGCGCAGGTGGGCAGGCCAGCCCAATACCTCGTTACCCAACAACACATTTCGCCGCTTCGACGGTGGCGTAGTGGTGCAAGGTTGAAGGCCAAAACAAGGTGTTCGGTGAGGTCTGGGGTTCGATTCTCAGGAGCCCGCTCTTGGGGGAATTTCCACCTCCCATGTATCACTCGTCTTGTCGGGTCACCTGGTGTCTCATCAGGTGGTAAGAATGGGCGCACTTCACCTAGCTAACGGATTAATGTGACGAACCATCACTGATTGAGGTGTAACCCCATGGGACACACTATCATCTCAGATGGCAACGACTCCTTCCCGGCCGGGGCATCTCCGGATGATCTATTTTTGGGGAGGGGGGTTCTCGGGTGTGGAGGGTTCGAAAAGGCCACTCTCGGGGATTCCCTTTCAAAATAAGATATGTTATTGCTTCGATATACTTGCACAATGTTTAATTTTATTGCATTGTCTAGATTGTGCTAGACACTGGTGGTCCTGTCCTACTGAGGTTTATATCTCACACCCTATTCGGGCCTCCATTTCACTGGGGTACCCGAGTAGACTTTTATTATTTGTAGGACTGTTGACTTTTTCGATGTTGTTTGCTTATACTTGGGAGTTAGGAGCAAAGGACTGAGCTGGAGCTCAGGATGCTTATGGGGATCTCCCTTGGGGCTTGAGACTTTTTCTTTATTTCTATACTAAGATGTATAGCATGTTGTTTTGTTTACTTCTTTCAGATATATATCACCATGACATGAATGCATTGTGTAAACTGGTGTTGGCCTTTTTCATTATTCAGTTGATTAGTGTTTTATATATGCTTCCGTTGTTATCTAAGTTTTCTATCTGTAAATGTTGTGCACTCTGAAAATGAGGATATAGTCTCCCCACTGACTATCCATAGACCCTCGCTGCTAGTCGGTAGCCTCTAGTGTACAGGGAGATGCACTTGAGGTCATATGGTGACCGGTCCAGCTACCGGTTCGATGGTAAGCTGGGTTGGGATGTTATAGGATGTCTAAGTAATTCCTCAATAAATACATCAATGTATTCTTGAAAAATAGGTACATCTTCAATTTAAATATTTCCTTCTTCTTCACTAGGCATCATTTTCTCTTCTTCTTACCCAAGAATTTCATTCATTAGAGCTACTGAGGGTAGATCTAAATAAGAATCAGGTGAGGAAGATTCTACTCTAAAGATGAGGGATTCTATATCTTACTCACAAATTGTAATTTCCTTCATCTCTCAATAAATCTTTGCACATAAAGCGCATTTATGTGTCATAATTGGGACTTCCTAACACGTCTTTGTTGTAATGATACTTCCCTTAGGAGTTTTAATCGAAAATTATCTTATTAAATCAAAAGGGAAATGTCTAATTTTTTTGGAAAACTGGATGGATATAAAAGAATGTGATGATCCAAAATCAAATAAGTCATTGATTAAATTTTAAAATAATATTAGTATACCTACGACCACGTCATTTAGTACTTCTACCTCCACTGTAGTGATCGCATAAGCTTGTCCATCTCCCCTAGGCCTCTTCTGTGAAAGATTTCCTCGATGTTTGGGGCATTAATTTTCATAATATTACATCTCTTTACAATTATAGCACTAGACATCATTGATCAACTTCTTACCCTTTCATTCATGAGCCTGGTGACCCTTATCTCCACATTTATATAAAACTCCCAATCCCTTTAAACATTTCACAAGGTTCTTTTTTCCACAATTTTCACAATATGGAAAATTTTAAGTTTTCTTATTCTTCTTGGATGTGTTTCCTTTTTCATGATGCTCATATGGCCTCTTATTGTCTTGGTTTCCCTTGAATATATTGACTCTATAAAATTCATTTTCCATTTTGATGGTACATAGAACTATTTCTTCATATAATGAAAAAGTCTAAGAAAACATTGTCTGATGGAGATTTGGATTAAGACCTTCAAATAAGTCATCTATATTGCACTCTGTGTTGTGTATATAATTCATAGAATATCTATATAGCCTTGTAAAGGTATCTTTATAATCTTCAATGCTCTATTCTTCCTTTTTCTTTAACCTAAGAAACTTTTTCTTCATCTCAATTTGTTGATCATGAGGGAAGTATTTATCAAATAATGTATCATTAAATGTTCTTCATTCCATGAGTTTCATTTCTTATTCCTTCCTAATATTCTGGATCAAGTACCACAATTGATCGGAATCACCTTGGAGGCAATAGACCGCAAGTTCAACCTTTTCCATTTCACTGCATCCCAAGGCCATAAATATATTATCTGGAGACTTAATTCATTGCTCGACTACAATTGGATTAGTAGTCCCACTAAACATTGGGGGCTTCTATCACATAAAGAGATCCAGCATAAGATATTCTCTCTCTGGAATAGGTTTCTCCATTCGGGAAAGGTTATTTGACATAACCTGATTAAGTTTCCCCAATATTTCCATAATTTTCTCTGTTCCAATACGAGCTATATTGGTTTCTTTAACAGGGAATTCTCTACATTTCATATGAGTATTGATAGTATTCTTCCTTACAGGAACCATTTCTATACAATGGCATTTACTGGATTAGCTCATAAAATCATAAATTATAATTCTAAGTATGGTATGGAACATAACATAAATTTAGGCATCATAAGTCTTAGAATCATAAACTCTAGTTTCTTTGGGGCATCTTTACTTTTAAATCCTTCATAATGGTTTGTAAATAAAATGTGAATTGTCCTAAGCATATATTTCGAGAGTATCAAACCAGGTGTGTAGTAAGGATCATTGTCGTGTACCAGGTTACACTAAGTCAGACCCAACGTGTCATGTTGGAGTTGTTACTCCTAGGTACATCTATTCCATAATCACATCCACTTGTAGTATCCAGACAGGGATGTATTGATAGGAATACCCACATAGTCTCTACCTTACCAAAATTATAGGATGTTCTTCTATACTTATCCTCAAAGTCTATCTTAAGATAATGTTCCTTAATCTAAGTTTTCTAAATATATTTTCCAAGGATGTTGCTAAACTTCCTTTGATACCAACTATAACGCCCCA
The DNA here is from genome assembly GCA_963277665.1 of Viscum album. Classification (NCBI taxonomy): domain Eukaryota; kingdom Viridiplantae; phylum Streptophyta; class Magnoliopsida; order Santalales; family Viscaceae; genus Viscum; species Viscum album. The sequence continues at coordinate 119,789,112 of OY728135.1, forward strand.
ACCCTAGAAGCCTGGTACCGGTGCATTATTTTATTACATTGGCATGATTAAAAAGAATCAAATACCGAAAGACCGGTCATTTTAGAAGTCTTGGAAAACCAGATTATATACATGATACCCATAATACATTGGGAAATAGAAATTACAGACATGATACATAATAAAATGAAATAAACTGCATCCTTAAATGCTTATTCAAAGATTTATTTTTCATAACCTAGCGAAAGGAAACATAATGAAGGTGAGCTCAAATGCTCAGTAAGGGTAAGTAAAGTGGAAGAAATAATGAATCAATGAGAATAAATCAATATGGAAAAGTGAATAGATGATAACACATTCCATTCAAATAACTATATAATGCAAAATGTATATGGAAAGGTAAGAAACTAAAACACATGTCATTTAATCAATAAACTGAGAATAGAATTCATCCATAGATATGTCGATGAAAAATCTCATGGATAAGTAATAATTGAATCAAAATGGAGTTAATTATTAGTAATTGGACGTCATATCTGAGGCACATGAAAACATATATTGTTAATACCTTTCAAAATATGGTTTTAAAACCACAGATAGAAACCCATTTAATTTGGCCAACTTATTTGTCTCATGAGAACCTTTCGATGCATCAAGGGGATATATAAAGTATGGGCCCCACCCATAATTACCATGCCAAATAATTCCTCATATAAAATAATATATTAAATAATATTCCTTATCAAATATCCGTATTGAATAAAGAATACAGTTTTATCAATATTTCCCTGGTTAATCAAATAAATCTCAAAGTGAACATCGTATGTAAAGATGTTATACAGTTAGGCAATAATAATATCCATTGTATGAGAATATAGATATTCACATGAATTCCTAATGAAAAATGATTACAATTATTTTTTTAAGAGAAAGTTAACAATCACAAAAGGAAGTGAGATTGCAAATATAATCATTAAGAACATTCTTTAGGAATATATTCTTTAAATATTCCAAAGTGTCTCATACCAATTTGAAACATTTAAATCATAGTCCCCATGAATTAATAACATTAAATAATCTTATAATACCATTAGAATGACTAAATTCATGATATAACAAGTCAAAAGGTAGTATATACACCATATATCAGTATATTGGTGCATAACAACAAATAAGTCTCAATGGAATGTAAATTGAGACGAAATATCTTACCTTGAATTTCCTTTTGGGAGATCAGCATTTAACCTTATATATAATGGTTTTAAGATTTTTGATAACTTATTAAATAACCATATTAATATTTATGATATCATATATGATCATCTTATAATATCTTATTACTCGTTTGTTATTTTCACTATTTTAGGTGTTAATTTCTTAGTTTCTCGAGTAAGTTTTGACTTGTTATTTGTTGTTCCTATTAATTAGATCATGGTTTCATAATCCCTATAATGTAAACTATTATTTAAATTTTATATATATTCAGCATATATGTATTTATAGTAATCCATAATATTTGGAGATAAGAAATGAAATTCATTGTTCATGAAGACGGTAAGTCGTACGCATGCATAAATGTTACTTTCATTTCTTTTTCATATTAAAAGAGTGATAAAAAAATGATACATATGTATATTATAATTAAAATATAATATTAATGCCTTATATATCACATAGTTTTATTAAAATCATTCTTAATACATTCCATGTATACATAAACGAATCACATCGTTTTGGGGAGGCGGTAGTCCACACTTCCACAAACGATGTATCATATTTACATAAAATGGAAAGTATAAATGCATGTGTTTTAAAAGAATTAAAGAAGTATAAAGAAATGATAATTATCATATATATCATATATAAATAGCATGTTCATCATAATTCTCAACCATGAAAGGTGGTAAAGGAAAACGAATACTCATCGTTTCATGAGGTGGTAGTTCACCGTACACATAAACAGTATATTCGTTACTCATTTTATGGAAGTGTGTGTAAGTGTAGGTTGAAACCTTATCATAAAAACATCTCAATATATTTATAATAATTTTATTGTTATATAATCATGGAATAAGAAGATTTTAGGGAGTGGAGAAAGAAATAAAACTAAAAAGCTTGAGGAAAGATGTTACCTCTTAATCGGGTAACTCTTTTTGGTTTGCACCAAAGGGCTTCCTTGGATGGATTTCTACCCAAGGGGAGGCTTATAGGATGAGTGTAGGGATATTGAGGAGATATTTGGGCAGATATTCTTTGAACCAAAGTGGCTTGAGAGGTGTGAGGAAGTGGGAGGAGAGACCTTTTTATAGTGGATGAGGAGTGGCACTCTTGTAAATTTTAGAAAAGGGAATTTCACCCATGTTTTTTCCATTGCAAGTGGATACAATAATGAACTAACATCGAGAAAAGGGAGGATGAGGTTGAAATATGGCCATTCAATGGATTTTGAATAAGTTTATAGGTCATTTTGTCTCTTAAGTTTAAGGTTTAGTCCCTTGTTAAGCTTAATTTTGACTTAATCATTGTAATTAATTTTAATCACTTTCACTAATCTTTTTGGTAAAAACAAATTGATCTTACTAGAAATTATAAATTATGATGATTCCAAATATAGAATCCATTTTACCAAATTCCAATCACAGAAGTGGCAGAAATTAATTTAAAATTAATCTCGTAGTCGGGATGACAATGTGGGTTTTTAATGTAAAAACGTTCGAAAGTTTGTTAATTTTTTATACCCAATTTCAAAGTGAAATTTATTCCAATCACCTGAATTGGATTAATTTATAAATATTTGATATAATGTGACTTAAAAATCAATTAAAATTATAATTTAAGACTATAAATAAATTAGACGAAAAATCAATTTTGAATTAAAATTCAATATTTTTCATTATTCATTAAAAAATGAAACTTTAAAAAAAATCACCCTAAGCTAATTTTTATGTTCCACTTTCAAAGATAAAGTCTATTTTGACATATTAAATTTATAAAAGGGTCAAAATTGGTTTTAAAATAGGTTCTCTATTAAAAGGTGGTAAAATTATCTTTATAAAAATATAATATTTTATGCGTAAAATTGGGTTTGTTCTTATCTTATAACTATCGAATCTATTGGATGAATGAAAAAATATTTGATTGAATATATAATATATGAATTTACTATGTAAACTCTCTAAAAGTGTTATAATTTAATTAATTGTGCAAAACGTGACTAAATAATGTTTTGCTTAAATCGGGTGTTGCGTGTATTGCAAAGCTATCAAAAATAAATAAATTTATTTTAAAAAGAAAATATGGTAAAGTCTTGGGGTGTTTCATTCTTCCCTCCTACAAAAAAATTGTCCTCGAAATTTCAGGGTTATTGCCTTCAAAAAGATGTGGGTAGTTCTTCTTCATAGAATCCTCTGGTTCTCATGTTGCTTCTTCCATTTTGTGATTTTTCTAGAGTATCTTTACGAGATGAGTCGCCTGATTCCTCAATAATTGTTCTCTGGTATCAAGAATTTGGATGAGTTCTTCACAGTATGAAAGGTCAGGTTCTAACTCTATCTCATCAGAGACGAGCACATGCGTTGGGTCGGGAATTTACTTTCATAGCATAGATATATGGAACACATCATGTAGGTTTGAAAGATTTGAAGGTATTGCTAAACGATAAGAAACAACTCCAACCCTTTCAAGAATTTTGAATGGTCCGATGTACCTTGGACTCAGTTTCCATTTATTATAGAATCTAATAACACTCTTCCATGGAGATACTTTCAAGAAAAAAAAATAATATGTAATAAGATGTTTTATTATAGTGGAGAACTGTTATGACCTTATCAATGCGACAGATACCCAAAAACATTATTCCAATAAAGTCGTGCAGAACAATGAATAATATGTAATAAGATGTTTTATTAATATTCAAAAAATCAAATATACATGCAATCAAAGTACAAACAGTTGGTCCTAGAACACCAACATCAACAATTCGAACATATAACCAAGCTTTTGATGTCATAATGTCATCAACGCTTTTGTTGAGGTAGTTGATGTGACAATTATCCCCGCCTCCTTGTACATTTTACCCATAAGCATGTACAGGCTCTTCGAGATCTTCTCTACCTTCACCACCACAAGTGCACCCTCCACAATTCTCATCGCTCCATTCTTGATGTGAGTCTTGCATCTGATATCAAAGTTGATATGCACTTCTTTAAACCTTTCACACGATGTACTCTTTGGATGGTTCAAACAAAATCACCATACATCTTCTGTTTGATGGCATCGACTCCAATGACCTTCAGGGTGTAATCATTCCCCGTGCACACATTCCCTTCCGAGATAGTTTCACACCAATCAAATCATTCTCGTCGAGATGTCATGTGTCATGTTGCTCCCAAGTCAATTATTCATGCGTTGTTGAAATGTTATCTGTTTCTAATAGTCGTCACCACTTCATTGACTATAACGTCTCCACTTATAGAAGTAATCACTACATTTTCATCCATGTTATGATTACGGCTCTCACTAGAAGCACACTCCATCATCACATCCACTGGTCTTTCACCAATTGTTTGTAGGCAATTGTTCTTCTGAGCACTGCTAGCATCTTTATTTTTCACAATGGAAAATTATTCTTGTTGAATTTATCGATTTCGAATTTCGTCGTCATCTGGACACATCGTCAATCCATAACATTCTTTGTTTCACAATGATGTATTTAATAATCTCAATAAATTTTTTTTCTGGCGTGAAAGATCAATCGCGGCCTCAATCACAAAGCATACTCAAATTTACGGAAATTATTAATACCCGAAAAAGTGAACAACACCGAGCGAGAACTTGCTCTGATATCACTTGTTGAGACCAAAAAATGATTGGGTCATTGATGCACCGATAATTGCGAGATAAAATAAAGTGAAGCATACATAAATAAATGACATCAGATGTAATGTAGAAAAACCCTCAAAATGAAAAAGGTAAAAAAAACCACTGGTAAATATAAAGATATCACTACGTGTAAAATTGGATACACACTCCCTCCCGGTATCAAGTAGAATATATATTGTAATTAAATATATGAGTAATCGTGGTCACAAAATACTATACATATAAATGGACACTAAAATGAGCAAAAATTATCATCTCAGGTCAGGGACCTGGACCTGAGGGTCAGGTCCACCGCGGGATGGCTTCCGTGTGTCAAAAAAGCGATGTGGCGGAAGATCTAAATTTTAAATCATTTTAATTTTAAAAAAATGATTTATTTGAATGTGTTTGACTTAAATACCCTTCAATCCTGTAGTAATGCAATTAGAAAAAAATTCAAACCCATAAACATTAAATCAAAACAAAATATATAATAATAATTCATTATTAATAAATATAATTGGAAATATAAAATGATAATAAATATATAATAATAATGATAAATAAAACTAAAAGTATAAAAAAAATTAGTAATTTTTTATATGTTTATAAATATATAATTGGAAATATAAAACAATAATAAATATATAATAATAGTAAATAAAACTAAAAGTATAACAATAAATAATAATTTGCTATATGTTTATAAATATATAATTGGAAATATAAAACAATAATAAATAAATAAATAATAGTAAATAAAACTAAAAGTATGACAATAACTTATTTATGTATTACTCTATTTTCACTTGTAATTTATGTGGAAATTCGAATTGAAACTATGTGATGAAAATTTTCATCCTATGATCTTAGGAAGTTAAGTCAAACTCAAATACATATAAAATCTATCATCAATAGAATCAATGTGCAAGGAATAACTTACACCAAAAACAAATCATACCAGGAATGTAGTTACCACAACAAATATAGATTTCACTAATAGCTTTAAACTTTCAATGTGAGTCTTCATTGGAAATTTTCAATGGGATTGAGTGACTTTCTAGTGTAAATGTATAATTAAAATTATATTGTATATTTACATTTGTATATATACATAAATATGTATGTATATATACATGCATTTAAATTTTGTACTATAAATCTGCACAAAAAAAATAGTATAGATTTATATTAATGGGGATTTACAGTACAAATGTAAAACACAAAATTCCAATGCAAAATGATGTTTGTATATAAGCACTGAAAATTTAAACTATAAATTTGCACTTGAAGTTTATAATTGAATATTACCATGTTTATTTGTATTTGTGTTTTTTTCATTAAAAAATTTCATCATACATTGAAAATTTATTGAAAATTTTCAATACAAATTTTCACTATGAATTTTAAAAGAAATTGTAGTGGAAAATATACATTGAAATTTTCCACTAGAAATTTGAATGGAAATTGACAATAAAAGTTTACAGTAGAAATTTGCATTAAAGGTTTTCAGTGGAAATTTGCACTGAAGGTTTCAAGTGGAAATTTACACTAAAGGTTTTTAGTGTAAATTTCCAATGAAAATTTATGTTTTTTATTTATGTATCAATATATCTTCATTGTAATTTAATGTATAAATTTGAACTGTTGGTTGAGGTTTGCATAAGAAATTTTCAGTAGAAGTTTGCACTGGAAATTTCCAAAGGAAGTTTGCACTGAAAATTTTCAAGGAAAGTTTGTATTGGAAATTTCCTTAGAAAATGTCCAGTTCAAAATTTCTATGCAGAATTGCATTGTTTTTTTATGTGTTAATATTTTTGAACTACAAATTTAAATATGCATTTATTTTAGAATTTTTATATTCACATTTTTAGTTTAACCCTAATAAAATTTAAGTTGAAATTTGTACTCAAAATTAAATCTCGTGTATAAATTTACACCATAGACCGTAAATTTCAACTCTAACTTCACACTTGAAATTTATAATTTAATATTACCATACATATTTGTATTTCTATTTGTCATTGTGTTTTTATTTTGCATTGAAAATTGTCATCATACATAGAAAGTTATTGGAAATTTTAAGTGCAAACTTGCACTATGAATTTTAAATAGAAATATCTAGTGAAAAATATACATTGAAATTTTCCACTAGAAATTTGAATGAAATTTTACACTAAACGTTTCATGTGGAAATTTACACTAAATGTTATTACGCTGATAGGTATACACATTTACAATATTCTTCATTTCCAGATTATATACATGAGAATCTTGAGAAGAGATTCTTTTACTTACACGCGATTTATAAAGTGTTTATAGACTTTCATGAATCCCTACAATTCACACTAGAAGTTTTCAATGCAAATTTTCAGTATAAAAATGCATTTTTTATGTATTAATATATTTTCATTATAATTTGAAGTGCAAATTTGAAATGTAAATTTCATGTGGAGATTTGCACTGAAAATTTACAGTGCAACTCTGCACTGGAAATTTCCAGTACAAATGTCCACTGGAAATTTCTCCATGGAATTTGTAGTTTAATTAATAATTATCATATTACAAATATAAATAATCAATATTATATATAATAAATATTATATATATGTGTGTGTGATAAAAATTATACATATATTTATATAATTATTCTCCATGAATAACAAACAGTATATATTAATTACATTAAAATAAAATTTAAAATATAAATAATACCTTCAATACCAATATTTATATTATTATGTATATCTATATTATTAATAAATATTAGATAATAAATCTATATAATGAATATCATATTAAATATATATATTAAATATTAGATTATATATAGATAGATATGAAGAATAAAAAAGGCAAGAAATAGACATTTTGGGTCAATGTGAGTCTTCATTGGGAATTTTCAATGGGATTGTGTGACTTTCTAGTGTAAATGTATAATTAAAATTATATTGCATATTTACATTTGTATATATACATATATATGTATGCATATATACATGCATTTAAATTTTGTACTATAAATCTGCACAACAATTTTTTAATATAGATTTATATTAGTGGGGATTTACAGTACAAACGTAAAATACAAAATTCCAATGCAAATTTACATTGATGTTTGTATACACGTACTGAAAATTTCAACTATAAATTCGCACTTGAAGTTTATAATTGAATATTACCATGTTTATTTGTATTTGTGTTTTTTTTCATTGAAAATTTCCATCATACATTGAAATTTTATTGGAAATTTTCAATACAAATTTGCACTATGATTTTTAAAAGAAATTGTAGCGGAAAATATACATTGAAATTTTCCACTGAAAATTTGAATGGAAATTGGCAATAAAAGTTTACAATGGAAATTCACACTTAAGGTTTCCAGTGGAAATTTGCACTAAATGTTTTTAGTGTAAATTTCCAAAGCAAATTTCCAATGAAAATTTATATTTTTTATTTATGTATCAATATATCTTCATTGTAATTTAATATATAAATTTGAACCGGTGGTTGAGATTTTCATTGGAAATTTCGAGTAGAAGTTTGCATTGAAAATTTCTAGATAAAGTTTGCACCGGAAATTTTCAGAGAAAGTTTGCACTGGAAATTTCCCTAGAAAATGTTCAGTTCAAAGTTTCTATGCAAAATTACATTGCTTTTTTATGTGTTAATATTTTTGAACTGAAAATTTAAATATGCATTTATTTTAGAATTGTTATATTCAAATTTTTAGTTTAACCATAATAAAATTTAAGTTGAAATTTGCACTCAAAATTAAATATCATGTATAAATTTACACCAATGACCGAAAATTTCGACTGTAACTTCACAATTGAAATTTATAATTTAATATTACCATACATATTTGTATTTATATTTGTCTTTGTGTTTTTTTATTTTGCATTGAAAATTGTCATCATACACAGAAAGTTTATTAGAAATTTTCAGTGCAAACTTACACTATGAATTTTAAATGGAAATGTCTACTGAAAAATATACATTGAAAATTTCCACTGGGAATTTGAATGAAATTTTACACTAAGCGTTTCATGTGGAAATTTACACTAAATGTTATTACAATGATAGGTATACACATTTACAATACTCTTTATTTCCGGATTATATACATAAGGATCTTGGAAAAGATTTTTTTACTTACATGTGATTTATAAAGTGTTTATAAACTCTTACGAATCCCTACAATTCACACTAAAAGTTTTCAATGCAAATTTCCAATAAAAAATAGCATTTTTTATTTATGTATTAATATATTTTCATTGTAATTTGAAGTTCAAATTTGAAATGTAAATTTCATTTTGCAGTGAAAATTTCCTGTGGTTTTTTGCAATGGAAATTTACAGTGCAACTTTTCACCGAAAATTTCCCTATGAAATTTGCAGTTTAATTAATAATTGTCATATTACAAATATAAATAATCAATATTATATATTATAAATATCATAATAAATGTTATATATATGTGTGTAATAAAAATTATATATATATTTATGTAATTATTCTCCATGAATAATAAATAATATATACTAATTGCATTATAATAAAATCTAAAATATACATAATAATTTCAATACCTGTATCTTTATATTATTATGTATATTTATATTATTAATAAACATCAGATAATAAATCTATATAATATATGTTTATATATTTTAAATATATACATTAAATATTAGATTATCTCTCTCTCTCTATATAAAGAATAAAGAGCAGCGCGCGTAAAAAAAAAAAAAAAAAAGCAAGAAGGTACATCTTGGTTCAAAAACCCAAAACGCGAGTTTCGATAGCTGACAACATGTGGGAGAGGGCCCTTTAGAGGCTGCCTCTCACCCCTCTTCCTATCGCTGCGCTGCACAGGTGGGGTTGGCCACCCACCTACCCCCCAACAACGCCTCCCTTGACAAAACAAGGGGTGGCGCCGTCCGTAAAAAAACACTACGCTGACAAAATGTTGGCTCTCTGTTTCTGCTTCCTGCTCTCGCTCGGCTCTTCGGTCGTTACCGTCTCTCCTCATCATCTCCGTCGCTCCGACTTCCCTCCCAACTTCGTTTTTGGTTCTGGGACCTCTGCTTATCAGGTCCTCTCTGCCTTTCCCGTTTTGTTTTAATATTTTATTATTCTTTAAGCTTCGAGATGGTGGAGTCCGTCTGCTTAATTAGAGATTCTCAAACTTGTGATGTTTATATCCCGCTGGTTTGTTTTGAGATCGAGTTTGAAGCCAATGGAAATTTATTGCACTGATTTCAGGTCCGCCCCCCCTTATTTGATTTTAATTTTGTTTGTGATCATTATCGTTAAACCTTGTGAGGTTGATATTTATCAGGTTATTCAAGAGATTCTCAAACTTTTGAGGTTTATTCAATTGGTTTGTTATCTCGAGCATGGAACTCCGGGAATTTACTACTGTGCTATTTTCTCCGATATATGATTCGATTATTTTTGCACGGTATTTGAACATCGAATTCGGTTTTTTATTCGTTTAGAGACAAACAAACTCTGCACGACTTATCTAGGAATTTTCTAAAATTTCTGGAACTTGTTATCTTCACTGCAATTTGAATCGCGATTTGAATAAGCTGTACACCTTATATCCACTTCAAGGGCATCATTTTGATAGTTTTTCTATTCATTTTATAAATCTGGATTCGTTTGAAAAATTGATCAACGTTTATTTAACTGAAACCATTGTTCACGAGCTTTTCTCATGGCGTTAGGTAATGGTCAAAAGGCCATTAAATCCGAGGGCCCCTTTGGTTGCTGGCTTCGAGGCCCAAGAATAAGAATCTCATTTTTCATTCACATGTTTGGTTTGCATTTTAGCTGATAGTCTCTGTTTACTGGGAAGTCAGATTTCCTGTTATGGAGTGACGATTCCTTTAAAAGCAGGAGATAATTTTAACTTCCACCCTTGGAATCGACCTTTTTTTTTCAAAATACCTCTCTTCCCACCTTCTCGGTCATGGGGCAGGATCATAACTTCAATGCATATATTTATATCAACTGAGTATTTTAACACCTCTAGATCATTTTTGTTTTCATCAAATATCAAACGTAACAGAATTTTATGTGATTTTATTTCATTTTATATAATTCCTACCTATTCCAATAACCAAATGGGCCCTGATGATTTTTCCTGTTATCCCTCGGTAGCAGAGATCAGAAATCCTGACTCTCCATTATTTGTTTTTTTAGTGTTAACTGGTAGATTAGTGGTGAAATGAATCCTTGATATGCTCTTCCAGCTAGTTTATCAAATAAGTAAAACACCAACCAAAATTGGTACATAAAGGAATTCTGATGAGATAGATTGTACTGTAAGGTTGAGGGTGCCGCCCTAGAAGATGGGAGAACTCCTAGTATCTTTGACACCTATACACATGGAGGTCAGTCAGTATATTTTCATTTTTTGGTCATTTATTCCATCTACATTTTCATATATGATACATTCACGTCGTCCTGTTTCAGTGTTTTTTTTAATAAAGGAAATTCATTGGTGTTGCTAGTTCATATTAATATCTCGGGGGCAGTTTTTGTGCCCTCTTACTTGAGGTTTCATACTTTGAGATGTAAACAATGTCAATGTTTTTCTTCATATCCCAGAAAGGGCACATGGAGCCAGTGGGGACATAGCATGCAATCAGTATCACAAATACAAGGTGGGTTCTGCATCCTCCCCTCTTTTTGGGTCTTTCTCCTGTCTAGTTGTAATTTGATTTCTATCTCTTTACCATTCAGATAGTTAACATTCTCTTATTTTAGATCATGCAGAATGTATAACTGTAGATTTCTGTTTTTACTTTTAGGAGGATGTTCAGCTAATGGTGAAAACAGGCTTGGAGGCTTACAGGTTCTCAATATCATGGTCCAGATTAATACCAAGTATGATCGCCATACTGCATTTAAAAAAGAAAGCAGCGCCCATTTCTGATTATCTTGATGATTAATTTTCTTTTCCCACTTCAGATGGAAGAGGACCCACCAATCCCAAGGGTGTGGCATATTACAATAATCTCATTAATGAACTTATCAGCCATGGTTAGAAATTCTACCCGTGCAGTTGATTATATTTGCAGAGCAAAAGTAGCTAGTCTTGCTTTCTTAGTGTGAAAATCAAATTAACCTTTGTTTCAGTCCGGAGATACAACTATTTGTTCTTGCCTTTCATCCAGGGATTCAACCGCACGTCACTTTACTTCACAGTGACACACCACAGGCACTTGAAGACGAGTATCATGGATGGCTCAGTCCAAAATCTGTGTATGGCTCTTGATCGTCTTCGTCTTTTATATTTTATTTTTCTTGGCTGCAAACTCAATCCCATGTCATTTCTTCAGAGGAATGTTGACTAACATGTAAGCTTGGTGGACTACTCCTTTTATCACCAATTGGTTTTAGGATGAAACGCCATTTGATCCTGACAAGTGGCATCAGAGCTATTGTGTAGCCCAATTGTGATGTGGATGACATATCTCTAGTTTGACATTTCAATGATAACGGTGGCTTAGTTGGAGCATGGGGATCCATGGGGGTGCTTTGTATCAAAAGTTTTCCTGAAAACAGTGGTCAGGTGGCGTGTCTTGGTGATGAAAAAATGGCGGTACACAATGATTGTATTTGGTTTGAGGGAAGGATTGTTGCCACCAATTGGTTTTAGGATGGAACCTCATTTGTGCTTAATTGGCTATGAAATTGATTCTGACAATTTTATTTTATTTATTTGCTTTCTCTTTGCAGAGAAGACTTCACAACATATGCAGACACATGCTTCAGAGAATTTGGGGATCGGGTTTTACATTGGACCACCTTCAACGAGCCCAATGTGTTTGTTTTAGGAGGTTATGATCTGGGATTCTTACCACCGGAAAGGTGTTCTACCCCATTCGGATTCAACTGCACTAAAGGAAATTCCTCCACCGAGCCATACATGGCTGCCCATCATATTTTGCTGGCACATGCATCAGCTGCAAGATTGTACGAGAGAAAGTATCGGGGCACGCAACTTGGATTTGTAGGCATTAATCTCCTTTTACCAGGGTTTATTCCTAACTCAAATTCAACGAATGATGCAATAGCGACTCGAAGAGCCTATGATTTCTTCTGTGGCTGGTTTGTTGATCCTCTGGTGTTTGGGGACTATCCAGACACAGTGAAGAAAAATGCTGGCGAGAGGCTGCCGGTTTTTACAGAACAAGAATCAGAACAAATGAAGGGTTCTTTGGATTTCGTGGGAGTAAATCATTATTTCACGAGTTATGTCAAGGACCAACCCAGCAGCCTCGACACTGATCTTCAAGATTATGCTGCCGATGCAGCCATACAGTTGACCTGTACGTTACCATTGATCTCTCAACCCAGTATTTTTGGATAATTTTGAAGGGTGTTACTAATACCTTTCTGATATACTTCATTAATTTCAGATGAAATGGACGATGGAGCAAATGGGGTGAGACTGAGCATCATATTACAAAAGTCCGAGTTTCCAATTTGCTGTCCTCATTCTCATCTGTTATTTCTTTCATGCAGTTCCCAATTGCACCTTGGGGTCTGCAATTACTTTTGGGCCATCTCAAGCAAGCTTATGGAAATCCCCCCATATTTATTCATGAAAATGGTCAAAAAGAACGACGCAATTCATCACTGGTTGATCTTCGAAGGATTGAATATTTGAAGGCTTACATTGGAGCTGTGCTCCATTCTGTGAGGTATGTATTCTTTAGAGGTGGCAATTCAGGTTCATGGGTTGGGTTTGTGTTGGGTTAGCTGTCTGGTGAACTCATTCAAGCTCAACCCTAATCTGACCCAACCCATTTTTGAAGGGGTCAACCCTAGCCCGACTTGCTAACTGGTTTAATTTTAAATATATAACATAGATCGCAAACGTATGTTATCCATATTGCAACTTAACCCTATTAAACCATTTAAAATAAATAACGTGTTATAAATATGTTGAATTATTTAAAACAAAGTTGTTTATATGGATAAAATATATTTTAAAATTAATTATCATTATATTTTTAATAGTTTATATTATCATTATATTTTTAATACTAAACCATGTTATTTGTCTTAGATTACTCAACCTGGTTTTAACCTGAACCCATTTATGTTTGACTCATCGTGTCGTGCCATATCGGGTTCAAAATCGCCAGCTCGAACATTCCTCTTCCTCAGTAATCTTCTGAAGAACCACTCCATGAAACTTGCCTATTCAATATATTTTTGGAAAATGAAAACATGACCTGTTTTCCATAAACAAAACCCAGCCCATGTTTTTATTTTTTATTGTTTGTCCTGATGCATGTATGCATGTGTGCATGCAAGGAATGGGACGGATGTACGAGGGTACTTCACATGGGCGTTTTTGGACGTGTTGGAGCTGTTGGATTTCTATCAGTCTGGTTACGGACTCTACTACGTGGACCTGGATGATCCGGACCGGAAAAGATACCCGAAGCTCTCTGCGTACTGGTATGCCAGCTTTCTTAAAGGTACAGAATATAGTATGGAATCAACCCATTCTCAAGCTTCCTCCAAATGAAAGCTCCACTTTCCTCTGTTTATCCTGCCTGGTTTAGGCTCTGTTTGGGTGGTTGTCTTCTCTGTAATAATGTGCATTCATGCATTAATGTTGACCTAATATACATGCATGCTCGTTAAAAATTAGAGGTTTTGAAAACCGGACCAGATCGGCCGGTTAGGTTGATGAACCAGTAGACCGGTCACAGTAAATGAATGATCTGGGGATGTGTATTCATGCATGTGGCATGCGCATCACCATTCCATGACATCATTAAATAGGGAGGCTTCAGGCGGTGGGAGTGGCCGCCAGGGGTTGCAGCGGTGGCTCAGCACCCGTAGGCGTCGCCGCCGTTTTCACTGCAAATTTAAAATTAAATATATTTATTATATTTTGGGAATGGTTTTTTTTTTTTAAACGAACCCTAATGATTACCTGAGCGGCCATAGAAACAGCTGAGGGCGCAGAAGGCCGAGAGGATCGCCGGACATTTCTGGATCACGGTGTCGCAGCCTCCCGCCGCCGCGGGGGATGGTCGGAGGAGCAGCAGCATGCAGGCAATGGCAAGAGCCCACTTCTCATTGGCCGTCCCCATTTTCCTTCCTCCTTTTCGATGGGTGTTTTTTTTTTCTGTGTTCTATATTTATGTGAAGAAGAATGCCATTTTAAGCAGCTGCCAGGCTGCCAGATTTTGGCAATCTAAATTTTTCTGTCGGATGGGTGGTGGAGATTGCATGGGCACCATTCATATGGTCCAGATTTAATCAATTTAACTAACTCCTAAATTGTTATGAAAAAAAAACGTACTCCTGAATTAATTATTTAATTTATAAAAAATGTCATAAATTCCAAAAGAAACAATGCCCAGAAAATAAATAAATAAATTTACATTTGTCAAGCTTCAATTAAAGAGATTTAAATAAAATTCAAATATCAAATAGAAAGTTATAGCAAAAAATTGTTAACAAATGACAAACTATTTTATTAACAGAAGTGATCTTAAATGATATTGATTTTAGGTTTTTAAACTTGTTTTCCTATCATATGTGAAGAATATCATAAAAGACGACTTTTAATACATTTAATGATATATTGAATAAGTTGATATTTTTGTGTTAATTTGAACATTTTCTAACACATTCGAGAATTGTTTTGAAAATTGGACCGGACCGGACGGTGTGTCGGTAGGTGACCGGTTTGGTCCGGTCTTGATGGATCAGTTGCTCCGGGTGTTGAGTCGGGATCGACCACCTTCAGCTGGTGGGAAGAGCGGGCGGATCACCCGATTCTAGCTGAAAGCTGATTGGACCGGGCGGTTTTTGTGGAGTTTTTTTTCAAAAAAATTTGTCAGGTGGGAATTTTAAATTTTTCAAAAAGTTTGAAAAATTTTAGAAAACCCACACGGATGGGTTTGCAGTTTTTTTTTTTAATTTTTGTTGAAATGCTTTCTTTTATTTTATTTTATGCGTGTATGTATATTATATATATATAAATATTATATATATACCCATATTATTCAACTAAATATATATTTAATACAATAATTATTTGTAATATATATATGTTTTATCAAACAACACTTCTCCATCTCTACTTTCATAAGGGAGACTTGATAAAATTTTGTCCATCTTTTAATGTGGGATTCACTCTTTTTTTTTTACAAGTATAGTTTTATGCCCCCCACACAGTCAGTCAGCTGGGTGGGTGGTGTGAGTGGGTTGAGGTTTTATGCCCCCCACAATCTTGTAGGGTGCGTGGGTTGATGTTGACAGTTGTACCTTTATAAATATAGTTAAAGTTTTTTAACTCAATTATTTTCAATGTAGGCCACCACACTAAATAAATAAAGTTTCCAATATTTTTTTGCCAAAGAATAATTAAAATGAAAATAGAAGAATATAAAAAAATTAAAAATAAAATTGTATGATTTATAATGGAAAAAGATTATTCAACTAATTGTATGGTGATAAAAATATATTATAAATAATAAAAATATACGATAAAAATAATATAATTTAAAAAAATAATAAAATAATAAAAAAGTGGTTCGACTACCCAGCCTAACCGATTTGACCAGCCCGATCTTAAACCGCTCCCCTCATCAGTTCAATGACCTACTCAGTTACGAAAACACTGCATTAGAGTCATTTTATGAATTTATAAACGAATTACCCTTCGAGTAAATTGTATTTGTTGTCAATAAGGATGACTAACTTGGTTGCGAGATGATGTCAATATGTGTTGAGGTAAAGTAATGATATTTGGAGGATTCTTATAAAAACATCCTCATCTTAATTGTGGCGATTGGAGAGGTGTTCTTAATGCTCAAGACATGTTAAAGAGACATTATGATAATGCACATTGTTTTCACCATTTGAAAGAAGTGGAAGATGATTTGTTGTTGAAGAGTTTTGAAATTTATAATTAAATTCCAAACTAAAAGAAGGAGAAGTAGTTTTGATGAGAATTGTGGTTTGGTATTTGGTGTTGAGTATTTTGGATTGACACTGTATGAGAATTTGGCTAACTGTTTTTTTTATGGGAGTGTACTAAAAAAGTGGACAACCAAGCAAATAGAGAAACTAGCTCAATCCCACACTGTGGGAGGAGGCCTCAACCACAAGGGAGAGTTAACTGACTAGCTAGCATAGCGCCCACAGGGAGCGCATGCAACATTGCAAGCATAGGGGGCTGCATAGCGCACCTGCCGAAGCGCACTTGGAGTGGACCAATGAGCCTGTGCAGGGAGGCACAACTCGTGAAGCCTGTGTGTGTGGTGTGGTTATGGGAGCAGACCCTAGGCCACTCGCAATTCTGGCGAGTCCATGGGACAACATTTATTATTAACAAGCACTCAACATAACGTGAGACCGATGTGGGATCAGGTTTGTGCGACACACTGTTCATCTGCTTAAAAAAATACGCATATAAGCCAAGTCGTTCAATCTGTTGCACTAGAGTCGTCTGATCAAGCCAAGACGTTGTCTTCCACCTCAAGACATTCGAGGAATCTGCATGCAACCATAATTTATTGTCGAAGCTCCAGTGATCAAACTGAGCTCGTGTTGGTGGTGTGGACAATCATATGAGATCGTGAGTTGCTCATAAATACCTAATGTGTTCGAAGATGTATTCTTCCATAGAAGAAGAACTTCGAACCAAGGAGATACAATGCGAAGCAGATACGTTTTGCGATGACGGTGTTTTTTGAAGTCACATAAGATGAGTTAGTGTGCGCACGAAGAAATGAGGTGTTGTGCATATTGGTTGAGGCGGAGGAGTTAAGTTGTGGGGAGTTGTCTATAAATACCCCTGAACCTCACCATTTCTTGGTATGAGCCGAAAACATATCCGAGAGAGTGCTTGAGAGCGAAACAAAGCAGAGGAAGCATTCTGTATCCATGAAGAGAATTCTATGCATTCGTGTTGTGCTTTACTAGGCTTTCATGTTCGAATGTTGATGGTTTGAGTACTACGAGCCAGTATATACACCCACACTGTGTTTCGTGAGGGAGAAGAAAAACAATGTCAATGGATACTGTTATGCGAAGAAGAAATAAAAAAAAGGCATCACGTATTCTATTATGCAGAGGTTTTTGAGATACATGCATGAAATAATATGCTTGTATAAGGTTGAGTGAGTCATAAAGACGTAGCAGCATTACGTGACATACTTTCGTGAAGGAAGCTTAGAATATGCCACGTGACACGTGTGCAAGCATAAAGAAAATATAACCAGACAATATAAGCGTGGACTTGCATTATACAAGATTTTCATGCACATAAAATAATGCATGCATAAAAAGCGTGAAGCTTGTGCATTTGTATTATTGCACAAAGTTCAGTGAAGAATAAGACTATGCATTATTTCATACATGCATAAAGAGTGAGAACCACATGCAATATACATTGCATGAATAGTGAGAAATGAATTTGAGTTTGAAGTAGAGTAGTATTTCAGAAGGCATTTATTCTCGAGTATTCAGTGATCAGTGAGGCTGAGACTTCATCAGATAGAAGGATGAATTGCCTGAACATTGTTGCACTGAGGCAACTGATCATACATAAGTGATCAGAAATATTTGAGCAAGACCATCAAGCTGCAAAGGTACTTGAACAGGTGCACACGAGCAAGTCAGATCCAACAAGCTTGTGGAGGAGGAGCATCATCAATTGGTGCTAAAGCCACCCATAGGTGCAAAATATCTTTGTACAATAGATCAATCCATCTAAAGAAGACGACTGTAGTTTGAGGGTTTAACCACTTGCTGGAAGATTGTGATTGGGGGGGGGGGTCTAACCAATCACTAGAGAAGAAAGTGCAGTTGGGGGGTCTAACCAACTGTTGAAGGTTGATTGAAGCCGGGGGGTGGTATAACCAGCTTGTAATTGGGGGGGGGGGTCTAACCAGTTACTATTGTAATCACCTTATGTTATAGTAGAGAATTCATGTTGGGGAGTCTAACCAACACTACAAGAAGAAGGTCTTTGTATCGAACCTTGTAAATACCCGTGTGTTGTGATTTCTTTATTATTGTTGCTTACACGATGAGGCTGAGAATTAAATATGAGAGATCATGACTTTAATATTTCATAGAGGTTGAATTAAAAGAGAAAGAATTTGTAAAAACAAAACACCACCGATTAACCCACTCTCAGTGGTACCTAACCGACCCTTGGGTACTACAATAGAAATAATAATAATTTTTTGAGTATTATTAATGTTAGGAATCCTAAAGGATTGTTTTGGACTTGTTGACATTAAGGAAGAAAACCTTGAAGATAAGGAAGAAGATGGTCAAGGTGATGCATGGAGGATTGTTAACATTGAGTTTGATTGCTTAATATTGGATTTGTTAACAAGAAATCTTGAAAATTGTTGTTTTTGATTCATTGTCCACACAAATAGAATGGAGTCCAGAGACAATTCAGAAGCGCGGAGGTATTCTACAAGGAGCCTATATGTTCAAGAGAAGGGCTGAAGATATGTTGAAGGAATCTTGGAGAAAGGGAGAGGAGGACCATGCCTTAGCTCAAGGCATGTTGTGCTGAAGTTTCCCAACACGGGCAAGACCACGTCGTTTTTTGTAGGCATGGTAAAGGTGAAGAAGAAGGCAGGTGAGACCACATCATGGTGATGGCCATGATAGAGAAGGAGATTCCCAACATGGGAAAGTTGGAACTGACCAAGTTGTGGTGGTCCCCGTGGTGGAATTCCAAATCACCTGTGCAACATGGCAAATGGAGGTTGGATACACTATGGGACATGCCGTGGTGAATGGAACACATGGAAAATTTTAGTGCTATGTCGTAGTGAGTCGTCGTGGTTGAGAGTTTGTACTGCATTGAAGAACTGAAGCTCAAAGTGGTCAACATAGCCGAGGGAGAGGGAACATGCTGTAGTGCTGGGCTTGTTGTCCTGAGATTCTACTTATGAGTCACGGTAAGGACCATTACAGTCGTGGTGGCAGCCGTGCTGAATGTGTTTTGATCAGGCGACGGAAGGAACAAGCAACACAACTAATAGGTCATGGCGATAGGCATGTTGAAGGGCGTGTTAGCTGTAAGGGTTGGTGTCCTGAGAACCAACTGTTTTGTACTTTGATTACATGAATGTTCACTTATTATATATTGTTCATTATTCTGCATGACTATAATATAATAATGTCCTGGAATATTTGTTGCATTGATAAGGTCATGGCAGATTCCCGCTATGATGAGAACCTTGAAATGCTATAACAATATTCTTAAATAAAGTTCTACGGTTAGATGACATACTATGATAGGACACATAGTATACATACCTTCATGTGCGAGTACTCATAAGATGACGAGACTCTCTCTCATGGAGTTCGCACTTGGTAATCTCCAAGATGGGAGATTATGAGAACAGACCCACCAGTAGCAATTCTGCATGTCTTGGTGTCATCGGACATTGCTATCTACGAGCATGTGTAATGATCCTTAGACTGGAAGATTATCATTAACTCATGTCATGACTCGTGCACTTAGATTTACTGACAAAAACCGTCATGCAGACAGTTGGCGGGAAGTAGGGTACGTTGGGTGCGTCACGAGTGACATTTTTTTAATGGATAAGTCGAGGAAGGATTTGTCCCTTCCATTTATGGAAGTTGATATCTTGACCCTTTGATTGAAATAGAACTTTCGAATTAAATTCCATGACCATGGTGTAAACGACGAGTTTATTTCAGGTAGTCAAAGAACGAAGGATCAAGCATATAGGTTTATGACACTGCCATGAAACCTGCTTGGTGAGATATCGAGACAAAAGGATTAAATTACACAGTAAGCATTTGTATGAGGTGATAAGTCAATGCGGCGTCAACTTATTTCTCTTGGGTGCCTTGACCCGTTGCTAGACAATAATCTTGGACTTTAGGCAAGCTCGCCTAATGCCAACGAGAAAGAGGCCTAGAGGGTCACACACTAAGTGTATTCAAGTATCTCAAGTAGAATAAAGATTATTCCTGTACGTGGTTTAATAATTATTCAAGGAAGCCTAAGTCGTTTTAATGATGGAGGAAGAAGGAAGTGAAAAACAAGATATATGCGTCATGTATTAAAGATTACACGCCGTGTAGTTTTTCATGGAAAACAAGCACACGCCGTGTATTAATAAATACATGCCGTGTAGTTTTCTTTATGGAAAGGAAATGAATAAATGAAAACAAGATATACACGCCGTGTACATTGAATGTACACGCTGTGTAGTTTTCAATGAAAAACAAGTACACGCCGTGTATTTATTAATACACGCTATGTAGTTTTTCCAGTCGTTATTTTGAGGATATAATATTGTTTTAAATGATATTTATTATAATCAGCGTGGGTGCATGTCAAGGAATTAATTATTCGACATGGGGGTTTTAAATAAGAGTCAATGAAATAAATAAAACGCGTAACGCGTTTATTTATTGTCATAACTCTACAACCTCAAACCTAATTATAAATATCCTCACAACCCCAACTCTTTTCCTACCCCACACACAACAATTCTAGAGAATTCTTTCAAGGCCGAAAGAACCTCTTCCTCCAAGAATGCTCTCAAGACCGAGAGAGATCCTCTTCCATCGAATCAAGACGATCTAAGGCAGACAATGCAAGCAAAGGTTTCTCCATGCTAGCACCTGGAGACTCCTTTGGCGACGTCCTGAGATACGAGGTACACATGTGGATCACCGCTAGAGAAAGTCTACACTTGGCTTCTGTGATGCAACGACGAATCACATCAGAACGTGATCAAGAACATCAACGAAGAAAGAACACCCAAAAGGTATTTCTTTTCAATTGATTAAATTAATTATAATCAACTTGTAACGATCCTACCCTTTGGTTCTGGTACTTTCCTTTCCTTTGTCTATTTCTGTGATTCGATCCGTGGAGACTGGTGTTTAACGTCGTATTGATCCCGGATTGATCATTGTTAATGACAAAAATCCAAGTGGGAACATCCACCCACTCGCTTCCACTGCGTCCGGAACCTTAAAATGGTATCAGAGGGAGGTTACAATGTTGATTATAGTTATTTAATTTTAGTTGATAATTTACGCATTTATATTTGATTCAATTCAAAATATATCATTCTATAAATCTGAATAAACGAGATCTATTCTTCCTCCTTCGTTTCTCAATTCATATCACAGAAACGACCTTTTAATTTTAATTTTTGATTAAAATAAAAACGAGGAACTCATCCAGAGGTGCCGCTCTTTCTGTCTGTACAACACAGGATTACACGACGTGTTAAAACTACACGCCGTGTACTTAGGTTCAACGAACCGACACTGGTCTGCCAAACCACACCGTGTGAATTTATTATGCCTAAGTATTAATCACGTCGTGTTGACCAAAATTGAACGGCACGTGGAAACCGGAATACACGGTGTGTATGTTGGAGCAACACGCCGTGTAGTCCGTTCCGGCCCAGGTGAAACCGTGTACAAGGATAAGCCACGTATTGCGTACACGGGGTTTCCAGGCTGGTTACCGCGTAACAAGGAAGTACACGCCGTGTATGATTTATCTACATGCCGTGTACTCCAAAATTTCCAAAGTACAGAAAACACGCCAAAGCCCCCA
Organism: Viscum album; assembly: GCA_963277665.1. Classification (NCBI taxonomy): domain Eukaryota; kingdom Viridiplantae; phylum Streptophyta; class Magnoliopsida; order Santalales; family Viscaceae; genus Viscum; species Viscum album. The sequence goes on from OY728135.1 coordinate 119,811,592, forward strand.
ACGTGTACTTTGGATAAATGGTGAAAAGAAATACACGCCGTGTAATTATAAACTACACGCCGTGTACTTTCTAGAAATTTCACCAGGTTTCCTCCAAAAGGTACAAAGACCTGTACAAGGAATATGGATGAGAAGAATCTCAAGGAAATTCAGAAAGGAATTTAAGATAAAGAATTGATTAATTATAAGATCATAATTAATTGAATTCAAGTGCGACTTATCTTAAATGCAAGAACGATTAAAATAATTTGAATTCTAAATATGTGTAAATGTTGTTGCGTGCTATGGATGATCATGAGCTAGACCAAAGACCCTTTGTATGTGTATGGTTTCATTTAAATTTATTTAATTTAAATTTGTTGTCATGCGAGCCTTCTTCCAATAAAATGTAGGGCCTGCATGCCCATGGTTTCTTTAATGTAAACCCATGTAATGGAGGATCTCCCAAGCCAGAGGAGACGGTTCAAAACCCGAAGCTGAGGCGAAACCAACCCAAGAAGATACAAAGGTGGACAGGTGGGAGATACAAAACACGAACCATCAGGTTCAAGGCGTTTTCCTTAGGGCAGGGTTAGCTTATCAAAACCGATAGATAAGTTAACCAATAGAAGCTCATGATCATGCCATCTTATTTTATTTCTGTCTGATTTCATGGTTTATTTATTATGTATGTGTTGTCACGATCACATATTTAATAAAATAAACAAACATGCAAAGATGGAATAAAATAAAAACCAGACTATGCGTAAACATTATCGGAACATGGTTAATCACTTAAGCAAGCATCACTTAATATTAACAAGCATGTGATAATGCGAAACTATGCATAAAGATTAAAATCCCTCAAAACCATATTAAGTCATACCAAGTCTTCCGTTACTTGATTAAGGGAAAGACTCAATAAAACTATGTGTTTGACCAACCCTTGTTGGGACACTTACTTTTATAAAAGAATCCCTTATGAAAAGTTTCGGGTTGACTTAACCATATTGCATCAAGAGAAGTAGCCCTTGCTAGATTTGATGTAATATTGGAGGCAAGAGTTGAGGAAATCCAAGTTAGGATTTCAGGATTGGGGAGTCCACTCAACAGATCAAGGAACTGTAAGCTCACAATTGGAAAAGACCTTCCTACCTAAATACCTTCAAATAGCTTGACCAACCCTTATTGGGGTTATGCGAAAGGGAATATGGATCCTTACCACTAGAATGTCAAAGCAATTGGACATTCCGAGTTCAATGGTGAGGGACATTGGGGCTTGATAAAATAGTGGTAGAATTAATTAATTCATTTATTATTTCTCATAAAAATGTAATCAAGAAAGTACTGATAAATCTACTCTTTTAATTTGTAGAATCGAAATGACAAACTCATCAACCAAATTTTCTCTGCGATCAATACTGGATAAAGACAATATCCTCACCGGTAGTAACTTTCAGGAATGGTTTAGGCGCCTTCGGGTTATCCTACGCCATGAACGAAAGTTTTACGTGCTGGAGTCCTCACTTCCTGATTCTCCTACCCCAGGGGCGAGTGATGAAGATTTCCTAGTCTATGATCAACATTTGAACGACGCTCTCGACGTTCAATGTTTGATGCTATCATTGATGTCTAGTGAGCTCATGAAGTCTCATGAAGACATGGATGCATATAGCATGCTCGAGCACCTCCATGGTCTATACCAGGAGAGAGAAAGACAGGAAAGGTTTGAGATCTCCAAGGCTCTATTTCAGAGAAAGCTTAGAGAGGGTGCCCCAGCCGGGCCTCATATAGTCAAGCTCATTGGCTACATTGAGCGCTTGGAGGTTCTCGGGTTTAAACTCCCTGAAGAACTGGGTACCGATCTCATTCTTGCATCACTCCCCCAGAGTTTCTCAAACATTGTTGTGAACTTCAACATGAAAAACATTGAGAAGTCTCTATCTGATCTTCTTATCTTGATTCGCCAAGTGGACAATGACATGAAGCGTGAAAAGTCTTCTATCTTCATGGTGAATAAAATGAAAGGGAAGAAGAAGATATTTAATCCCAAAGCTTCTTCAAGGCCTTCCAATAAAAGGAAGATCAAAGGGGAGGCAAAGGAATAGGATGCTGTTTGTTTTGCATGTGGCAAGAAGGGCCACTGGAAGAAAAACTGCACCCAGCCAAGGAAGTAAGGGGATGCTTCAGGTGCATTTGTTATTGAATGCAATCTATCTGTTTCTACTAATTGGGTATTAGATACTGCTTGTGGTGCTCACATCTGTATCCAAATACAGGAACCAAGTATATTCAAGAAGATTGATCGAGGGGAGGTAGATTTACAAGCAGCCAACAGAGCCAGACTTGCTGCTGTAGCTGTTGGAGACTACCACCTCACGTTGCCAACTGGAATGATCTTGGTGTTAAAGGGTTGTTATTATGTGCCTTCTGTTACTAAAAAAATTATTTCAGTATCCAAATTAGATACTGATGGATTCATGTTCAAGTTTGGAAATTAATGTTTCTACTTTTATAAAGATAACATATGTTTTGGTAGGGCATATTTATATAATGGCCTTTATGTGTTAGACTACACAAACCAAGTAATGGAAATCGATGACAAAGTTAATTCACATGACTCATACCACACCCAACTTTGGCATCACCAGCTAGGTCATGTAAATGAGAAACGTTTGACAAAATTACATCAATATGGGTATTTAGATTCTTTCGAACTAAAACCATTTGGTGTATGTCATGCGTGTCTACAAGGAAAAATGACCAAAGCCCCATTTAGTGGGAAAGGTGAAAGAGCTAAAGAGATTCTAGAATTAGTTCACACAGATGTGTGTGGGCCATTTCCAGTTGAGGCAAGGGGTGGGTTCTCATACTTCATAACTTTTACTGATGATTTTAGTAGATATGGATATATCTACTTAATGAGGTATAAGTCATATTCTTTTGATCGGTTCAAAGAATACAAGAATGAAGTTGAGAACCATCTTGGTAAGAATATTAAGAAACTCTGCTCAGACAGAGGAGGAGAATATCTTAATCAGGACTTCATTGATTTCTTACGGGAGTTTGGGATTATATCTCAACTCACTCCTCCTTACATGCCACAGTGGAATGGTGTAAGAGAAAGGAGGAACAACACCCTGTTGGACATGGTGAGATCAATGATGAGTCATGTGAGTCTTCCATTATCCTTTTGGGGATATGCATTACAAACAGCAGCACACATACTAAACCAAGTACCAACTAAATCAATAAATTGTATTCTATACGAGTTATGGAGTGGACGCAAAGCCATGTTATCGAATTTACATGTGTGGGGTAGCGAAGCATTTGTTATGGCCTCTTCAGGTAACAAACTTGCACCCCAAGGCACAAAGTGTATCTTTATAGGATATCCCAAGGAAACAAGGGGATATTACCTATACAACCCCTCAGACAAAAGGTTATAGTGACAAGACACACCATATTCCTTGAGAGGGATCACATTTACAAAAGAGATAGTGGGAGCGAGATAGACTTCGATGAAATCGAGGCTCAAGATACATAGGAGTTGGTACAAGAACAGATTCCACAAAGCCCCATGGAAGAACAATCTGTTCCAGAGACACAAGAACTGCGTAGAAGCATGAGAGAGGTGAGAGAACCAGAACGATATGGTTTTCTTGTCACCGAGGATGGTGACTCATTATTGTTTGACAATGATGACCCTCTTACCTACAAGGAAGAATTTGAAGGCATAGACGTTGCCAAGTGGCAAGAAGCCATGAATTCTAAAATGGATTCCATGTACCAAAACCAAGTCTGGATTTTGGTAGATCCTCCAGTTGATGTAAAGCCTATTGGTAATAAATGGGTATTTAAGAAGAAACTGGACATGGAGGGGTAAGTAAACACCTACAAGGCATGACTGGTTACAAAAAGTTTTAGACAACGTCAAGGAATTGACTATGATGAAACCTTTTCACCAGTTGCGATGCTGAAATCCATCATAATCCTATTGGCCATTGCCACTTACCATGACTATGAAATTTGGAAAGTGGATGTCAAAACATCTTTCCTTAACGGGAACCTCCAGGAAGATGTCTACATGACACAACCTGAAGGGTTTGTGACTCCAAAGGATGCCAACAAGGTATGCAAGTTACAGAAATCCATTTATGGATTAAAGCAAGCATCAAGGTCATGGAACATTCATTTTGATGAAGCTGTAACAGAGTTTGGATTTTTTAAGAATGAATGTGAGCATTATGTCTACAAAAGGTTTAGTGAAAGTGCAATCATTTTCTTAATAGTATATGTTGATGACATATTACTAATTGGAAACGAAGTACCTATCTTGCAGTCAGTTAAGGCATGGTTGCATAAATGCTTCTCCATGAAAGACTTGGGCGAGGCAACATATATTCTTGGGATCAAGATCCATCGTGATAGATCCAAGAGAATGCTGGGCCTGAGTCAAAGTACATACATTGACAAGATACTGAAGAGATTCAGTATGGAACAGTCCAAGAGGGGATTGTTTCCAGTGTCACATGGCATTCATCTTTCCAAGAAAATGTGTCCTCAGACACATGAGGAAAGAAAGAGAATGACAAGGATCCTTTATGCATCTGCGATTGGTTCAGTCATGTATGCTATGCTATTTACGAGGCTAGATGTTGCTTACGCATTAAGTGCGGTAGGCAGATATCAAGCTAATCCAGGAGACCGCCATTGGACGGCAGTCAAGACTATCCTTAAGTATCTGAGGCGTACTAAGGATATGTTCTTGGTTTATGGAGGAGATGAGGAACTAGTCATCAGAGGAAATGTAGATGCTAGTTTCCAGACTGATCAAGATGACATGAAGTCACAGACTGGATACATCTTCAGTTTGAATGGAGGTGTAGTGAGATGGAAGAGCTCAAAACAAAGTGTGGTAACAGATTCTACAGCGGAGTCCGAGTATATCGCAGCTTCTAAGGCAGCTAAAGAAGCAGTATGAATGCAAAGATTCGTCTAAGAGATGAATTTAGTACCGAGCAGTAAAGATCCTATCACACTCTATTGTGATAATAATGCAGCGGTGACACTTGCAAAAGAGACAAGGTCACATCAGCAGACAAAGCACATACTTCGGAAGTATCATCTCTTAAGGGATTTTTCTCAGAGAGGTGAAGTTGTAGTGAGAAGTATTTACACGGAAGACAACATGGCAGACCCATTGACTAAAGCCTTGACTCAGTAGAAACATGATCATCATGTGAGGTCTAGCGGACTAAAACTCGTAGGCAGTTGGCTCTAGTCCAAGTGGGAGTTTGTAAGGGTTGGTGTCCTGAGAACCAACTGTTTTTTACTTTGATTACATGAATGTTCACTTATTATATATTATTCATTATTCTGCATGACTATAATATAATACTATCCTGGAATATTTGTTGCATTGATAAGGTCATGGAAGATCCCCTCTATGATGAGAACCTTGAAATGCTATAACAATATTCTTAAATAAAGTTCTACAGTTGGATGACATACTATGATAGGAAACATAGTATACAAACCGTCATGTGTGAGTACTCATAAGATGACGATACTCTCTCTCATGGAGTTCGCACTTGGTAATCTCTAAGATGGGAGATTATGAGAATAGACCCTCCAGTAGCAATTCCGCATGTCTTGGTGTCATCAGACATTGCTATCTATGAGCGTGTGTAATGGTCCTTAGACTAGAAGATTATCAGTAACTCATGTCATGACTCGCGCACTTAGATTTACTGATGAAAACTGTCACGTAGACAGTTGGCGGAAAGTAGGGTACGTTGGGTGCGTCACGAGTGACATGTTGTTAATGGATAAGTCGAGGAAGGATTTGTCCCTTTCATTTATGGAAGTTGATATCTTGGCCCTTTGATTGAAATAGAACTGTTCCATTAAATTCCATGTCCATGGTGTAAACGACGAGTTTATTTCAGGTATTCAAAGAACGAAGGATCAAACATATAGGTTTATGACACTGCCATGAAACCTACTTGGTGAGATATTGAGAAAAAAGATTAAATTACACAGTAAGCATTCGTATGAGGCGATACTTCAATGCGGCGTCAACTTATTTCTCTTGGGTGCCTTGACCCGTTGCTAGACAGTAATCTTGGACTTTAGGCAAGCTCGCCTAATGCCAACGAGAAAGAGGCCTAGAGGGTCACACACTAAGTGTATTCAAGTATCTCAAGTAGAATAAAGATTATTCCCATACGTGGTTTAATAATTATTCAAGGAAGCCTAAGTCATTTTAATGATGGAGGAATAAGGAAGTGAAAAACAAGATATACGCGCCATGTATTAAAGATTACACGCCGTGTAGTTTTTCATGGAAAACAAGTACACGTCATGTATTAATAATTACATGCCATGTAGTTTTCTTTATGGAAAGGAAATGAATAAATGAAAACAAGATATACACGCCGTGTATATTGAATGTACACGCTGTGTAGTTTTCAATAAAAAAAAGTACACGCCGTGTAGTTTTTCAAGTTGGGATTTTGAGGATATAATATTGTTTTAAATGATATTTATTATAATCAGCATGGGCGCATGTCAAGGAATTAATTATTTGACATGGGGGTTTTAAATAAGAATCAATGAAATAAATAAAATTCGTAACGCGTTTATTTATTGTCATAACTCTACAACCTCAAACCTGATTATAAATATCCTCACAACCCCAACTCTTTTCCTACCCCACACACAACAATCTGGAGAATTCTTTCAAGGCCAAAAGAACCTCTTCCTCCAAGAACTCTCTCAAGACTGAGAGAGATCCTCTTCCATCAGATCAAGATGATCTAAGGCGGACAACACAAGAAAAGGTTTCTCCACGCTAGCACCCGAAGACTCCTTTGGCGACGTCCCGAGATACGAGGTACACGTGTGGATCACCGTTAGAGGAAGTCTACACTTGGATTCTGCGATGCAACGATGAATCACATAGGAACGTGATCAAGAACATCAACGAAGAAAGAACACCCAAAAGGTATTTCTTTTCAATTGATTAAATTAATTATAATCAACTTGTAACGATCCTACCTTTTGGTTCCAGGACTTTCCTTTTCTTTGTCTATTTCTATGATTCGATCCGTGGAGGCTGGTGTTTAACGTCGTATTGATCCCGGATTGATCATTGTTAATGACAAAAATCCATGTGGGAACATCCACCCACGTGCTTCCGCTGCGCCCGGAACCTTCATTAGCCTGAAAATACAAAGGCCACACCATAGTGTTTTAAGGAAATCCATGTTGGTGGGCATGTCAGATGGAGATGCACCAAATGTGGAGGAATTGACTTTGATGATGCTTGAATAGTTCATCAATACTTCACAAAACATGGACCTCAAATGCAGGTCATGATCCAAGCATGATTAGAAGGGAGTTTATAACATTCATAAGGTTAATTAATTGTGAATTAATTCACGCTACAAAGTGAGGACAATTTTGAAGGTTACAGGCACAATGAAAGCATACTTTTATGGCATGACCAACTCGGATTTTAGTCTTAATATATGTGTAATCATTTCCGCACATGATCAATGTGTCATGTCCAATGAAAACTATAGATTACTTGACTAGATTAAAACATAATAACTAGAAAAAAATATCTTCACGTCTAATTTATAATTAATCTATGAGAAAATATATAAATACCTCAACTTGTAATTCAACTTTCATTGATGATTTAGTTAACTAGGTCTCATTGTACCGTCGTTGAGATGTATGATCCAAGTATAGAATCCCTCTAGCGGTGATCCACATGTGCACCCCAATCTCTGAACATCACCCTAGAATCATCGAGTGCTAGCATGGTCAATCCTGATCACTTGCATTGTTTGTGGTTGATTACAGTAACATCCTTCTCAATGGAGTAAGAACTCTTGGTGCTCTCTCAAATTCTTGAGAGAGGAGGAAGAGAGAGCTCATTCTAGATCTCTATATCTCTCTCTAGGTATTGAGAGAGTCTCTATCTATCCATTGTGAACATAGAAAGTGAGTTATGAAAAGTGATATAATTAGATATTCATTATGGCAGGTTTAGGGTTAGAAAATTGTATGCAAGCCCCTTAACATATTTAATATTCTTAGTTGATCCCATGTCCATTAATAATAATAATACTTGACATGTGAAACACATTAAGAATATAAATAAATATCATTCACACCATTTCTAATTGGAACATTAATCTCAGTCCTCTTTCCCTTTTTTTCATTTACCAATCCTCAAATAATGACTATTTTGTAAATAAATGTCACTGTATTATTCTACGATAAATATAATAAGTATTATATTCACCAAACTTTTAAATATTTATTATTATTATTTAATTTACTTATTATTTTGAATAAATTGTCATTAAATTATGCTGATCAATCAAACCAGAATAAATCTTACTTATTCTAACTTATTAAATTCATTACTTGAATTCAACTGAGATCATGGATACACCAAGTGTGTGACCCTCTTACCTCTTTCCCATTGGAATTATTCATAACCACCTAAAGTCCAAGGTTAGACTTTAGCAACATTCCAATGATACTATAAAGAAAGAAGTTAATGTTGCAATAATATTCAACATCCTATAAACGCTTACCATGTAATATAATTACTTTATTGTGATATCTCAAATCAAGTAGGTTGCATGCTAGTGCCATTAACCTTTATGCTCGATGTATCTTTCTTTGAATTTCTAGAAATGAACTCGCCCACCAAACACCATAGACATGGATTTATGCAGGCCGTTCCATTCCCATCAAAGGGCCTGATATATCAACTTTCATCGTGGGGAATAAGGGATAAATCCTTTCTCTCATTATCCATTAATGTAATATCACTCATGACACACCCAATGCATCCTACCTCACTGTGAGCATATATCATCAAATTTTTCATCAATACATCAAAGTGTGTGAGTTATGATATCCATTAATGATAATCTTTAATTCCAAGGATCAACACACATGTCTGAATATAGGAACATCCAATGACACATGAAATTGTGGATTTCCTATTGACAGGTTTGTTCTCATAACATTTTATCTTATAGATTACCAAAGGAAAACACCATGGGGAGGCTTCTCAATGTATTATGAGACTCCTACCTCTGATATCCTATATCATCTATGTCACATTAGACAATATCATCTGGCTATATGTCACACCCCAACCTATATTTTATTTTATTTTATAATTTTCTTTGACTTTTAAAATTTTGTTGGGGTTCGGGTTGAGTCCCGGACAAAAAACTTTTGAGTTATGTTAAAAAGTGCACGTTCTTCAGCTGATGTCATTGGGCACACAAGTGGAGCACATTTTGGAAACCCCACGCGACTCCGCTTGGGCCTTGGCACGATTCGCCTGCCTTCGAAAGATTTAAAATGAGTGAGGTTTGTGATTTATTATGTTGTTTTCAATTCTTATGGTAAATAATTTTATTATTATTAATTTTATTATTATTATTGTTCTTCTTATTATTATTTTATGAGAGTTGAGATGGGTCTTATACTGGTGCGCGGGCACCACATGGTTAGCGGTGGCCGTGCGGTCGGCCTGGGTACCCGTGCGGCGGCTTATGGAGTGGATGGAAGCTACCACACAGTCTGCACACGACCGCTTGTGGCGTGCGTGGAACGCGTAGTTGCAGTATCCAAATAAATAGAATTAAATAAAGTAGAATGATATTGAATTAAAATAAAGCAGATACTATCATTATTGCAAAAAAAAGAAATTATTATTATTGAAGAATTGTTATTATTAAAAGTGCTATCAATACTAATATAATTATTAAAATTGTTACTGATATTATTTTTATTAAAAATGTAATAACTGTCATTATTTTTTTTCACCATTTAAAAATTATTATCAGTCGTGCGGGTTAACCACGTAGTTGCCCGACATTTAAAAGGAAGCGAAGCAATTAACGATGATGATAATATTATTAGTGTTGCATATGATAATAATGATATTATTATTATTAATTTTGTTATTATTATTATTATTATTATTAATATTCTTCTTATTATTTTTATGAGGATTATTTTTATTATAAATCAATGTTTATTTTATTTTGTTCATTTGTTTATGTTTTATTTGTTTATTTATTTGTTTTTATTCTTTTTATTCTATTTTCTTCCTAACCCTAGCACCTCTCTCTTTGTCTCTTTCTTTTTTTTTCTTCTCTCTCTTCTCTCTCACGCCACCACCCCTATTTCTCTTCTCGCTTTCTCCCTGATCGAGCTGCCCCCTTGTTACCTTCTCCCTCGACGCAAGAAGGAACCTGCCTGACCAGCCTCACCCCCCCGATTTTCAGCTCGCCAGCCGCCATTCTTCTCGGGTCGCCTTTCACCCGCAACCGCTTCCTCTTCCCCCTGTTCCATCCACACCTCCTAGTCGGCCCCTCTGCAAACGCGTCTCCCACGCCTTGGACCAGCAACCTCCCTTCGGCCTCGCCGGCCTCTGGCTGCCCTCCCTACACCGGCCACAACACCGAACCCCCTCCCCTTGTTGCAACAAACACCCAGTGAACCTCCTCTCTGGTTTTTCTTTATTTCTTTCCTCTTCGGCTATCTCCAGTGTGACCCACAACCTCCGATGCCCTCCTTCCGCGTGCGCTCCAACCACTTCGTACCCAGCCGACGCGCCTCCTACGGGAAACTGCCGTCTAGCAGGCCACTCCCTCTTCACCGGCCGACAAGTGCGCACCCGGGCTCCTCCCGTTGTCTGCACAACCGACCCCCACGACGACGCCCTACTCTGGCCAGTAGCAGTGTAACAGGCCCGACGACCTCCCTTTTTTTGACCGGCAAGTCCCCTACCCACCACTTTTCCGTCCAACGAATCCCTTCGACCGCACGTCCTCCTTTTCTGTCGCCGCACACACCTCCGTCCAAGCACGCCTCTGATTTCGTAGTGCACCACCGTGCATATCTTTTGTTCGGTTGCACAATTCCCGCGTGGCCCCTTTGTTGTCTTCCAATCGTTGTGCGATGCCCTGCGGCCTCCCCGGCTGCTCCGACCAGCTCTGTCGTCAACCATGCTGGTATTCGCACCACCATTGACGACGTTGGTGGTTTTCCCCACGCACCACAGCACCACGCCGACTGTTTTCCTTTTTTCACGACCCCAATGTTCGAGAACGCCTGCGCACCAGGGTGAGGTCAGTGCTGTTTCTTCTCTTTGATAATTTTTTTGGCACGTTTGTGATTAATGAATTTAGTGCAAAGTTTAGATTTTTTTATAATGAACTTAGTTTGCGTTTTATATCTTATAGCATGTTCATGTGAATTAAGATATGTTTTTATGAAAACTAATCCTGAGTTATTTAATTAAATTATGCAATTAATTTATTTAACCATGAAAGAGGTGTGTATTTTTTTAGTAGGACGTAGGTGTGGGTTTGATAAAAAAATGTGTTCGTTGAATCAGTTTTGTCAATGTAAATATGTGAGCTACTTTTTGAAAAAAAAATTTCATACACTTTAAAGTGTTTAGGAAATAATGTAAATGGTGCGAAGTATGTTTCAAAAACATGTCGAGGTGGTGTTTGTCCTGTTTGGTTATTTGAATTGTTTTAAGTCTATGTTTATGTGTTTTTAGTTGTTTGTGCGGTTGTTGCAGTGTTTCGGTGAGGAAAACCGCTATACCACAATCATCGGTTTGTGCGATCTTGTGCACCTTTGCAAGGCGTGTCGCGTTGTTGTGTTCGAGTTGCGAGTTGAGGTAGGCCCCCCACTGCACTCGCCTTTAAATTTAGAATTTATTAATTGCTTGATATTTTATTAATTTTAATAAATTGGAAATAATATAAGATAATTAACTTTTGAATGATTATTTGGTGTAAAAAGAGCCGTTTATTTTATACACGACACTTGAAACATTTTCTTGATGAGCGGATACCCAGTAGTGAAAGAATGCCTGTTTGGCCTTTAAACATAATTCACAGAATTTTAAATGTAATTCTCGTTTATTGATAAATGATTTATTTTGAAGCACGAACAAGTGTTTTGGTTCACTTGAGAAATAGTATTTTCCTTAAAATTGGTGAAGGCCCATTTGGCACTTTAATAAAATAAATTATTTTGGAAAACTCTATTTGGGGTGACTCAGATGTGATATTTGGTGTATGTTGACTTCATGATTTGTGTGTGATGTTTGTACTACTTGATTGACTTTGTTGACTCACCCCTTTACTGTTTATTACATGTGTTGACATGGGAACTTGGCATAGTAAGTGAATCTTATGAGAACGATTGCTGCACTAGTTTAGATTACGCACTGGATAGTGGCCCCTAGTACGAATGACACTCTGCTAGGGGATTGGGCCTCTCAGTTAGGCCATGTAGGGAAACACCAGGCATTAGGGAGTTATGACGTCATCCAGAGTTGGCATGCCTTTAGTATGAGTCACATGTATAGTACGTTCTGGATTGTTCACGAGCTCCTAAGTTCGACCCATGTTTTTATTGAGTGTTTATTTGTATGTGGAGGACAGTTGAGAGGTCTAGTTCGGTTGTTGGCCCATGTGTGCCAATTTTTTTCCATTTCCCTTAGTCTGTGTTGTGTGTAGTTTTCCTTTTGACTAACAACTAAAATTTGGATTTCTAAATTGTTTGCAAAAAGGTTTTAAAATTCAATGCACCTCTTTCTTTCAAACACTGAACTTGTTTTTATATTAAAAAGAGAAATGGTCTATTACTTGTTTTAGAAATGAAAGTGTGTGTGGAAACTAGTATTTTATATAATTTAGTTCAAACCTGGAATTGATAAATTATTTATTTAATGTTATGTGCATTGGGAATAGAATTAGTCGGGCCTACCTACTGAGTTTTAATACTCACGCCTATAGTGTTTTCCTGTTTTTAGTTTTGCTGCAGGTTTGGTTCGAGCTTTCTCACCATGGGTGAGAGTTGGTTGTGGACTGTTGAGTGACTCTCGGAGTCGTGAGGAGTTTTGGTCGAGACCAGGTTAGTTTACTTTGTTAGTCGTTCATTCTTTTCAGAGTCATTTATTTACTTTGTGTTATTCTAATTTTCTGATGCTTTATTTATTTTTACTGGGTGAAATCGTTCCCATTTGTCCTCTATTGATGCCCTGGCACTTGTCGCCAGCCCGGAAGGATCGGGAATGCCTCTTGGGTCATGTCGCGGGCCGGCTCGGGTGATCGGTTCAGGGTCGACCCGGGTTGGTTCGTGACACTATAAAATAAGGTTCATGAATAATATCGTGACACCTATAGGTTCTCATCATAGTGAGAAACTGCTATGAACTTTCAGCGTGATATATATTCTTTAAACATTATCACATACAAATGTTATGTAGAGGAACAAAAATAATGTGATAAGAAAAATTTATTAATAATAATAACATGTAATAAAGTACTAAACAAGTTGGTTCTAGGGCACTAACTCCAATAGACTCCCACTTTCACTTGATCCAACTGAAAATAAAATTCAGTCCACTAGCCCTCACATGATACTAACTGATGCACATCCAATGTGGAAAACATGGATTGAATTAGACTTCATACGAAGGAATGAGATCGAAAATTATGAAGAGGAGAACTTGGGAGCTCCAACATGAAGAAAGGGACTCCTTTTGTCCACTGGAGGATAAATGAGAGGAGGGGTAGGATTAATAGGTTTTAAGGGAAATTTGGTAATTTTTCCAAAAATATCTGGGCCGCACAGTTTATCTGCATGGTTAGATAAACTGTGTGCCAACCATGTGCCTCCCTCTTCTTAAGAAGGGACCCCACACGGTTTCATATGTACGGTTTGACTAGACGTGCGCAAACTATGTGCATGGATGTGTTACATTTTGTTGGGATACTTTCATGAGAGTGAGATGCCTAGATGCATGGTTAGGGAAAACCATGTTCCATTCTTGTACCATTAGAAATCCCCGCATGGTTAGAGGAAACCATGTGGACTGGATCACACAATTTCTACTAATTGTGCAAACCAGTGTATTTTTCCACCGACCAGGGTTCCGAGCTCTGAATAAGCCTTAGACACCCACAAAACAACTGTGAACTCATTATAAATCCATATTAGGTCCAAGGTAAATAATTATATTGAATTTAAATGTATCCATACCTAATAGAAAAACTAGGTTCTTACAGTCTTCCCCCTTAAAGGAACTCATCCCTGATTTCACCTTCCAAGGGTGGTGAAACAATGTCAGAGAACAACTCCAGCCACTGAGCACGTATGTTGGCCTCCCATTCCCAAGTCTCATCTTGTACCCTATTGTGCTTCCATAACACCCATACTAAAGGGACATACTGGCCTCAGATATCCTTCATGATCTGGTCAATGATGCGTATAGGATACTCCTCAAAATAAGCATCAATATCTAACTCCACATCATTAAGATCAAAAGTATGAGACGAGTCAGCATGATAACAATGAAGATGTAAAACATGGAAGAAATCATGCATAACACAATGACCCTGAGGTAATAAAAACTAATAAACTACCAGAACGAATCTCTCTAATATCTCAAATAACCTGACATAATGAGGCGACAACTTCCCTTGAATCTGTATCCAACTATGCCCATGTTTGGGTGATACCCATAAGAAAACAAAATCCCTAACCTTGAACTTTTGAGGTCATCGACGATGATCGACATAATATTTCTATCAAGAATGAGCGTTAGAAATCCATTTCCTAATAAACTGAACCTTCTCCTAAGTATTCTGAATGATATGAGGACCCAATAGCACTGCCTCTCCTTCCTCTAACCAGTATAGGGGTAAACAACACAAACTACTGTATAGGGCCTCATAAGGAGCTATCTTAATTGTTGCTTGATAACTTTTATACCAGGATAACTTTATGAGAGGGATATTCTTCTCCCAAGAACCACTGAAATCAATCACACATGCCCGAATCATGTCCTCCAACAGCTGTATAGTCCGTTTTGACTGACCATCGGTCTGAGGGTGAAAATATGTGCTCAAAAGCACCTGTGTACCCATATCCTTATGCAACCCTTTCTATAACCATAATGTAAAACAAGTATCCCTATATAAAATGATAGAATGAGGTACCCTATGTAGATGTATAATCTCACTGACATACATTATTCCTATCTCATCAACTAAGAAAGTCTCCCAAATAGGAAGGAAGTGGGATACCTTTTTTTATTAAATATATGACTACCCAAACTATATCACTACCTAGAGGATACCTTGATAATACGACTACAAAATCCATAAAAAAATCTTCCCATTTCCATTCTAGGACTGGTAACCACTATAACAAGATAGCGGGTCACTGATGCTTTGTCTTCACCTACTAACATGTGGAACACCTAGTGATAAAATCTACTATCCAATGTTTCATCCATGGTCACCAATATTATCAACGCATATCACGATACATTTTGGAGATATCGGGGTGAACTGCCCATTGAGAAGCATGTGACTCTCGCATAAGATCCCCTCTCATATGCTTGGGAACCCAAATACATACATGTATACACAAGATGTCTTCATCATCAATAAAAAATTCTATAGGCGGGTACTCACCAGAATGATGCAGTTGAGGAGTATGGCACTTCTCTCTTTCAGACGGCGGGCGATGCCCTGGCGGTGATGTCGGCTCCGATGACCCCTCCTCTATCAGGGGAGGGGCCTCAACCCCATGACCTTAGAGCCCGATCATCTCCTAATGCTTCCCCCCTTCTTCTCCCCATCACCAATGTTTCTATGAAGGTACCTGGAATCCTCCATGGTCAACCAGTGGTCCCGATTTCTTCACAGGAATTCACCAATGCTTCTTCTCTACTCTCTACGGCCCTGGTGGTGAAGTTTGTCCGGCGTTGAACTCTGGTGGAGATGTTTGACAGGTATGTGAATGAGGAATGGGGATTAAGCCATCATGCAGTTTTCGGTCTCTTAGGGACGAGACAGATGCTTTTGCATTTCAGTGCTGAGGAAGATTTGGTGCGGGCTTGGTCTAGAGCAGGTAGATCTATTCATGGATTTCAGTTCCATTTGATCCATTGGTCTTTCGACCTTTACA
The DNA here is from genome assembly GCA_963277665.1 of Viscum album. Lineage (NCBI taxonomy): Eukaryota > Viridiplantae > Streptophyta > Magnoliopsida > Santalales > Viscaceae > Viscum > Viscum album. The sequence goes on from OY728135.1 coordinate 119,827,624, forward strand.
TGAATCACAACTCCTCCATGAAGGCGATTTGGATTCAACTCCCTGGGCTCCCCTGCCCTTCCAGAATCTGTCTCTTCTACAATCAATTGGTAATTCCATTAGACGCTTCCTATGCGCAGATTGAAGGACATCCACCCTGAAGCATCCTATAGTTTCTCGCATTTGTGTTGAAATGGAACTTTCGAGTCCCCCTCCAGAAATGGTCTGGATCGTGATTGAGGAAGAATACAAGTACACACAATCCATAGTTTATGAATCATGGATGAAGTTTTTCTCATCTTGCTTTAGGCAAGGCCACTATTTTGTTGATTGTCTCAAAAGGGCTCAGGGTGTGTTGGACGAACCTCCCATGGTACCTGAAGAGCTTCCTAATTTGGCTTGTGTCTGGTGAGGATATTTTTTCTCTTGTTTCTGGTTCAACAGGGACTACAAAGAGGGGCGGGGAAGTCCCTAGTGATGTGGTACTTACTATTCCACAGACTAACATTTCTATGGTGACCAATGGTGTCCATGATCCTTTAGGCGATGGGGAAACCAGTCATGTCCTTCCCCGTGCAGAGGTACCTCTAGGTTCGGGTTTGGGATACTCTTTAGGCACAATGAAGAAAGAAATTCCTAAATACCCAGAGCCACAAGTTTCAGATGTTTTTGACCGTTAGAGATGGGATTTGGGTATTGGTTCTTTGTCAAGTGGATCGAGGGTGGCAGCATAGGGGTCTGAGGTTGGGGTCAGGGAGCGGTGCCCCCAACTGGATGTGGTTTCAGTCAGGAAGCCGAAATTATTTGGAAATATTATTGAAGATGCTTCACGAAAGGAAGTCTTTCCTAGTGCTAGCAGTCAGTTTCACATTGTAGGTTGGGAAGCTACAAACAAACATTTTCAGTACATGGGTTGTGGATTGGAGTAGCCTGGAAGTTCAGAGTTTCTGGAGCGGGTATCTCAGACCAATTCAACTTATGCTGATACAGTGAAGTTTGAATGTTTCCTGTATCTGGACTAGTAGGGAGGTGGTTCCCGGCCAATCTTTACAAGGAGAAGGGTGCATGGGGACATAAACAACTTAGAATTATGGAATGTGGATTCAACAGGAATAAGATGACTATGGAAGAGCTCATACAAACTTGGGATAAGATGGTTTACAGTTTTGAAAACCTCCTTAATGCAGATCCGAACGAGAAGGATCCCGACCTCCAATGGACTCTTCTTAGAGGTATGGTATCTAAAAGGCTCAAACTACAACTCTTCAATTTACCTATTTCATATCATGTTTTTTTGAATGTTTCTTGTGTCTGGACTGGTTCTCACTTTTCCCTAAAGTGTTTTTCATAATAAAAAATATATATTTGGAGGCGGGTACTCACTAGAAATACTCTCTCATAGGACCAAGACCTTAGGATCTGAAAACTGCTTCATCTTCACTCTCTCTATAAGTGAGAAGGTCACTGATAGGAATGAAAGTATAGAATATCCATGATGGTCCTAAACCTCTTTGTGCATCTCTGAAAATAAATCCATAATCTACCATTCTTTATTGGATTCCTGAACTGCCTATACATGAATCATCCTGCTTAGAGCATTGGCAACAACATTACCTTTTCCAGGCGTATAGTTCAACTCAAATTGAAAGGACTGTAGATATTCAATCCATATTTACTACCTAAGATTCTAGTCACGTTGTGTGAAAATATACCTGAGGCATTTTTGGTCCGTGAGCACCATAAAATTATCTCCTAACAGGTATCCAACAACGTAAGGCATGAACAACAACAGTTAACTTGAGATCATGCATCGGGTAATTTTGATCACGAGGCCTCAGTTTTCATGAACCATATGTAATGAATCGATCTTACTACATTATAACTGATCATATTCTGACACTTGATGCATCATATTAGACTATATAGCTCCTACCTGACTATGGCAGAATCAGGATCAATGCTAAAGTCAATCTCCCTTTCAGCTCCTGAAAGGCTGTCTCATAGGATTCAGACCATATAAACTTCACACCCTTCTTAGTCAAGCCTATAAGAGTTTTCTTCTAAGTTTGATAATTCCTATATAAAATTCATGTAGTAACCATCTATCCCCCAAAAACATTATATTTCAAATAATTTCTTATGCTACTCCTAGGTAACTACTGCCCTCACCTTCTATGGGTAAACTAGAACTCCTACCTATGAGATAATATGACTCAAGAAGTGAAACCTTGTTGATATAGAAATGAAATTTACCAAGCTTAGCATATATGTATTTATCTCTTAGTATATTCAAAATGATCTCAAGATGTGTGGCATGGTCTCTTCGAGTATGAGAATAAACTATGATTTCATCTATAAAGACAAAAAAATGAATCTATATAGGGATAACAATCCCTATTCATTAAATCCATAAATATGGTAGGCATGTTTGTAAGACAAAATTACATAAAGAGATACTCATACAAGTTTTATCAACTATGAAAGTCCATACATGGAGTATCTAAAGTCCTGAATCAAACCTGATGATATCCTAATCTCAGGTCGATCTTTAAAAATAATCTTGCTCTTATGAGTTGGTCAAATAGATCATCAATGAAAGGTAAGGGATACTAGTTCTTCAATGTAAGATGATTCAATTTATAGTAATCCATGCATATCCTGAGGGTTATGTCCACCTTCTTGGTGAAAAGGATAGGTGAACCCTAAGGATAAGTACTGGGCCATATAAAACCCTTAGCCTCTAAATTCTCTAGATGACTCTTGAGCTCCTATAACTCTGTAGTATCCATCCTTTAAGGAGGAATGGATACTGGTGCAGCTCCATGCACTAGATCGATAGTAAACTCTACCTCTCTCTTAGGAGGTAGTCCTAAAAAGTCATCGACAAAGGCATCTCTGAATCAATCGACTACATGAGAGAACTTAGTCTGATGTATTCCCTGATCATCTATATAAAGGTTATAAATCTGGGTGGTCACTCCACCTAGCCCAATTTTCTATAGAATAGATCTAACCTCTTAGACATCCCACTATCATTTGTGAATATACATACTACCCTCTGGTGATGTAAATGACACCCTCTATTTATAAAAATCTATATAGGCATGATAGGGGACCGACTAGTCCATCCTGTGAATGACATCAAAGCCTACCATCTCGAGGATGAATAGGTTTCATAAGAAATGACATACGTCTACCTCAAGAGGACAGTCCTTTCACTGGCGTATACTCTCATAACGTATACCCAAAGGAGTATCAAGTCTGATAACATCACTAGAGAACTGAACATCGAGCCCAAGGCTCTCCAAAACAGGCATAAATATAAATTAATGTAATGATCCTATATTGAATAAGGAAGAAATGATAGTAGAGGATACTAGAATATTACCTCGAATAGTAGATGGCCCTGTATTCCACTCCTCTGGTATAGGATGAACTAAATATATCTGACCTGATCCACAACCTTAATCTACAACCTAACTACCCGGATCAGGTACACTCTGCTAGTGCTGTATGTCTGAAGCCTAAATACCCCAGCCACTACTTCCTCCTCTTCCTGTATGTCTAGTAGTACTCCACCTACCTACCTAGTGAGGTTATACTGAATGTACTTCAGATGGTGTAGCTAGAACATATCCTCTCCCACTCAAAACAAATGGGACGATCCTGTAGAATCACTAAAGATGCTTTAATATACCGCATCCTCAGCACCCAATAGGGTATCTGGGATATATGGGATTCTTATGCTTAGGTTTCCCACATTGGTGATATACCACGTAACTTTCTGTGGGTGTCAACTGGATGTCGCTTCTCACGCGCGCAGTCTCAAAGCGTTGCTTCTGACTGCTAATCAAACTACTACTTTGTCTGGGTTCTGAACTACCCTTTCTCACACTGTCTTCTTCCCACAGATTTAGATTGTTGATAAGATACTAGTTCACTATATCAAATATGTTATTAAACTAGAAAACATTCACCTGATAACAAATAGGACACCTCAATCCATCCTTGAATCTTCTCACTTTCTCTAGCTCATCAGTTGTATAGATAGGCATGAAGCACTGAAGCTCTATAAAATGATCTGAATAGTCCATAAATATAATTGAAGCCTACTATAGGCTCATGAAATCCTTAGAATGATCATCCCACAAGGTCTTAGGGAATAAATAATCAAATAATCTCGACTATAAATATCTCCAAGTCACTTACATATATTGGATAGTCTAGTTCAGAATATCCCACTAGTGTTTGGAGGATCCTCTCAGCATATAAGTATCAAGTTTCAATATCTTCTCAGGAGGTGTCTCCAGATGATCAAATATAGACATAACTATATCAATCCATAACTCTATAGCCTGTGGTCCTCCATACCTTGAAAATGTGGGTGAATGATGTTGCTGGAACTCTCGAGTCAAATCTCACATAGAAGGGGAAACGCACGAAGCTCCCTGTAAAGTCTGTATAAGATGTAGGAAATCTCCTCGAAGCCAAGAATCATCCCCCACATTAGGAATAAGAAGAGGTTCCATATGTGTCACTACTAGAGGTATAAATGGAAGATCAAGGAACACCACCTCTGAAGCATGGTCATCATCACCGTCCAGGTGAATGACTAGAGGACATCATAGTGGAATTACTCTAGATATTACAAAAACATGCCTCAAATAAAGTTCAATAATGACATAATCCACTGTTATAAAAATAAAAAAGGTAAAAATACTTTCTATATAATAGTTACACCCCTATTCTAGCTCAAAGAGTCAGGTCTGGGTGATGAGAACGTTAATATAGAATACATGAGATGCTACCTACTTCCCACTACTAAGTTTGGGATTGGGTTAAGCTATGTATTTTTTTTTGTTTCAATTTCATTTAAATTTCATATTTATATTAGCCTTTTTATTTATATGGTTTAACCAAATATTTCACCACTTCCGATCTATAAGGGCCCATACGCCTTATGAAACAAAATGCAGTGTCCACTTAATCCATACCATATCATGTTCTAGTCTATACGACCAATGGTCCATGACTCAACGTGCCATAATTGAATTATTAGGGTGTCTACTATAGCCTAAGTAGGAAAAAACTATTTAGGCTATGGTAGGACCTTTAAGTATCAATTATTTTTATCAATTATCTATAAGAATCATTAGTTCATGGAAATTATATTTATATAAATCAAATCACTCATGGAAACCATAAGTGATGCAAACAACACAATGCTCCTATATGGCATGACATATGCATGACATGTGAATTTCCTATAAAGTGCCTAAAATAATGCATGATCGATGCTTCCTTTCCCTCATCTCATCTGGAAAAGGATGAAAAGTAATCCTTAACCACATCAATAATATAATGACAATTCAAATGCATCACCCAATGGTGGAATCAAATCAATTGTAATAAGCATAATCCATAAAATAACAATTTCCATTCAAGGCAATTTGATTTTTCTCTGTACATGGGTTAGCTACTCCCGGGTACAGATCATTACCAAATACCAATTCAAAACCTTCATAATCTCTTTTATATTGTCTCAAAATAGTAAAGTAAGAAAATAAAGGGCTATGATACCACTTTGTGACGTCACAGACCTGGGTGCCACTCAGAGGTTCCCTGAGACGGGTTGGCCACATGGACTCCAGCACACCTCCCCATATTCCAGAGGCTATTGAATAGTAGTGAGGGACTAAGGTGTGTCTATGGGGAGACTATGAACTCATTACCAGAGTAGAGAACAATGGATAAGTAATGATAGATAAATAGCACAATCATATATAAAGATGGCACAATAGAAACAAACACTATAACAATTGGACCAGTAACCCACCATAGAGAAAGCAGACATAATCAAGATACAACTAATAATAATACTCAAAATATGGAAACCAAATCATATACAATATATTATGATGTCATGTTTCTATAAAATAGGGAAAACATGTATACATGGTAGTAGACGTCAATACACCGCATGATTTTAAAAAGGTACAAAAAGGCTAAAAGTATATCCAAGTATCTTGAGATCCATCTAGGTCATATCCTACCAATATACCATCCTAATTCATGCAAGAAGTCATGAATCCATAAGAGGACACCTCCCTTTATCTATACCTGCAAGCATGTAGTCTTCTCGGGTACCATCAGCGACCTAGATATTGCATGAGATAAACTCAGTAGGCCACCACCAACAATGTCTAAAAATATCCATTCATGTATATGTAGGATCGAAATAGTGATGTAGATGCTCAAAATACAAGAGGGGGGGTGAATTGTATACTTTAAAAATTCCTTTGGAACCTTTAAAGTTAGTTACGATTAACTATGTTTTCCTTAAGCAAAGGAAAGGGCTAAGTTTAACAAAGTTAAACTAAGTAAATTCACAACACCTCTAACACCGAATACAAAATTGAAATAAGATTCCGAAAGTGAGTTCCAGAAATATGGTTCCGGAAATTGAAACTTAACAAAAGTTACAATATGAGATTCTACCTTAAAGCGTATAGAATCTAAATGAATCAGAGTAAGTAAGGAAGTATAATAAAGTTATACTTTCCTTAAGATACAAATTGCAGCAGAAATAAAACAAGTAGTTAAACTACAAGTAACAAGATAATAGTCTTTTAACCCAAAGAGAAGGGTATCCAACAACCTTGGATAAAGGTCCCTTGATTTATACTTTCAAGCAAGTCTGTCTTACCCACACCAGGGTAAGCCCTCGATATGAAGATCGGAGTCTCTGTCTTGCTATCCCTGCAAGCCCTCAACTTCAAGGTAGTTGGCAACCTCTGTCTTCCTCAGCAAGGAAGCCCTCGAACTTCAAGGTAGTCGGAACCTCTGTCTTCCTATCTCCGGAAGCCCTTGAATGTAATCACCAACATTCGGAGTCACATGAATCTTTGAGAGTTAATAAGAGTATCTATCTCTATAAATCACTTCAAGCAAATTAGTTAGCCTTTCAGCACATACAACAGCTCCGAGCTCTTTCAAATGAGCTCCTATTTATAGGTAAGGTCAGCTCCTTCTCCAACAGTCATATTTTCCTTAAAGATCAGAGGGACCTGTACACGTGTCACTTAGACAACGGTTAGTTTATAACAAAACAGACGACATCGTTTTATAACAAAACAAGTGTAACAGAATGTACGACATCGTTTTAATTCTGACTCAAAGGTTCGGAATGAACACTTCGGAGTAAAGGTTCGGAGTGTAATGAAAATAATAAGAGTAGACAAATTTTAGAAGGTAAGCAATATACAAGTTCGGAGTCTAACAAAGATATTTTTTCGGAGTCTGAATTAATTCAGAGTGTATAAAACAAAGATACTCAAATTCTGTTTAATAGGTGAATTCGGAATGAGAATTCGGAATAGGAATTCGTCATCAGAAATCGTAATGAGAATTCATCATCAGGATTCGTAATGAGAATTCGTCATCAGAATTCGTAATGAGAATTAGGAATAAGATTTCTTCATTAGAATTCGTAATGAGAATTCTTCAATAGAATTCATAATGAGAATTCTTCTTCAGAATTCGTATCCTGAATCTGGAATAGAACTTAGTCAGAGTTCATATCCGGAATTCGGAATGAAACCTCCTTATAGTTCTTATCCAGAATCCGAATCCTAAAACAGAATGCTTTATATAAAAGTTTCAACAATTCCGAGAAAATGAATCCGAATCTCATACTTAAGAAAAATATGGATGAAAATATGATAAGGATAATTTTTCTTATAAAAGTGATTTTCCTTAAGAAAGCAATTTTTCTTATAAAAGCGATTTTCCTTAAGATAAGGTGTTTGTGATTTTCAAAACAAGAAGGAATGGAAGAGTCATAAGGAAAACCTTATTGACTCAACAATATATAATATGTAAGTGTGTATAAATAATAATGAAAAGAAGTAATAATAACTATAAATGGGTCGTCTCTAGTTCTTGAAGGAAAACCAAGCTGACACTACTTACTTCAACCCGTGTCGGAATATCTCTAAACGTATTAAGGGACGCAATGCCCAAATCACAGTAGTAGGGACGCCATTCCCAATACCATAGTCTAATAAGGGACTCCATTCTCGATATCACAGTATAGGGATTCCATGAAAAGTATCAAAATACAGGGATGCCATGCCCGAAATCACAAGAATAGGGAACATCGTTCCCAATATCACAGTATGGGTCGTCATGCCCATATATAACAACAAGGGTCTCCATGTCTGGTATCACATGTAGGGAATCCATGTCTGTGTCATAAATAAATGGATTCCATGCCCATATAATAAATAAAGGGTATCCATGCCTGGTATATATATAACACACACAAGGTTCTTCATGACCATTTATATATAATAAGGGTCATCATGCCCATTTATAACAACAACAAGGTTCATCATGCCCATACATCAACAATGATAAGAATCATTGGATTTAATATGATCCAATGTGTAATTCATAATTCATTAACATTTAATAATAAAAAGGTCATGACCATTGTTCAATTTAATTATGTGAAATGTTCATACCAATCACATTCAATTCAACTCATTATAATTGTTAAGGGCATTGGCCATGCCACACCACTACATTCATCTGCTTTCATTATGATATTGTCATTTGAAGGTAAATCCAAACACACCAATATGTGTTTTGGATTTATTACCATGAATCAAATTTTGAATTTAAGAGGGCACACCCAAAAGAATGGATCACTCTGAGGTGGATGATCTCAATATGAAATGGGTTTTAACAAGTCATTAGGTTCCAAGTAGGACAACCAATTTAAGACAGATTCATATTAGGGGAAATACGTGGTGAAATTGGCATGAAACACATATAACATATTATAAAACATCAACAATTTAATGTATAAATACTAGAACACCTATATGATCCTTGTAAAACTACCCTCATCTGGTATCATCCTTTAGTTTGTCTTAGATTGGAAGAAATATGAAGAACAGATCAATGCCCTAAAAATAGGTTATATGATCCTACATCAAAATAGCATCGTTGAGGAGAAGAAAAATGACAAATGACTCAAGATGAATAGATTACTTACCGATGTACATCAAATGTGATGAACGAGGATCGAATCAGACTTCAGATAATGGAACATGATAAAAAACTATGACGAGTAGCACTTGAGAGCTCCAATGTGAAGAAAGGGCCTCCTTTTTTTCGACTGGAGGAGAAATGAGAGGAGGTGTAAGATTAATAGTTTTTTAAGGTAAATTTGGAATTTTGACCAAAATATACGGGTCACATGGTTTGGACACATTATTTGCCAAACCGTGCTCTAACCATGCACCTCCCACTACTTAAGGAGGGACCCTACACAGTTTCATGCGCACAGTTTGACTAATCATACACAAACCGTGCACATGACTCTACTACATTTTACTGAGATACCCACATGAGTGTGCATCCCTAGGCACATGGTTAGTAAAAACTATGCACCCTTATTGTCCCATTGGAAAGCCCCAAACAGTTAGAGAAAACCATGCAGACCGGATCACACAATTTCTACTAACTGTGCAGCCCGATACATTTTCCACCGAACAGGGTTCTGAGCTTCGAACAAGCCCCTAACACCCACAAAAAAACTGTGAACTCATAAGGAATCCATATTTTGTACAAATTAAAGAATTATAATAAATTTAAAAGGATACATACCTGATAAAAAAATTGGGTTCTTACACATGGGCATACAGGCCTGTACAAAATAAGAACAGAGGGATGACAAACAGACCATCAATTTAATTTAATAAAAAATAAAAAAAACGCTTACAATAATTAAATTAAAATAAAACATACACATACATAGGCTGGTCTAAGCTCACGATCATCAATTTGTGCAATGAATACACATTTAAAATAATTGGCAAGTATTTATTTTGATTCATTCTTTTATTAAGGTAAACACGCATGAATTAATCCAATTAATTATCTGATTAATCAATTAATTAAATTTATCTTAATATCCATCCAATATTTCCTGAAGATACCCATTTGATGTGATTTTAAATAAATTTTATTTACAATTTAATAAAATCATAACATTCTATATTAATTAACATGTGTTATGTGTTTCATTTATTGACTCATACACACAATGTAATTACATGAAAATACGTGTATGTTATACATTGTGTGAGTATATTTTACAATTTAATAAAATAAGTACTCAACTTGTATAAAATATACTCACACAATGTATAAAATACACGTATTTTCATGTAATTACATTTTGTGTACGAGTCAATAAATGAAACACATAACACATGTTAATTAATATAGAATGTTATGATTTTAAGGCATGTAGAGTAGTCAACATATACATGGTATGTAGTTCAAAATTTTATTCAAAAATTAATTAATAATTTAATATATATATATATATATAACCTCTCACACGACATGTACAATTCAATAAATGACACACAAAACAAATGTTGTTGAGGTTTAAAGGAGTAATAAATTAAATTTTAATTTTATGCATAAATAGGTTGGGTACATGACATGTACATCCAACTACATGTTGTGTATCTCACTCATTGTATGTCTGCGATACATGTCTAGGGAAAATGTGCATATTTCTGTACATACATTTCTGAGGTACATGGTGTGTATGATTGGTACATGCCATGTCATCTCCTTATTACAAGGCTGTCGGTCCCCGTTTCATGCAATAAATGCACGACATGGCTTGTACCCTGTGTTTTCTGCTGTGAAAACACATGGACTATATAATGTGTAACCAGTTACACAATGTGCAGTCCCACATGTCATGTGACAACATGACTTAGTCAACACCCGAAGCATTTAATGCACTGTATTTCATTCATTACATGGTGTATTGGATTAATTTGTGCTATATCCTAGTGCAATAAACTAGGCTACACAACGTGTACACTGACTACACTCCATGTAATCCCATATTATCCGACTAGACTTATTGGAACCTCTGGGTGGGTTCTTGGAATATTCTTTATTAAAATTTAATTAGATCTAGATTAAATGAGTGAGAAACAAAGGGATAATGAATATTTCTTAATGATACAATTCAAGAAAAAATTGCATGAAATGAAAAATAAATTTAAATGTGTATAATGATAAACAATGATTAAATAATTATAAATTGAATGTGACCACTCTGATACCACTTGATGGTTCTGAATGCAGTGGAAACACTTATAGGGCCTATGGAAAACTCAACTATTATTGGATTTAATAGATTCTTTTGAATGTACATGATGATGAACACCATGACAACCAACTTTTTTTCTGAAGAATATTGATGAATTTTTCCAGAACCCAAAGAGAGGATATTTTCACATTAATTTATAAATAATTTAATATCATGAAGAAATACCTCAGTCTTGAGTTCTTTCTTTGATGAAGGTGTTGATTTTCTGAAGGCCGTTCAGTTGTATTTTTGTTGTGTTAATGAGGACCCAAAGTAGCACCCCTTTAGAAATGATCCACACATGATCCTTTGATCTCAAAATGTTATCAATTGTACTTTGAGTGGTAGTGCTATGGAAGAGATCATCGTGTATCATTCCATAGACCACAACATGCACATTCAGGCTTAAAGAAATCTATCTTATTATTCTTAGTCTTGAGAGGAATAGATGAGGAGGAAGAAAATAGTGAGGAATGTTGTGAAAAACAATTATCCTTTCTCTGATTAACATAGCAATCTATAAATAGACCTAGGGTTAGGGTTTGATTATAATTAATTTCCCAAAGGCCCTCAACTATGAATTAATCCCTAATAAACCCAATTCCATTTAAATAATAATAATAATGATAATAATAATATTTTACTTATGATGTTTATAAACTTGTGCAATGATAAAAATTTATTTTACAGTCCAGTAAATAAATATTTATCCTTAGAAAATATTTGGTCTGCTCATCCTCCTCAACATTTATTAAATTGTTGAATAAATATATAAATAAATATTATCCATTCAATAAATAAATATATATTCTATTCATAGTTCAATGAATAAATATTTATCTATTTTTTCACACAACTAAATAAATGATTTATTAATGAATAAATAATTATTTATTACCTTGAAAATAATAAGAGATAAATAAATATTATATATTCATGAAATTAAAAAATTTCCCTTATGAATAAATATTTATTTAATTTTTGTGTAACTAAATAAATTATTTATTAATGAAAAAAATAATTATTTATTAACATACTAATAACAAGAGATGAATAAATATTATATATTCCCTTAATTAAACAATTACTTTATGAATACATATTTATTAAATATTTGTGATTGATTAAATAAATCCTGAATAAATATTATTTCTCAGTCTAGAGAATCATATTTATTCCAATTTTTAAATATAAATAATATTTAACTGAGGTCAGTGGAATCACTTTGTGTGTGACCCTCTAGGATGATTCCTTAGTGACATTAGTCAGACTTGCCTAAAGTTTAAGATTACTATCTAGCAATGGGTCAAGTAATACATAGAGGAAGAGGATATATCACAATGAAAACAACCACATACTGTTGAAATTGTGGGTGCCCTAGACCCAACTATTCTGTGCTTTTGATTACCATATCGTGTATAGAGTTAACTATGCATGATGTCATCTTACCATTATAGTGTAGACTTTTCTACATCCACTATTGAAATGGTAATGTCCAAAGATTAATTGTCGTATCGAAAGGTTATAGCAGTTCCCAGGCTATAATGATAACCTCTAGATACTATGACATTAATCTTAAATATATGTTCTATGGTCTAGATACATCTTACTAATTGGACATAGTAGATGTCTGACCATCAGGTGCTGGGGGCTCATAAGCATTGAGACTTCTTCTCATGAAGTTCGCACTTGGTGATCTCTAGTAGTGAGATCATGAGGACTGACCCGCCAATAGGAACACCACATGTTTCAGGTGTCATTGGATGTTCCTATCTACGATCATGTGTAATGGTCTCCTGACTTGAGATCATTACCAATGTATGTCATTTGATCGCGTACTTTGATGCAATATGAAAACCATGGCAATAAAGTCGTGGCGAGGTAGTTTGTGTTGGGTGCGTCATTAGTGGCATGTCATTGGTTGAATGGTCAAGAAAGGATTTGTCGCTTCCAGGTTATGGAAGTAATATATCTCTGGCCATGTTGATATGGATGGCAGTACCTTTATAAGGCCATGGCCATGGCAGTCGAGGGTAAATCCGTCCAGTTACATCAACAAACAATAAAGCAAGAAAAGGGCGATGACACGAGAGTGCGTCCTGCTTTATGAGATTTATAGACAAAGAGATTATATTACACAGTGCGTGTTCGTAGGTTGGTTGTCGCTGCTGTGACAATCCTTATTTCTTCAGGGGCCATGATGGGTTGCTAGATCCCGCTCTTGGTCTGTGAATATTATTCACGGCTGTCGAAATAAGGGCCTAGAGGGTCACACACAATAGCGTATTCAAGAATCTGCCCTATTCAGTTGAATAGGAGTATTGGACATAGTGGGCCCCGCCCTAGGGGTCCGGGAATTGTCCAAAGTTAAACGATCACCAATGTGATAAATAAATTCATACTATTCGAGTTTAGAATAATGAGTATTGAATTTATTTATTAAATGTATTTACGAGTTTTAAGTAAATACATGAAAAATATTAATTGACGAATATTAAATTATTCAAGGTTCAATTAATATTTATGGGAGTGACGAGTCGGGTTAATGACTTAATTATTATCATGTAATATATATATTACAAGTGAATGATAATAATATTTATGGCTCAGTTTAGTAGTCATAAAATGTCGTTAATAGTGCGTTAAGTATTCGGGGCTGGCGAGGCGATACCGGGTATTTTAATTATGCACTATAAATATAAGGGGAGGGGCATTTGCCAAATACTATTCATGGAGTTTATCTCTCCTCTCCTCTCTCCCACATTCTAGAGAGAGATGCTCTGGATCCAAGGAGCTCGGATGGAGCTCTCTCTCGGGCATCGCTAGCGAAGCGATGCGGTGGTCGTTGGAGCATCAAAGGCATCGTCGCAGATCCGCGCTAGCACCCGGATTACGACGAACGACGCTCCCGCAGATTCCTTGAAGCGCGTGTGGACGATCTAGAGGAATTCGGCTTCGGATTCTTCGAGCAACGATCGCCAACGACGAGCAGACGTCGTGCGCGACTTTGGATTCAAACCAGGTATTTTACGGTTTAATTTTGTGCTTAAAATCCTCCACGCGTGGTCCTCGGCTTTGACTGGGCTGCCCTTCACCGACGTCGGCAAGTTTACGGCGAACGACGGTGGAAAAATCTTAAAAACCCACCTATTTGGGGCTTCCGCTGCACGCCCGGTTCCAACAAGTGGTATCAGAGTGAGCATGTGTCGATTTTTAGCCAAGAAAAATTTAAATTTGCATAAAATATAATGAAGGGCATCGTTACGGTCCCAACGCCGCAGACCGCATTTGAATCCGATATCGGATGACCCATTTGCGGTCATCCAAAGTTTAAAATCGGAATTAAACCGATTGTTTTTTTTAAACCAGATGGACATCCGGTTACCAGAATAGTGTTTTCCGGTGAACCTTAATGATTATTATTATAATAATTTAATTATAATAATAAAAGTTTATTTATAATAATAATTTTATTATTATAAAAATATATTATAAAAATATTTATTATTATAAGTTTTTATTATTTCTAAGTCTAAACATAGACTTAAGAATGAAAAATAATTAAAAATATTTTGGGTGAAAGACCTGCAAAGAAGGTCAAGAAAATCATAAAAAAAAACAAGGTAAGATGACTGACCTGCACAGCAGGTCAAGAAAATTAAAAAAAAGGGTGGGGTCGACGGCCTGCATGTGCAGGCTGTGATTTTTTTTTTTTGGACCTCCTCTCTCGGTGCACTGTAGCACCTCGACCAGGCCTCTTTTTTTTCCTTCCCATGAGATGCTGGGCACCTGGAACTCCAGCAGCAACCCGCGGTCCTCTTCCCGCTTCAGCCGTACAACACACCGCCGGCCGCAGCACCTCATCTCCTGCACCTTCCCTGTGCCCGTCCCCTGCAGCAGCTTGCTGTGGCGTTGGCTCCCGCCTTGCACCTGGCGACAACCCAAACCCCCTGCGCTCCAGCCCCGCGTAGCGCAGCACAGCACACCCAGCTAGCTGCCAGCGGAAGGCCGCCTCTCCCCTGTTGCAACAACGCACCGGCAGGAGTGGACCCGACATGCTCTGGCACCCTGGCCTCCCTGGCATCCCCCTCCCGCTAGTCCCCCACTCGCTGAGACCCGCAGCTGCATGATGCTATGGACCAACCTCCTCGCTTAGGCAGAGCGGCGCGCAACTCCGCTCTTGGGCAGCCTGCACCGTCCCAGTCTAGCCTCGTTACGGCCGCCGCCCAATCCCCATAGCGGGCAGGTAACATTTGCTGCCCCGAAACTTCTCTAGGCAGGTCCGCTCAGCTCGGTACGTGCTTGGGCGGACCTGCCCGGCCCAGAAAGCTCATGCACGGGGTCGGCAAATCCCGGACTCGGACTACGCAGGTTCGCCCCGACCCGCATAGGCCCTGCCCGGGGTTTTTGGGGCTCGGGTATTTTATTTTAATCGAAAATTAATTAAAACAATTAATTTAATTACAGTTGATAATTAAATTAATTAGGTATTAATTTTTGGTTGTAGCGGCGTAATTAATTGGGAGATTAATTGAATTAATTAATTAATTTATTTTTTAGTTTTAAAAATTAAATTAATTAAATGGGACCGAACGACGTAAATATTGGATTAAAAATTAGAGTGAAATTTTTAATTCAATTAAAATGCCCTCAAGTTTAATTTTAATGCAAGTTTAATTTTTATTCTGCACTTATTTAATATACGCAAGTTTAATGCGTATATAACTAATCATGAGTTGAGTCCGACCAATGCATGTCTGGTGTTTGTTTATTTATTTAATCATTTTTTAATTATTGCATGTGGTTTTGTAATAATTATTTTAAATTAAATAAAAGGTGATCTGCGTGTCGTCTCAGAGTCATTATATGTATAAGGGCCTGTGCGCCCATTCTCAGAGTTGTATATTTATACCCCGAGACCCCCTCGCCTGCGTGCGAGTGCAATTGTATAATGACGAGACGACCGGTGACGCTTTTCGTGCCAAGTGACGGCGACACACCAGAAATGAGTTGGATGCATTGGATGAGAAGACATTGTTATTCATGTTGCAAGCCACGCGACTAAAGGTATTTACCCCTAGGGTTTCGGTTGGTCCGTTATTCACTCAACGGATCAACTAATAGTACCGGCTCATGATCAGGTGTTCATTTTATTTCTGCATGGTTTATTATTTTTGTGCATGTGTAATTTATTGCGTGATCACATAGTATAATAATAAACAAGCATGCAAGATAAAATGAACATGTGACGCGATGAGATTTCTATTTCTTGCACGGCCAGTTGTGAGTGCGATCACATAGTTCGTGCTTATAAAATTAGAAAAATGATTTCTTTCGTCACACTAAAAATAATAAAACCCTCAATGATATATTAAGTCTAAACAGCCTTCCGTCTTTCAAATTTGGACAAAACCAGCTGTTTGAGGTGCCGGTTCATGCCTTAGCTGAGGGTGCCTCTTACTACTGGGGAGTCCTTATAAGAATGATGGGTCGAATTAAGTAAAGTTCTAGTAAGGATTAGCCCTAGCTAACTTGCTATCATTTTAGAGGCAAGCGTTGAGTAAATCAAATTTTGAGTTTAAGAAGATGGGACTTCAATCAACAGATCAAGGAACCGCAAGTTAAAGCGGTCGGTCAGCCAAAATCCTACCTAGAACCCTCCAAGTAGTGGCGTAGCCTTAGCTTGTAGACTATGAGGGGTGGTTCCGGGATCCTTGCCACTAGAATACTCAAGCGACAGAGTATTCCGATTCTAGCACAGAGGGTTCCTAGAATCCGATAAAATAGTGGGAGACATAAAATGATCAAAATGTCTAAACCGGTAATCCAGATAAAAGGCACTTATCTGCTAAAATTTATTTTTGTAGAAAAATGGCAAGTTATACCACAAGATTAAAACTGCAATATTATAATGGACAAAGTAAATGTCCATAGTGACACGAGTATCCATGAATAGTACAGGCGCGTGCGCATAGTACTATGATATAGGAAACTCAAGGTGTTAGTGTCCCCAACACTGTTAAACTACCTCAAGAAGCGAGGGTGAAAATTTCTTACAGGAGACTAATATACAAAGCATATGATAGTTCTATCATTATGCTTTCATCAACGTCCGGTGTCAGTTGCGGTCGCTACACCAGGACATAGATGATATAACATAAAGTCTCATCTCCGAGATGTTTGTAAGGAGAAAGTGAAGCAATGACATGAATAAGGTGAAGTTTACACCGACATGTGTAAATTTAAAGATTGATCATGATCTTTAAATATCATTTTCACCACATTACTCAAGTCTCGTTTTAAGATACAAAACGAACAAGTATTGAGTAAACGCTTCATTACCTATCTAGGTAAGGTACTCCAAGTGAATAAGAATCAAAGACAATTAAGCTTTAATTCTTATGGAGGATAAATTGAAAGACAATGTGAAAAGTCCAAAGGCATTTAATGCCAAAGACAAATTCGCGACGTCCTTCAATTAATGAGGTAGTAACAATGGTTATATGCATTGCATATTATAAAATAATGCTTTGGAAGTTTAAAAGCAATAAACTGATTTAAAGAAGCAAGTTTCCGCTTCCACATCAGGCATATTCATCATTATAATGTTTCTCTTTTACTACTTGGGTATTAAATACAATATGTTGGCAACATATGTGTATTTTAATACGATAAACAAGTTAGTATAGAAAACTTACAAGAATTCTGGTGTATTCTCCAAGTGGCTGTGAAAGGGTGATACCTAGGCCAGTGGTGAGAAGTACATGACTTCTTTAATTTCCATGTGAAAGATTCGTGTTGAACTATTGATGAGTATAACCATAAACATTAATCTCATGTGTCCTTGGACGCAAAGAGACATTCTTTCAGTCTCTGAAATGAATGTTGTTTTTGGTAAACTCAATCACTATTTTAGTGATACATGAATCATAGGCAATTAGTGATGAATATAAATGTAAGACTTACACCCAGTTGTGACAGGATAATACTTTGTCAAGTAATACTAAAATGGACTTCACGAATATACCAAGTATGGTATTTAGGCTCGGCACAGCTAAATACTTTTGGTATTATCGATGTCTTTAGTTTAGACAAAGGAGCCTTTAGAAATAAAGGTACGTCACAAAGCTTTTGGAAATAGTTCAACATGATAGTATGAACTATTCCAAGTATAAGCTAGAGGTATATATACTTCATAAGATTCTTTTAAGTAATTAAGGAATATCAAAGTGAAGTATTTTCATGGTCAGGAGATATGAGTTACTTCGGGTTGGGATACCGAAGAATATCTCGACCAAGCATTCATCAATCATGATAATGTAGCGTGGAGCAATTCCTAAATGCACATTACCTTATCAACATCACGACATTGATGTTAATGGGAGGATTGATGATGAAGTCTTACATATCAACATTGATCAACAAAATGTAGCGTGGAGTAATTCCTAAACGCACATTTTATACATCAAAGTATTGATGTAAGTAATATCAATGTTGGAACTAGCAGAAACTTCCACTATATTTCATGAAATGATTTGCAAATAACAGTAATATCCCACCACCATATGCCAACTATAATGACAAATGGATATCGTACGAGTCATAGTATGATGTAAACCCATTATGTTATAAGAACATGTGTTTAGATGCAAAGAGTTTGTTAGGACATAAACAAACTAGCGTCAAGACAAACACATTGTGCATTTAGTGTAATAATCCTAACAGCTGTTTAGGATGTTACATGATAGAAGAATAGCTAGTCAAGCAATAGACTACACTTCTATATAAGGGTGCACATCTCTATTAGAGATAGTGGGAGCTATATTGACTTGTGTTTAGTCAATGCTCAAGATGCACAAAATAGCTGGCATAGGAACTAGTTCCACAAGTACATGTGGAACAAAGTATTTTCCAGAGACACATACTGCGTAGGAAGGATAAAACCATGGTGATGATTTTATATTCACTACGGCCGTGATCTATTACTCAAAGTGAATAATATTTCCTAAAAGTAAGCAGTATATGGAAATTAGCTAAAATTGATAAGATCAACTAAAATTCAATTAATGGATTCCATGTATCAAAGTATGAAAGGGGCTATTATTTTGAATACTTCGGTGGGTATTCAAGTGAGTTGATACATGGATGGTACGAGCTTAGTACCAATAAGGATCAATTGGTTTCACCAAGTTGTTATGCCTAAATCCGTTAGAATTTTACTTATCATAGCTAATATCTATGATCAATTTATTTGGCATTAGATGTCATGACCACCAATCTTGGATGGTGTCTATATGACACAACCAGAAAGGGATGGTCACATCACAGAATGCTGATAAAGGTTTCAAGTTACTAAAATCCGGTTTAGGATTGAAGTAAGAAACATGATCATAGTATATACATTTAAAACAAATGTTTTCCATGTGTCTACTAGAGGTTAGTGGGAGCGCAAAGGTTTTCCAATAAGAAATGTGTTCGGTAACATATGGAAAACAAACATTGGCCTGACAGTTAGTTAAGACCAATTTACTCTCCAATGATTGACTTAAAGTAGCAACCTATGTTCTAGGGAAAAAGATCTATTAAGGTAGATCTATAGGTTGCTTGGTTCTAGTCAATCGTACATATTGTGACATTATATTGAAAAATATGTTGGAACAATTCAAGAGATGAATTGTTGCCTACGTCACAGGGCATAATCTCTCCATGTTGACCTGTCCGTGACATGGGAAGAGATAAATGTGGTGAGTTGAAATCCATACGTCGGAGCGATGGATCAATCATGTATGCCATGATATGTACAAGAACCGATATTGCCAAGGTATATTTTACAATAGGCAAATATCAGTTATATCCAGGAGCACTGCAAGGGATGCAGTCAGAACAATCTAATTGTACTTCGGCAAGTACAAAAGATATGTACTTGGTAAGTAGAGAAGAAAGGATACTAGTTTTTGGGGATAAAAACTAGTCTTCCAAAGATCAAGAGATCTAGTATTGCAGTTAGGCTAAAGGCGATGAGCGAGTCAAGCTCATATCAGCCTGTGGTGGCCATATCTATAAGACCGAGTACATTGTAGCTTCTAAGATATCTAAGAAGCAGTTAAATGCAATGATTTGTTCCAGTTCTTGGAATCGCACCTGGTGAGAAAAGTATTATCATAATGTAGATTATGATATTCTTACTATCCAAGATGTCAAGTTATGACAGTGGACAAAAAGGGTATATACTCAGGATACCATCTCTTGAGAAGTTTTAATCAAAGAGATGAGGTCTCTATAGCAGAATAGCCACGCGGCGGAACCGTGGCAGACCCAGTATCTAAGGCCCTTACTCAGCAGAAACATGATGCTTATCATGTGAGTAGCTAACAAGTTTGGTTAGCAAGTTGGCTCTAGTGCAAGTGGGAGTTTTGAAATAGTGGGTGCCCTAGACCCAACTATTCTGTGCTTTTGATTACCATATCGTGTATAGAGTTAACTATGCATGATGTCATCTTACCATTATAGTGTAGACTTTTCTGCGTCCACTATTGAAATGGTAATGTCCAAAGATTAATTGTCGTATCGAAAGGTTATAGCAGTTCCCAGGCTATAATGAGAACCTCTAGATACTATGACATTAATCTTAAATATATGTTCTATGGTCTAGATACATCTTACTAATTGGACATAGTAGATGTTTGACCATCAGGTGCTGGGGGATCATAAGCATTGAGACTTCTTCTCATGAAGTTCGCACTTGGTGATCTCTAGTAGTGAGATCATGAGGAATGACCCGCCAATAGGAACACCACATGTTTCAGGTGTCATTGGATGTTCCTATCTACGATCATGTGTAATGGTCTCCTAACTTGAGATCATTACCAATGTATTTCATTTGATCGCGTACTTTGATGCAATACGAAAACCATGGCAATAAAGTCGTGGCGAGGTAGTTTGTGTTGGGTGCGTCATTAGTGGCATGTCATTGGTTGAATGGTCAAGAAAGGATTTGTCGCTTCCAGGTTATGGAAGTAATATATCTCTGGACATGTTGATATGGATGGCAGTACCTTTATAAGACCATGGCCATGGCAGTCGAGGGTAAATCCGTCCAGTTACATCAAAAAACAATAAAGCAAGAAAAAGGGCGATGACACGAGAGTGTGTCCTGCTTTATGAGATATTATAGACAAAGAGATTATATTACACAGTGCGTGTTCGTAGGTTGGTTGTCGCTGCTGTGACAATCCTTATTTCTTCAGGGGCCATGATGAGTTTCTAGATCCCGCTCTTGGTCTGTGAATATTATTCACGGCTGTCGAAATAAGGGCCTAGAGGGTCACACACAATAGCGTATTCAAGAATCTGCCCTATTCAGTTGAATAGGAGTATTGGACATAGTGGGCCCCGCCCTAGGGGTCCGGAAATTGTCCAAAGTTAAACGATCACCAATGTGATAAATAAATTCATACTATTCGAGTTTAGAATAATGAGTATTTAATTTATTTATTAAATGTATTTACGAGTTTTAAGTAAATACATGAAAAATATTAATTGACGAATATTAAATTATTCAAGGTTCAATTAATATTTATGGGAACGACGAGTCGGGTTAATGACTTAATTATTATCATGTAATATATATATTACAAGTGAATGATAATAATATTTATGGCTCAGTTTAGTAGTCATAAAATGTCGTTAATAGTGCGTTAAGTATTCGGGGCTGGTGAGGCGATACCGGGTATTTTAATTATGCACTATAAATATAAGGGGAGGGGCATTTTCCAAATACTATTCATGGAGTTTATCTCTCCTCTCCTCTCTCCCACATTCTAGAGAGAGATGCTCTGGATCCAAGGAGCTCGGATGAAGCTCTCTCTCGGGCATCGCTAGCGAAGCGATGCGGTGGTTGTTGGAGCATCGAAGGCATCGTCGCAGATCTGCGCTAGCACCCGGATTACGACGAACGGCGCTCCCGCAGATTCCTTGAAGCGCGTGTGGACGATCTAGAGGAATTCGGCTTCGGATTCTTCGAGTAGCGATCGCCAACGACGAGCAGATGTCGTGCGCGGCTTTGGATTCAAACCAGGTATTTTACGGTTTAATTTTGTGCTTAAAATCCTCCACGCATGGTCCTCGGCTTTGACCGGGCTGCCCTTCACCGACGTCAGCAAGTTTACGGCGAACGGCGGTGGAAAAATCTTAAAAACCCACCTATTTGGGGCTTCCGCTGCACGCCCGGTTCCAACACATACAAACACTCACTATATAATATAATCCCTTTATCATGATATCTCATAAATAAGGTTACAGACCCATGTCATAAATCTGTATTCATAATACATATTTCTTTGAATATCTAAAATAAACTCATCATTACACTATGACCACATAATTTAATGTGAAAGTTCTATTTCAATCAAAGGGTTGAGATATCAACTTCCATAAAGACGGAAGGGACAAATCCTTCCTTGACTTATTCATTAATAAAATATCATTTACGACTCAACCAATATACCCAAATTCTCCATGATCATATGTCATCACAGTTTACAAAAATACATCAAAGTGCACAATTCATGAAATATATTAATAGCAGCCTTAAAGTCCAAGGATCATTACACATGTTCACAGACAAGAATATCCAATGACACATAGACATGTGAATTTCCTATAGGTGGGTCTTTTCATATAATCCCTCATCTCAGAGATTACTAGTGAGAACTTCATGAGATAAATCCTCAAATTCTCACGAGTACTCCCACCTGATAGTTAACATACTATGAATCCCATAATATAATGCTATCCGACTGTAGAACAATATTTACGAATATCATCATGGAATTTCAAGGTTCTCATCATAGTGGGGAACTACTATGACCTTTTCAATGTGATAGATATTCTAGGACATTATCACATTAATTTGACCTAGAATAATAATCAATATGTGAGAAGGTGTTTATTAATATTCAAATCCATGAATATACAAGAAATTTTAAGTATAAAGTAGTTAGTTTTAAGGAACCAAAACTAACACGAATGAATTCCTAATCCACATGAAACAAAAACTTCACTAGAAGAGAAAACAAGAGATTACAAAAAAAACTCTAAATCAAAATCTAATAGAATATTAAGATTTATAAACCATCCATTGTAAAAATGATCCCAACACCAATTTGTAGTATCAAACTTTCAGTGAAAACAATTCCATATATAACAAAATTTTTCAGAGTGAATTCCTTATGGATGTAATCTACACAAGAATCTAACCACTCAATCATAGAAAATATTTGTCTCAACTGGTTTGAATGGTGAATAGTGAATGATTTAAAAAACTATATGAATTTAATTTTATGTAACATCCTAAAGACTCCTACACAATTCCTTTATGTCTCTACTGCATAAACACCCGCATCAGTGCCAACTTCCAGAACTCATCGTCCAGCTTTGAACTTGAACCATCTTTGTAACACCTAGAGATTTTAGTATGTATTTCTATTTAAATAAAAACAATGTGTTTGATAACTTATAATACAAAAAACACTAATATAAAACAAAACACAATATATTTTACTGATATAAAATGTTACAATGCAAGATAAACATTAATGAATTATGATAATGAAATATAAAACATCATTAATAATACTATAAGAGGAATAAAACCATAAGGAAATAAAAACCACAAACATGAAATCCTTATATTCACAGTTTTCATTGAATATTATACTTTCAATTATAACTTTAGAAATAATAAAAAACATTAAAAATACAATATACATATCTAGAATGTAGTAAATGAATGAATGAATGATTCTAAAGATGTATGTAATGCTATATATAGGAATGTAATATAGTCATTGGACATATGATCATTGGACATATGATCATTGGACATATAGCTATTAGACATATGGCCATTGGATTTATCATCGTTGTATATATTGGTATATAATAGGAACATTGAAGTTTTGTAATTGTTAGTAATAGATTAAAAATAAAGAAATATTCTAATAACAACAGATTGATAAAATTTAATGGTTAGGAGATAAAACATAAATTTTAAGGGGAGGTTATTGAAATCATTTAATGTTAAAAAGGGGATATTTTTTAAAGAATTGTTTTTAAGTGTTCTGTATTTTTACCTCAATAAATTAAATTGAATACTTTTAAATAATGATTATAATAAAAAATTTCAATGTATAAACAATATATTAACACTCATTTAATCATTAATTTATATAAAATAGGATTAATAATACTTAAAATTTTAAGTCATTTTTCTATAAAAAACATTTTTTTCTATATAATTTATGTTTTCATTTAAAATTTGGATCCCATATATTTAGTAATTAAATTAGATTAAATATAGTTCAAAATTTTAATCATCATGTCAAAATTAGGTAATAAGGTAAATTTTTTAGACATAAAAAAGTTATCTAGGTAAAAATTTAGTTACCACGGTAAAGGTAAAATGCGAAAGGGTTAAACTAAGGAAAAGGCCTAAAATATCTATATCCTTATCTTTAAATTTTGTGAATGAGGGGGTTTATGACCCATATCCATTATATTTTCACCTTGGATCAAATTTCCTTGAAAAATAAAAACTTTACACCTTAGAGAATGAGTATTTGTAGAAATGTCACTCAAAACTAACCTATAAAGGACCACTTTTATGATTATTCCAAACCACTCAAACCATTCAGTTTTATATTTAATCCATTCCCATTTTCTACTCATAAATATTTCTTAGACATTGGAAAAATTATGTTTCTAATAAGGATGCCTAAATGTTGGAGTTGGTTCCCTAGAAACAACTTCTAAGTACTTAAAGATTAAATGTATTCATTATCTTGAATATTAATGAAGTTTCTTATCAAATCATGATTTTTCCTTTGTATGACATAGTATGTGATAATTTAATAAGAATATATGTCACTCTAAAAGGTCATAGAAGTTCCCTACTATGATGAGAACCTGGAGGTGCCATGATAGTATTCTTGAATAAATGTTATATAGCCTGATGATATCATTTTATGGGACACACCTGATACATGATATCAGGGGTAGAGACTCATAGTACTTGAGGCACCCTCTCATGGTGTGCACCCTTAGTAATTTCCATAGTAGAAGATTATGATAACGATACCCTCTAGTAGGAAATACACATTTTATGTGTCATTACAAACATGTGTATTGGTCCCTAGAATTTAAAATTATCATTAATGAATATCATGAGTCGTTTACTTTGATGTATTGATGAATACCATGATGACATATGCTCACGATGAATTAGGATACATTGGATGCATCATGAGTGATATTATATTAATGGATAATGCGAGAAAGGATTTATCCCTTCTATTTATTAACAGAAGTTGACATCTCAATCCCTTTGATGGAAATGGAACTTCCTAGATAAATACACGGACATGGTGTTCTATGGGGATGTTCATTTCTGGAAATTAAAAGAAAGAGATATCAATCACATAGGTTGATGACACCATTATGAAACCTTCTTGATTAGAGATATCATGATAAAGGGATTATATTACACAATAAGCATTCGTAGGAGGTTGTATGTCGTTGTGACATTAACTTCTTTATCTATGAGTTCTACAATGTGTTTCTAGATTCTAACCTTGAATTGTAGGCGTATTCACTTATTTCGACTAAGAAGTTTTCCTATAGGGTCACACACTAGGTGTATTTTAAATCTTATTATAATTCAATTTTGAATTCAACAAGTTATACTAAATATTATTCCTACTTTATGGTTTAATAATTATTTGCGTTTGGTTGGTCACAAATATTTAATAATTGTTTTAAAAAGAATAAGATAGTTAAATAATAATAATAAATATTTATTTTCAAGGTTTATTGAATACAATATTTATTATATTTATCTATGAATAATTCAGTGATATTTATTTGTTAAATAAATAGTAATTATTCAATGTTTGGTAAACTTTGAGGAGTATAAGTGGACTAAGTTTAATGGTCTAATTTGAAATGATATAAATGATACTTATTTATTATTAGGAGATTTACATGTGAAGTGAATAATAATTATATTATTATTAAGATATGGGGTTTTCTAAGAATTAAGTAATTGGAAAGGGGATTGTATACAAGTTGACAAACCCAGACCTTCCTTAATAAATATCTAATTATATCACTTTCTAGAAACAAAATCATTGTTCACAATTGATAGAGAGAAGCTATATAAATCCCTAGAGAGAGTTATATATATCTATAGAGTTATCTCTCCTCATCTTCTCTCAATCCATCAAGAGATCATTAAGACTTCTTTATCATCATAGAAGAATTTTTCTGCGATCAACCACAAATGATGCAAACAATTAGGATCAACCGTGCTAGTAGTACCTGGTGATTCCATAATGATGTTCAGAGATTGTGGTGCACATGTGGATCACCACTAAAGATATTCTTCACTTGGAACCTATAGTGAAATGATGATATGAAGATATTTAGTCAACCGAATTACCAATGAAGGAAGAATTACAAGTTCAAGTAATTCTATATCTACTCATAAATTAATTAATATCCTCCTCTTCTAGTTACATAATTTAATAAAGTTAAGTAATTTATGAATTATATTGTCCATGACATCATTCATTATGTACAATAATGATTATTCATAAATTAAGACTAAAAATTTGAGTTTTCCATGCCATACAGACACTTCTACTATATTCGAAACCTATAAGTGGTATCATAGTGTTCACATGGTTAATTTATAATTATTTATTAATCATTGATTTAATGGTATACATTTTCATTTTTTACATCAAATCAATTCGTTCTTGGAATCTGAACATCATTTTCTCTTCTCTTTCTTCGTTATCACTCACATAACCAATAAATGGGTTAAGTTAAGATGAAGAGACATCCGAAGATGCTATTTGAAGATTCCAAAGGGATTTTCTGAATACAAAAAGTGTACAAGGTGTGTATTTGAATCTATAAACTATGTACCCATGTATCTCACTATATCTCACATAAATATCAGACCAGTATAATAAAATCGAATCAATGATTCGATAAAATCAGATTAACACATAGATCTAGATAGGCTATCATACAATTTGAAGAAACACACGCTGTGTAATATTCATACACACCAAGTAGTCCTCATGCCTTCATGATGGATAACATGAAGGTCTAAGCATGTCATATATATACTACACGACAAAAGGATTGATAAACTGTGCAACTTCATGGCCACATGAAATGTAGGAACATTACATGCCATGTACCTCATACACATCCATGACAATGAAACATGATTAGTTCCTAGGCATGTTCCACAGACACAGTAAGAAGAGACCACACACTATGTAACCAAGTACACTATGTATAGTCTGCTGCATCCAATGTTCTCAATTTAACACAGATAGAAGAATTAATTATATGATCATACATATTCACATGTGTTCCATGTGTCATTTTTTTGACAGTACATACCATTTCATAGGATTATTAATTATATATTGAATTAATTTATGTGTTAAATTATAAACTACAATTTATATATGGTCCTTGCTTATATCACACTTTTCATGCATCAAGAGCATCACATACAGTGTAATTCACATGTGTTCTATGTGTCATTTGTTTAATAGTACACACAATCATGCAATGTGTGTTGGATGTTAATGGAATGAACATACAAAAAGATCATGCTAGGCAATTTGGATAAGTACATGTCATTGCCTCTAAGTATACTCATGTACTTATATTAATTTTAAATAAAATTAATTAATTTAATTTTCTTAAAATTATGGATGATGGTAATTCAAGGATGCTTGGTTGGAATTAAGATAAATTGGATAAATTGGATTAATTCATGATGTTTTATCTTAATTAAATAATGAATTGAAGTAATGTATGGATAAATTGAAAATGTATGTTCATTGTATGCTATTTGGATGATCATGATATTAGATCAAGACCTATGTATTTGATTGGTTTTCTTTTAATTTATTATTATTAAATTAAACCAATGGGTTGTGAGTCATCCCCTCCTTCTTATTATGAAAGGGCTTTCAAGCCCACAATTTATTTTATGTAAACCTCCTTATCCAATTCATTGGATACCCTCACTTTCATGTAAGTAAAATCTTATGTAACGATCCATACTAGAGATGGATAACCTTATCATCAAAACAAACTTATAGGAATGGTATAAATACTTATGCATTATGCTACGCCATGAACGAAAATTATACATATGGGAAACTCCACTTCCTAAGTCGCTTGTGAAAGAGACTACCAAGGTATAAGTATCACTCTATTGAAAACATGTGGATGCCGCAATGGATGTCCAATGTTTCATGCTATCCTCTATGTCCAGTGTGATTCTAAAGCAATATAAGGATATGGATTCATATAACATCATTTACCACCTTCATGATCTATATCAAGATAAGGAAATACAAGAGAGATATGAGATATCCAATGCATTGTTCATGTGAAAGATTAGATATTTGGTTCCATTTGGGGCTCATATAGTCAATATGATTGGCTATATAGAGAAATTAGACATCTTGGGGTTTAAGATCCATGATGAGTTGTGTAAATATATAATTCTATCCTCACTACCTAACAACTTATCCATTTTAATTATGAATTATAATATAAGAAATAGCGAGAAGAATATTTCAAAAATTATTACTCTTATACTCCAAGTTAATAAAGACACGGGGCATAAAAAACTCACTGTCCTTAGGGTAAATAAAAAGGAAGAACAATGAAAATATTTTGAAGATTCATTCTAAGTTTAAGGCTAAAAATCACCATCCTTCCAAGAAGAAGAAGATCTAGTGGAAATCAAATGAGTAGAATGTAGTTTCTTTTTCTTGTGGAAATCAAGGAAAATAGAAGAGGAATTGAACCTAGCCAAAGAAACGAGGTGAAACTTAAATTTAATTAATTATCAAGTATAATCTTTTCATATCTACAAGATGGGTATTAAATACCATGGGGTGATCACATTTGTATCCAAATATAGGAACCAATTATATTTTGGAAGGTGTACAGAGGCAAGGTGGATCTACGGGCTACCAATGGAGAAAGGATAGATTCTCTAACCACTGGAGAACACCATATAACATTGACAACATGATTGATTTTGGTTTTAAATAACTTTTATTATGTTCTTAGTGTTACCAAGAACATTATTTCTATTTATTTTTTATAAATGGATGGATTTTATTTTAGATTTGGAAATAAGATTTGAAACTTTTTTAAAGATAACATATGTTATGGTATGGAAAAACTAAATAAAGATATTTATTCATTAAATTATGAAACCCAAATATTGGAAATTGATAATGAATCAAATTCACATGACTCATTTTACACCCAGTTGTGGCATCACCACCTTGGTCACATAAATGAGAATCACTTGAATAAGTTTTATCAAGATGGTTACTTAGACTCTTTTCATCTTATACCAATTTAAATATTTCAAGCTTGTTTATAAGGAAATAATACTGAACCACCATTTGGCAGTCAAGGTGAAAGGGCTATAGAGCTTCTAGAATTCATACATAGTGATGTGTGAAAACCTTTTAAGTAAAGGATATAGTTATTTATTACTTTTACCAATGAATTGAGTAGGTATACTTATATCTAAATAATTAGGTATAAGTTTGAATCCTTTGATAAGTTCAAGGAGTTAAATAATGAAGTTGAGAATCAGATTGGTAAAAATATGTAACGTCCCAAACCCAGAATCCA
The DNA here is from genome assembly GCA_963277665.1 of Viscum album. Lineage (NCBI taxonomy): Eukaryota > Viridiplantae > Streptophyta > Magnoliopsida > Santalales > Viscaceae > Viscum > Viscum album. The sequence continues at coordinate 119,857,544 of OY728135.1, forward strand.
CTCAATAGTGACCTGAGTCCGGTGGGTCATAAGGCCTTAAGTGCATCTCCCCAAATACTAGAGGCTGATGAATAGTAGTGAGGGACTAGGTATTTCATTGGGTAGACTAGTTCCTCATCACTAGAGTACATCATAGCAGAAGTCAAACATACAGATAGAAAAAGCAGATAAACAAGAAAACAACTAAAAAGTAAACAAGACAGGAACATTTAACAAAGTAAAAAGTGTCTCATATACAATCATGATAATGATACATGTAATATTTCTAGGAAAACATACAAAATAGGTATACAATAGTACAACACAATACAAGTATCCAAAAATCTAAAAAGACCAAAAAGACCAAAATGTGTCCTGGTAGCTTCGCAAGCCTTAGCTTGGTCCCCTACTCCTCTACTCCAAGGTAAAAATAAACAAACTATGTTAGGGTTCTTGACCCTATAAACACCTAAAACCATATAATCTATTTGGGTCCATAAAGAGGCCCAAATAGGGTGTGAGATAACATCCTAGTAGGAAACCACCCAAAGATCTATAAAGTTCTAAGTAGCACAATGCAATAAGCTAAACGAGTTTAAGTGAGAAGTAAGTAGGAAATAAAAGTAAAGTTCCCATGTAACATATCCACTATAAGAAATAGGTACCAAATAGCTTCTTAAGGCTCCCTGAAAGAAGTTCCAAGCTCCTAACATGAGAACTACAAGAAATATAAACAAGCAACACGACCTCACCATATATCCGCACATATCCTATCTATATGAACTTACCATATAGTGATGTGAATCATATTTCCACAGCCACAATGTAATAACCAAGTTTCATAAATCCCACAACCATGGTGTATAATGAATTCTAGACCGCAAAGGGTCGGATCCAAGGTGTATAAGATCAAGGAATCCTCGCCGAGTACTGGGAGAATATCTATGGAAACTCGGTATAGGCACTAGTTAGAGTCCTAGGAGAATGTCATGTCAGGCACGCCCTACGCGAGTCCAAGCAAGCCAGATCCTTGGGGTAGAAAAGTGATAGACCAAAATAATGTTCATATTTTTAAACAAATTTCGATCATTTTTGATGATTTTAAATTCTTTAGTAATCTATGGGTAATTTGGGACATGGAAATAAGATTTTTTTAAAAGAGAAAAAGAAATTAATTTCACAATTTCATATTATTTCCCAAAATTTTCTAACTCTTTCTATTGTTTTTGTGTAAAACAATTACCTAGGTACCTAGAAAGCCTTCAACCAGGATGACCCTCCACTTAACCAGCCCACACAAGGTGGACCGATAGGCCAGACCAGCCCAAGAGGGCTTGCTCGAGCCCTTGTGTGCGCACAGGTGGTGAAACCCCATGTGGGTGGGCCAGAGGTGGTGAACCCCACAATGAGTACCGGTTATCCAAAGGCTAGGTGGGTGCTGGTGCGCACCCTCGTATGTGCATGTGGAGTTGGGAGACCTTCCCCAAAGTAGGCTTCTGAGCCAAGGGAGCTGCATCCCAGATTATAAATGGAAGGCACCCGTTTCCCCATTTCAATATGTGACACAATCGCCACCATGATTCATCACGGCTCTGCTACGACTGCCTCACCAGACACCCCAGCTTCACCCAAGTCTTTGTGCTCTACTACACCACCGCGCTCTTCCACAACCCACTCTGCTCTACCATACCTGCACCTCTGTTGAGAAAAAATCCCTCAAGGTAACATTACGATGAGCTTTGAGATCTAAAAATTGTTGTGGTTCTTCGCGATATAAAGAGAATTTCATATTTTTTTAGAGATTTGTGATTTGAGATGACGTGGTGGTGACTTCGTGTGGAAGGTTTGAGGGTCAGAGAAATCACCTATATATAGACATTTACCCCTCGATAGAAGTAGAGAGTTTTCCAAGAAAAAATTGTTGCTCTCAAATCGTGAAGGAGGATCATAGAGGTAGTGTGCTTCGCGAAAGACAGGAGCTTCACGACAACTAATCTAGCTCCACGAAAGTGGTGTGTTCCGCATCTGCTCAGTGAGATTTATGAAGGAAGTTGCTTTGTGATGGCTTGAGATCTACAATTGCCTAATTTCTATGAAGGCTTGATCTTTGCGAAGGTCTGATCTCTTCAAAGCAGTGTGCACCACGAGGCAGTGAGCTCTACAAAGGCGTGTGCTTCTCAAAGAGGCAGGGACTTCGTGAAGGCTTGTTTGAGCTTCATGAAATTGGGAGCTTCGAGAAGTAGGGTGATTTGAGAAGGTATTTACAAAGGGTGTTTCCCAAGGATCAGTGTCAAAGGGGTATTCATCAGCGGATGAAATTTGGACTTCAATAGAGAATCTACATATAGTGGAGGATGCATTCATTAGTGATAATGAAGAGACCTAAAGGTCTATAAAATGCAAGTGGATATTCTGAAGAAGCAGTGAGCTCACTTCAGTTGAGAGAGCAATGAGTTCTTAAATTGTGAGTGGTTATAAACCAGGAGGGACAATGATTCCTCTTCAAACTTGTAAATAGCAGAGCACTTATAGTGGATTTGGTACATCAGAACATTTCCGATGCATGCTACTTGGACGTAGCCTAGTGAGGGTGAACCAAGTAAAATTGTTGTGTCCTATGCATGCTTTAATATCCATTCATACTCTAAAATGGGAAGGAGAGTGAGAAGATAATTTTTTCTAACAAGAAAATAAGATCAAAAGGGGAAGTTGTTTTAATTTGTCATACCCTGATTCACCCCCCCTCTCAGGGTGTATAGCCCAGTGGACCTAATAATTAGTATCAGAGGGAAAGGTTGATATCAATGTTTCTATTTCAAATGGAGGTCACTAATCATAAAGGGATTATGATCTTCGACGAGAAAAATTTTCAGCTATAGAAGAATCAGATGAAACACTACTTCTGATATTTGTGAATGGATGTGTTTATAATAGCAATGCATGGTATAACATCCAATATTAATAGTGGTGCATTATCAGAAGATGAGTATAGATAATTAGATGCCGATGCCAAGGGAATTAATGATTTAGGGGTATCCCTATCCAATTCTATCTATATGAAGGTGATGCCATGAAAAATAGCACATTCCATGTGGGAAAAGCTATTGAATATATATGAAGGAGATAAAAAGGTTAGAGAGGCAAAGATGCAAGTTCTGTGGAACAAGTATGAAGATTTTAAAATGGACCCAAATGAGTCTGTTGATTCATTATTTGACAGGGAAATATTATTGTGGAAGATATGAGGGTTCTTGGAGAAGCCATTGAATACATAAATATTGTAAATCACATCTTGAGGAAAATTTCACCTCGGTTCAATCCAAAAGTTTCAGTACTGGAAGATAAAGATCTGAAGGAGCTGACACTAGACAATTTTCAAAGTACCTTGGTTGCATATGAAATGAGGCATGATGATAATGAGGCTGTGGGAAAAGGGAAATCCAAGGAGGTGGAATTCAAGGCCATGAAGAAGCTCACCATTGAAGATTATCAGGAGGATGAAGATACATTTGAGGTGATTTCATTTCTTTCTTCAAATTTGTAAAGAGGAAAAGGAAAGTTCAAGGGGAAACTTCCACTGGCTTGTTTTCGATGTGGAAAGGTTGTTCATCTTGCATAAAGGTGTCCCAAAAAGTTCCAACAAGATGATTATGTCAATGAAGTTGAAATTCCCAAGAATAAGTCTTCATCCTATGGGAAAGGCAAGAAACAATTCAAGAGAAATTTCTTTTAGAAGAAAAATATCCTTTCAAAAGAATGTGACAGTTCGGATGAGTCTGAGGTTGAGGAGGTTGAAGAGATAGAGAACTTCAAAGATCATGGAGAAAATGCTATGGTGACAGTTTTTGGTAGTACTCATAAAAAAGAATAAACCGACATTGATGAAGAAGAAGAAGTTGAAGGAAGAGTTGATATGAAAGCTAAGTTAGAGGCTGCTCTTAAAGAGATAGATGTTTAGAGAGCTAAAACAAAGAAAGCCAACAAAGTTGTTCATGATGCCAAACTATATATAAAACAGTAAGAAGAAGAAAAGTCTGAGTTTATGAAATAAATTGAAAAAATTAAGTCATCAACACCAGAGGATTTAGAATCGGTTAGTGAGTATAAAATAAAGATTAAAGAAAAGAAAAGGGAGATCGATGGATTGAATAACACACTGAAAGATAAGATCAAGCGTATCGATGAACTTGAAGGAGAAGTTGTTGGCCTATGACAAAAAGTTAAGGATCAAGAAAAAATTCTGATTCCTAGCATGTTATTGGGAAAACAAATAATTCAAAAGAATGAAAAGATGAAAGATGAGACTAGTAGTTCAGTAGGAAAGAATCAGCAATCGAGCTTAGATGTTAAGAATGATTTAGGGATCAATCAGAAACAAAAAGTAGTCAGGGTTGAAGTCAGATCTCAAGCACCCATTCCATGAATGAAAATTGATGTGGGTAAAAAGAAGAATTATAAAATTCATGGAACCAAAGGAACTACTGGAAGTATAGAAGTGACACAGAAGAATATGCCTTTTATCAGGTGTTATTGATGTGGAAATATGGGACACTCACAAAATGTGTGTTCTATAGCTAGAAGATACCGAAGGGCACAAGAACAGAAGTGGCATCCAAACAGAGAATGGTTCTATAGAATGTATTTAGAAGGACACTGTTTTTGGTGTGGAGGATTTGGGAACATGGCTAGATACTATACATCAACCATACATAGGAGTGGGCCAAGGAAGAATCAAAATGTTCACAAGCAGCAGATCAATGAACCAACAGGTGAGTTGAAAATGCTAAATAGATTTGCAGTTTTTCAAGACGAATCCAGTCAATCATACTCTGAGAAAGATCAGAAGTCTCAATCTATATTGAGTGTGAAGACAAAAATATGTACCAAGAAGAAGAGAGCATAGAAATAAGTGGTTGCTAAAATTTCCCTTAAAGCATCATACCGTTTTGGTGTGTGGATCCTTAATAGTGGTTATACGTCTCACATGACAGGAAACAAGGATCTAGTTACAGGCATAAAATATGACAAAGAAGGAGCTTTCAAGTTTGGAAATGATGAAGGCCTAGAGATAATTGAATTGGGAAAGGCTATATTTGGGGGAAAATAAATAAAACGTGCTGATGTTTTGGTTGTAGAAGGTCTTAGTCACAATTTTCTCATTGTTAGTCAACTGTATGAGTCAGGTTATTCTATACAGTTTAGCAATAAGACATGTTTCATCAAGGGAAGAGATGGTACAATGATCCTACAGGGAAAAAGGACAAAGGGGACTCTCTACTTGGTAAGTGGAGAAGAAGATATGTGATTTGTATCCAGAGAGGAAGAAAACAAGTTGTGGCATAAATGACTTGGTCATCTATTCCAGCCATCCCTGTAAGATTTGGTAAAGTGTGATGCAGCTAGAGATCTCCCTAAGCTATCACAGGATCATTCTCACATATTTGATGCATGCCAGCAAGAGAAACTCATCAGAAAAACGTATAAGGAAAAGGAAAAGAAGACAACAAGAGTGATTGAATTGGTGCATGATGATGTTTGTGGGTCTATCACACCAAGATCAATTGACGGAAAGAGGTAATATGTTCTTTTAATTGATGACTATAGTAGAATAGAATGGGTATTTGTTATTTACCATAAGTCTGATGTATTTAGCTACTTAAAATAGTACTGGAGGGAGTGCGAAAGGATGCTTGGATAGAAAATTCTGAAGTTTCATACTGACAATGGTACAGAATTAAAAAACAGTCAGGTGGAAGACTATCTCATGAAACATGGGATAAAACATCAAGTTTCATCATTGAGAACTCCCCAAAATAATGGAGTGGTTGAAAGAAGAAATCGGATCATCAACAACATGGATAGAATGATGCTTATAGTAAAAGACCTACCAGAGAGGTTCTGGAAGGAAGCAGTGTTGACATCGGTCTACATTTCTAATAGATCTCTGTTGGGTCCGAAGGAAGGAAAGACTCCATATGAGATGTGGTACGGAAATAATCCAATAGTGAAATACTTTTGAATATTTGGAAGTAAGTGCTTCATTATCAATAAGGAAAAACATAGGAAATATGAGTCATGTGGAGATGAGGGGATATTCCTTGGCTACTCAGGAAAAAGAAAAGCATAAAAATGTTTTAACAAAATGCTGGGAAAAGTAGTTGAGAGAAATGATGTCACTATAGTGGAGAATGAGGAGAGCATTCAACAACGTAGTGAATAATTTCCTGATGAAAGTGATGAAGAGGAAAGCAATGCAGGGGGAGCATAAGTGGCTGATGCTGATTTAGAAGAAGATACCGATGATGATCATGAAGAAGTAAAATCCATATTTTCATAGAAGCCAAGGAGTCGAGCTGAAATTGAAGGAAGAATATCATTGGTGATCAGTCAGCTCCAGTTCATACAATAAGAATGAAATCTCTCTAGCAGACATCTTTCTTATCTCAGGTAGAGCCTAAGTGTTTTGCTGCTGCAACTGAAGATGAAAACTGGGTTTAAGATATGAATGAAGAGCTAGATCAGATTAAAAAGAATCAGATGTGGGAGATTGTTTCGAGTCCAACAGATAAGAATGTCATTAGGACTAAATGGGTCTATCCCAACAAGATGAATGAAGATGGCACAATGATTGGAAACAAATCACAACTAGTGTTCAAGGGATACTCCCAGATAGAGGGTATTGATGTCGATGAAACATTCACACCTATTGCAAGGCTTAAAACAATAAGACTATTCTTGGACATTGCAGTGCAACAGAAGTTTAAGGTTTTCCATATGGACATAAAATTTGCATTCTTGAATGGGGTTTTGGAGGAAGAAGTGTATATTGAGCAACCAGATGGTTTTCTCATTCATAAGAATGAGAACAAGTTTTTTCGGCTAAATAAGTCATTATACAGGCTGAAACAAGCACCAAGGTCATGGTACTCAAGGCTTGATCAGTATTTGAAGAACCTTGGTTTCCAACATGGTTGAATTGATTACAATCTCTATTTCAACAATGATATTAATCAAAGGATGATGGTACTATTTTATATTGATGACATAATATTTGGCGAATCAGATGAAGCTCAGTGCATATAGTTTTCCAAATTCATGAAAAGTGAGTTAGAAATGTCGATGATTGGAGAGACAAAATTTTTCCTTGGTTTACAGGTGTCACAAGGAAGGAATGAAACTTTTATTTCTCAATCCAAATATGCCAAGGAGGTTCTGAGAAGATTTGGAATGGAAAATTCCAAGGATATAAAGACTCCAATTTCTACCCAGATAAAATTATCAAAATATGATTATGTCAAGACAATTAATATAATAGAATATAGGCAGATTATTTGAAGTTTGCTATACCTGACAGGGATAAGACCTGCTATTGTTTTCTCCACATGCCAAGTAGTGCGTTATCAAATCAAACCCAAGGAAAGACACATGCTTACAGTGAAATGAATACTTTGGTATATCAAAGGCCTGAAAATCATTTTTTTTTTCATTTTCTAAAGGCCGGTTCAAGGGTTGCCGATACCCATTGCATGACTTCACCACATCCACTTCACCACAACACAACATCCTGATTTCACCATTCCAAAACCACAACAACGCATGAACACACCAAAAAAACACATAGAAAATTCAACTGCATCCCCATATTCATACCAGTTCAGATTCAAATTCAAATTTCCAAAACAAAAAACAATGAGACAGATTCCCTCGAGCCGCGCACCTACCATTGAGCCGTGCCCCTGTCCGCGCACCTACAATAGATCCGCTCACCTGCCCTCAAGCCGCGTATCTGCCATCGAACCCTTCATTATCACCTTCAATCCTTCGTCGTTCATTTCCAGTGATAACCCCTCAGGCGTCGCTGCAACAAATTCAAAGATTCATCCAAAAAACCAAGACCCACTCCACGATCAACAAAGACACACAAAATTCAAACAGGAATCAAACAACCACCAGATCCGCACCGACTCACAATTTCGGATTACAAGCCAAACCCAATCCACCAAAAAAACAAAACGAAAATCAGTACAGCATCAACAAACTCATCAAATCCAACATCGACTCACAAATTCGAACTCATAAAAGTAGAAATGACTGAAAAGGACCGAAATAGAAAACATCACCCAGAGGTCGTCGCTGTTGCAGACCAGATCCCGTCACCACCAAGATGATCTCTCAATAAGGCACAACACCCCACATTCCCAACAGAGAGAGAATAGATATTCCACAAGCCATGAGGCTGGAACAACTCCACCGCAATAGGGAACCACTACCACGATCTTGCCAAGAAAGGGAAGGATGAACAACCGACCCGAGGAGAAAGGCGGCGATGACAAGGAGGATAAAACCTAGAGAGCACCCCTTACGAGATCATTACCAATATTGGTATATAAAAGTAACTATGGATTTTGGTTTGAAGTATACTGAAAAATCTCAGTAAGAGATTTTGGGATATATAGATGCAGATTGGGCCGGATCAGCAGATGACAAGAAATCTACATCGGGAGGTGCTTTATGTCTTGATGGTTTGTGTATTTCTTGGCTAAGCAAGAATCAAGATTTCATTTCATTGAGAACCGTAGAATCTGAGTATATTTCTGCCACTCAAGAATGCACACAGTTATTGTAGATGAAGAAAAAACTTGATAATATGGGCGTTGAAGTGAAGTCTCCAATCAGAATCCAGTGCGATAACTCAAGTGTTATCAATCTTAGAAAAAATGAATTCCATCACTCAAGGAAAAATCACATTGAGATAAAGTATAATTTTATAAAGGAGAAGGTTGAGTAGGGAATCATGAAGTTGGAGTATGTGCCTACAGAACTAGAGGTTGTAGACATTCTGACAAAGGCCTTACCCAAGGAATCTTTTGAGAGGCATCGACTGGCTCTGGGAGTCCAATCGACTCCCTGCACTTGAGAAAGTGTGGATATGGGGACCCCTCCCCACTCTCCTCGAGGTAGGGTGTGCTTTTCTCTAATGTGATAATATGTGTTCCTTCTAATGTATTAGACCACAGAGGAGTGACCTTTGGGTATGTTGATAAAGGGAGAGAAATAGTGACTCCTTAAGGGGGAGAAACTGTGGATAAGGAATAGAGAAAATGTCTTAGTCAAAGACACAGGGAGAAACTGATAGGTGGAGCATCGAGATAGGGGGAGAGTAATGAGATATGGGGAGAGTATTAAATCTGATGATTCTAGAAGTGATCGATCAACAAATAGATATCATGATAGCTAAGGATCGTCATAAAAGAAGAAGAGTGGCATTGGAATGGTGTTAAAAGGTTTCCAGCAATCAGTAATTGGTATCAGTATGGTATCAACGATTGGTGTCAGTAATGAAGTGATTAATTGATGAACTTTTCATACTACTCTTGTTTCGCATGCCAAGAATTTATCATGTGGGATTAGAGTATGTGGTGAGTGAATCTTTGGTTGCTATCTGAATTTCAAGAGGTGAAGGATGGAAGATGATGGAATGAAATTTAGTGAGGAATCAAAGTGCATAGAATCGTTATGAGGAGAGTAGTAAACAAACCAAAAGGGGGATATTGTTGGGAAAAAATCCCTCAAGGTAATATTGCAGCATTTTTGGGTTGGTTGTGTTTTCTGAAAATGCAGGTTTTCATGGTAAATTGTCGAGTTCTAGAGATATTGTTGACAATCAATGTTGACAAAGAACCATGAAAAAGGAAGATAAGATATGGAGGCGGTACAAAAGAACAGATACAAGGTGACGACGTTTTCCAGTGTTTGCCAAATTTTTGGGGTCCAAAATTTGGGATTTAGTGAGAATCGCGAAATATGCATTTCTTTGAATATCTCATCAAAATATGGAAAAGGTATGATTTTCGTGAAGATGGGCTTCTTGATGTGGATTTCCTGAAGACATGAAGAAAGTTGACAGTGTTCTTTGCGATTACGATGAGCGTCGTGAATGGAAGAAGAGAGAGTATTATGGTGGCAAAGAGCATTGCGAGTGGAGCTTCGATGTGAAGACGCAAAGGAATTGATGGAACACTCTTTGATTATGCTGAGTTATGTGATCTGAAAATTTCTGTGGTGCTTAGTGATATAGAGATAATTTCGGCGGAAATTTCAGAGCTTCGCGATTTGAGATGATGTGGAACTGACTTCGCACAGAAGGTTAGAGGTTTGGTGGAATCACCTATAAATAGACCATGACCCCCTTGAGAGAAGTAGAGAGTTTTCCAAGAATTTTTTCTCTATCTCAAATTACGATGTAGGTTTGCAGAGGCAGTGTGATTCGCGAAATATAGGAGCTTCGCAACGGCTAATCTAGCTCCGCGAAAGTGGTGTGTTCTGTGTTTGATCAGTGAGCTTCACAAAGGAAGTCTCTTTATGAAGAATTGAGCTCTATGACAACCTAAGATCTGTGAAGTCTTGATCTTTGCGAAGGTCTGAGATCTGCAAAGTAGTGTGCACCGCGTGGTAGTGAGCTCTGTGAAGGTGTGTGCTTTGCGAAGTGTAAAAACCCAAACTTCTATCAATGAAAATTTATCTTGATCTAATTAAATATCTTATTATTAAAAATAGTTATGTAAAACATATGAACTTCCTTGGTTTTATGTTTTTGGATTTTAAAATACTGTTATGAATTGTGACCATTTCTAATATAGCCGTTGAACAATGATCACATGATTATTATAAATATAGGGCTTTAACAAATCCAATTTACTCAGACAAAGGAAGTGATGGAAACATCTAGCAGACTTTCCCTATATGAAACCCATTTTTCAGAGATTGGAAAGGAGGTGGCGTCATTGGGATTCGATCTTGACAAAGCCCAAGCTGAGCTTCATCACGTTAAGCTCGAGCAGAACTACCTATGGGAAAAGTGGAAGTTGATAGAGATTACCACCTGAGCGATGTTATCCGAGCCACCCCAAGAGTTTGTCACCATCACACACCTTACCCTTCGGTCTTATGTCTGTGTTATAAGGGTTTATGTAACAATAACTTAGAACTATTATTATGTGCATTAATTTTTTATATAATAAAAAATATACATTCATTTTATTATTGTTATGTTGTAAATAGTTTTTAAAGCACAAATAGTATTTTTAGTTAATATTCAATTAAGAAATCTATTTTGATGAATTCATGATTTTTTGAATTAAATAATATCTTAATTAAATATTATTACTAATTTAATTTTTATATAATATAAATTACCATATAATTATTATGAATACGATTGTGATTTTTATTAAGGTTTGAAAGCTATTTTTGTCAAAACCCATGAATTTTTGTTAAATGTCAGAATTTTATTTTAAAAGTAAATATTCACATATTTAGAAAATTATTTAGAAAAAATGAATATTATTTTTGGAATCATAATGTCGAAATTATCCAATGGTGATTTTTTCATAATTTTCTGAGATAATTGAGTTTTTGAGTAAAAATTAAATACTACATAAATACATAATGTGTTTTATGACATCAGAATGAACAAATAGTGATGTAATAAAATACTATAAACATGATTTTCGGCCAATATATGTTTTAAAATTAAAATAATGTGATTTTAGGTTTTTTTGATTTATTTTACAAAGCCTTAGTGGACCCTCCAATACTTATAAAACATTTTAACTTTTTAAATTGATCTCCTTGAGAGTGTGAATCCCCTCCACATAAGCAAACATATTATTTTAAGAAGTTAGGACATTGGAATTATAAAATATTATTTTCCACTCCCCTTTGGAAAAAAAAGTGGGAAAAAACCAAGGTTTGGTTTGTGGTTTGGATTAGTTTAATGTGTGGTAACCCAAACCTAAATAATAAATAATTCCCTCTCATTTCCTATACAAACCCACCCAAGATCACACTTCCAATTCACTCAAAGACTTTGGAGCTTGAAAAAACCCTACCCTCCTATCTATATAATCCTCACAAGGCTCCCCAAGCTCTCAAGAATCCTCTATGAATCCCTTCCCAAGCCTTTGGGATCACACTTCCAAGTAAGGGATTTCTTCCTTTATCAATTTTGTCCAAATTTCATTATATTGTTATGCCCTTTTATTTTCAATTAAAAATGTCGGGGTATGATTTATCACCTACACCATACTGCCCTCCTTATTTTTTAATGATGATATACCCATTTCTTTCTCATTAATACCTCCCAAGTACACCCGTTACCATGCCAAAATTCCATAAGGTATTTCTCTCTCCTCATTTACATTCAAGTGATTATTTTTTATTACAAATCTAAATTTCATTACATATGTTGGGACATGTATCTATATGAACCTCTTACTTTCCATTTCATGTAAATATGACGATACACCCCTTCCAATCTCATCAACCATTTTTATGAACTCTTATGTCACACCATTATACTGCCGAAATTGCACTGCGATTTTCCAAGCCAAAGTCATTGTGTAGTGAATACTATGCCCATTTATCTATCAAGGGTATTAATTTTTATGCACATTTAATTATTGATTATATAGTTTCATGTATTAATTCAACATTCCTTTATCATGTAATAAGTGATTATGTTTTATGAATCCATGTTTTATGATCCATGTGGCACACTTATGCATGAAATGAAATTTTTATGAAGGGTGTGCCCTGATAGTGCTCCAATGCATTGGGTAAAGATTAGTATCATGATACGTCAAGTGAAATGAGGGTTTACTCATGATAATTCAAGTGAAATGATGATTCAATCATGCTAATTCAAGTGCAATGAGGGTTTACTCATGCTCCATGTGCAATGAGCCTTGGCTCATGCTAATACCATGTAAAGTGTTGTTGCCACATTTCCATGTTGTGATAATCATGCTTTATCGTGCCTTTATGCTCAAGTTTATCTTATGCTCCATTGATATTCCTATTACCTAACATATATTATATTATTCATGTTATTCCTTGTTTACACACTTACTGGGCTTTATATCTCACCATTTTTACATGTATGTCCTCAAGTTATCCCATGCAATGCTAAGTACGAGGGAATGTTGTGGTTATGTAAAGAAATTTTTCAATAAAGATGTTGTGTGTTTTATGTTCTAAGTTGTTATGTAATTTTTCTAAGCCCCAAATAAATTGTAATGACCCAAAATTTTATCAATGAAAATTTCTCTTGATCTAATTAAATATCTTATTATAAAAAATGGTTATATAAAATAAGAACTTCCTTGGTTTTATGTTTTTGGATTTAAAAATATCTTTAAGAATTGTTAACATTGCTAATACAGCCATTGAACAATGAGCACATTATTAGTATAAATATAGGACTTAAACAAATCCAATTTACTCAGACAAGGGATGCGATGACCTCATCTAGTAGACTTGCCCCGTACGAATCCCATTTGTCAGAGCTCAGAAAATAGGTGGCATCATTGGGCTTCTCTCTTGACCAAGCCCAAGTTGAGCTTCAACACATTAATTTCGAGCGGAACCAACTACGAGAGAAATGGAAGTTGATAGAGATTACCACATGAGAGATGTTATCAGAGGCACCCCAAGAGTATATCACCATCAGACACCTTACCCTTTGGTCTTATGCGGGTGTTATAAGGGGTTATGTAACAAGATCTTAGCACTATGATTATGTGAATTTTTTTTGTATATAATAAAGAATATACATTCATTTTATTATTATTATGTTGTAAATAGTTTTTAAAGCACAAATATTATTTTTAATTAATATTAAATTAAGAAATATATTTTGATGAATTAATGGATTTTTTAATTAAATAATATTTTTATTAAATATTATTACTAAATTACTTTTTATATAATATAAATGACCATATAATTATTATGAATACGATTGTGATTTTTATTAAGGTTTGAAAGCTATTTTTGTCAAAACCCATGAATTTTCTATAAATGTTTGATTTTATTTTAAAAGTAAAAATTCACATATTTAGAAAATCATTACTATTTTTGGAATCAGGATGTCAAAATTATCCAATGGTGAATTTTTTATAATTTTCTGAGACAGTTGAATTTTTGGGTTAAAATTAAATACCGTTTAAATATATAATGTGTTTTATGACATCATAATGACCCAATAGTGATGTGATAAAATACTATAAACATTATGTTCAACCAATATATGTTTTACCATTAAAATAATGAGATTTTAGTTTTTTTTGATTTATTTTACAATGCTTTAGTGGACCCTTCAAGACTTATAAAACATTTTACCTTTTTAAATTGATTTCATTGAGAGTGTGACTCACCTCCACCTAATAGAACCTATTATTTTAAGAATTTTGTCCTTTGTCATTATAAAATATTTTTTTCCACTCCCCTTTGGAAAAAACCATGGGCAAAAACCATGGGATGGTTTGTAGTTTGGATTAGTTTAATGTGTCGTGTCCTAAACCTAAATAATAAAGATTTCCCTCTACTTTCCTATATAAACCCACCAAAGATCCCACTTTATCTTCACTCAAAGCCTTTGTAGCTCCACCAACCCCTACCCCTCCTCTATCTAGAATCCTCCCAAGGTGCCCAAGATCTCAAGAAGCCTCTCTTAAGCCCCTCCCATGCCTTTGGGATCACACTTCCTAGTAAGGGATTCCTTCCTTTCTTATTTTTATCCAAGTTTCTTTATGTTGTAATACCCTTTTACTTTCAATTAAAAATGTTGGGGTATGATTTATCACCTCCCTTATATTCCCATACCTTTTTTTTAAATTATTAGATACCTCTTTCACTCTCATTAATGCCTCCTATATACACCTATTACTATACTGAAATTCCGTAAGGAATTTCTCTTTCCTCATTTACAATCAGGAAATTATTTTTTATTATGAATCTAAATTCCATTACATATATTGGTACACATATATATATTACCCCCTTAATTTCCATTTCATTTACATATGATGAGACACCCCTTTCTCTCTCATAAAACATTTTTATGAATTCTTATGTCACGCCGTTACGCTGCCGAAATTGCACTACGATTTTCCAAGTCAATGTCATTGTGTAGTGAATACCATACTCATTTCTCTATCAAGGGTATTCACCTTTATGAACATTTACTTATTGATTATAAAGCTTTATGTATGTATTCAAAATCCCTTTATCATGGAATAAATGATGATGAATGAATCCGTGTTGTATAATCCATGTGCAACACTTATGCATGAAATGAAATGTTTATGAAGGGTGCGCCCTGATAGCGCTCCAATGCATTGGGTAAAGATTAGTATCATGATACGTCAAGTGGAATTAGGGTTTACTCATGAAAATTCAAGTGAAATGAGGATTTACTCACGATAATTCATGTGAAATGAGGGTTTACTCATGCTCCATGTGTAATGAGCCTTGGCTCTTGCTAATACAATGTTAAGTGTTATTGCCACATTTCCATGTTGTGAGAATCATGATTTATCATGCCTTTATGTTCATGTTTCTCTTAGGATTTATTGATATTCCTATTTCCTAACATGTATTGTATTATTCATTTTATGCCTTTTTTACTCCCTTACTGGACTTTATAGATCACCCTTTTCTTATGCATGTCCTCAGGTTATCCCATGCAATGCTAAGTACGAGGGAATGTTTTGGTGATGTAAAGGAAGTTTTCAATAAAGAAATTATGTGTTTTATTTTCTAAGTTGTTATCTAATGTTCTTAAGCCCCAAAGACACTATACCTCTCAATATTCTATGTTTTATAAAGTGAATTTTATATAATAAATCATGTTTAAGTGTGTAATAAAGAGTGGGGTTGTTATAGTATTATTGAAATATTCCTTTACATAACCACAACATTCTCTCATACTTAGCATTGTATGGGATAACCTGAGGACATACATGTAAAAAGGGTGAGATATAAAGCCCATTAAGGGAGTAAACAAGGCATAACATGAATAATACAATACATGTTAGGCAATAGGAATATCAATGGAGAATAAGAGAAACATGAGAATAAAGTCATGATAAAGCATGATTATTATAACATGGAAATGTGGCAACAGCACTTAACATGGTATTAGCATGAGCCAAGGCTCATTGCACATAGCGCATGAGTAAACCCTCATTACAATTGAACTAGCATGATTAAATCCTCATTGCACTTGAATTAGCATGAGTAAACCCTCATTTCACTTGACGTATCATGATACTAATCTTTACCCAATGGATTGGAGCGCTATCAGGGCACACCCTTCTTAAACATTTCATTTCACGCATAAGTGTGCCACATGGATCATACAATATGGAATCATTCAACATCATAATTTATTCCATGATAAAGTAATGTGGAATACATGCATGAAAATATTTAAGCAATAAGTAAATGTGCATAAATGTGAATACCCTTGAGAGAGAAATGGGCATTGTATTCACTACATAATGACTTTTTCTTGGAAAATCGCGGTGCAATTTCGGCAGAATAACGATGTGAAATAAAAATTCATAAAAATGGTTGATGAGAGGGAAAGGGGTGTATCATAATTTTTACATGAAATTTTAAGTAATGGGATCATATAAATACATTTCCAAACAATTGTAATGGAATTTAGATTCATGATACAAAATAATTTCTTGAATGTAAATGAGGAGAGAGAAATTCCTTACAGAATTTCGGCATAGTAACAGGTGTACATAGGAGGAATTAATGAGAGAGAAAGAGGTCTATAATCATTAAAACATAAATAGGTAAGTATGGGGGAGGTGTGAAATCATACCCCAATATTTTTAAATGAAAATAAAAGGGCATAATGACATAATAAAATTTAAAAAAAAATGATAAAGGAAGAAATCCCTTATGGAATTTCAGCATGGTAACAGGTGTACATGGGAGGCATTAATGAGGGAGAAAGTGGTCTCTCATCATTAAAACATAAGGAGTATATTATAGGGGAGGTGAGAAATCATACCCAACATTTATATTTGAAAATAAAAGGACATAACAATATTAAGAAACTTGGATAAAGTGAGAAAGTAATGAATCCATTACGAAATTTTGGCATGGTAACAGGTGTACATGGGAGGAATTAATGAGAGAGAAAGGGGTCTCTAATCATTCAAACATTTGGAGAGAATTATGGGGAGGTGAGAAATTATACCCCAACATTTGTAATTGAAAATAAGAGGGTATTAAAACATAAATAAACTTGGATAAAATTAATAAATGAAGGAATCCCTTACTTGGAAGTGTGATCCCAAAGGCTTGGGAGGGGCTTGAGAGAGGCTTCTTGAGAGATTGGGGTGCCTTGGGAGGATTATAGATAGAGGAGGGAATGAGTTGGTCTATCTCTAAAGGCTTTGAGTGAGGAGGAAGTGGGAGCTTGGGTGGGTTTATATAAGAAGGGAGAGGGGATTCTTTATTATTTAGGTTTGGGTCACCACACATTAAACTAATCCAAACCACAAACCAGCCCATGGTTTTTTTAAAAGGGGAGTGGAAAACAACATTTTATAAGGCCAATGACTGAAATTCTTAAAATAATAGGGTTTCTTATGTGGATTTGAGTCACACTCTCTAGGAAATCAATTTAAAAAGTTAAAATGTTTTATAAGTCTTGAAGGGTCCACTTAAGCATTGTAAAATAAATTAAACAAACCTAAAATCACATTATTTTAATTGTAAAACATATATTGTCCAAACATAATGTTTATAGTATTTTATTACATCACCATTGGTTCATTATGATTTCATAAAACACATTATGTATTTTAATGATATTTAATTTTTACCCAAAAATTCGACTGTCTTAGAAAATTATTTAGATAAAATTAATATTATTTTTGGAATGAGGACGTCAAAATTGTCCAACGGTGTAACAACCCAAACTTTTTTTAATGAAAATTTCCCTTGATCTAATTAAATGTCTAATTATGTAAAATGGTTATATAAAATATGAACTTCCTTGGTTTTATGTTCTTGGATTTCAAAATATCATTAATAATTGTGACTATTGCTAATATAGACGTTGAACGGTGATCACATGATTAGTATAAATATAGGGCTGTAAAAAATCCAATTTACTAAGATAAGGGAAGCGATGGCCTCATTCAGTAGACTTGCCCTATACGAAGCCCATTTTTCAGAGCTCATAAAGGAGGTGGCATCATTGGGATTCACTCTTGACCAATCCCAAGCCAAGCTTCCACACATTAAGCTCTAACTTAACTGCCTACGGGAGAAGTGGAAGTTGATAGAGATTACCACACGTGCAATGTTATCCGAGCCACCCCAAGAGTCTGTCACCATCGCATACCTTACCCTTCGGTTCTATGCAGGTGTTATAATGGGTTATGTAACAAGATCTTATCACTATGATTATGTGCATTATTTTTGTATATAATAAAGAATATATATTCATTTTATTATTTTTATGTTGTAAATAATTTTTAAAGCACAAATAGTATTTTTAGTTAATATTAAATTATGAAATATATTTTTATGAATTAATGGATTTTGGAATTAAATAATATTTTTCAAAAATATTATTACTAAATTACTTTTTATTAAATATAAATTATAGTATAATTTTTAGAAATACAATGGTAATTTTTATTAAGGTTTGAAAGCCGTTTTTGTCAAAACCCATGAATTTTTGATAAATGTCAGTTTTTATTTTAAAAGTAAAAATTCACATATTTAGAAAATTATTTAGATAAAATGAATAATATTTTTGTAATCAGGACATATAAATTATCCAATGGTGAATTTTTCATATTTTTATGAGATAGTTGAATTTTTGGGTAAAAAATTAAACACCCTTTAATTATATAACATTTTTTATGACATCATAATGACCCAATAGTGATGTAATAAAATACTATAAGTGGGATTTTATGTTAATATATGTTTTACAATTAAAATACTGTGATTTTACTTTTATTTTATTTATTTTACAAAGCCTTAGTGGACCCTCCAAGACTTATAAAACATTTTATCGTTTTAAAATGATTTCCTTGAGAGTGTAACTAACCTTCACATAAGAAAGCCTAATATTTTAAGAATTTCGGCCATTTTCCTAAAAAAATATTATTTTCAACTCCCCTTTGGAAAAAATAATTGGAAAAAACCATGGTATGGTTTGTGGTTTTGATTAGTTTAATATATAGGGTCCAAAACCTAAATAATAAAGAATTCCCTCTCTTTTCCTATATAAACCCACCCAAGCTCCCACTTACTCTTCATTGAAAGACCTTGGATCTCCAAAAAACTCTACCCTAATCTCTCTATAATCCTCCCAAGGTTCTCTAAGATTCCAAGAATCCTCTCTCAATCCCCTCCCAAGCCTTTGGGATCACACTTTCAAGTAAGAGATTTCTTCCTCTCTCATTTTTATCCATGTATCTTTATGTTTATATACCCTTGTATTTTCAATTAAAACTGTTGGGGTATGATTTTTCACCTCCTCCATACTTTACTCCTTATGTTTGAATTATGATAGACCCCTTTCTCTCTCATTAATGCCTCCCATGTACACCCGTTACCATGCCAAAATTCCGTAAGGGATTTATTCCTTTCTCATTTTTGTCCAAATTTCATTATGTTGTTATGCCCTTTTATTTTCAATTAAAAATGATGGGGTATTATTTTTCACCTCCCCCATACTACCCTATTAATGTTTGAGTGACGATAGACCCCTTTATCTCTCATTAATGTCTCCCATGTACACCCGTTACCATGTTGAAATTCTCTAAGGGATTTCTTCCTTTCTCATTTTTGTCCAAATTTCATTATGTTGTTATGACCTTTTATTTGAAATTAAAAATTTTGGGGTATAATTTTTAACCCCACCATACTACCCTATTTATTTTTTAGTGATTATATACCCCTTTATCTCTCATTAATGCCTCCCATGTACACCCGTTACAATGCCGAAATTCTGTAAGGGATTTCTCCCCTCTCATTTACATTCAAGAAATTATTTTGTATTATGAATCTAAAATTCCATTACTTATGTTGGAAAATGTATCTATATGACCACCTTACTATCCTTTTCATGTACATATTAGGATACACCCCTTTTCGGAGATAGTTGAATTTTTGGGTAAAAATTAAATACCGTTAAATATATAATGTGTTTTATAACATCATAATGACCCAATAGTGATGTAATAAAATACTATAAATATTATGTTCAGACAATATATGTTTTTCCATTAAAATAATGTTATTTTAGGTTTGTTTGATTTATTTTACAATGCTTTAATGGACCCTTCAAGACTTATAAAACATTTTAACTTTTTAAATTGATTTCCTTGAGAGTGTGACTCACCTCCACATAAGCAGCCCTATTATTTTAAGAAGTTAGGACATTGGATTATAAAATATTGTTTTAAAATACCATTTGAAAAGAACTATGGGCAAAAAACATGGGCTGGTTTGTGTTTTGGATTAGTTTAATGTGTGGTGACACTAACCTAAATATTAAAGAATTCCCTCTCCTTTCCTTTATAAACCCACCCAAGATCCCACTTACTCTTCACTAAAAGCCTTTGGATCTCTACCAAACCCTAAAATACTCTCTCTATAATCCTCCCAAGGTTCCCCAAGCTCTCAATAAGCCTCTCTCAAGCCCCTCCCAAGCCTTTGTGATCACACTTCCAAGTAAGGGATTCTGACTTTCCTTATTTATGTCCAAGTTTCCTTATATTGTTATGCCCTTTTATTTTCAATTATAAATGTTGGGGTATGATTTATCACATACCCCATAATACCCTATTTTTTTTTGAATGGTTAGAGACCCCATTCTCTCTCATTAATGACTCATATGTACACCCATTACTCTGCCGAAATTCCGTAAGGAATTTATCTCTCCTCATTTATAATCAAGCAATTATTTTGTATTATGAATATAAATTCCATTACATATGTTGGGAAATGTATCTATATGACCCATTAATTTCAATTTCATGTACATATGATGAGACACCCCTTTATCTCTCATCAACCATTTTTATGAATTCTTATGTCACGCCGTTACGCTGCCGAAATTGTACCATGATTTTTCAAGCCAATGTCATTGTGTAGCGAATACCATAACTATTTATATATCAAGGGTATTCAACTTTATACACATTTACTTATTGATTATAAAGATTCATGTATGTATTATACATCCCTTTATCATGGAATAAATGATGATTAATGATTCCATGTTGTATGATCAATGTGGCACACTTATGCATGAAATGAAATGTTTATGAAGGGTGCACCCTGATAACACTCCAATGCATTGGGTAAAGTTTAGTATCATGATATGTAAAGTAAAATAAGGTTTTACTAATGCTAATTTAAGTGAAATGATATTTTAATCATGCTCCATGTGCATTGAGCCTTGGATCAAGCTAATACCATGTTAAGTGTTATTGCCACATTTCCATGTTATCATGCCTTTATGTTCATGTTTCTTTTATGCTCCATTGATATGCCTATTGCCTAACATGTATTGTATTATTCATGTTATGACTTTTTTACTCCCTTATCGGGCTTTATAGCTCACCCTTTTCTTATGAATGTACTCAGGTTACCCCATAAAATTCTAAGTATGAGGGAATGTAGTGGCCATGTAAAGTAAGTTTTAAATAACGATGTCGTGTTTCATGTTTTAAGTCATTATTTAATGTTCCTAAGACCCAAATACACTACAAATATCGATATTAAATGTTGTATTAAGTGAAGAGTTTATGTAATAAATCATGTTTAAGTGTGTAATAAAGAGGAGGGTTGTTATAGTTGGCATTAGAGGATAGGTTTAGTTATTTTTGGGATTAGGATTAGAAAACTCTAGTGAAAGCCTTAGGGATAAGAATAAGTATAATAAAAACATCCCTAAATTTTGATGATTATTGAGTAAGTGGTTTATCGATCAAATACATCCATGTCTGGATATGAGTAGGTAGAGGCGGCTCTGGAAAAGATGTACCTAAGAGTGAAAACTCCGACAAGGAGTTTCAGGTTTGACATAGGGTATCCTGGTACACAACATTGGGCCTTGCTACACTCTTGATTATGAAAATCCTAGGGGATATGATTTGGTAAATTCACAAGCTTAGTATGAACAATTTTTAAGGGACTAAAAAAAATATCCTCTAAGAATATATGTTGGGAAATAGATAATGGATAACCTAGATTGAAACTTAGGGAATCAAAAGTTAGGATAAACTATTCATATACAAGTTTATCCTTCTATGTCCAATTTTTTTTACATTATTTTAGACAAGTATTAAAACCCCCTAATTGTATTTTATTTTTCTTAGTTAAAACATGGAAGGAGGAAGATCACGAACAACTCTTCTCTCTCTCCCTGAAGAACTAACTGGAACAATTATCTAGAAGTCATGAACAGATGACTTAAAACGTTTTCAAATATCTAGGTTACATGAAAACAGCTTTATGAGGCATCCAATACCTCTAGAATTGCAAAATTATTTCAAGGATCAAGTACCGTCTATTGGAGAATCTTGTTCTCTCAACTTTCTTACCATGCCATGCATGGGAATTACCATTAGAGTCTTTTCAAATTCTTCACTTTATTTCAAAATATTGACGCACTAAATGATTTTCTAGATACTGTAGGAGAGGGAGACCTCTGAGTGGACTATATGTATCAAATTATAGATTTTTGTATTTTGGGATATACAAAAACTAATTTACCAAAACCCTATTTTAAAATATTTGAAGATGATTCACTAAGACTTTTTTATAAAACATGTTCAAGATGATGTCTCAAAATTATATATAGGAAATAATTTTTTATGACACATCGGCGCTTTAATCTATATAATCCAAGATGGATGAGGGGTTTTCAGGAAAAAGAAGTAGATGATTTTGAAAAAATCCTAAGGTATCATTGTGACGTATAGAAAATTTCTACCTAAAGGAAATTATAATAAGAAAGACTGAATAACTCATTGAAGAGATGAATTAGAAGTACCCTCACTTGTTTTCGTCTTAGTTTGTAAAAGGAAATTTCAAGGGTGAAATTTCTTAAGGGGGGAAGATTGTAAAGACCCAAAATTTTGTTAATGAAAATTCCTCTAGATCTAATTAAATATATAATTATGTAAAATTGTTATATAAAATATGCACTTACTTAGTTTTATGTTTTTGTATTTAAAAATAACATTAATAATTGTGACTATTGCTAATATAGACATTGAATAATGATCACATGATTAGTATAAATATAGGGATTTAACAAATCCAATTTACCCAGACAAAGGAAGATATGGCCTCATCTAGTATACTTTCCCCATACAAAGACCATTTTTCGGAGCTCGTAAATGAGGTGGCATTATTGGGCTTCGCTCTTGACCAATCCCAAGCCAAGCTTCAACATGTTAAGCTCGAACGAAACCACCTACGGGAGAAGTGGAAGTTGATAGAGATTACCACTGGAGCAATGTTATCCCAGCCACCCCAAGAGTCTGTCACCATTGCACACCTTACCCTTCGGTCTTTTGTGGGTGTTATAAGGGGTTATGTAACAAGACCTTAGCACTATGATTATGTGCATTATTTTTGTATATAATAAATAATATACATTCATTTTATTATTGTTACGATGTAAATATTTTTTAAAGCACAAATAGTATTTTTAGTTAATATTAAATTATGAAATCTATTTTGATGAATTAAGGGATTTTTGAATTAAATAATATTTTAATAAAATATTATTACTAAATTAATTTTTATTAAATTTAAATGATTGTATAATTTTTAGGAATACAATTGTAATTTTTATTAAGGCTTGAAATCCATTTTTGTCAAAACCCATCAATTTTTAATAAATGGCACTTTTTATTTTAAAAGTAAAAATTCACATATTTATAAAATTATTTAGATAAAATGAATATTATTTTTGGAATAAGGACATTGAAATTATCCAATGGTGAATTTTTTATATTTTTCTGAGATAGTTTAATTTTTGGGAAAAAAATTAAATACCGTTTAATTATATAATGTGTTTTATGACATCATAATGACCCAATAGTGATGTAATAAAATACTATAAGTGGGATTTTTAGAAAATATATATTTTAACATTAAAATAATGCGATTTTTGGTTTATTTTATTTATTTTAAAAAGCCTTATTGGACCCTCCAAGACTTATAAAACATTTTATCTTTTTAAAATGATTTCTTTGAGAGTGTGACTCACTTCCACATAAGAAAACCTAATATTTTAAGAATTTTGGACATTTTTTCTTATAAAATATTGTTTTCCACTCCCCTTTGGAAAAAAACATGGGCAAAACAATGGGATGGTTTGTGGTTTTGATTAGTTTAATGTATAGGGTCCAAAACCTAAATAATAAAGAATTACCTCTCTTTTCCTATATAAACCCAACCAAGATCCCACCTCCTCTTCACTCAAAGACCTTGGATCCTGACTAAAACCTGATCTACTCTCTCTATAATCCTCCCAATGCACCCCAATCTCCTAATAATCCTCTCTTAAGCCCCTCCCAATCCTTTGGGATCACACTTCTAAGTAAGATATTTCTTCCTCTCTCATTTTTGTCCATGTATCTTTATGCTACTATACCCTTGTATTTTCAATTACAAATGTTGGGGTATGATTTATCACATCCCTTATACTTTACTCTTTATTTTTTAATGATGATATACCCTTTTCTCTCTCATTAATTCCTCACATGTACACCCGTTACCATTCTGAAATTCAGTAAGGGATTTCTTCATTTCTCATTTTTTTTCAAATTTCATTATGTTGTTATGCCATTTTATTTTCAATTAAAAATTTTGGGGTATAATTTATCAACTCCCACATACTTGCCTATTTATGTTTGAATTATGAGATACCCCTTTCTCTCTCATTAATTCCTCCCATGTACACCCATTACAATGCTGAAATTCCATAAGGGATTTCTCCCTCCTCATTTACATTCAAAAAATTATTTTGTATTAGGAATATAAAATTCCATTAATTATGTTGGGAAATGTATATATATGACCCCCTTACTTTAAATTTCATGTACATATGATGAGACACCTTTTTTCTGAGACAGTCAATTTTTTGGGTAAAAATTAAATACCGTTAAATATATAATGTTTTTTATGACATCATAATGACCCAATAGTAATGTAATAAAATACTATAAACATTATGTTCGTCCAATATATGTTTTACCATTAAAATAATATGATTTTAGGTTTGTTTTATTTATTTTACAATGCTTTAGTGTACCTTTCAAGACTTATAAAATATTTTAACTTTTTAAATTGATTTCCTTAAGAGTGTGACTCACCTTCACATAAGCAACCCTATTATTTTAAGAAGTTAGGCCATTGGAAATATAAAATATTGTTCCCCACTACCCTTTAGAAAAAACCATGGGAAAAAACCATGATCTAGTTTGTGGTTTAGATTAGTTTAATGTGTGGTGACCCAAACCTATATATTAAAGAATTCCCTCCCCTTTCCTATATAAACCCACCCAAGCTCCCACTTCCTCTTCACTCAAAGCCTTTGGATCTTGAAAAGACCCTGTTATCCTCTCTCTATAATCCTACCAAGTCTCCCCAAGCTATCAAGAAGCCTATCTCTAGCCCCTCCCAAGCCTTTGATATCACACTTCGAAGTAAGAGATTCTCAATTTCCTTATTTATGTCAAAGTTTCCTTATATTGTTATGCCCTTTTATTTTCAATTATAAATTTTGGGGTATGATTTTTTCACCTCCCCTATATTTCACTATTTATGTTTGAATGATGAGATACCCCTTTCTATCTCATTAATGCCTCCTATGTAGACCCGTTACTATGGTGAAATTCTGTAAATAATTTTCCTCTCCTTATTTTCAATCAATAAAATCTTTTGTATTATGAATCTAAAATCCATTACATATGTTGGGACATGTATCTATATGAACCCCTTAATTTACATTTAATAAACATATGATGAGACACCATTCTATCTCTCATCAACCATTTTTACGAATTCATATGTCACGCTGTTACGCTGCCAAAATTGCACCATGATTTTCCAAGCCAATGTCATTATGTAGTGATTACCATACCCATTTCTCTATCAAGGGTATTAAACTTTATGAATATTTACTTATTGATTATAAATATTCATGTATGTATTCCATATACCTTTATCATGGAATAAATGGTGATGAATGATTCCATGTTGTATGATCCATGTGGCACACTTATGCATGAAATGAAATGTTTATGAAGGGTGCACCCTGATAGCGCTCCAATGCATTTGGTAAAGTTTAGTATCTTGATATGTCAAGTGCAATGAGGGTTTAATCATTATAATTCAAGTGCAATGAGGTTTTACTCATGCTCCATGTGCAATGAGCTTTGGCTCATGCTAATACCATGTTAAGTGTTGTTGCCACATTTTCATGTTATCAAGCCTTTATATTCATGTTTCTTTTATACTCCATTGATATTCCTGTTGCCTAACATGTATTGTATTATTCATGTTATGCCTTGTTTACTCTTTTACTAGGATTTATAGCTCACCCCTTTTTTATGCATGTCCTTAGGTTACCCTATGAAATGCTAAGTACGAGGGAATGTAATGGTAATGTAAAGGAAGTTTTCAATAAAGATGTCGTGTTTCATGTTTTAAGTTGTTATGTAATGTTCCTAAGCCCTAAAGACACCATACCTCTAAATATTACATGTTTTATCAAGTGAAGAGTTTATTTAATAAATCATGTTTAAGTGTTTAATAAAGAGCAGGGTTGTTATAATGTAACGACCCAAACTTTCACTAATGAAATTTCCTCTTGATCTATTTAAATGTCTTATTATGTAAAATGGTTATGTAAAACTTATGAAATTAATTGTTTTTATGTTTTTGTATTTTAAAATACCATTATGAATTATTACTATTTCTATTATATCCGTTTAACAATGATCATATGATTAGTATAAATTTAGGGCTTTAACAAATCCAATTTACTTAGACAAAGGAAGCGATGACCTCATCTGGTAGAATTGCCCTGTATGAAGCCCATTTGTCAGATATCAGAAAGGAGGTGGTGTAATTGGGATTCTATATTGACCAATCCCAATCCGAGCTTCAACGCGTTAATATCAAACGAAACCATTTACAAGAGAAGTGAGAGTTAATAGAGATTACCACACGTGCAATGTTATCCGAGCCACCCCAAGAGTATGTCATCATCATGCACCTTAACCTTAGGTATTATGTGGATGTTTTAAGGGGTTATGTAACAAATACCTAGAACTATGATTATGTGAATTATTTGTGTATGGAATAGAGAATAAATATTCATTTTTATTATTATTACATTGTAAATAGTTTTTAAAGCACAAATAGTATTTTTAGTTAATATTAAATTAAGAAATATATTTTGATGAATTAATGGATTTATGAATTAAATAATATTTTAATAAAATGTTATTATCACTAAATTACTTTTTATTAAATATAAATTATCGTTTAATTTTTATGATTGCAATTGTGATTTTTATTAAGGTTTGAAAGCTATTTTTGTCAAAACCCATGAATTTTCGATAAATGTCGGTTTTTATTTTAAAATTAAAAATTTTCATATTTAAAAAATTATTTAGATAAAATGAATATTATTTTTGGAATCAGGATGTTGAAATTATCCAACGGTGAATTTTTCATAATTTTCTGAGACAGTCGATTTTTTGGGAAAAAAATTAAATGCCTTTTAAATATATAATGCATTTTATGACATCATAATGACCCAATAATGATGTAATAAAATACTATAAATGGTATGTTAGGCCAATATATGTTTTAAAATTAAAATAATGTGATTTTAGGTTTATTTAATTTATTTTACAAAGCCTTAGTGGACCCTCCAAGACTTATAAAACCTTTTATCTTTTTAAATTATTTTCCTTGAGTGTGTGACTCACCTCCACATAAGTAAACCTAATATTTTAATAATTTCGGAAATTGGACTTATAAAATAATGGTTTCAAATCCCATTTTTAAAAAACTATGGGAAAAACCATGGGATGGTTTGTGGTTTTGATTAGTTTAATATGTAGGGTACAAAACCTAGATAATAAAGAATTCCCTCCCTTTCCCTATATAATCCCACCCAAGATCTCACTTCCTCTTCACTCAAAGCCTTTGTAGTTTGTCCAAACTCTTACCTCCTCTCTCTATAATCCTATTAAGGTGCCGCAATCTCCCAAGAAGCCTCTCTCAAGACCCTCCCAAGCCTTTGGGATCACACTTCCAAGTAAGGGATTTCTTCCTTTCCGATTTTGTCCAAATTTCATTATGTTGTTATGCACTTTTATTTTCATTTAAAAATTCAGGGGTATGATTTTTAACCTCACCTATACTTCCCTTATTATGTTTAAATTATGATATACCTCTTTCTATCTCATTAATGCCTCCCATGTACACTAGTTACCATACCGAAATTCCGTAATGGATTCCTTCCTTTCTCATTTTATCCAAGTTTCTTAACATTGTTATGCCCTTTGGTTTTCAATTATAAATACTGGGGTATGATTTATAACCCATAATACTTACCTCTTTATTTTTGACTTATGAGAGACCATATTTCTCTCTCATGAATGCCTCCAATGTACACCCGTTACCATGACGAAATTTCACAAGGAATTCCTCTCTTCTCATTTAAATTCAAGAATTTATTTTATATTATGCATAAAAATTCCATTACATATGTTGATACATATGTATATATTACCCCCTTACTGTCCATTTTATGTAAATATTATGAGATACCCCTTTATCTCTCATCAACTATTTTTGTGAGTTCTTATTTCACGTCGTTATGCTGCCGAAATTGCACTGCGTTTTTCCAAGCCAAAGTCATTGTGTAGTGAATACCATGACCATTTATCTATCAAGGGTATTCACCTTTATGAACATTTAATTATTGATTATATAGTTTCATGTATTAATTCCACATTCCTTTATCGTCAAATAAATGATGATGTTTAATGAATCCATGTTATATGATCTATGTGGCACACTTATGCATGAAATGAAATTTTTAAGAAGGGTGTGCCCTGATAGCAGTACAATGCATTGGGTAAAGATTAGTATCATGATAAGTCAAGTGCAATGAGGGTTTACTAATGCTAATTCAAGTTCAATGAGTGTTTACTCATGCTCCATGTTCAATGAGCCTTGGCTCATGCTAAAGTCATGTTAAATGTTGTTGCCACATTTCCATGTTATGATAGTCATGCTTTATCATGACTTTATGTTCATGTTTCTATTGATCTCCATTGATATGATTATTTCCTGACATGTACAATATTCTTCATGTTATTCCTTGTTTACTCCCTTACTAGGCTTTATAGCTCACCCTTTTATTATGCATGTCCTCAGGTTATCCCTAGCAATGCTAAGTACGAGGGAATTTAGTGGTCATATAAAGGAAGTTTTCAATAAAGATGTTGTGTTTTATGTTCTAAGTTGTTATATAATGTTTCCAATTTCCCAAGACACTAGACCTCTCGATCCTTAGAGTTGTCTTAAGTGAAATATTATGTAATAAATCATGTTTATGTGTTTAATAAAGATTAGGGATGTTATAGTTGGTATCAGAGGATAGGTTTAGTTATTTTTGGGATTAGGATTAGAAAACAACAGTGAAAGACTTAGGGATAAGACTAATTATAATAAAAACATCCCTAAATTTTGGTGAGTATTGAGTAAGTAGTTTATCAAGAAAATACATTCTTGTCTGGATATGAGAAGGTAGAGGCAGTTTTGGTACATATGTACCTAGGAGTGAAAACACTAACAAAGAGTTTCGGGATTAACCCGGGGTATCCTGTTACACAAAAACAGGCCTTGATGCACTCTTGGTTACAACACTCTTGGGGGATATGCTTTGGTAAATTCATAAGCTTATTATGAACCATTATTAATGGAATAAAAAAAATGCCCCTAAAAATATATGTTGGGAAGTAGATCATGGATAACATAGATTTAAGCTTTTAAATTCATAGGTTAAGGAAATAAAAGTAATTTATAAGTAATCTGTTTTTTATTTGGATTACCCTTTTATGCACAACCCCTAACTTTCCTTTTATTCCAGCCAATGGCCGGTAATAGGAGGACTCAGGCTAACAATCGATGCGAAGATCAATGTGATGATTGTTCTAATGAGATTCCCAATCTGATGGGAGCAAGAATCATGAACTTTTTCATGATACTCTCTCAGTTATCTCAACTATTGAATAGAAGAATGGGTCGAGAGGAACGTTCAACCCCCCTAAGAAAGAACAAGTCACAGTCGATAGCTTCATGAGACAAATGCCTCCAACTTTTAATGGATCATCCGATCCCTCAATCGCCAAACAATGGATCAAATCCATTGAGACGATCTTATCCATCCTTAAATGTTATAAACAAGAGAAGGTTATTATGGATACTTATCATATGGAAGGTGAAACTAATCAATGTTGGACGTTGATAAAAAATACGAAGCCTAATAAAGAGATCGAGGCATTGGAATGGAAGGATTTCTAGAAGATGTTTTTTGATAAATATTTTCCTCACACCCTCCCAATTAATATGGAAAAGTAATTCCTTGACCTCAAGAAAAAGGATGATTAATGCATCAGAGCGTACAATTAAAACTTCACAAGGCTTTCACGATATGCCTCTGACATTGTCGTTACCCCTGAATACAAGCTTGAATGCTTCTTTGGTGGGCTAAAACCTAGCCTACGGAAATCTCTACTGATCTGTGACTTCGAGAGCTATGAGGAAATTGTCCGATGTGCCCTCAAAGTCAAAATGGAGATCGAAAAATCTCAAGGGTATCATGGGGATAAGAAGAGTAAGGTGGACTTCAATTCTGGCGGTCTGATAGATAAATCCAACGGTGCTAAGAAAACCTAGCACCCCAATTTCCAAAGGTACGGAAAGAATCACCCCAAAAATTTCCTGAAGGGGATGAGTAAATGATTTAGGTGTGGAAGATAAGGGAACCTAGCTGTTAAATACCGAAAATAAAAACCCACAGCTGCGATAGAGGAGAGGAACGCTCCGTTTGACCCTCAACGTGTTGTTAATTTCTCCAACTGCAAAGAACTAGGGCACCTTGAAAATTAGTTCCCTAATCCAAGGGTTTTCGGAGGCAACCAACAACCTCTAAGGTAGAAAGGGGGAGTCTTTTCCATCACTACCACTGAAGTGAGACCCAACAACGAAGTGGTGACAGGTACTCTAGTTATTCATTCAATAATAGTGAACATTGATTTTGATTCTAGTTCTACGCATTGTTTTATATCCTGAAGGTTTAGTAGAACAATACTAACACCCCCACAAATCATGGAAGTAAAGACTTCAGTGAGTATGAAAAATGGGGAAATCATTTCATCCAATGAATATAACTCCTCCCCTATCATAATTTGTGGAGTGAACTTCCTGGGGAACCTCATCATACTTTCTCTGGTGGAATTTGATGTAATTCTCAGCATGGATTGGATTTCCTTATATAGAGCCAACATAAATTTCTGTGAGAGGGAAATCACTCTTCATATAGAGAATCAACCCCTGATTCTGTACAAGTGAAAGGAGGAGGATGAATCTTCCTTAGCACCATTATCTAAAGCATAGATATTACTAACCTATAAGCACAAATATCTGAATAAGATGATTGAGTATAAGGAAGCAACCATCCTTGAAGACATGCCTATTGTGAGAGAATTCGCTGAAGTGTTTCCTAAGAAATTTCCTGATCTTACTCCTAGAAGAGATGTTGAATTATCAATTGACCTTATACCTAGGGAATTTCCAATATCCAAGAATTCATATAGAATGGATGTTGTGGAGCTTGAGGAGCTTAAGAAACAACTATAGAAGAATCTGGATAAAGGGTTTATATGCCTAAGTGCTTCACCATGGGGTGATCTAGTCCTATTCGTTAAGAAGAAGGATGGGTCAATGCTCCTTTTCATTGATTATCATGAGCTCAAAAAAATAAAGATAAAGAACAAGTATCCTCTACCTCGAATTGATGACTGGTTTGATCAGCTACATGGAGCACAATGCTTCTCCAAGGTGGATTTGTGGTCGGGATATTATTAAGTAAAGGTGAAGAAGGAAGATATCCCCAATACAACTTTCTATACAAGATACGGGCACTATGAATTCATAGTAATGCCTTTCAGACTCACTAATTCTCCAAAAATCTTCATAGACTTGATGAATAGAGTATTTAGAGATTACCTCAACAAATTCGTGGTAGTCTTTATATATGATATTCTAATATACTCTAAAACCAAGGAGGAGCATGAGGTGCATCTAAGAACTGTACTAGAGACCTTGAGAAAGGAGAAGCTCTATGAAAAGTACATAAAGTGTGAGTTTTAGTTTAGGGAAGTCTCATTCTTGGGTCATATCATCACAAGAAATGGGATATCTATGGATCCCTCTAAGAAAGCTATAATTGAGGGTTAACTGTGGCCAACATCAGTAATGGATATCCGTAGCTTCCTGGGGTTAGTTGGATATTATCGCCGATTTGTGAGAAATTTCGCATGATTTTCCAACCCTCTTACCAAGATAACTATAAAGGGAGTAAAGTTTTCTTGGAGTGATGAATGCGAAGAGAGTTTCAAGGAGTTTAAAAGGAGGCTTATCACTACACCCGTGATTACTTTATCAACAAGTGGATAACTTTTTTGTGGTATTTAGTGATGCTTTGAAGAAGGGACTGGACTATGTGTTGATTAAAAATGACAAATCCATTACTTATGATTCAAGGAAATTTAAAGTTCATGAGAAAAAATATCCAACACATAATCTGGAGTTAGCTGTAGTGATCTTTGCTTTAAAAATTTGGTGGCATTATCTCTTTGGGGAGAAGTGTGAAATATATAAACACCACAAAAGCCTCAAGTATATACTCACATAGAAAGAGTTTAATATGTGCCAATGAATATGGTTAGAGATGATCAAAGACTATGACTGTTCAATCCATTACCACCCTGGGAAAGCGAACAAGGTGGCAGATTATCTAAGTAGAAAGGACCCAGTGATTCTGTCATTGATGAGAATTGAAAAGGATATAATCTTCTTAGATTTGATGAAGATGGACATGGGAATCATAAATAATGGAACATCATCAATCCTTTCACAAATGATTGCTCAACCATATCTTTTGGAAAGGTTAAAGGATGCTCAAAAGGATGATGTGGGAATTCAGAAGAAGGTTGAAACAATTTGAAAAGGACAATCCTTGTAGTTCAATGTCAATGAAGAAGTAATTATGAGATTTGGGTCAAGACTATGTGTTCCATCGAATCCGGAGTTAAAGAAGGAAATTTTGGATGATTCACATAGTTCAAATTTCTCCATTCACCCAGGAAACACAAAGATGTATCGAGATCTCTAAGAGAATTATTGGTGGGATAGCATGAAGAAGGAGATCGCTGAGTATAAATCAAAGTTCCCAGTATGTCAGAAAGTGAAGGTTGAGAGTCAGAAATCTAAGGGGACGATGCAACCATTACCATACCAGTATGGAAATGGGAGAACATCACCATGGACTTCATCACCAGACTTCCAGAGACATCCAAAGGAAACAATGCTACCTGGGTTGTTGTGGATCGTCTTACAAAAATTTCACACTTAATTGCAATTCGGGAGGATTTCTCACTTGATCAACTGGCATAGATATACATCAGAGACATAGTAAGGCTGCATGGAGTACCACTATCTATTGTATCCGATAGAGATCCAAGATTCACCTCTAAGTTTTGGAAGAGTCTTCAACATGCTCTAGATACTAAGATGAACTTCAGTATGGCTTACCATCCTCAATCTGATGGCCAATATAAGTGAACTATCCAAACACTTAAGGATATGTTGAGAGCATTCTAAATGGACTTAAAAGGAGGATGGGATCAATATCTTCCTCTTGTTGAGTTATCATACAATAACAGTTTTCACTCAAGCATCAAAATAGATACTTATAAATCCTTATATGGGAAGAGGTGCATAACATCAACATGTTGGGATGAAGTTGGGGAGAGAAAACTCCTAGGTCCGGAAATAGTTGAAGAAATGGTGGAGAAGGTTAATACCATCCAACAACACATTAAAGATGCTTAGAGTCAACAAAAGAGATATGTTGATAATCTTCAATGAGACCTAGAGTTTGATGTTGGAGACATGGTATTCCTCTGCATATCATCGTGGAAGAGAGTTATGAGATTTGTGAAGAAGGGAAATCTTATTCTAAGGTACATCAGACCTTTTGAGATCCTTGATCACATTGGAGTAGTGGCCTATCGACTAACACTCCCGCTGAACCTATCTCAAGTACATGATGTATTCCATGTATCACTCTTGAAGAAGTACATAACTGACCCATTTCATGTACTCAATCTAGAGGTGGTACCATTGGAGAATGACCTCTCATATGAAGAGAATATGGTGAAGATCTTATATCATAGA
Organism: Viscum album; assembly: GCA_963277665.1. Taxonomy (NCBI): domain Eukaryota; kingdom Viridiplantae; phylum Streptophyta; class Magnoliopsida; order Santalales; family Viscaceae; genus Viscum; species Viscum album. The sequence continues at coordinate 119,891,924 of OY728135.1, forward strand.
GAACGTTTATACGAAATAATAAAATTCCCCTCATCAAGGTGTTATGGAGAAACCATAAGTTTGAAGAAGAAATATGGGAATTAGAAGAAGTGATGAAGCAGAGTTACTCACATCTATTTTAGTGTGGAAAAAGGAAATTTTGAGGGTGAAATTTCTTAAGGAGGGAAGATTGTAACGACCCAAACTTTCACTAATGAAAATTTCTCTTGATCTATTTAAATATATTATTATGTAAAATGGTTATATAAAACTTATGAACTTCCTTGGTTTTATGTTTTTGGATTTTAAAATACTATTAGGAATTGTTACCATTGCTAATATATCCTTTGAATAGTGATCACATGATTAGTATAAATACAGGGATTTAACAAATCCAATTTACTCAGACAAAGGAAGTGATGACCTCATCCAGTAGAATTTCCCCGTACGAAGCCCATTTTTAGGATTTCGGAAAGGATGTGGAATCATTAGGCTTCACTCTTGAACAATCCCAAGCTGATCTTCAATAAGTTAAGCTTGAATGGAACCGTCTACGGGAGAAGTGGAAGTTTATAGAGATTACCACACGTGCAATATTATCTGAGCCACCCCAAGAGTCTATCACCATCGCGCACCTTACCCTTAGGTCTTATGCGTCTGTTTTAAGGGGATATGTAAAAAATCTCTAGATCTATGATTATGTGAATTATTTTTGTATAGAATAAAGAATATACATTCATTTTTATTATTGTTATGTTGTAAATAGTTTTTAAAGCACAAATAGTATTTTTTTAGTTAATATTCAATTAAGAAATATATTTTGACGAATTAATGGATTTTTGAATTAAATAATATTTTAATAAAATATCATTATCATTAAATTACTTTTTATTAAAAATAAATGATCTTATAATTTTTATGAATGCAATTGTGATTTTTATTTAGGTTTGAAAGCCGTTTTTGTCAAAACCCATGAATTTTCGATAAATGTCGGTTTTTATTTTAAATTTAAAAATTTAAAATTTTATAAAATTATTTATATAAAATGAATAGTATTTTTTGAATCAGGATGTTGAAATTATCCAATGGTGAATTTTTCATAATTTTCTGATACTGTCGAATTTTTGGGAAAAAAATTAAATACCTTTTAAATATATAATGCATTTTATGACATCATAATGACCCAATAATGATGTAATTAAATACTATAAATGGTATGTTCATCCAATATATGTTTTACCATTAAAATAATGTGATTTTAGGTTTATTTAATTTATTTTACAAAGCCTTAGTGGACCCTCCAAGACTTATAAAACATTTTATCTTTTTAAATTATTTTCCTTGAGAGTGTGACTCACATCCACATAATCAAAACTAATATTTTAAGAAGTTCGGCCATTGGACTTATAAAATAATGGTTTACACTCCCCTTTTGAAAAAAAACATGGGAAAAAACCATGGTATGGTTTGTGGTTTTGATTAGTTTAATATGTAGGGTCCAAAACCTAAATAATAAAGAATTCCCTCCCTTTCCCTATATAATCCCACCCAAGATCCCAATTCCAATTACACACTTAAAACTGATTTATTACATAAAATATTCACTTTATAAAACATATAATATATATAGGTCTAGTTTCTATTGGGATTAGGAACATTACATAACGACTTAAAACATGAAACACAACATCTTTATTGAAAACTTCCTTTACATGACCACTACATTCCCTCGTACTTAGCATTGCATGGGATAACATGAGGACATGCACAATAAAAGGGTGAGATAAAAAGCCCAGTAAGGGAGTAAAAAAGGAATAACATGAAGAATAAAATACATGTTAGGTAGTTGTCATATCAATAGAGAATAAAAGAAACATGAACATAAATGCAAGATGTATCATGATTATCATAACATAAAAATGTGACAACAACACTTAACATGGTATTAGCATGATACAAGGATAATTACACATGGATCATGATTAAACCCTAATTTTACTTGAATTATCATGATTAAAACCTCATTTCACTTGACTTATCATGATACTAATCATTACCTAATGCATTGGAGCACTATCTGGGCGCATCCTTGTTAATCATTTCATTTCATGCATAAATGTGCCACATGGATCATATAACATGGAATCATTAAACATAATAATTTATTCCATGATAAAGGAATGTGGGATTAATACATGAAACTATATAATAAATAGTTAAATTTTCATAAAGGTGAATACCCTTGATTGAGAAATGGGCATGGTATTCACTACACAATGACTTTAGCCTGGAAAATCACAGTGCAATTTGGGCTGCATAACAGCGTGATATAAGAATTCATAAAAATGGTTGATGAGAGAGAAAGGGGTGTCTCATAATATTTAAATTAAATATACATTAAGGGGGGCATATATATACATGTCACAACATATTTAATGGAATTTAAATTCATAATACAAATAAATTGCTTGAATGTAAACGAGGAGAGAGAAATCCCTTGCGGAATTTCGGCATGGTAACATGTGTACATGGAAGACATTAATGAGTGAGAAATGGGACTATCATCATTCAAAAATAAGGATATAAGTATGGTGGAGGTGATAAATCATACCAAAACATTTTTATTTGAAAATAAAATGGCATAACAACATAAAGAAATTTGGACAAAAATGAGAAAGGAAGAAAATCCCTTACTTGGAAGTATGATCCCAAAGGCTTGGGAGGGGCTTGAGAGAGGATTCTTGAGAGATTGGGGAGCCTTAGGAGTATTATAGATATAGTAGGGAATTTTTTGGTTGAGATCAAAAGGATTTTATGGAAGAGGATGTGGGATCTTTGGTGGGTTTATATAGGAAATGAGAGGGAATTCTTTATTATTTTGGTTTGGGTCACCACACATTAAACTAATCCAAACCACAAACCAGCCCATGGTTTTTTCCCATGGTGTTTTAAAAATGGTGGTGGAAGAAAATATTTTATATATCCAATGTCCTAACTTCTTAAAATAATAGGGTTGCTTATGTGGAGGTGAGTCACACTCTCAAGGAAATCAATTTAAAAAGGTAAAATGGTTTATAAGTCTTGAAGGGTCCACTAAAGCATTGTAAAATAAATCAAACAAAAATAAAATAAAATTATTTAATGGTAAAACATATATTGGCCTAAAATAATATTTATAGTATTTTATTACATCACTAATGGCTCATTATGATGTCATAAAACACATTATATATTTAAATGGTATTTAATTTTTACCCAAAAATTCGACTATCTCAGAAAATTATGAAAAATTCACTATTGGATAATTTTGAAATCTTGATTCCAAAAATAATATTCATTTTATCTAAATAATTTTATAAATATGAAATTTTTTACTTTTAAAATAAAAACTGACATTTATAAAATATTAATGGGTTTTGAAAAAAATAGCTTTCAAACCTTAATAAAAATCACAATCTTATTCATAATAATTATATGGTTATTTATATTATATAAAAAGTAATTTAGTAATAATATTTAATTAAAATAGTATTTAATTTAAAAATCCATTAATTCATCAAAATAGATTTCTTAATTAATTAAAAATGCTATTTTTTTGATTTAAAAAAATATTTACAAAGTAACAATAATAAAATGAAAGTATATTATCTATACAAAAATAATTTACATAATCATAGTACTAGGGTCTCATTAAATAACCACTTATAACACCCGTATAAGATTGAAGGTTAAGGTGTGTGATGGTGACCGACTCTTGGGGTGGCTCAGATAACATCGCTTGGGTGTTCATCTCTATCAACTTCCACTTATCCCGTAGGTGGTTCCACTCGAGCTTAATGTGTTGAAGCTCAGCTTGGGATTGGTCAAGAGTGAATCCCAATTATGCCACCTCCTTTTTGAGCTCTGAAAAAATGGGATTCGTATGGGGAAAGTCTACTGGATGTGGCCATCACTTCCTTTTTCTGAGTAAATTGGATTTGTTAAAGCCCTATATTTATACTAATAATATGATCACTATTCAAAAACTATATTAGCAATAGTAAAAATTATTAATGGTATTTTGAAATCCTAAAACATAAAACCAAATAATTTCATATTTTATATAACCATTTTTAATAATAAGACATTAAATTAGATCAAGAGGAATTTTCATTGATAAAAGTTTGGGTCGTTACAATCTTCCCCCCTTAACAAATTTCACCCTCAAAATTTCCATTTCCCACACTAAAACAGATATATGTAACTCTGCTTCATCACATCATCCCATTCCCACGTTGCCTCTTTAAACTTGTAGTTTCTCCAAAACACCTTGACGGGGGGCATTGTATTATTTCATAGAACTTTTTCCCTATGATCTAAGATCTTCACTGGATGATCCTCATAAGAAAGATCATCATCTAATTGTACTACCTATGAAGAGAGTACATGTGAAGGGTCTGGTATGTACTTCCTTAAGAGTGATACATGAAAGAAATCATGTACTTTGGCCATGGTAGGTGGAAGTGCTAGTCGATAGGCTACATCCCTAACATGATCAAGAATCTCGAAGGGGCCGATGTACCTAGGACTTAACTTCCCTATCTTTACAAACCTCATGACCATCTTCCATGGAGATATGCGTAATATCCACGCTTGAGATGATGGTGTTAAAAAAGATTCATCTTCCTCCTTTCACTTGTATAGAATCAGGGGCGATTCTCAATATGAAGAGTGATTTACCTCTCATGAAAATTTATGTTGGATCTATATAAAGAAATCCAATCCATGCTTAGAATTGCATCAAATTACAACATAGGGATTATGATGAGGTTCTCAAGAAAGTTGAGTCCAAAGATTGTGACCGGGGAGGTGCTATATTCATGGGATGCATTGATTGACCCATTTTCCATTCTCACCGAAATCTTTACTTCCATGATTTATGGTGGTGTTGGGATTGTTCTACTAAACTTTAGAGATATAAAATAATGCGTAGAACCAGAATAAAAAAGTATGTTCTGTATTATTGAATGAATAACTAGTGTACTTGTCACCACTTTGTTTTTGGGGCTCACTTCAGTGGTAGTGATGGAAAAAGCTCACCCTTGCTGCCTTGGAGATTGTTGGTTGCCTCCGAAAACCCTTGGTTTAGGGCACTAATTTTCAAGGTTCCCTGGTTCTTTGTAGTTGAAGCAATCAAATACGTGTATCTGGCTCAGATGATTGATTCTAAGGAAGCAACCATCCTTGAAGACATGCCTATTGTGAGGGAATTCGCTAAAGTGTTTCCTGAGGAATTTCCTAGTCTTCCTCCTAGAAGAGATGTTGAATTCTTAATTGACCTTATACTTGGGGCATTTACATTATCCAAGACTCCATATAGAATGGATGTTGTAGAGATTGAGGAGCTGAAGAAACAACTACAGGAGAATTTGGATAAAGGGTTTATATTCCCAAGTTCTTCACCATGGGGTGCACCAGTCCTCTTCGTCAAGAAAAAGGATGGGTCAATGCACCTTTGAATTGATTATCGTGAGCTCAAAAAAATCACGATAAAGAACAAGTATCCTATACCCTAAATTGATGACTTGTTTGATCAGCTACATGGAGCATAATACTTCTCCAAGGTAGATTTTCGGTCTGTATCTTACTAAGTAAGGGTGAAGAAGAAGGATATCCCCAAGACTGCTTTTCGTACAAGTTACAGGCACTATGAATTCATAATAATGCCTTTAGTAATCACTAATGCTCTAGAAATATTTATGGAATTGATGAATAGAGTCTTTAAATATTACCTCAAAAAATTTATGGTAGTCTTTATAGATGATATTCTAATATACTCCAAAACCAAGGAGGATCATGAGGAGCATCTAAGAACTATACTAGATACCTTGCGAAAGGAGAAGATCTATGAAAATTATAGAAAGTGTGAGTTCTTTTTGAAGGAGGTCTCATTCTTGGGACATATAATTACAAGTAATGGGATATCTATGGATCCCTCCAAGATAGCTGCAATTGAGGGATGTCCGAGGCCAACATTGGTAACAGATATCTGTAGATTCCTGGGGTTAGCTGGATATTAATGCCGATTTGTGAGAAATTTCTCACAATTGTCAAACCCTCTTACCAAGCTAACTCAAAAGGGAGTCAAGTATTCTTGGAGTGATGAATGAGAAGAAATATTTAAGGAGTAGAAAAGGAGGCTTATCACTGCACCCGTGCTCACTTTACCCACAGGTGGAGAACTTTTTATGGTATTCAGTGATGCTTATAAGAAGGTCGTGGGTTGTGTGTTGATGAAAAATGAAAAAGTCATTACCTATGATTCAAGGCAATTGAAATTTCATGAGAAAAACTATCCAACACATGATCTAGAGTCAGCTGTAGTGATCTTCTATTTAAAAATTTAGTAGCATTATCTCTTTGGGTAGAAGTGTGAAATATATACAGACCACAAAAGCCTCAAGTATATATTCACACAAAAAGATTTGAACATGTTCCAATGAAGATGGTTAGAGCTGATCAAAGATTATGACTGCTCAATCCATTACCACCCTAGGAAAACAAAAAAGGTGGCAAATGCTTTAAGTAGAAAGGAACCAGTGATTCTATCATTGATGGGAATTGAAAAGGATCCAATCTTGTTAGATTTAATGAATATGGACATGAGGATCATAAAGAAGGGAACATCATGAATCCTTTCACAAATTATTTCTCAACCGTCTCTTTTGGAAAGATTAAAGGATGCTCAAAATATTGATGTGGAAATTCAGAAGAAGGTGGGAAGTATTATAAAAGGGAAATCCTCAGAATTCAATGTCAATGAAGAAGGAATTGTGAGATTTGGGTCAAGACTATATGTTCCATCAAATCCATAGTTAAATAAGGAACTTTTGGATGATGCACATAGTTCAAATTTCTCTATTCACCCAGGAAACACAAAGATGTATCGAGATCTCTGAGAGAATTATTGGTGGAAGGAGATCGCTGAGTATACATCAAAGTGCCTGGTATGTCAGTAAGTGAAGGATGAGAGGTAGAAGTATAAGGGGATGATGCAACCATTACCCATACCAGCATAGAAATGGGAGAACATCACCATGTACTTTGTAACCAGATATCCGAAGACATCCAAAGAAAACAATGCTATCTGAGTTATTGTGGATCGTCTTACAAATACTGCACACTTCATTGCAATTTGGAAGGATTTCTCACTAGATCAACTAGCACAGATATACATGAGATATGTGGTAAGGATACATGGAGTACGACTATCGATTGTATCCTATTGAGATACAAGATTCACCTCTACATTTTGGAAAAGTTTTCAACATGCCTTGGATACTGAACTGAACTTCAGTGCGACCTATCATCCTCAAACTGATGGCCAATATGAGCGATCTATTTAGACACCGTAGGATATGTTAAGATCATGTTTTATGGACTTCAAAGGAGTATGAGACCAACATCTTGGACTGGTCTAATTCTCCTACAATAACAGTTTCCACTCGAGCATCCTAATGGCACCATATGAATCCCTTTATGAGAAAAGGTGCAGAACACTAGTGAGTTGGGATGAAGTCAGTGAGTGTAATCTACTAGGAGCTGAAATGGTCAAAGAAATTGTGGAGAAGGTGAAAACCATTTAGCAACATATCAAGTCACCCCAAATTCAACAGAAGAGTTATGAAGATAAATGTTGATGAGACCTTGAGTTCAAAGTTTGAGACATGGTATTTCTATGCATATGTCTGTGGAATAAGGTCATGAGGTTTGGAAATAAAGGGAAGTTAAGTCCTAGGCACATCATCCCCTTTGATATTCTTGATCGTGTTAGGGATGTGGCCTATCAACTAGCACTTCCACCTACCATGACCAAAGTACATGATGTCTTTCATATATCCCTATTAAGGAAGTACATACAAGACCCTTCACATGTACTCTCTACAGAGGTAGTACAGTTAGAGGATGATCTTTCTTATGAGGAGCATCCAGTGAAGATCTTAGATCTTAGGGAAAAGGTTCTATGAAATAAGACAATTCCCCTCATCAAGGTGTTATGGAGAAACCACAAGTTTGAAGAAGCAACGTGGGAATCATAGGAAGTGATGAAGTAGAGTTACCCAAATCTATTTAGTGTGGGAAAAGGAAATTTCAAGGACGAAATTTCTTAAGGGAGGAAGATTATGACGACCTGAAATTTTATCAATAAAAATTCCTCTTGATCTAATTAAACATATCATTATGAAAAATGGTTATATAAAATATGCACTTCCTTGGTTTTATGTTTTTGTATTTCAAAATACTATTAAGAATTGTTACCATTTCTAATATATCCGTTGAATAATGATCACATGATTAGTATAAATATAAGTCTTTAACAAATACAATTTACTCAAACAAAGGAAGCGATGGACTAATCCAGTAGACTTGACCTGTACAAAGCCCATTTTCCGGAGCTTGGAAAGGAGGTGGAGTCATTGTTCTTGACCCTTGACCAAGCCCAAACCTAGCTTCAACACGTTAAGCTTGAGTGGAACCGCCTAAGGGATAAGTGGAAGTTGATAGAGATTACCACCATATCAATGTTATCTGATCCACCCCAAGAGTCTGTCACCATCTCACACCTTACCCTTCGGTCTTATGTGGGTGTTATAAGGGGTTATGTAACTAAACCTTAGAACTATGATTATGCGCATTATTTTTGTATATAATAAAGAATATACATTCATTTTATTATTGTTATGTTGTGAATATTTTTTAAATCACAAATAGTATTTTTAGTTAATATTCAATTATGAAATATATTTTGATGAATTAATTGATTTTTTAATTAAATAATATTTTAATAAAATATTATTACTAAATTACTTTTTATTAAATATAAATTATCATATAATTTTTAGGAATACAATTGTAGTTTTTATTAAGGTTTGAAAGTCATTTTTGTCAAAAACCCATGAATTTTCGATAAATGTAGGTTTTTATTTTAAAAGTAAAAATTAAAATATTTAGAAAATTATTTAGATAAAATGAATATTATTTTTGGAATCAGGACTTTGAAATTATCCAACATTTATTTTTTCATTATTTTCTGAGACAGTTGATTTTTTGGGTAAAAAATTAAACACCGTTTAATTATATAATGTGTTTTATGACATCATAATGACCCAATAGTGATGTAATAAAATAATATAAGTGGTATTTTCGGACAATATATGTTTTAACATTAAAATAATGTTATTTTAGGTTTATTTTATTTATTTTACAATGCCTTAGTGGACCCTTCAAGACTTATAAAACATTTTAACTTTTTAAAATGATTTCCTTGAGAGTGTGACTTACCTCCACATAAGTAAGCCTAATATTTTACGAAGTTAGGCCATTTTACTTATAAAATATTGTTTTACACTCTCCTTTTTTAGAAAACATTATCAAAAACCATGGTATGGTTTGTGGTTTTGATTAGTTTAATGTATAGGGTCCAAAACCTAAATAATAAAGAATTCCCTCTTTTTTCCTATATAAACCCACCCAAGCTCTCACTTCATCTTCACTCAAAGCCCTTGGAGATAGAAAAACCTCTTTCCTCTTATCTCTATAATCCTACCAAGGCACCCCAATCTCTCAAGAATCCTCTCTCAAGCCCCTCCCAATCCTTTGGGATCACACTTCCAAGTAAGGGATTCCTTCCTTTCTCATTTTATCCAAGTTTCTTAATATTGTTATGTCTTTTTATTTTCAAATATAAATGTTGGGGTATGATTTATCACCTACCCCATACTGTAATACTTATGTTTTAATTATTATATACCCCTTTATCTCTCATTACTACCTCTCGTGTACATCCGTTACCATGCTGAAATTCTAGATGGGATTTCTTCTTTTCTCATTTTTATTCAAATTTAATTATTTTGTTATGCCCTTTTATTTTCAATTAAAAATGTTGGGGTATAATTTTTAACCCCCCATACTTCTATCTTTATATTTTAATGATGAGATACCCCTTTCTCTCTCATTAATTCCTCCCATGTACACTCGTTACCATGTCGAAGTTCCATAAGGGATTTCTTTCTTTCTCATTTTGTCCAAATCTCATTATGTTGTTATACCCTTTTATTTTCAATTACAAATGTTGGGGTATGATTTATAACCTCCCCCATAATACCCTATTTATATTTAAATGATGATATACCCCTTTCTCTCTTATTAATTCCTCCCATATACACTCGTTACCATGCCGAAATTCTGTAAGAGATTTCTTCATTTCTCATTTTTTCCAAATTTCATTATGTCATTATGCCCTTTTATTTTCATTTTCAAATATTGGGGTATGATTTTTCACCTCCCCCATACAACCCTATTTATTTTTGAACGATTATATACCCCTTTATCTCTCATTAATTCCTCCCAATGTACACCCGTTACCATGCCAAAATTTCATAAGGAATTCCTCTCTCCTCATTTTCATTCAAGCAATTATTTTGTATTATGAATCTAAAATTCAATTACTTATATTGGGACATGTATATATATGACCCACTTACTATCTATTTCATGTACATATTATGAGAAAAACCTTTCTCTCTCATCAACCATTTTTATGAATTCTTATGTAACACCGTTATGCTGTTGAAATTGCACGATGATTTTCCAAAGCCAAAGTCATTGTGTTGTGAATACAATGCCCATTTCTCTGTCAAGGGTATTCACCTTTATGCACATTTACTTATTGATTATAGAATTTAATTTATGAATTCCACATTCCTTTATCGTGGAATAAATGATTATCTTTAATGATTCCATGTTGTATGATCCATGTGGCAAACTTATGCATGAAATGAAATTTTTAAGAAGGGTGCATCTTGATAGTGCTCCAATGAATTGGGTAAATATTAGTATCATGATAAGTCAAGTGAAATAAGGGTTTACTCATTATAATCCAATTGAAATGAGGTTTTACTCATGCTAATTCAAGTACAATGAGGGTTTAATCATGCTCCATGTGCAATGAGCCTTGGCTCAGGATAATACCATGTTAAGTGTTGTTGCCACATATCCATGTTATGATAATCATGCTATATATTGCCTTTATGTTCATGTTTCTTTTATGATCCATTGATATTCCTACTACCTAACATGTATTTTATTTTTCATTTTATACCTTGTTTACTCCCTTACTGGGCTTTATAGCTCAACCTTTTCTTATGCATGTCCTCAGGTTATCCCCTGCAATTCTAAGTATGAGGGAATATAGTGGTCATGTAAAAGCAATGCTAATATGAAGCGATGACCTCATCTAGTAGACTTTCCCCATACTAAGCCCATTTGTCGAAGCTTGTAAAGGAGGTGGCGTCATTGGGCTTCACTCTTTACCAAGCCTAAGATGAGCTTCAACACATTAAGCTCAAACGGAACCGCCTATGGTAGAAGTGGAAGTTGATAGAGATTACCACCCGATCAATGTTATCCAAACCACCCCAAGAGTCTGTCACCATCACACACCTTAACCTTCGGTCCTATGAGGGTGTTATAAAGGGTTATGTAATAGGACCTTAGTACTATGATTATATGCATTAATTTTATATATAATAAATAATATACATTCATTTTATTATTGTTACATTGTAAATAGTTTTTAAAGCACAAATAATATTTTTAGTTAACATTCAATAAAGAAATCTATTTTGATGAATTAATGATTTTTTTAATTAAATAATATTTTAATTAAATATTATTACTAAATTAATTTTTATATAATATAAATGACCGTATAATTATTATAAATATGATTGTGATTTTTTTAAGGTTTGAAAGATATTTTTATCAAAACTCATTAATTTTTGATAAATGTCGGTTTTTATTTTAAAAGTAAAAATTCACATATTTAGAAAATTATTTAGAAAAAATTAATATTATTTTTGGAATCAGGACGTCGAAATTATCCAATAGTGAATTTTACATAATTTTCCGAGACAATCAAAGTTTTGGGTAAAAATTAAATGCCGTTTAAATATATAATGTGTTTTATGACATCATAATGACCCAATGGTGATGTAATAAAATACTATAAACATTATGTTTGTAAAATATATTTTTTACCATTAAAATAATGTGATTTTAGTTTTGTTTGATTTATTTTACAATGCTTTAGTGGACCCTTCAAGGCTTATAAAACATTTTACCTTTTTAAGTTGATTTCCTTGAGAGTGTGACTCACCTCCACATAAGAAACCCTATTATTTTAAGAATTTCGGACATTGGTCTTATAAAATAATGTTTTCCACTCCCATTTGGAAAAAATCATGGGCAGAAACCATGGTATGGCTTGTGGTTTTCATTTGTTTAATGTGTGGTGTCCCAAACCTAAATAATAAAGAATTCCCTCTCCTTTCCTATATACACCCACCCAAGCTCCCACTTCATCTTCACTAAAAGCCTTTGGAGTTAGTAAAAAATATTCCCTCCTCTCTCTATAATCCTCCCAAGGCACCCCAATCTCCCAAGAAGCCTCTCTCAAGCCCCTCCCAAGCCTTTGGGACCACACTTCCAAGTAAAGGATTTCTTCCTTTCCCATTTTTTGTCCAAATTCCATTATGTTGTTATAACATTTGGTTTTCAATTAAAAATGTTGGGGTATGATTTATAAACTCTCCCATATTGAAATAAGTATTTTTGAATAATGAGATACCTCTTTCTCTCTCATTAATGCCTCCCATTTACACCAGTTATCGTGCCGAAATTCCATAAGGAATTTCTCTCTTCTCATTTACATTCAAGAAATTATTTTGTATTATGAATCTAAATTCCATTACATATATTGGGAAATGTATCTATATGACCCCCTTAATGTCCCTTTCATGTAAGTATGATGATACACCCATTTCTCTCTCATCAACCATTTTTATGAATTCTTATGTCACGCCGTTATGCTCACGAAATTGCACCACGATTTTTCAAGCCAAAGTCATTATGTCGTGAATACCGTACTCATTTCTCTATCAAGGGTATTAACCTTTATGAACATTTAATTATTGATTATATAGTTTAATTTATGAATTCTACATTCATTTATTGTGGAATAAATGATAATGTTTAATGAATCCATGTTATATGATCCATGTGACACACTTATGCATGAAATGAAATGATTAAGAAGGGTGCACCCTGATAGCACTCCAATGCATTGGGTAAAGATTAGTATTATGATACATTAAGTGAAATGAGGGTTTACTCGTGATAATTCAAGTGCAATGAGGTTTTACTCATGCTTCATGTGCAATGAGCCTTGGCTCATGCTAATACCATGTTAAGTGTTGTTTCCACAGTTCCATGTTGTGATAATCATGCTTTATCAGGCCATTATGTTCATGTTTATTTTATGATCTGTTGATATTACTATTTCATAACATGTATTGTATTATTCATGTTATGCCTTTTTTACTCCCTTAATGGGATTTATAGCTCACCCTTTTCTTATTCATGTTCTCAGGTTATCCCATGCAATGCTAAGTACGAGGGAATGTAGTGGTCATGTAAAAGAAGTTTTCAATAAAGATGTTGTGTTTCATGTTTTCCGTCATTATGTAATGTTCCTAATCCCCAAAGACACTAGACCTCTCAATCTTCCATGTTGTATCAAGTGAATAGTTTATGTAATAAATCAAGTTTAAGTGTGTAATAAAGAGCAAAGTTTTTATAGTTGGTATCAGAGGATAGGTTTAGTTATTTTTGGGATTAGGATTAAAAAACCCTAGTGAAAGCCTTAGGGATAAGACTAATTATTATAAAAACATCCCTAAATTTTGGTGAGTATTGATTAAGTGGTTTATCAAGAAAATAAATCCCTGTCTGGATATGAGAAGGTAGAGGCGGCTCTGGCACAAATGTACCTAGGAGTGAAAACTCCAACAAGGAGTTTCAGGCTCGACCTGAGGTATCTTGGTACACAACAGTGGGCCTTGCTACACTTTTGGTTACGACACTCCCAGGGGATATTCTTTGGTAAATTCACAATCTTAGTATGAACAATTATTAAGGGAATTAAATAAAATTTCCTTAAGAATATATGTTAGAAAGTATATCATGGATAACATAGATTGAAGCCTATAGATTCACAATTTAAGGAAATAAAAGTTATTTATAAGTCATCAGTTTTTGTCCTTGTATTACCCTTTATGTGTTACCCCTAAATTTCCTTTTATTCCAACCAGTGGTCGGTAATAGGAGGACTCGGTCTAACAACCGATGCGAAAATCAATGTGATTACTGTTCTAATGAGATGCCCAATCCGATGGGAGTAGGAATCACGAAATTTTTCAGCATAATCTCTCAGTTAACTCAAGATTTGAATAGAAACATGGGTCAAGAGGAACATTAAACCCCCCCTAAGAAAGAACAAGTCGTAATCGAGATCTTCATGAGACAAAAAACTCCTGTTTTTAATGGATCATCTGATCCATCAATTGCTGAATAATGGATCAACTCCATTGAAAAGATCTTCTCCATCCTTCAATGTTCCAAACAAGATAAGGTTATTCTGGATACTTATCATATGGAGGGTGAAGCTGATCAATGGTGGATATTGATAAAAAATATGAAGCCTGAGGAGGAGATCGAGGTGTTGGAATAGAAATATTTTCAGAAAATGTTTTCGATAAATATTTTCCACGCACCCTCCGACTTAAGATGGAAAGGGACTTCCTTGACCCCAAGAAAAAAGATGATGAATCCATTGGAGTGTATGAGGAAAAATTCACAAGGCTTTCACGATACACCTCTGGCTTTGTCATTATCCCTGAATGCAATGTTGACCGCTTCTTTGGTGGGATAAAATCTAGCCTACAGAAGGCCTTGTCAATCCATGACTTCGATAGATATGAGGAAATTGTCTGATGTGACCTCAAGGGAAAAATAGAGATCGGAGAATCTCAGGGGTATAAAGGGGATAAAAAGAGTAAGTTGGACTTCAATTATGGTGGTCCAATGGATAAATCCAATGGTTCTAAGAAAAACCAGCACCCAACTTGCCAAAGGTGTAGAAAGAAGCACCCTAGAAATTGCCTGAAGGGGATGAGTAAATGCTTTAGGTGTAGAAGAGAATGGCACCTAGCGGTTAACTAATGACAAGAAAAACCCGCGGCTAAGAGAGAGAAGAGGAATTCTCCATTCAACCCTCAACACGTTGTTCATTTCTTCAACTACAAATAACCATGGCACCTTGAGAATCAGTTCCCTAAGCCAAGGGTTTTTGGAGGCAATCAACAACCTCCAAGGCAGTAAGGGAAAGATTTTTCCATCACTACCGCTGAAGTGAACCCTGACAACGAAGTGGTGATAGGTATTCTAATTATTCATTCAAGAATATAAAATGCACTTTTTTATTCTAGTTCTATGCATTCTTTTATATCCCAAAATTTTATTAGAACAATCCCAACACAAAAAAAATCATGGAAGTAAAGATGTCGATGAGTACGGAAAATGGGGCAATCATTGCATCCCATGATTATAACTCCTCCCCTATCATAATTTGTGAAGTGAACTTCCCAGATAACCTCGTTATACTTCCTCTAGTGGAATTTTATGAAATTATCAACATGGATTGTCTTTCCTTATATAGTTCCAACATAAATTTATGTGAGAGGGAAATCACTCTCCATATTGAGAAAAGACCCCTAATTCTATAAAAGTGCAAGGAGGGAGATGAATATTCTTTAGAACCATCATCTCAAGCATGGATATTATTGACCTATGAGCATGCGTATCTGGATCATATGATTGAGTCTAAGGAAGCAACCCTTTTTGAAGACATGCCTATTGTGAGGGAATTCGCTAAAGTGTTTCCTGAGGAATTACTTGGTCTTCCTCCTAGAAGAGATGTTGAATTATCAATTGACCTTATACCTGGGGTGTTTCCAATATCCAAGAATCCATATAGAATGACTGTTTTAAATATTGAGGAGGTGAATAAACAACTACATGAGAATCTGGATAAAGGATTTATATTCCCAAGTGCTTCACCATGGGGTGCTCCAGTATTCTTTGTCAAGAAGAAGGATGGGTCAATGCACCTTTTCATTGATTATTATGAGATCATCAAAATCACGATAAAGAACAATTATCCTCTACCACGAATTGATGACTTGTTCCATCAGCTATGTGGAGAATAATACTTTTCCAAGGTGGATTTTCAGTCAAGATATTACCAAGTAAGGGTGAAGGAGGATATCCCCAAGACTAGTTTTTGTAAAAGGTACGGGCACTATGAATTCATTGTAATACCTTTTGGACTCACTAATGCTCCAGAAATCTTCATGGAATTTATGAATAGAGTCTTTAGAGATTACCTCGACAAATTTGTAGTAGTAATTATATAAGATATTCTAATATACTCCAAAACTAAGGAGGAGAATGGGAAGAATCTATGAACTATACTAGAGACCTTGCAGAAGGAGAATCTCTATGAAAAGTATAGAAAGTGTGAGTTCTGGTTGAAGGAGGTATCATTCTTGGGCTATATCATCATAAGCAATGAGATATCTGTGGATCCCTCCCAAACAGCTGTGATTGAGGGATGATCAGGTCCAACATTGGTAACGAATATCCATAGCTTCCTCAGGTTAGCTGGATATTATCACCGATTTGGGAGAAATTTCTCATGATTGTCCAACCCTCTTACCAAGTTACTCGGAAGAGAGTAAAGTTTTCTTGGAGTGTTGAATGCGATGATAGCTTCAAAGAGTTGAAAAGGAGGCTTATCACTGTGCCCGTAATCACACTCCCAATAAGTAGAGAGCTCTTTGCGGTGAAAAATGATTCTTTAAAGAGGGGTTTAGGATATGTGATAATGAAAAATGATAAAGTGATAGTCTATGCCTCAAGACAGTTGAAAATAAATGAGAAAAACTATCCCACAAATGATATGGAGTTGGCAGCTATGATCTTTGCATTGAAAATCTAGCAGTATTATCTCTATGGGAAGAAGTGTGAGATATATACTGATCATAAGAGCATAAAATATATATTCATAAAAAAAGAGATTAATATAAGCCAATGAAGATGGATAGAGCTCATCAAGGATTATGACTGCTCAATCCACTACCATCCCGATAAGGAAAACATGGTGGAGGATGCTCTAAGTATAAATGATCCTGTATCTTTATCAATGATGAGAATTGAAAAGGATCCAATGCACATGAGCCTTATCCCGGTTGGTAAGGACTCCATAAGTGAATCCAAGCGACCATGGATCAAATCCAGATGGAGGAAAAATTTCTAGGGTACTATAGTAGTAATGTAGCAGGTACTGTAGCGGGAACTGTGCAGTATTGTAGCACTACTGTAGCAGGCACTATTTGGCACTATAGAAGCCAGGAATATGCCCCTGTTTGGGCCTTCAGGCCACCGATTTAGTCCCTGAGTCCTTTAAGGCCTTCAGGCCACCCAGGCCTTCGGGTCAGTAAGGCCTTAGGGCCACCTCAAGGCCTTCAGGCCACCTTAAGTGCAGATGCAAACCAGACAACCTTCAAGGAACTAGCTCTACAAGGAGGATGAGCAAGGAGCTTTCACCATAGAAGAAGCTAAATGGATTGCAAGAATGAGAGGGTATGACACCTGCCATCGAGACAAGCCTGTGCATGCACGAGAATGCCTAGCCGAACAGCCATGCAAAGTTGGAGAGCTAATTTCACGTTGAAGATGCTAGGTAGGAGAAGTTCCAAGTATTTAGTCTAGGTTGTATGTAATGTTTGAAGCCTATGGGAAATGAATTCCTCTAAGGCCTATGGGCCATGTAATACTTTTTTCCTACAGGCCTTGTAAGGGCTCCACCTCACCCCTTGAAAGGTGGATTTTAAAAATGAATAAAAAATGAAGGACTTCGAGCCATTAGAGGTGAAAAGGATCCAATCTTCTTAGATTTTTAGAGGATGGAGATGGAAATAATTAAGGGAGGAACATCATTAATCCTTTCTCAAATGATTGCTCAACCACCCCTCATGGAAAAAATAAAGGATGATCAGAGAAAGGATGTGGAAATTATGAAAAGGGTGGAAGCTATAAAAAATGGGAAATCCTCATAGTTCATGGTTGAAAAGGATAGAATTGTGAGATTTGGGTCATGATTATATGTACCATCCGATCCATAGGTAAAGAAGGAGCTTCTGGATGACACACATAGCTCAACCTTCTCTATTCACCCAGGGAGCACAAAGATGTATCAACATCTCCAAGAAAAATTTTTGTGGGACAACATGAAGAGGGAGATTTCTAAATATACATCAAAGTGCTTGGTATGTTAGAAAGTGAAGGCTAAGAGGAGAAAGTCTAAGTGGATGATGCAACCACTACCCATACCAACATGGAAGTGGGAGAACATTACAATGGAATTTTTCACTAGAATTCGAAGGATATCCAGAGGAAATAATGCTATATGGGTCATTATGGATTGTATTATGAAGAAAAATCACTTTATAGTGATTCGATAGGAATTCTCATTGGATCAACTTTCACAGATTTACATCAAATAAGTGATAAGGCTATATGGAGTACCACTATCTATTGTATCCGATCCTAATCTGAGATTCACCTCGAAGTTCTGGAAAATTCTACAACATGCTCTAAGCACTGAACTAAACTTTAGTATGACCTATTATACTCAAACTAATGACCAAATTGAGTGAACTATTCAGACACTAAAAGATATGTTAAGATAATGTTCTATGGAATTCAAAGGAGGATGGGACCAACATCTTCCACTGGTTGAATTATACTATAATAACAGTTTCCACTCGAGCATCCGAATGGAACCATATGAATCCCATTATGGGAAAAGGTGCAAAACACCAGCGTGTTGTGATGAAGTTAGTGATCGTAAGCTTCTAGGACCTGAAATGGTCGAAGAAATAGTGGGTAAGGTGAAAACCATTCAGTAGCATATCAAGGTAGCCCAAAGTCAACAAAAGAGTTATGAAGATAACCATTGATGAGACCTTGAGTTAAAAGTTGGATACATAGTATTTCTACACATATCTCCATGGAATAAGTTCATGAGTATTGGAAATAAAGGGAAATTAAGTCCCATGTACATCGTCCCCTTCGATATTCTTGATCGTGTCGGGGCTGTGACCTATCAACTAGCACTTCCACATACCATTGCCAAAGTACATGATGTCTTTCATGTATCCCTCTTAAGGAAGTACATACCAAACCCCACACATGTACTCTCTTTATAGGTAGTACAGTTTTAGGATGATCTTTCTTATGAGGAGAATCCAGTGAAGATCTTAGATTGTTGAGAAAAAGTTCTATGAAATAAGTCTATGCACCTCATCAAGGTGTTGCGGAAAAACCAAAAGTTTGAAGAATCATTGTGGGAATCATAGTAAGTGATGAAGCAGAGTTACCCGCATCTGTTTTAGTGTGGGAAAAGGAAATTTTGAGGGTGAAATTTCTTAAGGGAGGAAGATTGTAAAGACCAAAACTTTTATTAATGGAAATTCATCTTGATCTAATTAAATGTCTTATTATGTGAAATGGTTATATAACATATGAACTTATTTGGTTTTATGTTTTTGGATTTTAAAATACCATTAAGAATTGTGACTGTTGCTAATAAATTCATTGAATAGTGATCACATGATTGGTATAAATACAAGGATTTAACAAATCCTATTTACTTAGGCAAAGGAAGTGATGACCTCATCCAGTAGACTTGCCCCATACAAAGACCATTTGTCAGAGATCGTAAAGGAGGTGGCGTCATTGGGATTCTCCCTTGACCAATCCCAATCCAAGATTCAACATGTTAATCTTGAACAAAACTGCCTATGGGAGAAGTGAAAGTTGATAGAGATTACCACCCGAACGATGTTATCCGAGCCACCCCAAGAGTCTGTCACTATTGCACACCTTACTCTTCATTTCTATACATGTGTTATAAGGGGTTATGTAACAATTCCTTAACACTATGATTATGTGCATTATTTTTGTATATAATAAATAATATACATTCATTTTATTATTGTTACGTTGTAAATAGTTTCTAAATCAAAAATAGTATTTTTAGTTAATATTCAATTGAGAAATCTATTTTGATAAATTAATGTATTTTTGAATTAAATAATATTTTAACTAAATATTATTGATAAATTATTTTTATATAATATAAATTATCGTATAATTATTATAAATATGATTGTGATTTTTATTAAGGTTTGAAATCTATTTTTGTCAAAACCCATGAATTTTTGATAAATGTCAGTTTTTATTTTAAAAGTAAAAATTCACATATTTAGAAAATTATTTAGACAAAATTAATATTATTTTTGGAATCAGGACTTCGAAATTATCCAATGGTGAATTTTTCATAATTTTCCGAGACAGTCGAATTTTTGGGTAAAAATTAAATACCGTTTAAATATATAATGTGTTTTATGACATCATAATGACCCAATAGTGATGTAATAAAATAATATAAACATTATGTTCAAAAAATATATGTTTTACCATTAAAATAATGTGATTTTAGTTTTGTTTGATTTATTTTACAATGCTTTAGTGAACCCTTCTAGACTTATAAAACATTTTACCTTTTTAAATTGATTTCCTTGAGAGTGTGACTCACCTCCACATAAGAAACCCTATTATTTTAAGAATTTCGGCCACTAGACTTATAAAATAATGTTTTCCACTCCCATTTGGAAAAAACCATGGGCAAAAATCATAGGTTATTTTGTGGTTTTGATTAGTTTAATGTGTGGTGTCCCAAATCTAAACAATAAAGTATCCCCTCTCATTTCCTATATAAACCCACCCAAGATACCACTTCCTTTTCAATAAAAGCCTTTGGAGTTCATCAAAACTCTTCCCTCCTCTCTATATAATCCTCAAAAGGTTCCCCAACCTCCCAAGAATCCTCTCTCAAGCCCCTCCCAAGCCTTTGGGATCACACTTCCAGGTAAGGGATTTCTTCCTTTCTCATTTTTTGTCCAAATTACATTATGTTGTTATACCATTTGGTTTTCAATTAAAAATGTTGGGGTATGATTTATAACCTCTCACATAATTCCCTCCATATGTTTTAATAATGATATACCTCTTTCTCTCCCATTAATACCTCCTATGTACACCCGTTACCAAGTCGAAATTCCGTAAGGAATTTATCTCTTATCATTTACATTCAAGCAATTATTTTGTATTATGAATCTAAATTACATTAAAAATGTTGTGACATGTATCTATATGACCCCCTTATGGTCCATTTAATGTTAATATTATGAGATACCCCTTTTTCTCTCATCAACCATTTTTTTATGAATTCTTATGTCACGCTATTATGCACTCGAAATTGCACCACAATTTTTCAAGCCAAAGTCATTCTATAGTGAATACCATGACTATTTCTCTACCACGGGTATTCACCTTTATGCACATTTACTTTTTGATTATATAGTTTCATGTATTAATTCCACATTCCTTTATTTTGGAATAAATTCTGATGTTTAATGAGTCCATGTTATATGATTCATGTGGCACACTTATGCATAAAATGAAATAATTAAGAAGGGTGCGCCCTGATAGTGCTGCATTGCATTGGGTAAAGATTAGTATCATGATAAGTCAAGTGAAATGAGGGTTTACTCATGATAATTCAAGTGCAATTAGGTTTTACTCATTCTCCATGTGCAATGATCCTTGGCTCATGCTGATTCCATGTTAAGTTTTGTTTCCACATTTCCATGTTGCGACAATCATGCTTTATCATGCCTTTATGTTAATGTTTATTTTATGCTCCATTGATATGAATATTTAATAACATGTATTTTATTCTTCATCTAATGCATTTTTTACACCCTTAATAGGATTTATTTCTCACCCTTTTCTTATTCATGTCCTCAGGTTATCCCATGAAATGCTAAGTATGAGGGAATGTAGTGGTCATGTAAAGAAAGTTTTCAATAAAGATATTGTGTTTCATGTTTTAAGTCATTATGTAATGTTCCTTATCCCCAAAGACACTAGAACTATGATTATCACAACATTTATAAAGGGTTTATACGCCCAAGTGCTTCAACCCGGGGTGCTCCCATCCTCTTCGTCAAGAAGAAGGATGGGTCAATGTGCCTTTGCATTGATTATCGTGATCTCAAAAAAATCACAATAAAGAACAAGTATCCCATGCCTCGAATTGATGACTTATTTGATCAGCTACATGGATCACAATACTTCTCCAAGGTGGATTTTTGGTCAGGATATTACTGAGTAAGGGTTAAGAAGGAGGATATCCCCTAGACTGCTTTTTGTACAAGTTATAGGCACTATGAATTCATAGTAATGCATTTTGGACTCACTAATGCTCCGACAATCTTCATGGACTTGATTAATAGAGTCTTTAGAGATTACCTCGACAAATTTGTGGTAGTATTTATAGATGATATTATAATATACTCCAAAACCAAGGAGGAGCATGAAGAGAATCTAAGAACTGTACTAGAGACCTTGCGAAAGGATAATATCTATGAAAAGTACATCAAGTGTGAGTTATGGTTGAAGGAAGTATCATTCTTGGGTCATATCATCATAAGAAATGGGATATCTATGGATCCCTCCAAGACAACTGCAATTGAGGTATGGATGAGGCCAACATCGGTAATGAATATCTGTAGCTTCCTGGGGTTAACTGGATATTATCACTAATTTTTGCGAAATTTATCATGACTATACAACCCTCTTACCAAGATAACTCAGAAAGGAGTAAAGTTTTCTTGGAGTGATGAATGTGAAGAGAGCTTCAAGGAGTTGAAAAGGAGGCTTATCACTGCACCAATAATCACACTCCCAATAAGTGTAGAAATATTTGTGGTGTATAATGATTCTTAAAAGAGGGGTTTAGGCTGTTTGATAATGAAAAATGATAAAGTGATAGACTATGACTTAAGGAATCTGAAAATACATGAGAAAAATTATCCCATGCATGATCTGGAGTTAGTGGCTGTGATCTTTTCATTGAAAATATGACGACATTATCTATATGGGGAGAAGTGTGAGATATATAATGATCAAAATATCCTCAAGTATATATTCACACAAAAAGAGATTAATATGCACCAATGAATATGGATAAAGCTCATAAAGTATTATGACTTCTCAATACACTACCATCCCGGTAAGGCAAACATGGTGGCAGATGCTCTAAGTAGAAAGAATCATGCATCTTTAGCAATGATGAGAATTGAAAAGGATCCAATATTCTTAGATTTGAAGAGGATGGACATGGGAATCATTAAGTGAGGAACATCATCAATCATTTCTCAAATGATTTCTCAACCATCCCTCATGGAGAAAATAAAGGATTCTCAAAGAAAGGATGTGGAAATTCCAAAAAGGGTGGAAGCTATCAGAAATTGGAAATCCTCATACTTCATGGTTGAAAAAGATGGAATTGTGATATTTGGGTCACAATTATATGTACCATATGATCCAGAGATAATAAAGGAGCTTTTGAATGACACACATAGCTTAAACTGATGGCTAATCTAAGAGAACTATTTAAACACTGAAAGATATCTTAAGATCATGTTCTATGGACTTTAAAGGAGGATGGGACCAACATCTTCCACTGGTTGAATTCTCCTACAATAACAGTTTCCACTTGAGAATTAGAATGACACCATATGAAGCCCTTTATGGGAAAAGGTGCAGAACACCGGCATGTTGGGATGAAGTCGGTGAGTGTAAGATGCTAGGATCTGAAATGGTCGAAGAAATGGCGGAGATGGTGGAAACCATTCAGCAACATATCAAGGCAGCCCAAAGTTGACAGAAGAGTTATGTAGATAACCGTCGACTAGACCTTGAGTTCAATGTTGGAGACATGTTATTTCTATTCATATCTAAATTGAATAATTTCATGAGGTTTGTAAATAAATGGAAGTTAAGTCCTAGGTATATCAGCCCCTTTGAGATTCTTGATCGTGTCAGGGTTGTGTACTATCGACTAGAAAATACACCTACCATATCCAAAGTACATGATGTATTTCATGTAACCCTCTTAAGGAATTACATACCAGACCCTTCACATGTACTCTCTTCATAGGTAGTATGGTTAGAGGATGATCATTATTACAAGGATCAGTTAGTGAAGATCTTAGATCGTAGGGAAAAAGTTCTACGAAATAATACAATGCCCCTCGTCAAGGTGTTGTGGTGAAACTAAAAGTTTGAAGAGGAAATGTGGGAACTAGAGGAAGTGATGAAGTAGAGTTACCCACATCTCTTTTAGTTTGGGAAAAGGAAATTTTGAGGGCAAAATTTCTTGAGGGGGGAAGATTGTAACGACCCAAACTTTTATCAATGAAAATCCCTCTTGATCTAATTAAATGTCTTATTATGAAAAAAGGTTATATAAAATATGAACTTACTTGGTTTTATGTTTTTTTATTTAAAAATACTGTTAAGAATTGTTACCGTGGTTAACATATCCATTGAATAGTGATCCCATGATTAGTATAAATATAGGGATTTAACAAATTTAATTTACTCAGACAAAGGAAGCGATGACCTCATTCCGTAGACTTTCCCCATATGAAGCCCATTTATCGAAGTTCAAAAAGGAGGTGGCGTCACTGGGATTCACTCTTGACCAAGCCCAATCCGAGATTCAACATGTTAAGCTCGAGTAGAACCACCTACGAGATAAGTGAAATTTGATAGAGATTACTATCCGAGCGATGTTATCCGAGCCACCCCTAGAGTCTGTCACCATCGCACACCTTACCATTCGGTCTTATGCGGATGTTATAAGGGGTTATGTAATGATACCCTAGTACCATGATTATGTACATTATTTTTTGTATAGAGAATATAATTTCATTTTATTTTTGTTACTTTGAAAATAGTTTTTTAAAGAAAAAATAGCATTTTTGGTTAATTAAGAAATCTATTTTGATGAATTAATGGATTTTTGAATTAAATAATATTTCAATTAAATATTATTACTAAATTAATTTTTATATAATATAAATGACCGTATAATTATTATAAATATGATTGTGATTTTTATTACGGTTTGAAATCTATTTTTGTCAAAACCCATGAATTTTTGATAAATATTGGTTTTTATTTTAAAAGTAAAAATTAAAATATTTAGAAAATTATTTATAAAATTATTTAGATAAAATGAATATTATTTTTGGAATCAGGACGTTAAAATTATCCGATGGTGAATTTTTCATAATTTTCCGCGACAATCGTTTTTTTGGGTAAAAATTAAATACCGTTTAAATATATAATGTGTTTTATGACATCATAATGACCCAATAGTGATGTAATAAAACACTATAAACATTATGTTCGGCCAATATATATTTTAACATTAAAAAAATGTTAATTTAGTTTGGTTTGATTTATTTTACAATGCTTTAGTAGACCCTTTCAGACTTATAAAACATTTTACCTTTTTAAATTGATTTCCTTGAGAGTGTGACTCACCTACACATAAGAAACCCTATTATTTTAAGAAGTTCATCCATTGGACTTATAAAATATTTTTTTCCACACCCCTTTTGCAAAAATTAAGGGAAAAAACCATGTGATGGTTTGTGGTTTGGATTATTTTAATGTGTGGTGCCCAAAACCTAAATAATAAATAATATCATCTCCTTTCCTATATAAACCCACCCAAGCTCCCACTACCTCTTCACTCAAAGCCATTAGAGTTTGACCAAACTATACCCTCATCTCTCTAGAATCCTCCCAAGGCTCCTCAATCTCCCAAGAAGCCTCTCTCAATCCCCTCCCAAGCCTTTGGGATCACACTTCCAAGTAAGGGATTCCTTCCTTTCTCATTTTATCCAATTTTCTTAATATTGTTATACCCTTTTATTTTCAATTATAAATGTTGGGGAATGATTTATCACCTCCCATATACTATCCTATTTATGTATTAATGATTATAGACCCCTTTCTCTCTCATCGATGCCTTCCATGTATACCCATTACCATGACGAAATTCCGTAAGGGATTTCTTCCTTTCTCATTTTTGTCTAAATTTCATTATGTTGTTATACCATTTTGTTTTCAATTATAAATGAAAATTCCTCTTGATCTAATTAAATGTCTCATTATTAAAAATGTTTATATAAAATATTCATTTCCTTGGTTTTATGTTTTTGGATTTCAAAATACAGTTAAGAATTGTTACTGTTGATAATATAACCGTTGAACAGTGATCACATGATTAGTATAAATACAGGGTTTTAACAAATCCAATTTACTCAGACAAAGGAAGCGATGACCTCATCCAGTAGACTTTCCCCATAAAAATCCCATTTGTCAAAGCTTGTAAAGGAGGTGGCATCATTAAGCTTCTCTCTTGACCAATCCTAAGCTGAGCGTCAACACATTAAGCTCGAGCAGAACCACCTATGGGAGAAGTGGAAGTTGATAGAGATTACCACCTGAGTGATGTTATCCGAGCCACCCAAATAGTCTTTTACTATCGCACACCTTACCCTTCAGTCCTATGTGGGTATTATAAGGGGTTATGTAACAAGACCTTAGCACTGTGATTATGTTCATTATTTTTCTATATAATAAATAATATACATTATTTTTATTACTATTAAGTTGTAAATAGTTTTTAAAGCACAAATTTCATTTTTAGTTAATATTCAATTATGAAATATATTTTGATGAATTAATGGATTTTTTATTTAAATAATATTTTAATAAAATATTGTTACTAAATTAATTTTTATTAAATTTAAATGATTGTATAATTTTTAGGGATACAATTGTAATTTTTATTAAGTTTTGAAATCCATTTTTGGTCAAAATCCATGAATTTTCTATAAATGTCAGTTTTTATTTTCAAAGTAAAAAATCACATATTTATAAAATTATTTAAAAAAAATGAATACTATTTTTGAAATCAGGAAATTGAAATTATCCAATGGTAAATTTTTCATAATTTTCTGAGACAATCGAATTTTTGGGTAAAAATTAATACCATTTAAATTTATAATATTGAATCGACCCAAAATTTTATTAATATAAATTCCTCTTGATCTAATTAATTGTAATATTATGTGAAATGGTTTTATAACACATGATAATCTTAGGATTTATGTTTTTTGGATTTCAAAATACCGTTAAGAATTGTGACCATTGCTAATATTGCCGTTGAAAAGTGATCAATGATTAATATAAATATAGGGCTTTAACAAATCCAATTTACTCAGAAAAAGGAAGTGATGACCTCATCCAGTAGACTTTCCCCATACAAATCCCATTGTTTAGAGCTTGGAAAGGAGGTGGCATCATTGGGCTTCTCTCTTGACCAATCCCAAGCTAAGTTTCAACTTGTTAAGCTCGAACGGAACCGTCTACGGGAGAAGTGGAAGTTGATATAGATTACCACCCGAGCAATGTTATTCAAGCCGCCCCAAGAGTCGGTAACATCTCACACCTTAACATTCGGTCTTATGTGGGTTTTATAACGGGTTATGTAATAATACATTAGCACCATGATTATGTGCATTATTTTTGTATATAATAAAGAATTTACATTAATTTTATTATTGTTACGTTGTAAATAGTTTTTAAAGCACAAAAAGTACTTTTAGTTAATATTAAATTAAGAAATATATTTTGATGAATTAATGGATTTTTGAATTAATTAATATTTTCATTAAATATTATTAATAAATTAATTTTTATATAATATAAATGACCATATAATTATTATGAATACGATTGCAATTTTTATTAAGGTTTGAAAGCTATTTTTGTCAAAACCCTTGAATTTTCGATAAATGTTGATTTTTATTTTAAAAGTAAAAAATTAAAATATTTAGAAAATTATTTAGATAAAATGAATATTATTTTTTGAATCAGGATATCGAAATTATCCAATGGTGATTTTTTCATAATTTTCTCAGACAGTCGAATTTTTGGGTAAAAATTTAATACTGTTTAAATATATAATGTGTTTTATGACATCATAATAACCCAATAGTGATGTCATAAAATTATATAAAAATTATTTTCTACCAATATATGTTTTACCATTAAGATAATGTGATTTTAGTTTTGTTTGATTTATTTTACAATGATTTAATGGACCCTTCAAGACTTATAAAACATTTTACCGTTTTAAGTTGATTTCCTTGAGAGTACGACTCACCTCCACATAAGCAACTCAATTATTTTAATAAGTTAGGACATTGTCATTATAAAATATTGTTTTCCACTCCCCATTTACCAAAACCATGGTAAAAAACCATGGGTTGGTTTGTGTTTTTGATTAGTTTAATGTGTGGTGCCCAAAACTTAAATAATAAAGAATTACCTCTTCTTTCCTATATAAACCCACCCAAGATCTCACTTCCTCTTCATTAAAAGCTGTTTGAGTTTGTCCAATCTCTTCCCTCCTCTCTCTATAATCCTCCCAAGGCTCTTCAAGATCCCAAGAAGCCTCTCCCAAGCCCCTCCCAAGCCTTTGGGATCACACCTTCAAGTAAGAGATTCATTCCTTTCTTATTTTTATCCAAGTTTCTTTATATTGTAATACCCTTTTACTTTCAATTAAAAATATTGGGGTATTATTTAACACCTACATTATATTCCCCTACTTATGTTTTAAATTATGAGATACCCCTTTCTATCTCATTAATGCCTCCCATGTACACCCGTTACCATGTCAAAATTTCGTAAGGGATTTCTTCCTTTCTCCCCTTTGTCCAATTTTCTTTAAGTTGTTATGCCATTTTATTTTCAATTAAAAATGTTGGGGTATGGTTTTTCACCTCCCCCACACTTCCCTATTTATTTTTGAATGATGAGAGACCCATTTCTCTCTCATTAATTCCTCCCATGTACACCCATTACCATGCCAAAATTCTGTAAGGGATTTCTTCCTTTCTCATTTTTTTCCATATTTCATTATGAAGTTATACCCTATTATTTTCAATTAAAAATGTTGGGGTATGATTTAGAACCTCCCCCATACTACCATATTTTTGTTTTAATGATGATAGACCCATTTATCTCTCATTAATTCCTCCCATGTACACCCATTACCATGCTGAAATTCCGTAAGGAATTTCTCTTTCCTAATTTACATTCAAGAAATTCTTTTGTATTATGAATCTAAAATTCAATTACTTATGTTGGTACATATATCTATATTACCAACTTAATGTAAATTTTATGTACATATGATGATACACCCCTTTATCCCTCATCAACCATTTTTATGAATTCTTATGTCACACTGTTATGCTACCGAAATTGCACCATGATTTTGCAAGCCAAAGTCATTGTGTAGTTAATACCATGCCTATTTATCTATCAAGTGTATTCACCTTTATGCACATTTACTTATTTATTATCTATTTTCATGTATTAATTCCACATTCTTTTATCGTGGAATAAGTGATGATGTTTAATGAATCCATGTTTTATAATCTATGTGGCACACTTTTGAATGAAATGAAATGTTTAAGAAGGGTGCGCCCTGATAGCGCTCCTATGCATTGGGTAAAGATTAATATCATGATACATAAATTGAACTAAGAGTTTACTCATACTAATTAAAGTTAAATGAGGATTTACTCATGCTAATTCAAGTGTAATGAGGGTTTACTCATGTTCCATGTGCAATGAGCCTTGGATCATGCTAATACCATGTTAAGTGTTGTTGCCACATTTCCATGTTGTGATAATTATTCTTTATCATGATTTCATGTTCATGTTTCTTTTATTCTTATTTGATATGCCTATTGCCTAACATGTATTGTACTCTTCATGTTATGCCTTGTTTACTCCCTTACTAGTATTTATAGCTCACCTTTTCTTATGCATGTCCTTAGGTTATCCCATGCAATGTTAAGTACGGGGAAGTGTAGTGGTCATGTAAAGGAAGTTTTCAATAAATATGTTTTGTTTCATGTTTTAAGTTGTTATGTAATGTTCCTAAGCCTCAAATAAACTAGTCCTCTCGATTCCATGTTGTATCAAGTGAATATTTTATGTAATAAATCATGTTTAAGTGCGCAATAAAGAGCAGGGTTGTTATAGTATGTATTAGAGGATAAGTTTAGTTATTTTTGGGATTAGGATTAGAAAACCCTAGTAAAATACTTAGATATAAGACTAAGTATAATAATAACATCCCAGAATTTTGGTGAGTATTTAGTAAGTGGTTTATCAAGAAAATACATCCCTGTCTGGATATGAGCAGGTAGAGGCGACTCTGGTACATATATACCTAGGAGTGAAAACACCAACAAGGAGTTTTGGCCTTGACCTGGGGTATCCTGGTACATGAAAACAGGCCTTGATGCACTCTTGGTTACGACACTCCAATGGGATATGTTTTGGTAAATTCACAAGCTTAGTATGAACCATTGTTAAGGAAATAAAAAAATTCCCCTATGAATATATGTTAGAAAGTAGATCATGGATAACATATATTGAAGCCTATAGATTCATAAGTTAAGGAAATAAAAGTTATTTATAATTCATCCAATTTTTTCCTTGGATTACCCTTTATGTGTTACCCCTAACTTTCCTTTTATTCTATCCAATCATAGGTAACAGGAGGACTCGGGCTAACAACCAATGCAAAGATCAATGTGATGAGTGTTCTAATGAGTTGCCAAATCCGATGGGAGTAGGAATCATGAACTTTGTCACAATACTTACTCAGTTAACTCAATCTTGGAATAAAAACTTGGGTTAATAGGAATGTCCAACCCCCCCTAAGAAAGAACAAGTCGCAATCGAGAGCTTCATGAGACAAAGGCCTCCTACTTTTAATGGATCATCTGATACCTCAATTTATGAACAATGGACCAACTCCATTGAAAATATATTCTCCATCTTTCAATATTTTGAACAAGAGAAGGTTCTTCTAGATGCTTATCGTATGGAGGGTGAAGCTGATTAATGGTGGACATCAATGAAAAATACGAATCCTGAGGATGATATTGTGGCGTTGGAATGGAAGGATTTCTGAAAAATGTTTTTTGATAAATATTTTCCACGCACCCTCTGACTTAAGATAGAAAGGGACTTCCTTTACCTCAAGAAAAAATATGACGAATCCATCAGAGCTCATGAGGAAAAATTCACAAGGCTTGCATGATATGCCTCTAACTTTGTTATTACCCTTGAATACAAGGTTGAACGATTCTTTTGTGGGATGAAACCTAGCCTATGGAAAGCTCTAGAGATCCGTGACTTCGAGAGCTGTGAGGAAATTGTATGATGTTCCCTCAAAGTCTAAATGGAGATCAGAAAATCTCAAGGGTATCATGGGAATAAGAAGTGTAAGGTGGAATTCAATTTTGGTGGTCTGATGGATAAATCCAACAGTGCTAAGAAAACCCAGCACCCCACTTGACAAAGGTGTAGAAAGAAGCACCCTAGAAATTGCTTGAAGGGGATATGGAAATGCTTTAGGTGTGGAATAGAAGGGAACTTAGCCGTTAACTGCCAAAAAGAAAAACCCATGGCTAAGACAAAGGAGAGGAACACTCCATTCGACCCTCAATGCATTGTTAATTTATTCAACAACAGAGAACCAGGGCACCTTGAAAATCAGTTCCCAAAGCCAAGGGTTTTCGTAGGCAACCGACAACCTCCAAGGTGGAAATGGAGAGATTTTTTCATCACTAGCACTGAAGTGAACCCTGAAAATGAAGTGGTGATAGGTACTCTAGTTATTCCTTAAATAATAGATAACGTACTTTTTGATTCTGGTTCTACGTATTCTTTTATATCCCTAAAGTTTAGTAGAACAATCCCCCCCCCACCACATGTTATGGAGGTAAATATGTCTGTGAGTACATAAAATGGGGCAATCATTGTAACCCATGAATATAACTCCTCCCCTATCATAATTTTTGGATTGAACTTCCTGGCGAACCTTGTCATACTCCCTCTAGTGAAATTTGATGCAATTCTCAGCATGGATTGGTTTTCCTTATATAGATCCAACATAAATTTCCGTGATAGGGAAATCACTCTCCATATGGATAATTGACCGACGATTATATACAAGTGAAAGGTGGAAGATAAATCTTCTTTAGAACCATCATCTCAAGCGTGTATATTACTACCCTATAAGAACATGTATCTGGCTTAGATGCTTGAGTCTAAGGAAGAAACTGTCCTTGAAGAC
Source organism: Viscum album (assembly GCA_963277665.1). Taxonomy (NCBI): domain Eukaryota; kingdom Viridiplantae; phylum Streptophyta; class Magnoliopsida; order Santalales; family Viscaceae; genus Viscum; species Viscum album. Next base: position 119,924,064 of record OY728135.1, read on the forward strand.
ATGCCTATTGTGAGGGAATTAGATGAAGTGTTTCCTGAGGAATTGCATGGCCTTCCTCCTAGAAGAGATGTTGAATTATCAATTGACCATATACCTGGGGTGTTGCCAATATCCAAGACTCCATATAGAATGGCTGTTGTGGAGCTTGAGGAGCTGAAGAAACAACTACAGAATAATATTGATAAAGGTTTTATACGCCCAAGTGCTTCACCATAGGGTGAACCGGTCCTCTTCATCAAGAAGAAGGATGGATCAATTTTCCTTTTCATTGATTATCATGAGCTCAACAAAATCACGATAAAGAACAAGTATCCTCTACCCCGAATTGATGACTTGTTCGATGAAATACGTGGAGCACAATACGTATCCAAGGTGGATTTGCGGTCAGGATATTACCAAGTAAGGGTGAAGAAGAAGGATATCCCCAAGACTACTTTTTGTACAAGGTACAGGCCTATGAATTCATAGTAATGCCTTTTGGACTCACCAATGCTCCAGAAATCTTCATGGAATTGATTAATAGAGTCTTTAGAGATTACCTTGACAAATTTTTTGTATTATTTATAGACAATATTCTAATATACTCCAAAACCAAGGAGGATCATGAGGATCATCTAAGAAATGTACTAGAGATCTTGTGAAAGGAGAAGCTCTATGAAAAGTACAATAAGTGTGAGTTCTGGTTGAAGGAGGTCTCATTCTTGGGCCATATCATCATAAGAAATGGGATATCTGTGGATCTATCCAAGACAACTGCAATTAAGGGATGGCCAAGGACAACATCAGTAATGGATATCCATAGCTTCCTGGGGTTAGCTGGATATTATTGTCGATTTGTGAGAAATTTCTCATGATTGTCAAACCCTTTTACCAAGCTAACTCGGAAGGAAGTAAAGTTTTCTTAGAGTGATGAATGTGAAGGGAGATTCAAGGAGTTGAAAATGAGACTTATCACTATGCTTGTTCTCACTTTAACCATAAGTGGAGAAATTTTTGTGGTATTCAATGATTCTTCGAAGAAGGGACGAGGTTGTGTGTTGATGAGAAATGAGAAATTCATTGCCTATGCTTCATGGCAATTGAAAGTTCATGAGAAAAACTATCCAACACATGATATGGAGTTGGATGCAGTGATATTCGCTTTAAAAATTTGGCAGCATTATCTCTTTGGGGATTAGTGTGAAATATATATGGACCACAAAAAACTCAAGTATATATTCACACAGAAAGAGTTGAACATGCACCAACGAAGATGGTTAAAGCTGATCAAAGACTATGTCTGATCAATCCATTACCACCCTGGGAAGGAGAACAAGGTGAAAGATTCTCTAAGTAGAAAGGATCCAAAGATTCTATCATTTATTATAATTGAAAAGGATTCAATCTTCTTAGATTTGATGAAGATGGACATGGGAATCATAAATAAGGGAACATCATCAATCCTTTCAAAAATGATTTCTCAACCATCTCTTTTAGAAAGGTTAAAGGATACTCAAAAGGATTATGTGGGAATTCAGAAGGTGGAAACTATTAAAAAGGTCAATCCTCTGAGTTCAATGTCAATGAAGAATGAACTGTGAGATTTGGGTCAAGAATATGTGTTCCATCAAATCTGGAGTTAAAGAAATAACTTTTGGATGATACACATAGTTCAAATTTATCCATTCACCCAGGAAAAACAAAGATGTATTGAGATCTCCAAGAGAATTATTGGTGGGATAATATGAAGAAGGAGATTGCTGTGTATACATCAAAGTGCCTGGTATGTCAGTAAGTGAAGGTTTAGAGACAGAAGTCTAAGGGGATGATTAAACCATTACCCATACCAGAATGGAAATGGGAGAACATCACCATGGACTTTATCACCAAACTTATGAAGAAATACAAATGAAACAATGCTATCTAGGTTGTTGTGGATAATCTTACAAAGAATGCACACTTCATTGCAGTTTGGGAGGATTTATCACTAGATCAACTAGAACAGGTATACATCAAAGACGTGGTAAGGCTGCATGGAGTACCAATATCTATTATATTTGATCGAGATCCAAGATTAACCTCTAAGTTTTGGAAGAGTCTTCAAGATTCTCTGAATACTGAGCTAAACTTCAGTATGACCTATTATCCTCAAACTAATGGCTAATCTGAGCAGACTATCCAAACACTTGAGGACATGTTGAGAGCATGCTCAATGGAATTCAAAGGAGGATGGGATCAACATCTCCCTCTAATTGAGTTATCTTACAATAACACTTTCCACTCAAGCATCAAAATGGATCCTTATTAATCCCTATATGGGAAGAGGTACATAACACCGACATGTTGAGATGAAGTTGGGAAGAGAAAACTCTTAGGTCCAGAAATGATCGAAAAAATTGTGGAGAAGGTTAAGACCATCCAGTAGCACATTAAAACTGCTCAGAGTTGACAAAAGAGCTATTCTCATAATCATCAAATAGACCTAGAGTTTGATGTTGGAGACATGTTATTCCTCCGCATATCACAGTGGGATAGAGTTTTGAGATTTGGGAAGAAGTTAAAGCTTAGTCCAAGGTACATAGGCCCTTTTGAGATCCTTGATCACATCAGAGCAGTGGCCTATCGACTATCACTCCCACCGAACCTATCTCATGTACATGTTGTATTCCATGTATCACTCTTGATGAAGTACATACCTTACCCATTGCTTGTACACAATCCATAGGTGGTACCATTGGAGAATGACCTCTCCTATATAGAGAAGCCAGTAAGGATCTTAGATCGTAGAGAAAATGTTCTACGAAATAAGACAATGCCCCTCGTCAAGGTGTTATGGAGAAACCAAATTTTTGAAGAAGCAACATGGGAATCAGAGGAAGCGATGAAGCAGAGTTACCCACATATGTTTTAGTGTGGGAAAAGGAAATTTCGAGGGGGAAATTTTTTAAGGGGGGAAGATTTTAACGAGCCAAACTTTTGTTAATGAAAATTACTATTCATCTAATTAAATGTATCATTATAAAAAATGGTTATATAAAATATAAAATTCCTTGGTTTTATATTTTTTGATTTCAAAATACCATTAAGAATTGTTACCGTTGATAATATATTCATTAAATAGTGATCACATGATTAGTATAAATATAGAGCTTTAACAAATCCAATTTACTCAGACAAAGGAAGTGATGACCTCATCTAGTAGACTTTCCCCGTATGAAGCCCATTTGTCAGAGCTCAGAAAGGAGGTGGCGTCATTGGTATTCACTCTTGAACAGTACCAAGATGAGCTTTAACACGTTTAGCTCGAACATAACTGCCTACATGAGAAGTAGAAGTTGATAGAGATTACCACCAGAGCGATGTTATACAAGCCACCCAAAGAGTCTATCACCATCGCACACCTTACCCTTCGATCCAATGCGGGTGTTATAAGGGGTTATGCAACAATACCTTAAAAATATGATTATGTGAATTATTATTTTTATATAATAAATAATATACATTCATTTTATTATTGTTACGTTGTAAATAGTTTTTAAATCACAAATAGTATTTTTAGTTAATATTCAATTAAGAAATCTATTTTGATGAATTAATAGATTTTTGAATTAAATAATATTTTAATTAAATATTATTACTAAGTTAATTTTTATATAATATAAATGACCATATAATTATTATGAATATGATTGTGATTTTTATTAAGGTTTGAAAGATATTTTCTCAAAATCCATGAATTTTTGATAAATGTCAGTTTTTATTTTAAAAGTAAAAATTCACATATTTAGAAAATTATTTAGATAAAATGAATATTATTTTTAGAATCAGGTTTTCAAAATTATCCAATGTTTAATTTTTCATAATTTTATGAGAGTCAAATATTTGGGTAAAAATTTAATACCGTTTAAATATATAATGTGTTTTATTACATCATAATGACCTAATAGTGATGTAATGAAATATTCTAAACATTATGTTTGGCCAATATATGTTTTACCATTAAAATAATGTGATTTTAGTTTTATTTATTTATTTTACAATGCTTTAGTGGACCCTTTTGGACTTATAAAACATTTTACCCTTTTTAATTGATTTCCTTCAGAGTGTGACTCACCTCTACATAAACAACCCTATTTTTATAAGAAGTTAGGTCATTTACCATATAAAATATTGTTTTCCACTATTATTTGGAAAATAACATGGGCAAAAACCATGGTATGGTTTGTGGTTTGGATTAGTTTAATGTGTGGTGACCCAAACCTAAATAATAAAGTATTCCCTCTCATTTCCTATATAAACCCACCCCAGATCCCACTTTCTCTTCACTAAAAGCCTTTGTATCTCGAAAAATCCCTACCCTATTATCTCTAGAATCCTCCCAAGGTGCCCCAAGATCTCAAGAAGCCTCTCTCAATCCCCTCCCAAGCCTTTGGGATCACTTTTCCAAGTAAGGGATTTCTTCCTTTCTCATTTTTGTCCAAATTTCATTATGTTGTTATACAATTTTTTTTCAATTAAAAATTTTGTGGGTATGATTTCAAACCTCAAAAATACTTATCTACTTATTTTTGGATGATTATATACCTCTTTACCTCTCATTAATTCCTCCCATTTACACTCTTTACCATGCCAAAATCCCATAAGTAATTTCTCTCTTCTCATTCACATTCAAGCAATTATTTTAAATTATGCATAAAAATTACATTACATATGTTGGTACATGTATCTATATGACCCCATTACTGTAAATTTCATGTAAATATGATGATACACCACTTTATCTCTCCTCAACCATTTTATGAATTCTTATGTCACGCCATTATGCTGCCAAAATTGCACCACGATTTTCCAAGCCAAATTCATTGTGTATTGAATACCATTCCCATTTCTTTATCAAGGGTATTCAACTTTATTCACATTTACATATTGGTTATAGAATTTCTGTATGAATTATACATTCCTTTATCATGGAATAAATTATGATGTTTAATGAATCCATTTATATGTTCCATGTGGCACACTTATGCATGAAATGAAATGTTTAAGAAGAGTGCGCCCTGATAGCAATCCAATGCATTGGGTAAAGATTAGTACCATGAAAGGTCAAGTGAAATGAGGGTTTACTCATGATAATTCAAGTGTAATGAGGGTTTAATTATGCTCCATGTGAGATGATACTTGGCTCATGCTAATACCATGTGAAGTGTTGTTGCCACATTTCCATGTTCTGATAATTATGCTATATCTTACATTTATGTTCATGTTTCTTTTATACTCCATTGATTTTCCTATTGCCTAAAATGTATTGTATTATTCATGTTATGCCTTGTTTACCCCCTTACTGGGCTTTATAGCTCACCCTTTTCTTATGCATGTCCTCAGGTTATCCCATGCAATGCTAAGTACAAGGGAATGTATTGGTCATGTAAAGGATGTTTTCAATAAAGATGTTGTGTTTCACATTTTAGGTCATTATGTAATGTTCCTAAGCCCCAAAGAAACTATAAATATTTATCTTCTATGTTGTATCATGTGAAGGTTTTATGTAATAAATCATTTGTTAATGAAAATTCCTCTTGATCTAATAAAATGTCTTATTATGAAAAATGGTTAAATAAAATATGCAATTCCTTGGTTTTATGTTTTTGGATTTTAAAATACCATTAAGAATTGTGACTGTTTCTAATATAGTAGTTGAAAAGTTATCACATGATTAGTATAAATATAAGGCTTTAAAATATCCAATTTACTCAGATAAAGGAAGAGATAGCCTCATCCAATAGACTTTACCCATACAAAGCCCATTTTTCGAAGCTCAGAAAGGAGGTGGAATCATTAGGCTTCACTCTTGACCAAACCTAATACGAGATTAAGCATGTTAAGCTCAAGTGGAACTGCCTATGGTAGAAGTGGAAGTTGATAGAGATTACCTCCTGTGCGATGTTATCCGAGCCACCCCAAGAGTCTGTCACCATCGCACACCTTACCCTTCAGTCTTATGCGGGTGTTATAAGGGGTTATGTAACGATACCCTAATACTATGATTATGTCCATTATTTTTTTATAGAGAATATACTTTCATTTTATTATTGTTACTTTGTAAATATTTTTTTAAACCAAAAATTTAATTTTTACTTAAGTAAGAAATCTATTTTGATGAATTAAGGGATTTTTGAATTAAATAATATTTTAATTAAATATTATTAATAAATTATTTTTTATATAATATAAATGACCGTATAATTATTATGAATATGATTGTGATATTTATTAAGGTTTGAAAGCTATTTTTGTCAAAACCCATAAATTTTTGATACATGTCGGTTTTTATTTTAAAAGTAAAAATTCAAATATTTTGAAAATTATTTAGATAAAATGAATATTAGTTTTGGAATGAGGATGTCGAAATTATCCAATGGTGAATTTTTCATAATTTTATGAGACAGTCGAATTTTTGGGTAAAAATTAAATACCGTTTAAATATATAATGTGTTTTATGACATCATAATGACCCAATAGTGATGTAATAAAATACTATAAAGATTATGTTAGGACAATATATGTTTTACCATTAAAATAATGTGATTTTAGTTTTGTTTGATTTATTTTTCAATGCTTTAGTGGACCCTTCAAGACTTATAAAACATTTTACCTTTTTAAATTGATTTCCTTGAGAGTGTGAATCACCTCAACATGAAAACCTGTTATTTTAAGAATTTTAGACTTTGGACTTATGAAATATTTTTTTTCCAATCCCTTTTGGAAAAACCATGGGCAAAAACCATGGTCTGGTTTGTGGTTTGGATTAGTTTAATGTGTGGTGACCCAAATCTAAATAATAAAGAATTCCCCCTTTTTCCTATATAAACCCACCCATGCTTCCACTTCCTCTTAACTAAAAGCCTTTGGAGCTCAACCAACCCATTCCCTCCTCTATCTAGAATCCTAAAAAGGCACCTAAAGCTCTCAAGCCCCTCCCAATCCTTTTGGATCACACTTCCAAGTAAGTGATTCCTTCCTTTTTCATTTTGTCCAAATTTCATTATGTTGTTATGAACTTTTATTTTCAATTACAAATGTTGGGGTATGATTTTGAACCTCCCCATACCGACCTATTTATGTTTTAATGATGATATTCCCCTTTATCTCTCATTAATTCCTCTCATGTACATCCGTTGCCATGCTGAAATTCCATAAGGAATTTCTCCCTCCTCATTTACATTCAAGCAATTATTTTGTATTATGAATCCAAATTCTATTAATTATTTTAGGACATGTATATATATGAATCATTAATTTCCATTTCATGTAAATATGATGAGACACCCATTTCTCTCTCATCAACCATTTTTATGAATTCTTCTGTCACACCGTTATGCTGCTGAAATTGCACTGGGATTTTCTAAGCCAGAGTCATTGTGTAGTGAATACCATGCACATTTCTCTATCAAGGGTATTCACCTTTATTCACATTTACTTATTGATTATATAGTTTCATGTATTAATTCTACGTTCCTTTATCATGGAATAAATGATTATGTTTAATGAATCCATGTTTTATGATCCCTGTGGCACACTTATGCATGAAATGAAATGATTAAGAAGGGAGTGCCCTGATAGCGCTCCAAGGGTAAAGATTAGTATAATGATACATCAAGTGAAATGAGGGTTTACTCATGATAATTCAAGTTCAATGAGGATTTACTCAATCTCCATGTGTAATGAGCCTTGGATCATGCTAATAGCATGTTAGGTTTTGTTTCCACATTTCCATGTTGTGATAATCATGCTTTATCATGCCTTTTTGTTCATGTTTCTTTTATGCTGCATTGATATGCCTATTGCCTAACATGTATTGTATTATTCATATTATGCCTTTTTTACTCCCTTACTGGGATTTATATGTCACCCTTTTCGTATGCATGTCCACAGGTTATCCCATGCAATGCTAGGTACAAGGGAATATAGTGGTCATGTAAAGTAAGTTTTCAATAAAGATGTTGTGTTTCATGTTTTAAGTCATTATGTAATGTTCCTAAGCCCCAAAGACACTAGAATTATCGATCTTCCACTTTGAATCAAGTGAAAAGTTTATGTAATAAATTATGTTTAAGTGTGTAATAAAGAGCGGGGTTGTCATAGTTGGTATCAAAGGATATGTTTAGTTATTTTTGGGATTATGATTAGAAAACCCTAGTGAAATCCTTAGAGATAAGACTAAGTATAATAAAGACATCCCTAAATTTTGGTGAGTATTGAGTAAGCGGTTTATCAAGAAAATACATCTCTATCTAGATACGAGTAGGTAGAGGCGGCTCTGACACAAATGTACCTAGGAGTGAAAACTCCAACATTGAGATTCGGTCTTGACCCAGGGTATCCTAGTACACAACAACAGGCCTTTTTTCACTCTTGGTTACAACACTCACTGGGGATATTCTTTGGTAAATTCATAAGCTTAGTACGAACCATTATTAAGAGAATAAAAAATTCCCCTAATAATATATGTTTGGAAGTATATCATGGATAACATAGATTGAATCCTATAGATTAATAAGTTAAGGAAATAAAATTTATTTATAAGTTATCCCTTTTTTTCTTTGGATTACCCTTTATGTGTTAATACATTAAGATACTCATCTCTATCTATATATCGGATAGAGTAGAACCAGAATAAAAAAGTGAAAGGTAGGATTATCTTCCATAGTTCTACGCATCCTTTTATATCCCAAACATTTAGTAGAACAATCCCAACACCACTAAAAATTATGGAAGTAAAGATGTCGGTGAGTATGGAAAATGTGGAAATCATTGCATCCCATGAATATAACTCCCCCCTGTCATAATTTGCAGATTGAAATTCCTGGAAAACCTCATCATACTCCCTATGGTAGAATTTGATGCAATTATCAGCCTGGATTGGATTTCCTTATATAGAGCCAACATAAATTTCCATGTGAGGGAAATCACTCTTCATATGGAGAATGAACCCCCGATTCTATACAAGTGCAAGGAGGAAGATGAATCTTCCTTAGCACCATCATCTCAAGTGTGGATATTACTGCCCAATGAGAATGTGTATCTGATCATGATCCAAGATTCACATCAAAGTTTTGAAAAAGTTTTAAACATGCTCTAAGAACTGAACTGAACTTTAGTATGACCTATCATCCTCAAACTAATGACCAATCTGAGTGAACTATTCATACACCAGAAGATATGTTAAGATCATGTTCTATGGGATTTAAAGGAGTATGGGACCAACATCTTCCAATGGTTAAATTCTCCTATAATAACAGTTTCCACTCGATCATCCGAATGGCACCATATGAATCCCTTTATGGGAAAAGGTGCAGAACACCGGTGTGTTTGGATGAAGTCAGTGAGCGTAAGATGCTAGGACTTAAAATGGTCAAAGAAATGGTAAATAATGTGAAAACCATTCAACAACATATCAAGGAATCACAAAGTTGATAGAAGAGTTATGTGGATAACCGTCGATGAGAACTTAAGTTCAAAGTTGGAGACATGGTATTTCTATAAATATCTCCATGGAATAAGGTCACGAGGTTTGGAAATAAAGGGAAGTTAAGTCCTAGGTACATCTGCCCCTTTGAGATTATTGATCGTGTCGGGGCTGTGACCTATTGAATAACACTTCCACCTACCATGGACAAAGTACATGATGTCTTTCATGTATCCCTCTTAAGAAAGTACACATGAGACCTTTCACATATACTCTCTTCATAGGTATTACATTTAGAGGATGATATTTCTTATAAGGAGAAACCAGTGAAGATCTTAGATCGCAGGGAAAAAGTTCTACGAAATAAGACAATTCCCCTCGTCAAGGTGTTGTGGTGAAACCACAAGTTTAAAGAAGTAATGTTGGAATCAAAGGAAGTGATTAAGTAGAGTTATCCGCATCTGTTTTAGTGTGGGAAAAGGAAATTTTGAGGGAAAAATTTCTTAAGGGGGGAAGATTGTAATGACCCAAACTTTTGTTAATGAAAATTACTCTTGATCTAATAAAATGTATTATTATGAAAAATGATTAAATAAAATATGAACTTCCTTGGTTTTATGTTTTTTGATTTCAAAATAACATTAAGAATTATGACCATTGCTAATATAACCATCAAACAATGATCACATGATTAGTATAAATATAGGGATTTAACAAATCCAATTTACTCAGACAAAGGAAGTGATGACCTCATCTAGTAGACTTTACTTATACGAAGCCCATTTATTGGAGATTGGAAAGGAGGTGACATCATTGGGCTTCACTCTTAACCAAGAATAAGCCAAGCTTCAATACATTAAGCTCAAGCGGAACCACCTACGGGAGAGGTGGAAGTTGATAGAGATTACCACCTGAGCGATGTTATCTGAGCCACCCCAGGAGTCGGCCACCATCATACACCTTACCCTTCGGTCTTATGTAGGTTTTATAAGGGTTTATGTAACGAGACCCTAGTACTATGATTATGTACATTATTTTTTTATAGAGAATATAATTTCATTTTATTTTTTTTACTTTGTAAAAAGTTTTTTAAAGAAAAAATAGCAATTTTAGTTAATTAAGAAATCTATTTTGATGAATTAATGGATTTTTGAATTAAATAATATTTTAATTAAATATTATTAATAAATTATTTTTTATATAATATCAATTTCTATATAATTACTACGAATAGAATTGTGATTTTTTAAAGGTTTGAAATCTATTTTTTTCAAAACCCATGAATTTTCGATAAATGTCGATTTTTATTTTAAAAATAAAAATTCAAATATTTAGAAAATTATTTAGATAAAATGAATATTATTTTTGGAATCAAGATGTTGAAATTATCCAATGGTTAATTTTTAATAATTTTCTAAGATAGTTGAATTTTTGGGTAAAAATTAAATACCGTTTAAATATATAATGTGTTTTATGACATCAAAATAACCCAATAGTGATGTAATAAAATATTATAAACATTATTTTAGAAAAATATATATTTTACCATTAAAATAATGTGATTTTAGTTTTGTTGGTTTATTTTACAATGATTTAGTGGACCCTTCAAGACTTATTAAACATTTTACCTTTTTAAATTGATTTCCTTGAGAGTGTGACTCAGCTCCACATAAGCAACCCTATTTTTTAAGAAGTTCAGTCATTGGCCTTATAAAATATTTTTTTACACTCCAATTTGGTAAAAACGATGGGCAAAAAACATGGTATGGTTTGTGGTTTGGATTAGTTTAATGAGTGGTGACCCAAACCTAAATAATAAATAATTCCCTCTCCCTTCCTATATAAACCCACCCAAGACCCCAATTCCTATTTACTAAAAGAATTTGGTTATTAATAAAAACCTTCCCTCCTCTCTCTATAATCCTCACAAGGTTCCCCAAACTCACAATAATCTTCTCTCAAGCCCCTCCCAAGCCTTTGGGATCACACTTCCAAGTAAGGGATTTCTTCCTCTCTCATTTTTGTCCATGTATCTTTATGTTTCTACACCCTTGTATTTTCAATTAAAAATGTTGGGGTATGATTTATCAACTCCCCTATATTGTACTCCTTATTTTTGAATTTTGATATACCCTTTTATCTCTCATTAATTCCTCCCATGTACACCCGTTACCATGCCGAAATTCCGTAAGGGATTCCTTCCTTTCTTATTTTTCTGCAAGTTTCTTTATGTTGTAATACCCTTTTGATTTCAATTAAAAATGTTGGGGTATGAATTAGAACCTACCCTATACTTCTCTCCTTATATTTTAATGATGATATATCCCTTTATATCTCATTAATTCCTCCCATGTACACTCGTTACCATGTTGAAATTCCGTAAGGGATTTCTTCCTTTCTCATATTTTCCAAATTTAATTATGTTGTTATGACCTTATATTTTCATTTACAGATGTTTGGATATGATTTTTAACCTCCTCCATACTACCCTATTTATTTTTTAATGATTATATAACCATTTTTCTCTCATTAATACCTCACAATGTACACCCGTTACCATGACTATATTCTGTAAGGAATTTCGCTCTCCTCATTTTCATTCAAGAAATTCTTTTGTATTATGAATATAAAATTCCATTACTTATATTGGGACATGTATATATATGACCCCCTTACTGTCCATTTAATGTAAATATTATGAGAAACCTATTTATATCTCATCAACCATTTATATGAATTCTTATGTTACGACGTTATGCGGCCGAAATTGCACCACAATTTTCCAAGCCAAAGACATTGTGTTGTGAATACGATGCCCATTTCTCTATCAAGGGTATTAAACTCTATGCACATTTAATTATTGATTATAGAGTTTAATGTATAAATTCCACATTCCTTTTTCTTGTAATAAATGATGATTCTTAATGATTCCATGTTATATGATTCATGTGGCACACTTATGCACGAAATGAAATGTTTAAGAAGGGTGCACCCTGATAGCGCTCCAATGCATTGGGTAAAGATTGGTATCATGATAAGTCAAGTGTAATGAGGGTTTAATCATGATAATTCTAGTGCAATTAGGGTTTACTCATGCTCCATGTGCAATGATCCTTGGATCATGCTAATACTATGTTATGTGTTGTTGTTACATTTCCATGTTATGATAATCATGCTATATCTTGCCTTTATGTTAATGTTTCTTTTATGCCCCCTTGATATGACTATTGCCTAACATGTATTGTATGATTCATGTTATGACTTGTTTACTCCCTTACTGGGCTTTATAGCTCACCCTTTTCTTATTCATGTCCTCAGGTTATCCCATGCAACGATAAGTACGAGGGAATGTATAGGTCATGTAAAGGAAGTTTTCAATAAAGATGTTGTGGTGTATTTTTAGTTAATATTAAATTAAAAAATCTATTTTGATGAATTAATGGATTTTTTATTTTAAATAATATTTTAATTAAATATTATTACTAAATTACGTTTTATATAATATAAATGATCGTATAATTATTATGAATACGATTATGATTTCTATTAAGGTTTGAAAACTATTTTGGTCAAAACCCCTGAATTTTCAATAAATGTTAGTTTTTATTTTAAAGATAAAAATTCACATATTTAGAAAATTATTTAGATAAAATGAATATTATTTTTGAATCCAGACGTTAAAATTATCCAATGGTGAATTTTTCATAATTTTCTGAGATAATTGAATTTTTGGGTAAAAATTAAATAACATTTAAATATATAATGTGTTTTATGACATCATAATGACCCAATAGTGATGTAATAAAATACTATAAACATTATGTTCATCCAATATATGTTTTACCATTAAAATAATGTGATTTTAGTTTTGTTTGATTTATTTTACAATGTTTTAGTGGACCCTTCAAGACTTATAAAACATTTTACCTTTTAAAATTGATTTCCTTGAGAGTGAGACTCACATCCACATAAGAATTTTAGATTCATAATACAAAAATAATTTATTGAATGTAAATGAGGAGAGATAAATTCCTTATGGAATTTTGGCATGGTAACGAGTATATGTGGGAGGTATTAATGAGAGATAAAGGGGTCTCTCATCATTCAAACATAAAGAGGGCAGTATGGGGGAGACGTGAAATCATAGCCCAATATTTTTAATTGAAAATAAAAGGGCATAACAACTTAAAGAAAATTGAACAAAAATGATATAGGAAGAAATCCTTTACTTAGAAGTGTGATCCCAATGGCTTGGGAGAGTCTTGAGAGAGGCTTGTTGAGATCTTGGGGCTCCTTGGGAGGATTCTAGAGAGAGGAAGGCAGGGGTTGGTCAAGCTCTGGAGTCTTTGAGTGAAGAGGAAGTGGGAGCTTTGGTGGGTTTATATAGGAAAGGAGAGGGAATTCTTTATTATTTAGGTTTGGGTCACCACACATTAAACTAATCCAAACCACAAACCAACCCATGGTTTTTGCCCCTGGTTTTTTCCAAAGGGGAGTGGAAAATAATATTTTATAAGTCTAATGGCCTAACTTCTTAAAATAACTGGGTTTCTTATGTGGAGGTGAGTCACACTCCCAAGGAAATCAATTTAAAAACGTAAAAGTTTTTATAAGTCTTGAAGTCTCCACTAAAGCATTGTAAAATAAATCAAACAAATCTAAAATCATATTATTTTAATGGTAAAAAATATATTGGCCAAACATAATGTTTATAGTATTTTATTACATCACTATTGGGTCATTATGATGTCATAAAACACATTATATATTTTTAAACAGTATTTAATTTTTACCCAAAAATTCAACTTTCTCAGAAAATTATGAAAAATTCACCATTGGATAATTTCAAAATCCTGATTCCAAAAATAATATTTATTTTATCTAATTAATTTTCTAAATATGTTAATTTTTACTTTTAATATAAAAACCGACTTTTATAAAAAATTCATGGGTTTTGACAAAAATAGCTTTCAATCCTTAATAGAAATTAATTTAGTAATAATATTAAAATTTTATTTTATAATTATAGATTCATTTATATTATATAAAAAGTAATTTAGTAATAAAAATAAAATATTATTTAATTCAAAAATCTATTAATTCATAAAAATAGATATCTTAATTGAATATTAACTAAAAATACTATTTGTGTTTTAAAAACTATTTACAATGTAATAAAATGAATTTATATTATTTATGATATACAAAAATAATGCACATAATCATAGTGCTAAGGTCTTGTTACATAACCCCTTATAACACCCGCATAAGACCGAAGGGTAAGGTGTGCAATGGTGATAGACTCTTGGGGTGGCTCCGATAACATCGCTCGGGTGATAATCTCTATAAACATCCACCTCTCCCATAGGTAGTTTCGTTTGAGTTTAAATGGTTGAAGCTCAGCTTGGTCTTGGTCAATAGCTATTCCCAATGATGCCTCCTCCTTTCCAAGCTCTGAAAAATGGGCTTCATACGAGGCTAGTCTACTAGATGAGTCCATGGCTTCCTTTGTCTGAGTAAATTGGATTTGTTAAAGCCATATATTTATACTAATCATGTGATCACTATTCAATGACTATATTATAAACGGTAAAAATTCTTAATGTATTTTGAAATCCAAAAACATAAAACCAAGGAAGTGAATATTTTATATAACCATTTTTCATAATAAGACATTTAATTAGATCAAGAGGGATTTTCATTGATAAAAGTTTGGGTCATTATAATATTCCCCGTTTAAGAAATTTTTCCCTCGGAATTTCCTTTTCCCAAACTAAAATAGATTCGGATAACTATGTTTCATCACTTCCTCTGGTTCCCACATTGCCTCTTCAAACTGTAGTTTCGCCACAACATCTTGAAGAGGGGAATTGTCTTATTTTGTAAAACCTTTTCCCTACGATCTAAGATCTTCACTGGCTGATCCTCATAAGAAAGATCATCCTATATCTGTAATACCTTTGAAGAGAGTAAATGTGAAGGGTATGGTATCTTATTACTTAAGAGGGATACATGAAAGACAATATGTACTTTGGCCATGGTAGGTGGAAGTGCTAGTCGATAGGACACAACCCTGACACGATCAAGAATCTCGAAGGGGATGATGTACCTAGGACTTAACATCCCTTTATTTACAAACCTCATGACCTTCTTCCATGGAGATATGTGTAGAAATAACATGTCTCCAACTTTGAACTCAAGGTCTTGTCGACGGTTGTCTGCATAACTCTTCTGTCGACTTTGGGCTGCCTTGATATGCTTCTGAATGGTTTTCATCTTCTCCACCATTTCTTTGATAGAACCATCATCTCAAGCATGGATATTAATTCCCTATGATCACACATATCTAGATTAGATGATTGATTTTAAGGAAGAAACCATACTTGAAGACATGTCTATTTTGAGGGAATTCACTGAAGTGTTTCCCAAGTAATTTCCTTGTCTTCCTATTTGAAGAGATGTTTAATTCTCAATTGAACTTATACCTGAGGAGTTTCCAATATCCAAGACTCCATATAGAATGGATGTTGTGGAGATTGAGGGGATGAATAAACAACTACAGGAGAATCTGGATAAAGGGTTTATAGGCCCAAGTGCTTCACCATAGGGTTCTCCAGTCCTCTTTGTCAAGAAGAAGGATGAGTCAATGCGGATTTTCATTGATTATCGTGATCTCAACAAAATTAAGATAAAGAACAAGTATCCTATGCCTCGAATTAATGACTTGTTTAATCACCTATGTGGAGAATAATACTTCTCCAAGGTGGATTTACAGTCGGGGTATTACCAAGTAATTGTGAAGAAATAGGATATCCCCAATATTACTTTTCATATAAGGTACGGGCACTATGAATTCATAGTAATGCCTCACTACCACAAAACAGGGCAAGGGAAGTGATAACCTTTATCAGATCTAAACAGAAAGTGCTAATAAAGGGGTAAGACTTTATCAACACTAGATAAAAGTGCTGATAAATGTTACCTTTATCAGTTCTAAAATAAGTGCTGATAAAGATGTACCCTTTATCAGCACTTTTTTAGCACTGATAAATGAATGTTTTATCAGCGCTTTTATTTTTGCGCTAATAAAACATAACTTTATCAGTGATTTTAACGAGTGATGATAAAGGTTCCATTGGTTTTTATTTAATAACCCTAACAGGCCCTCCTCGCTTGTATGCGGTCAAGATTTCGCGGAAGCTGAACCAGGCCCCTCGTCTGCCACGACCTCTCCTCCTCCTCCTCCTCCTCCTCCTCCTCCTCCGTCACCGCCGCTACCTCCACCCCCACTACCGCAATCATTGTTGCCTCTGCCGCCACCACTACCTCCGCCGCCGCCTCCATCGCCGCCTCTGCCACCGCGACTGCCACTACCTCTGCCTCTGTTGCTGCCTCCGCCTCTGTTGCCGCCTCTGCTGCCACCGCCTCCACCATCGATAGAAGGTATCCTTTCATCCTTTTTCACTGGTGATTCCAAATTTGGTTAATTTAGTGATTTTTTTTGGTGAGTCTTCTTATTTAGAGAAATTCCCTTAATTTTTTCTTATTTGGTCATGGAATATAGTTATTATGTCTTAGATTATGATGCCTTATGTCATCTAGAAAGGTAATTCTAGTGTTGGTGTAACAAAAATATTCTTGGATATCAGTGGAGTTCTATGATGTCTCATAGGTTTTCTCTTGGTGAATTCTCCTCTTATCACTATCCAAGAGTGATAGTTTCTTCTTAATTCAAATAATCTTGGATTCTACCATTATTTATATTCATTTTCAGTTAATTTTTTTTCTAGTGCTTGGATTTTTCTTCCATGTTACTTTATCTAAAACCATTTATTTATATGGAATTGGTTCTAGAAGTTATTAGAGAGATAGATTGTTCTAGTTGGTGTGTGAAAATGTTTTAGGATACAAAACACCTGATGAACATTGATGTTAATGTTGAGATTATGGTAGGAAGTTCCTTAATAAAAAAGTCCTTGTATATGATGTTTCCATGATTAATGGTTTATGCTTGATTCTCTTTCATGATGTTATTGTATGCAAGAGTTTGAGTAGACCTTGAAACTCGTTCTTTATATATGATATAATGGTTAGTTTATATCCCCTTGTGAACTATTCTTGATATTATATATTATTCCTTTATATAGTGTATATTTTTTATGCTATTGAATTACCTTTAGAACATGCATGGGTCAAGAATCCATCAGATATAGGATGAGGTGGGAGAATTCCATGAAAGGGTGATGTGTTATCTAATTATGTCGAAAATTTTGGTTGGGAAATTCCATCATCTAAGGATAACAACCACCATCAGGGTGGGATTGTGGTGTTCTTAATAATGACCATCATTAGGATAGGGCATGTCGTGAAAGGTCCGATAACAGAGGATTGATCTGGTCTTACTCATTTGGGATATACTATCTAGAATAAACTTGGGGATTATACCTAGTAAGGAGGACCTATTGGTCAGGGCTTACCCATTGTATGTTCATCTTTTATATTTTAAAATTCTGTTGAACTCATTCTATCGAAGGTGGGTTCTATAATTTCTTGTTATATTAAGGTGTGTTTAACCATGGTGTGGGTTGATTTTGGTTTTAGTGGGTTCTTGGGGTTTGTCGGATGTGGTAAATGGTGTACCCGGTTTTAGATTATTTTATTCTCATGGGTTTCCCCTATTTTATGTTTTCTTTTTAGTTGGAAATCTCCTTTGCTGTGCGCCTCTCCTCTACCACGAACGCACCTCTGCCATGTGCTTAACGACACCTTCACGGTGAGTTTTCTACTGTTACTCATTGGTTTCCTCTTGTTCGTATGTTATTACTATTTTATATTGATGGTTTAATGTGAAATGTATGGGCTAAATGCCTCGCTGAAAATCATGGCCATTGGTGGTCCTTGTTTGCACACTAAATGAATTGAATGTTGGTTGGTTCTTGTTGAACATTGGAATATAAAAATTGGTAATTTACGTATACTTGACTTATTAATGAACACCCCAGGATGATAAAACTTATGTGATAACCCCTGAATTAACAAACAAAATTGAATAAGGGATGCTTTGTAAAATCTAAAATTGTGATTGTTTGGTTTGTATGGTGTTGCGATTGTGATCACGATTGTGTTTTTGTATGGTGTTTCGGTTGTTGGCATGATTTATATGCCATTTTTTCCATGTTGTAGTTCTTCCACCATTGAATATCATTCCAAACTTTACCCATTTCAATGGAACCACCACTTTGTTACTAGTACAATTCCACTGAATCCTAGAAAACCACTTCTAGAGGACTCTATGAGACACTTTAAAATACATGGTATGTAGTCTTTTTAAATGGAACATGCTTCACCATACATGGATTTCATATAGATTTTAATTCCACACAACATTTATCTCTAAAATTTACACCACGTGACTAATCTTCTGACTCAAACTTGGAATAAGTTTCATTTTAAATGTTACATGTCATGTGAACCTAGGTCACACACAATGTATCTCCAAGTCATATATTTCAGTATGAAACCATGTACATGCCATGAAATAATGGTAGAACCATATGACATGTGTTTTACTTCACTCACACCATGTATAGATACCATAGAAACTTGATGTGTATAGACTATACACCCCTAGTGGTCATGTAAGGACTACACACCGTGTATTCCACAAAAATGTGATGCATAGATGGTGAGGTGACTCAGTATGTATCTAAAGTACACGCCTTTAGCTCAAGTTGTTCTATATGTCATGTATTTTCAAAGTCATCATTTAGTCTTTGTAAGACTAACTTGGAATTAATTTGATATATGTCAGATTAAATCAGGTATCTTATCCATACACGATGTTCACCCTACTGGACACACCATGTATATGGATTTCACATGAGTTTAGAGGCATTTGTACCATGATTTGTTTTTATAAAACCCAAACAATGCTACTTGATTAATTAAAACATAATATTAGGCAAGTTTGAGATCGAACCCATAAAGACGATGAATATGAATAAAGAATGGATGAATGCCAATCGGTTGACAAAAGAGTATGAAGATGGCGTGAAAGAGTTTATAAAGTTTGCAGAAGATCATGCATGTGACCCTTCTCAAATCCTTTGTCCGTGTTTACCCTGTTGTTATTCAAGACAAATTAGTCTAGAGGAGTTGGAAGAACACCTGATCTGTCACGAAATAGATTGAAGTTATACATGTTGGAATAAACATGAGGAAAAAATGAATGTAGGTAGTGGATCAGATAACACGACATTTTATAGATCATCTGATACGATTACAAGCATGAACAATGAAGACGATCGTATGGAGGGTGTGATTACATATGTGAATGATGATGAAGATCATATTGAAGAAATGACAAGGACATTTGAAGATGAACTTCGTGATTTCCCAAAATTGTTTGAGAAGTTAAAGAGTTGTGAAAAAACGCCATTGTATACGGGTTGCACTAAATATATAACATTTTCAGCCATATTGAAGCTGTATAATTTGAAAGCAGGCAACGGGTGGAGTGACGCCAGTTTTACAGAACTACTTGCTCTCCTGAATGACATGCTCCCAGAAGATAATAAACTCCCAAGTCAAACATACGATGCCAAACGAATGCTACGATCGATGGGTATGATCTCTGAAAGAATAAATTCCTACCCAAATGACTGTATATTGTTTCACAAGGACCACAAATCACTTAAAGAATTCCCAAAGTGTGGTGATTCTCGATACAAGAAAGATGATTCTAGTCCTATGAAAGTTGTATGGTACTTTTCAATCATTCCAAGGTTTATGTGCCTATATGTAAGTGAGGAGACTGCAAGACAATTGACATGGCATGCAGATACAAGAATTAAAGATGGGAAACTACGTCACCCAGCAGACTCTCCTCAGTGGAAGAGAATTGATCACGAGTATCCTGAATTTGGGAATGAGCTGAGAAACCTTCGTCTGGCATTATCTATAGATGGGGTGAATCCTTTTGGTTTTCAAAGAAACAGTCACAGTACATGGCCGGTTATATTGGTAAACTATAACTTACCACCTTGGTTATGCATGAAACAAAAATACATCATGTTATCTATGCTTATATCAGGACCAAAACAACTAGGTAATTATATTGATGTTTATTTGGACCCATTGATCAAGGATTTGAAAATATTGTGGGATTCAGGTGTTACGTTGTTTGATGCTTACAAAAATGAATATTTCACTTTGAAAGCCATATTGCACGGGATGATAAATGACTTTCCTACTTATGGAAATTTGTCAGGATATAGCATTAAAGGAACTCAAGGGTGTCCTGTTTGCGAACAAGGTACACAATCAATTAAGTTGAAACATTCATCGAAAACCGTGTTTCTAGGACATCACAGATTTCTATCCCGACGACATAAGTACCGATCTTGAATGACATCATTTGATAGAAGTTCAGAAGAATGTACAACACCGTCTCCACTAACAGGTGATCAATTGTTTGAGAAAGTAAAAGATTTGGACACTACTTTTGGTAAACTATTTTCAATAAACCTTACGAAAAATGGTTGGAAAAAGAGATCAGTTTTTTTGAATTACCATACTAGAATTGTCTGTATGTCAGACATTTTCTTGATGTTATGCATGTTGAAAAAAATGTATGTGATAGTGTCATCGGCACGTTGCTAAATACACCCAGTAAAACAAAGGATGGAATTAAGGCTAGATTGGACATGGTTGATATGGTAATATGAGAAGAGTTGGCACCAGTGAAGGGTGAAAAATGAACATTTCTTCCTCCTACTACTTACACTCTTTCCAGGCAGGAGAGATATCAGTTTTTCAACTTCTTGAATGACTTAAAGGTTCCAGAGGGGTATTCATCAAATATCAAGAACATCGTGTCAATGAGCGATTTAAAATTAAAGGGTATGAAATCACATGACTGCCATGTTTTGATCCAAGATATAATTCCTATAGCTTTACGTTGCATTTTGCTCAGGAATGTCTTCCATACATTAACGAAGCTCTATTTCTTCTTCAAATCTATATGTAGCAAATTTATAGACCCGACGAAATTTCCAACTACGGAAAGAGAAATTTCCATCATATTATGTGAATTGGAAATGTTATTCCTATCAACATTTTTCGATATGATGGTTCATTTGATGGTTCATTTGGTGAGAGATATTCGACTACGTGGTCCTGTACATTATAGATGGATGTACCCCATTGAATGATATATGAATATTTTGAAAGGGTATGTCAAAAACCAAAGTCGGCCAGAGGGTTGTATTGCGGAGAAATATATTGTTGAGGAAGCCGTTGAGTTTTCTACTGAATACCAGTCTGTTGTGGAAATCATTGGACTACCGAAATCTCGTCACACTAAGTGGCTTGAGGGTGAAGGAATTTCTGTAAGAGAGGTTGTCATAATCAATATTACTGATCAGGATCAGGCCCACCTTTACATTTTGTATAACAGTTTCAACATCGACCCATATGTTCAAACTCACAAAGAAATTCTTAGGTGTTTGAATCCTTCTAGGGCTGAAAAATGGATATTAGATACACATAATCGACAATTTATAGGATAGTTTCAGGACAATATTTTTAAGCAGTTAGATGAAAATCAAGACTCTATTTCATAACGACTTCGATGGCTAGCCGAAGGAGCAAGTGTGTACGTATTATCTTACAATGCTTATGCAGTTAATGGTTATAAATTCTATACTAATGAACATGATGAAGACAACACCATGTAGAATAGTGGGGTTGAACTTGTGGCTGAGGCGATGCATGTTTCCGATGCTAAGGACAAAAATCCAATTTATGAGAATATGTCATACTTTGGCATCATCAAATGAATATGGGAGTTTGATTATACGAAATTGAAAGTGATGATTTTTCAATTAAAGTGGGTTGATAATAGGAGTTATGTTAAAAAAGATGAATTAGGATTCGTGAAAGTTGATTTTAGTAAGGAAGGGGAGAAAGATGAACCATTTATAATGGAATCACAGGCAGTACAAGTATTTTATGTTTCAGACCCCGCAAACCGAAATTGGTCAATTGTTCTGTTATCGACCAAAATAACTGAAGGGTTAGATGAAAGTTCAACAGAGGCTGACCCTTTTATAGGGACTTCACTATCATTTCTCAGTGGTCCCAATGTAGATGACGTTTTGTATGTCAGAGGAGACCACAATGAAGGGATTTACATAATCGATAGAGGAGTAAAATCTCTTCATCCTTTAAAGAAAAAAAGAGAGTAAAATAATCAGGTTATTTGTTTATTATAATATACATTGTGTTATGTTATGTTATTATCTGTTTGATGCTATTTTTATATAATCTAAATTAAATATTAAACCACTTTTGCAGATAATGACTTCTTCACCTATTGATGCACCCAATCCCGAGGCACAAAAGGTCTCTCAACCGGCATATGGTGGTCCCAATGTAGAGAAACAACATGTTTCTCAACCAGCTGCTGGTGGTCCCACTGTAGAGCAACAATAGGTTTCTCAACCAGATGCTGGTGGTCCCAATGCAGAGAAACAACAGGTTTCTCAACCTGTTGTTGCTGGTCCCAGTGCTGAGGTGCAATAGGTTTCTCAACCTGTTACTACTGGTCCTAGTGCTGATGCTAGCACTCCGGGGGAACATATTGATGATAATTCTGAGGAAATGATAGGAAATGAAACCCTGAAAGCGCAAAAAAAAACAAGAGTATCGTAGTTTGATAGTGTTAGCCAAAATCCTTAAGGCAAAAGAAAAAGGCATAAAATTTGAGGTGGGATGGAATAAGTGAGGCCAACATGTTAACCCCAACATAGCCATCTTTAGTAGTTACATTGGAACTGTCACTCGGCAACATGTTCCGATTTATGTACAGTCGTGGCACCATGTTGTCACTGGGTTGAAGACACTAATGTGAGAAGAGATTACGGTAACATTATGATATCATTTTCTTAATTTATTAAAATAAAATAAAATACCAAAACATTGACTTACTCTTCATCATCCATTGCAGAGTACATTTATAGCAGATGCCTCACACAAGGAATATGTATTAAGAGTTGTAGGAAGGATTCATAGAGGTGTCCACACAATTTTAACGAAATATCATCTTAAAGATGTAGAAGGGAAAATCAAGCCACACCCACCTCCTCTTTATGCACACTTGATATCCCAAGGAGCATGGGATGTGTTTAGAAAACGTCATGGGGAGAAGTATTTTCAGGTACATTGTGTGGGGTAATATGTTGTTTGACGTTTTCTTGTATTCATCACCTTGATTGATAGTTTTTTATTTATGAAACAACAACTGAGTGCTGAAAATAAAAAACGCACAATAGAACCAGCGTACCCTTACCGTAAAGCAAGGATGCGGTATGCTTCACTTGAGAAAAAATTGGTATGTCTTTTAAATCTACCGTACTACTTGTATGTGACATAAAAAAACACCATAACCGTGTTTCTCTATTTATATGCAGATTGATGAATCGAAATCGAAAGCCATATCCATCCCATGCTATGTGCTATGGAAGGAGGACCGTGTAAATAAAGAAGGGATACTGATAGATTAAAACACATAAAAAGTGTGGGAAACATGTGTAAGTATGACATAATATAAATTTTATTTTCTTTAAATTGATATTACGTTACAATAACTACTTATTTTTCTATATTTTCTATCTGAAATAGTCACAAGAATCAACAACAGTCGCACCAGATGCAGACATACTTTCAGCAGCCTTGAAGCAGCCAAAATAGTATGGCCGCGTCAGAGGTGCGGGTTTTGGGGTGGCACCCCAAACATATTTTAAAAAAAAAACAATAGGAGGATCAAAATGAAAAAAATGGAAAATCTGTAAGAAAAATTAGATATTTTTCAATAATAATTACAATAATAGAGAGAGATGATATCAAAATTGATGGGGGAGAGGAAAAGAGAAGAAAAAACTCAACAACAACCCATGCGTGACGATCCCACCCCACCCCCACCAGCTTTGAGGTGAGCCATTCCCCTAAAAAACATGACTTAGATGAGGTAATCAAAGTTTTAATAATTATTTCTATGAAATGTGATTCACATAGACACTGATACCACTCCTGTACTAATATTCTACAGGGTGAAATGACTGTGATTTATATCTATCAACTCCCACCTATCGCCTTGTAGCGAGGACTAAGATGTTCAATACGCAGAACGACATGATACACAACATACAACTTCCAAAAGATCATCTTAGAGTGTCAATTAACGTAGCTAATGAGTCGAGTGATGAGCTACCTGTTCCAAATGACGATGACAACATTCATATGGTTGAACAAGATGTTGGAACATTCATCGCATGGCTGAAAATTCTTGTAAAAAAACATGTCGACAAAAAGGTATCCATTTCCAATTTATTTTTCAAGATGGACATTTAACATTTAATGAAAAAAGGTCTGAACCGATGAATGTTATTATAGAATGACAAAGAGAAGGAGGTGAAATGAAATATCAGCTCAAAACTATATCAAGGATCAACCAACCGATTGAAACAGTCTACTGAGAGCACCTTCATCCCACCCGTTCTATATACATAGTTAAAATCATTGTTGGCTCATGTGGATACAAAGTTGAAAGACGACAATACTCGTACAATTGATTTTGAGAAAAATATATATGGATAGGAAACATCATATTTCATTAGTGTTGAAAATTTAAATGAACTCCTCAAGTATGAATGGCTAGACACCTTAGTTGTAAATGTATACATGAGGTATGTTTTCATGATTTGATTTTACAAAAGCTGATATACTCTGATAATTATGACTAAATAAATTTTATATTTTTCATAGGAGTATATTTGAAAAAAAATTTAAGGGATTTCCCCATGAACAAAAATTTGGACTCGTTAGTCCTCACACCACCTCTTCAAAAGACAAAATAGATTCTGATAAAGAGGCTGTAATAATTTCATCCCTGCTCAAATCGTTTGAAAACAAAATTATGGATGACAGAATCTTTTTAATACCAATGATTCAGGGGTAAAACTCTACAATTTAATTATATCAACTATATTTTCATTTCTTTCTTTAATTATTCCTTTTTTTTATTTTTAGGGATCATTGGACGCTGATTGCAGTCAATTTGGATACTCCAAATATTTATTTTCTGGATTCAATTTATGGATATCCAACAAACTGACCACGCATGATGGAATTTGTTAATTTGTAATACACTAGATGCAACATTTTAAAACTAAACATCTATTTATATAATTTATGTTATCTTTTAATGAGGATTCTGTTATGATAGGGCGGTGCATCAATATCGTCTAATGCGTTGAATGAATCTAGAGCCTAAGGATAATAATTCCTACAAGATATACAACTGGAAAAGTATCCTGGTATATATAATAACATTACACTATCCAAACACATATCAAAACAAATAACTTATTGTTGTAGATGTTTCTGCAGTGTCCAAAACAAACAAATGGAAAGGACTGTTGTTATTATGTTTATAAATTTATGAAAGAGATCGTATTTCATCAACAAACTAGCATCCCCAACTAGGTATTTTTGAAAATAATTATGATTTCATTTAAAATATTTATTAATCCTTTGTGTATTTATATTTTTTCAGTACTACCATGACTGTCGCAAAAACTCATATTTAGAAGATGATATAGATGTGTTTAGAAACGAATGGGAAACATACCTGATGGAAGATTGTACAAAAATTGGATGAAGGTTAATTCCTACTACTTATGTTATCCATATATGATCATTGATTATCCTCCAACCTTATTTGGTGAATAACCTTGGATGATGAAGAAATGACATATTAGAGCAGATCGAGATACAATGAACACAATGAATTCCTTCAATCACTAGATAGCATGATTTTTTGAGGAAACATTATCCAATATCCGAGTAGGAATCTTAAATTTTATGTTTACACCCCTTTTGATTAAATAGTTTGAACAGATCGATCCCTTCTACGGATATGTACCAATTGTGGATTGAGAATGCTCCGATGTATTGAAATCTTAATTTATTACTCATTTTTTTCTATCCCCGGATTCATATTATTGATCTTTGAACAAATCAATATTGAAGTAAGGCATGATGGTGTGCAGTGCATATGGGGTGAACGACAAAACCACCAAGGATCAACAAAATTAATTTTCCAACAAACGATGGATGGAAACAAAAAATATGGCCTATATCCACCATTTTTAGTTAGATATAGGGGCTAAATATAAATATTTCTGAAATTAAAGTAGAGGGATCAAATTCAACATGCAGAGATATTATTTGAGAATCTGGAGAAAACCCAACTACACGTTGTGTACAAGGATGAACACACGGTGTGTAGCCTAGTGTGTGTGGTGGATAGGGTTTTAGGAAATCATAATTATAGAGTTGTATGTAGTTCTCCAACACATCGTGTACCCCTTCCCCAGTATTCCAACACATTTGGTGAATCACATTGATGGGATCCTGTGAGGAAGTACACGACCGCATACCCAAGTACATGGACACGACCAGCAGCACATGACTAGCAGCACACGACCTGTTCCAAGTTAGTTTGGACACACCATTTATTCCACATGTACAACATATACTGCTACATGTAATTGGGTCCATGTAGCCCCATGGACATGGTCCATAGGTGGAGTGGTACTGGACACCGTTTGGTTCCTCTCACATGTCGTGTACCCCTTGGTTCATTTTTAAGAAATTTCAATGTTCTGTATCTCATCTGTTTGAACTTGTATTTGAGCACATGAGTTGTTGTTTGACTTGCACAATTATTTCTAGGTAGATGCATGAGATAATGGGTATCATTGTGGGACTTTTGGAACTGTTGGATGCTCTTGTTCCTTGAATGAGCTGTAAGATGGATATCCCCTTACCCAGTGTTGTCAAAGGTGCGCGGCGCAATAAGGCGCAAAGGCCACTTGGGGATGCGGCACAAGGCACGGCGTGAGGCGCAAATAAGGCGCATGCACGATTAATTAATTATATATAGTTTAAACAATATTTTCAATTTTAAAAAACTTAAATTCAATAAAAAAATACAAATTAATACATTCAATCAAATTCAATGGGAGTGAGGTTCCAGTAAGTGATGTTTTTATAGTATGTTATGTTTTTTATTAATATATTAAATTTTCTATTTAATTGAACTTACCCTGATTTCTCATGGTGCACCACAGTTTTTGCTGATCGACCTCACCCACGCCTGATTTTCATCATCTTGTCTCGATCTCCACCGCCATCCTGGATTTCATCGCCCCCGATCTCTAATGCCCCTATCTACTATATCTGTATCCATGATTTCCACCCTCACCGCTGCCGCTTTTTAGAAAGGAGGTCTGTTTTTTTCTGGGGGTGCGCCATTGCAGCGCCTTGTGCCTTATCGCCTCCTAAGATGGCGTGTGAGGTGCGTGCCTTTGGCGTGCCTCTGTGAGGTCTCCTCACCTCACTTGTGATGAGGCGCTCCAGCTGTGCCTCTCCTTACCTCTCACCAAGGAGCCCTAAGGCGTGCACCTTTAACAACACTACCCTTACCATCTCATTTGGTATTATTCTAACTAAGAGTGTGTATATATATATATATATATCTATATTATCTGTATCCATATATTGGATTTGGTTACTCTCTTACCATTTGAGTTGAATATGCGTGGTGTATTCCACTGCCTTTTCAGAATACGACTGTTATTCACATGCTAGGTAATATCGTAGGAAGGTATTTATGTTCTGATTCTCGAACGAAAGCTGTGTGTCACCCGATTAATCCCAGGGTTTGTGTGGAATTGGATACTTCCTGGATACCTTTTGATCACATATGGATTACAATTGGAGAAGAGTATAGGTGCAAACAACAGGTGGTTTATGAGGACTGGATGGATTATTGTTTTGTTTGTCACCGCTTGGGTCATTCAGTGGCAGTTTGCAATAAGGGAGGGCCCTGGAAGGCTCACTGTTCAGATTCCCAGGTGTCTACCCGAAGGGTAGGAGGTGCTTCGGGAAAGGTTTTGGATGCTGGTGTGGGGGCAGGTCCAGAGGGGAAAACGGGACCTGAAGGTGTTGGTAAGGAGCCTCACCTCCCGGTGGTGGAACGACAACTGGTTGAGGACTATAGAATGAAGGCTGTGGCTGGTCTTGGCTCTTTTCTAGGAGAAGGAGATGTCCTGAGTAAGGTGTTGGAGGTTGGTGTGAGGGCGTTACCTATTCTAGAGGAAGAAAGACCAGAAGGAAGTGGCAGGGAGGCTCAACCTATAGTGGTGGCTGATCAGAGGGAGGAGGTCAGTAGAGAGTTAGTCGAGGATGGCTTGGGAACTGTGGCGATTTTTGGTAGGGTGAATTCCTTGGAAGAGCCAATGCTGGTTGCTGAAGGGGATCGCTTTGAGGAACACAATGAGGGGGAGGTGCCTCTAGTTCAACCTGAGACAGGGGGGCTAGAGGTATGGATATATCAGACATGCCTTTTATCCCTTTAAGCAATTGGTTTTAAGGCCTCACCAATGTCAGTTTTGATTCTGGTTTATGTCCTAATTCAGAAGGTGGGGGTGTGGGTGCTGGGGTATCCATGTAGGAGCACATTGGTGGATGTTTGGGTCAAGAGGAAGTCTCTAGGGCTGTGAATAATTCTACTGACGAGGTTGGATGTCTTGTTCATATTGAGGTTAATACTTTGAACCAAAGAAGGAGGAGTAATAGTGGGGGCAATAGTTGTGCCTCAGAGGATTTTCTCGGTAAAGGGAAGGAGCAGGATGAGGGTGATAAAGAAAATATGAATGGACTGGATATTCGTTCATACAATGATATAGTACAAGGGGGAAAAAGTGGATGGTCGAGTGTGAAGGAACCTTGTGAAAGACTCCAAGAAGAAGAACTAGGAAAGACTACTCCTATCTCCCAAGCCCGACACGAACTAGACCAGCTTTTAAGCAGGATAGTGGGATGATTCTTGCCTTTAAAAAAGATAGCTTAGTCAAATAGTGTTGTGGAACCCAACAGCCTCTGGATTAGTCAAGGAGCTGGGATGTTGGTGATTTTGGGAGGTGGCATGGACCAACTTCTGTTTGGGAATTGGCCACTGCGGAAGATGAATCTGGTATGGGATGCAGAGATGATTATAGGTACTATGATCTGTAGTGTGGTGCTGTTTTCTTTTGTTTGTGGATATATTGCTAGTGTTGTTCATGGAGGTATAGGTCTTTTGTTCTGGACTCACTTTGAACCTTGTTCTGGGTACCGACAACCCATAATCTGGCTTTTAAAATGAGAAAAAAATGATTGGTCCAACAGGTACTCTATAGACCTACCCTTTCCATAACCCCCAATGGATAACCTCAGGTATTATAAGAACTGCTCATTCCCACACCCTTTACTATGGAAGATAGAAGGTACCACATTGGGCCTCCCATTATAAGCACCAATAGATATAACATTGCAGGAGCCTAAAACATCCAAACTTCAAGTCCATGGCAGTCCAGCAGGTATCATCAAAAAAACCCTTGGAGCATGTACAAGATATTCAAATGTATCAAGACCATTTCATGAATTTTTCATTTCTTATATAAACTAACATGAGCGCATATATCTTGGGAATGTTCTTGGGTCCCCTATGTGTCATCATAGCCTGAAATCCTCATGAAAGTCCCACAATCCACAAACTATCCCACAAATATTTACCTACCCAGGTCATCACATCACAATGGGGAAGGAACTCTCGCTCTATAGTCATCTCTCCTAGACATATCAACTAATGAAAATAAATGTTGTAACATGTAACAATTGACATTTTATTAATGTATTCTTTCATATTAATGTTTAATTTATTACATTATTGTATTAGTAACATAATATTTGTTTTCTTATATAGGTGAAATATTTTTCCTGAGTTTGAATGATTTTTTCAGAAACTACCTCCATGGACGACAATTTTTAGAGCGGATCATGGCTGAAAAAAGGATGAAACATCAATTTTTTAACTTTTTGTTGGATAATTGTAATTGTAACCAAATTAAACATTGTTTGAAATGTATATAGCAGTGTGTTGTTTTGTATTCATGATTTCAAGTAAATGTATGTAGCATTTTTGTTCTTCTGTGCTTTGTGTGTGGGTGTTGTTTGTGCTATGTGCAGGTGTTGTCATATGTGTGCAGGTTCTCTATAGGTTCTAGTTTTGAATAGGAACTTTGGCCTTTATTAGCGTTTGCTTAGTGCTGATAAAGGTAGTCTTTATCAGTGCTGATAAATTTATAATATATCAGCGCTCAAAATAGCGCTGATAAAGGTAGTATTTATCAGTGCTCAAAACAACACTAATAAAGGTAGTGATTATCAGCACTATTTTTAGCACTGATATATTATACATTTATCAGCACTAAAAATAGTGCTGATAAAGTCTACCTTTATCAGTTCGTTTTTTAGCGCTGATAAAGGGGTCCCCCTTTATCTTCGCCGAGATTAACTGCAGTTTTTTAGCGCTGTTAAAGGTGGTTTTTAGCGCTATTATAATCCTTATTTGTAGTAGTGCCTTTCGGACTCACTAATGCTCCAACAATCTTCATGGACTTGATGAATAGAGTCTTTAGAGATTACCTAGACAAATTTGTGGTAGTCTTTATAGATGATATTATAATATACTCCAAAACCAAGGAGAAGCATGAGGAACATCTAAGAACTGTACTAGAGACCTTGTGAAAGGATAAGATCTATGAAAAATACAACAAGTGTGAGTTATGGTTGAAGGAAGTCTCATTCTTAGGTCATATCATCACAAGAAATGAGATATCTGTGGATCCCTCTAAGACAGCTGCAATTGAGGGATGATCGAGGCCAACATCAGTAATGGATATCCATAGCTTCCTAGTGTTTTCTGGATATTATCGCTGATTTGTGAGAAATTTCTCACGATTATCCAACACTCTTACCAAGCTAAATCAGATGGGAGTAAAGTTTTATTGGAGTGATGAATGAGAATAAAGCTTCAAGGAGTTGAAAAGGAGGCTTATCACTGCGCCCGTACTCACACTACCAATAAGTGGAGAATGCTTTGTGGTGCACAATGATGCTTCAAAGAGGGGTTTAGGATATGTGGTAATGAAAAATGATAAAGTGATAGCCTACGCCTCAAGGTAGCTGAAAATCCATGAGCAAAACTATCCCATGCATGACCGGAGTTGGCAGTTGTCATCTTTGTGTTGAAAATATGGCAGCATTATCTCTATGGGGAGAAGTGTGAGATATATACTGATCACAAGAGCCTCAAATATATATTCACACCAAAAGAGATTAATATGCACCAATGAAGATGGATATAGCTCATCAAGGATTTTGAATGCTCAATCCACTTCCATCCTGGTAAGGTAAACAAGGTGGAGGATGCTTTAAGTAGAAAGGATCCTGCATCTTTGTCAATGATGAGAATTGAAAAGGATCCAATATTATTAGATTTGAAGAGGATGGACATTGGAATCATGAAGGTAGGAACATCAACAATAATTTCTCAAATGATTGCTCAACCATCCCTCATGGAGAAAATAAAGGATTCTCAAAGAAAGGATGTGGAAATTCTGAAAAGGGTAGAAGCTTTCGGAAATGGGAAATCCTCAGAGTTCATGGTTGACAAGGACAAAATTGTGATATTTGGATCATGATTATATGTAATATCCAATCCATAGGTAAAGAAGGATATTCTGGATGACGCACATAGCTTAAACTTCTATATTCACCCAAGGAGCACAAAGATGTATCAAGATCTTTGAGAAAACTTTTGGTGGGACAATATGAAAAGGGAGATTACTGAATATACATCAAAGTTCCTGGTATGCAAGAAAGTGAAGGTTGAGAGGAAAAAGTATAAGGGGATGATAAAACCACTACCCATACCAACATGGAAGTGGGAGAACATTACCATGGACTTTTTCACTGGACTTCTAAGGAAATCCAGAGGAAATAATGCTGTATGGGTTGTTGTGGATCGTCTTATGAAGACAACTCACTTTATCGCGATTCTAGAGGACTTCTCATTGGATCAACTTTCACGAATTTAAATCAAATAAGTGGTAAGGATTCATGAAGTACCACTATCTATTGTATTCAATTGTGATCTGAGATTCACCTCGAAGTTTTGGAAAAGTCTCCTAAATGCTCTAAGAACTGAATTAAACTTCAATATAGCCTATGAACCTCAAACTGATGGCCAATCTGAGCGACCTATTTAAACACTGGAGGATATGTTAAGATCATTTTCTATGGACTTTAAAGGTGGATGTGACCAATATCTTCCACTAGTTGAATTATCCTACAATAACAATTTCCACTCAAGCATCCGAATGGAACCATATGAAGCCCTTTATGAGAAAAGGTGCATAACACCAGTGTGTTGAGATGAAGTCGGTGAGCGTAAGCTACTAAGACCTAAAATGGTCTAAGAAATGGTGGAGAAGGTGAAAACCATTCAGTAACATATCAAGGAAGCCCAAAGTTGACAGAAGAGTTATGCAGATAACCGTCGAAGAGACCTTGAGTTCAAAGTTGGAGACATGGTATTTCTACACATTTCTCTATGGAAGAAGTTCATGAGGTTTGGAATGAAAGGGAAGTTAAGTCATAGGTACATCAACCACTTTGATATTCTTGATCATGTCGGGGATGTGGCCTATCGACTAGCACTTCCACATACCATGGCCAAAGTACATGATGTCTTTCATGTATCCCTCTTAAGGAAGTACATACGAGACCCTTCACATGTACTCTCTTCATAGGTAGTATAGTTAGAGGACGATCTTTCTTATGAGGAGTTTCTAGTGAAGATATTATATCATAGGAAAACGTTATACGAAATAAGACAATGCCCCTCATAAAGGTGTTGTGGTGAAACCACAAGTTTGAAGAAGCAAAGAGGGAATTAGAGGAAGTGATGAAGCAGAGTTACCCACATCTGTTTTATTATGGGAAATGGAAATTTTAAGGGCAGAATTTCTTAAGGTGGGAAGATTGTAATGACCCAAACTTTTATCAATGAAAATTACTCTTGATCTAATTAAATGTCTCATTATAAAAAATGGTTATATAAAATATAAACTTCCTTGGTTTTATGTTTTTGGATTTCAAAATACCATTAAGAATTGTTACCGTTGCTAATATAGTCGTTGAACAATGATCACATAATTAGTATAAATATAGGGATTTAACAAATCCAATTTACTGAGGCAAAGGAAGCGATGAATTCATCCGGTAGACTTTCCCCATACGAATTCCATTTTTCAGAGCTTGAAAAGGATGTAGTGTCATTGGGATTCTCTTGACCAATCCCAAGCCGAGCTTCAATAGGTTAATCTCGAGCAGAACCGCCTACGGGAAACGCAAAATTTGATAGAGATTACCACCCGAGCGATGTTATATGAGCCACCACAAGAGTCTGTCACCATTGCACACCTTACCCTCCAGTCTTATGCAGGTGTTATAAGGGGTTATGTAACAAGACCTTAGCACTATGATTATGTGAATTATTTTTGTATATAATAAAGAATATACATTCATTTTATTATTGTTACGTTCTAAATAGTTTTTAAAGCACAAATAGTATTTTTAGTTAATATTCAATTAAGAAATCTATTTTGATGAAATAATGGATTTTTTAATTAAATAATATTTTAATTAAATATTATTACTAAGTTAATTTTTATATAATATAAATGATTGTATAATTATTATGAATATGATTGTGATTTTTATTAAGGTTTAAAAGCTATTTTTGTCAAAACCCATAAATTTTTAATAAATGTCGGTTTTTATTTTAAAAGAAAAAATTCACATATTCAGAAAATTATGTAGATAAAATTAATATTATTTTTGGAATCATGACTTCAAAATTATCCAATGGTGAATGTTTCATAATATTATGAGACACTCGATTTTTGGGTAAAAATCAAATACCGTTTAAATATATAATGTTTTTATGACATCAAAATGACCAAATAGTGATATAATAAAATACTATAAACATTATGTTCAGCCAAAATATGTTTTACCATTAAAATAATGTGATTTTAGGTTTTTTTGATTTATTTTACAAAGCCTTGGTGGACCCTCCAAGACTTATAAAACATTTTAACTTTTTAAATTAATTTCCTTGAGAGTGTAACTCACCTCCACATAAAAAAAATATTATTTTAATAAGTTAATCCATTGGCCTTATAAATATTGTTTTCCACTCCCCTTTGGAAAAAACCATGGGCTGGTTTGTGGTTTGGATTAGTTTAATGTGTGGTGACCCAAACCTAAATAATAAAAAATTCTCTCTCATTTCCTATATAATCCCACACAAGCTACCACTTCCTCTTCTTCTAATGGCCTGGATGCCTTAATTTTTTATTGATTTTGATAATCCACCTTTCAAGGGGTGAGGTGGAACCCTTACAAGGCCTGTAGGCGAAAGTATTACATGGCCCACAGGCCTTAGAAGAATTCATTACCCATAGGCTTCATATATTACATACAACCCAGACTAACTACTTGAAACTGCTCCTCCCCAACATCTTTATCGTGAAACCAGCTCTCCACCTTTGAATGGTTGTTTGGCTAGGCTTTCCCATGCATGAACAGGCCTGTCCTGATGACAGCTGCCATACCCTCTCATTATTGCAACCCCTTCCCTCCTCTCTCTAGATTCCTCCCAAGGCGCCACAGCTCTCAAGAAGTGTCACATACATGAAATATTTTAAATTTATTTTTCATTTAATTTACATCCTTGCTTTGTTTTGGGGGTTTCCCTAGGTTTTAGGGAGGAATAGATGAGTATTCATGAATTGGGCCAAACCGTGAGCCCAATTTCAGATTAAAAAAAATAAATTTTGTATTTGTTATAACTTTTTCATTTTTCAACATTTTTCATCCATTCAAATTCCTACGTGACCTCCCCTAACCTATTAACACAAAAAATGTAATTTGGAGCTTTTATAAATCCATAACCTGGGTTTATTTGGGTTTTTATCTAAGGGTTTGGGCCTTCCCAAAAGCCCAATTCCTGTTTTAAAAATAAATTTTGATTATGTTATAACTTATTCAATTTTTGGTATTTTTCGGTGATTCTAAGTGGAGCCCAAGACCACTGAACCCAATCGCACGACCAGACTCTCTCCCACCTCTTTGGAGCTCTGGTTAATCTATATTTGGTGCCGAACTTCATAGGCTTCCTAAAATCGTCCAGATTTGAAGAGGTAAGTTCATTCCTTCATAACTCTCTCAATTTTTACTCTTTTTCCCCCATTAAAATTCCTAAATGATCTCCTTATCCTTTTTATAACCTCATTTTAAGGTTTAAGTTTTTTTAAAATCAGATACTGGTATTTTGGGGGCGATTTCTACAAGATATTTTAAGTAAGTTGTTCTCCTTCTTTCTTCTTTCAATTTGTTTAGGGTTACATCCAATGTACTTAGGGTTTATTCCCTTATCATTGAGGTTCCTAATGTATAGAAAGTAGGGTTTAAAAATTAGGGTTTTATCTTGTGTTTCATGGTCTGAAATTCTGGTTTTAGGTATGGTTTACCTTCCTTAAGGTGCAGCGGTGGTGCGTTTGAGTTTTTGCACAAAGGATTCAAGGGTTTCCTTAGTTTTGGTAGGTGATTCCATTGTGTATGAAATATTTGTGAATTGGATACTATTTTTATGGTATTTTAATTCTTATTTAATTTTATTATTTCTGAAAAAATAGTTTTAGTGGTGTTTGTATTAAGAATGAATCCTAAATGCCAATTTCATGTGAAATTGGGGGTTTCTTCATAGAAATGTTTTCTTAGTTTAATTGGGGTTACCCTATAAGTAATTAGTTGATTTTATTTAACTATAATAGGGATAAAAATACTGTTTTTAATGATTATCCCTTGTGTTTGTTGCTGAAAAATCTGGTTTTAATGGTGTTCGTGAACCACATGAAATTCTAAGAGTTGTGTTGTGTAAAAATGGAGATTTTTGCAATGATGTCATTTCTTGAACCATATGGGGCTGCCCTAAAAATGATTCTGTGTTTTCAATGAAATTTAGTAGGCTTCCCTTTCTGTTTTGGAAACTTAAAAAATGTGCACATAGTATGAAAGTGAGGTTTATAAGGAGTTTTGTGTCCGAAACAGTACGAGATTTTGAGGAATTGTTTTTTGAAAAATCTAAGTGTTTTGTTGCATGTTTTAAGTGGTATAAAATGTGATAGCTACTGTTTTGGTTGTGTTTGACCAGTAATTGTGTTTTATATGAAAGTTTATTTATGTTTCATTCTGAAATTGATTGATCACAAAAGGGGAAGCCCAGGTACCTAGGCGGGGCAGATTTGTGCTGGTACGACTAGTGGACCGGATGGGTTTTGTTTCTATTTCACTTAGCATTTGGATAACGACAGCTCTAACTAAACTATGTGGATGATTATTGGGTACCACTAGGTTATGGGTATGTTCCCTACTAGTGGCTCGTGCACGAGAATTGATTTTTCTATGGTTACTTTACACCGAGGTACGAGGTACATAGGGCCCAAGACAACCTAGAGCCTAGGGGTGTTCCCAATGTTGTTGATCATTGGATTTGTAGTATTTACGCATGTATTAGGGTGTCTTTGGAATTAAATTACAGTATCTAACATTTATATTTTAATGTGTTAATATTCTGAAAATTTTGGATTGAAAACTATTTTCAATTGGAGGTTTCATTTTTTGAAATTTTAACACTACTTTTCCATGCGTTTGAAAACTGGTTGCTTTTTCACATTGTATTTCATACTCCTTGGAATAATTGGGTGGTATCCTATTGGGCTTAGGCTAACACCCTACTTACACCCCTTGGGTTTAAGTAGACTTGGTTATGTTTGATTCAGGTAAAGGAAAGGCTAAGGGTGATGGCGGTTCAGGGTGTTAGTTCCCATCCTTGGTGCGGAGTTGTGGAGATAGCTTGGGGGCGATGACCCCTAGTCGTGTGGAGTCCTTGGGGCTGTCTTGATGCTATAATTATTTTTATTTGGACCACTTGTATTATATTTAAACCAATGTACTCAGTTATGGTTTTTACTTAAGTCTTGTTTGGCTCAAAAATTTCAGATTTATATTATGGATTGTTTTTAATGTTTTATGCTTTCATACTCGGGTAAATCATTCCTAAACCTAAATTAATGATACCCGGGCGCTTGTGCCAGCCCATGGGGATAGGGAATTCCCTTCGGGTCATGTCACAGGCTGGGTTTGGTGCTAGTTTTGGCGGTGACTAGATTCAGTTCGTGACAAAATGGTATCAGAGGAGGTTCGCTCCTTGGGTCATGTTATTTGGGGAAGAGTCAGCATAGTTTGGAGCTAGGATTTTCAGGAATTGAAATTTCATTCATGGGTAGTGTGCCTGGCCATCACACCTCATGATGGGATTCAAGTCACCATGGGATTTATGGATTTATCTGAGTCCTTTGGTTTTCTTGGTTTAATGATGACTATGGGAAATGAAAAGAGAGTTGGGCGAATAATCTGAGTGAGCTCGTAGGGCTTGGCAAGCCATGTGGAGCCGTGGATATTTCCCTAGAATAATATTTGTGACGGTGAAGTGATTGGAATATGGCTGCCAACCATATGTCCAAGTCACCCACTGAAACTAGTTTCCTCTCACATTGTCTTGTGTCTCTTTGTTTTGGAATCTTGGAAACTTGTTTTTTTTAAGCAAAAAAAGGACTTCACTTTAAGGAGTGTGAATTTTTATGAAGTTATTTTCTAGTAAAGTAAAAATGGTTTTTTTTAATGCCTATAAATGAAATTTCAGAATCATTTCAAAAGGGTAAATTATGTGTTTACACCTCTTTTGAAAGTATGAACTAAGTTAATTGGGGTTTTGAAAATATGTTTCTAGTGGATTTTTTTTAAACCGTGGAAAAGTGTTTTGGATTGAATTAAGTGTTCTAGAATTTTTGTGTGGGGGTTGAAGATGGATTTTGGGTTTGGTGACTAATGAACAAAAAAAATTATGAAATTTTATAACCTTGTCTTGAAATGAGAAGAGTTGAGTTCTTAATTAAATGGAGATTTATGAAATGGTGTTTTTCATGAAATTAAAAGTGTTTTGAAATGGGTTGAAATGTTTTGAAACGATTGTGAAAGGCATGAATATGTGCTTTTATTGAATTATGTATTCTTTTCTAAATTTTTTTGTGAGATGAAAAATTGGGTTTTGATATTATGGTTATTGTTTTTGAGAAAGGGAAAGTGTGGTTAAAAGTTTTTATTTTAAAAAGAGGAAAGCTTTGATTTTTGGTAATTGGTGCTCTCAAGGGTGACCACATGCATAAGTTTATTTGGGAATATAGATAGATATGAGGTGGGTTCCCAGTTTGGCATGTAAACATGCATGTGTGAGGCTCATGAGATACTATTGGTAAATGTGCAACCCAGCAACACTGTTTTTTTTAAATAATGTTTTTGAAGGAAAGTGTTGTGTTTTTATAATGTATGTTGGGAGGTATGGATTATGTGTTTTCGGGATTATTATTGTGGGATGTTTCGAGTTCAATAACCCCTCTTGTTTGAATGATGTTTTGGGTTTGTGTTTCATTGATAAGTTGGAATGAAGTGTTGGTCAGTGGTTTCTTTTGAGGAAAAGTTTGGGAGGCCAATGTGGTGGCTTCCCTCATGTGTTCGGTTTAGGTTTGTGGTCTGTTGTGACCAAATAACCAGATTGGTTGGGTCCTTCGGTTTTCCTGTAGGCTAGGGTATGCCCCCATAAAGTGTTAATGTATGATTAATGTTTGGCCTATGGTGATTCACCGTTGGATGATCCTCCAGTTGATCAACATAAGGACTTTATTATTGATGTTTGGAGATTGTGTTTACCCCTCTTCTTTTTCAATTATGTGGATCTGCCTATAGTGGGAGAGTGTTTGTGGAAGGTTGAAATAGACCTTAGTTTCTTATGTTTCCTAAGTTGTCTAAGGTCAATGAAGTTCAGGGTTGTCAGTGTAGAATGATGTCTTAAAGGGCCTCTGGGTCTTTCGTCAGTCTCATTAAAGCAAGAGTTCCTGTTAGGCCACCAGTGTGCAAGATCTGGCCAAGAGTGGCTATTATGGACACTTGCTGGAATCATGTTCTATTTGGGACTCAGTAAAAGGTCCCTCTCCTTGTGTTTTCTTTTATCCAAAATTGTCATGTTTGGTGATTCCTTACGATGTCATGTGTTCATTTGACTATAAGGGTGAAGATTGTGCAATCTTATGAGAGTCACTATTTTTTGTTGGATGTGTGTCCCCCTATATGAAATTATAAATCCTATGTTCTAGAGGAATGTGTTTCTATATGACCTTTAATTTCGCTGTTTAGCATCCGAAGAAAAAAAGGGGCGATGTGTGTGCATCCTCTAAGTTCTTGTTTTGGTAAAATGATGGGTTGGGGAAAAGCGGGTTTGAAGTGTGTCATGTCTCAATGAGACCATATGAGATTACAGTATAATTGTTTTTGGAACTAGAAGAAGATGTTTAGTTTAGGGGTTTCCAAATCCTAACTACGAGGTTGAAGATGCTTCAATACATTGAGCTCTAGCCATAGGCCCCAGAGAGAAGCTGGCACGTAGTTAGGGGAAATCCTAGAGTCGTTCAAACTTTTGGTCAAGGTCATATCCTCAATATGAAAGATAGGAATAGTTTAAACCTCTGGTGTTGTCTTCTTGTTCCAAATTCTCACATTTGGTGGAAAGAGGTGTGAGTACCTTGTTCCCATGTCATACCCTGAGTTGATTTTTCCCCTTTGGGGTCCCTTGTGTTTTTGGAGAAAAGTTTAAAATTTGGGTTAGGTAGGTTGAAGTGCGTAGTTTGTGATCGGTTAGCAGTAACCATGTGCCAAACCAGGGGACCGTGTGATAAGAGACAGTAGCTACCGCATGGTCTCTGCACGTCTATGATCTTTGGCCAAGGAAACTGTGTGAAGTTTTCTCTTTGGACAGAATGATCCGCATAGTTAACTCACGGTTTCCCAAACCGTGTGAACCAACTGTGCGGCCATGCCAGCTCCTTAAAATTCTGTTGTTTTTTGTTGTTTTTATCCCATAATATTTATTTAATATGGTTGGGTTTTGTTTGGGGTACACCCAAAATGTGACTCATGTAAGTTTCATTGGAAGAATTCTGATATTAATCTACCCCTAATGCTGGGAAGTCTGTTCGAGGCCCCCTGTTAGTGTCTTGATTTTGTCTTAAGGAAAGTTGTGTTTGTTATTATGGTGGGGAGACCCGTCATGGGTATCATGTGTGTTCTCTTTGAAAAGGAATAATTTTATTTTACCACTTATTATTGGGAGACCGTTCGTTCCTTCCCCAATTGTTATCCTTATTCTATCTTAGAAATTGAGTTGTCCCTGGTGGTGGGATGTCCGGATTGGGTCACCCCGTACTAGTGACTCAGTTTTCTCCTTGGTGTATTCTAGGTAAGAGGTAGTATCGTTCAAGTATATCAATCCACAAATTTGTTACTTGGGTAAATTTGGGGTTGGAGAACACCCAATGGTTTTGTTTACGTAATGTTGTGGTAGCGTTATTTGAGTTCGTTGTTCGTTTCAAGTGGATTGCTTGAGCGTCGTCTTGTAGTGTTTGAGGTGTTTTGTTTTGGGATGTGTTTTGAATGTGTTTCATAATTATTAAGTGGGGTTATTTTTGGTTGGTGAGAGTATTATCTTCCTTTGTTTGATCAACTAGAGATGTTCGTCCTTTTTGAAGCGGGTGAAAACGTGGCAAGGAAGTCTGTCTTGGTCGATTGTTTGGGCTTTGCTTTTGCATATGGTCTTGTTGTGGCATTCCGGGGGAGGAATGCTTTATGGTGGGGAGAATTTCCACATACATGACATATTTTAAAGGTATTTTTTATTTAAATTACATCCTTGCTTTGTTTTGGGTGTTTCCCTAGGTTTTAGGGAGGAATAGATGAGTATTCATGAATTGGGCCAAACCGTGAGCCCAATTTCAGATTAAAAAAAATAAATTTTGTATCTTTTATAACTTTTTCATTTTTCAACATTTTTCATCCATTAAAATTCATACTTGACCTCCCATAACCTATTAACACCACCAAGGTAATTTGGAGCTTTTAGAAATCCATAACCAGGGTTTATTTGGGTTTTTATCTAAGGGGTTGGGCCTGCCCGAAAGCCCAATTCCTGTTTTAAAAATAAAGTTTGATTATGTTATAACTTATTCAATTTTTGGGATTTTTAGGTGATTCCAAGTGTATCCCAAGACCACTGAACCCAACCGCGCGACCATTCTCTCTCCACCATCTTTGGAGCTCTAGTTAATCTCGATTTGGTGCCAAACTTCATAGGCTTCCTCAAATCGTCCAAATTTGAAGAGGTAAGTTCATTCCTTCATAACTCTCTCAATTTTTACTATTTTTCCCCTATTAAAATTCATAAATGATCTAATTATCCTTTTTCGAACCTCCTTTTAAGGGTTGAGTTTTTTTTAAAATCAGATACTAGTATTTTTAGGTCTGGTTTACCTTCCTTGAGGTGCGGCGGTGGTGCGTTTGAGTTTTCACACAAAGGATTCAAGGGTTTCCTTGGTTTTGGTAGGTGATTCC
The DNA here is from genome assembly GCA_963277665.1 of Viscum album. NCBI lineage: Eukaryota > Viridiplantae > Streptophyta > Magnoliopsida > Santalales > Viscaceae > Viscum > Viscum album. The sequence goes on from OY728135.1 coordinate 119,966,086, forward strand.
ATTGTGTATGAAATATTTGTGAACTGGATACTGTTTTTATGGTATTTTAATGCTTATTTAATTTTATTATTTCTGAAAAAATAGTTTTAGTGGTGTTTGTATTTAGAATGAATCCTAAATGCCAATTTCTTGTGAAATTGGGGGTTTCTTCATAGAAATGTTTTCTTAGTTTAATTGGGGATACCCTATAAGTAATTAGTTGATTTTATTTAACTATAATAGGGATAAAAATACTCTTTTTAATGATTATCCCTTGTGTTTTTTGCTGAAAATCTGGTTTTAATGGTGTTCGTGAACCACATGAAATTCTAAGAGTTGTGTTGTGTAAAAATGAAGATTTTGCAATGATTTTATTTCTTGAACCATATGGGGATACCCTAAAAATGATTCTGTGTTTTCAATTAAATTTAGTAGGCTTCCCTTTCTATTTTGTAAACTTAAAAAATGTGCACATAGTATGAAAGAGAGGTTTATAAGGAGTTTTGTGTCCGAAACACTATGAGATTTGGAGGAATTTTTTTATAAAAAATCTAAGTGTTTTGTTGCGTGTTTTAAGTGGTATAAAATGTGATAGATACTGTTTTGGTTCTGTTTGAATAGTAATGGTGTTTTATATTAAAATTTATTTATGTTGCATGCTTAAATTTATTGAGCACAAAAGGGGAAGCCCGAGTACCTAGGTGGGGCGGATTTGTACTAGTACGGATAGTGGACCAGATGAGTTTTGTCCTTGTTTCACTTAGCATTTGGATAACGACAACTCTAACTAAACTATGTGGATGATTATTGGGGACCAATAGGTTATGGGTATGTTCCCTACTAGTGACTCGTGCACAATAATGGATTTTTCTATGGTTACTTTACACCGAGGTATGAGGTACATAGGGCCCAAGACAACCAAGTGCCTAGGGGTGTTCCCAATGTTCTTGCTCATTGGATTTGTAGTATTTACACATTTTTTAGGGTGTGTTTGGATGTAAATTACAGTATCTAACATTTCTATTTTAATGTGTTAATATTCTGAAAATTTTGGATTGGAAACTATTTTCAATTGGAGGTTTCATTTTTTGAAATTTTAACACTACTTTTCCATGCGTTTGAAAATCGCTTGCTTTTTCACATTGTATTTCTTACTACTTGGAATCATTGGGTGGTATCCTATTGGGATTAGGATCAAACCCTACTTACACCCCTTGGGTGTAAGTATACTTGGTTATGTTCGATTTAGGTAAAGGAAAGGCTAAGGGTGATGGCGGTTCAGGGTGTTAGTTCCCATCCTTGGTGCGGAGTTGTGGAGATAGCTTGGGGGCGATGACCCATAGTCGTGTGGAGTCCTTGGGGCTGTCTTGATGCTATAATTATTTTTATTTTGACAAATTGTATTATCTTTAAACCAATGTACTCAGTTCTGGTTTTTTACTTAAGTCTTGTTTGGCTCAAAAATTTCAGATTTATATTATGGATTGTTTTTAATGTTTTATGCTTTCATACATGGGTAAATCGTTCCCAAACCTAAATTAATGATACCCGGGCACTTGTGCCAGCCCATGGGGATAGGGAATTCCCTTTGGGTCATGTCACGGGCTGGGTTTAGTGCTGGTTTTGGTGGCAACCAGATTCAGTTCGTGACAAGAAGCCACTCATAAGCCCCTCACAAGCCTTTGGTATCACACTTCTAAGTAAGGGATTCCTTCCTTTCTAATTTTTATCCAAGTTTATTTATGTTGTAATACCCTTTTAATTTCAGTTAAAAATGTTGGTGTATGATTTTTCACCTCCATTATATTCCCCTCCTTATGTTTGAAATGATGAGAGACCTCTTTCTCGCTCATTAATGCCTCCTATATACACCTGTCACTATGTCGAAATTCCGCAAGGAATTTCTCCCTCATTTACATTTAAGAAATTCTTCTGTATCATGAATCTAAATTTCATTACTTATGTTGGGTGATAAAACACAATTTTATTTAATATTTTATTGATAATAAATGATATAATTTCCTAACATTATGCTAAATATGATCAATTATGGAATATTTGGGATTAGATCATTCATTTGAACATTTGATGAAAGTTCCAGTTTTACCCTTTTAAAATTCACTGTAGTATCCCGGGAATAAATATTTTTCTATAATTTATTTTGAATTAAAATTTTGTAACTATGTTCCTGAGTTAATGGGATACAAATTCTACTCAGAACATGAGAGCTGGATCGTGCATTTGAGTTGAGTAAATGGTCCATGAAGACAAAGATGGACTGAACTATCCAGATTGGACATCACTTCACCATCTGGGCCGTATCCTCTTTATTTGGGACTTTATTGGGCCCAAATTTTGGGGGAAGATTGGAGACATGATTATGAAAAAATAATAATTCTATAAGTCCAGCTAATTAGTGCGTTTTGGAGGTCAACTATGTGGTGAAAGTGGGATTAAATATTTTGGCCGAATTCCCCTTTCACATTTAAAAATGTTTTTTAACCATATCCCCCAACTCTTTTTAAAGGAAGTTTTCACTCTTTGGGTGGGATGGTCAAGGCTTTGGGAAGGTGTGGCCAAAAGGGTGTCTCTTGGGAACACCTCAAAACCCTTGGAAGAAGTAAGGCCTTGTGCAAAGTTCTCTTCCAAGACAGCTCTCCTCTCCCACCTCCTCTTTGTTTTCCTTGTTTTTATGATTATAACATGAAATTTCTTCAAAATATATTCTGTATTATTCTATTTTAATCTTATTATTTTTCCTCTTATACTATAATCTAAGAGTGGAGGTGAGATTGGGTGTTCCCCAATCAATCCATTGCTTATGAAAAATATCTCCATGATGACAACTCCGCCCATGGAAGAGTGATTTATTTCATAGTTTATCTAATATATACTCACTTAATTTATTTATTTAGAATCCACAAAAATACTTTAATTCATAAATTGTGATCAATTAATTGAGTTTTAATTTCTATGTTACTCATTCGACTTGCACTTGACCACGTGGCCAGGCTTGTGTAAATCGTGTGAGTGAAACCTCAATTGAAAAATCTAATAAACTTGGGATAGAATTGTAGGGTTAAGATATCATCAAAAACTCAATTAATTCTCCACTCCATGGAGGAGATTCTTCCATAATTTTCCACTAACCATAAGTTAGCTTTTGGATCACAATCAAATCAGGGTGTTGCGATTGGAGGTCCCGAAGTTAACCTAGGGCCAATTTTCACAAATATTTGTGGTTGTGTTAATTTCCGTAGGGTTCGGAGGTTAAAAAGGTTAGGGGATCATAATTGATTGAATTATAATTATATGGGATAATGATAAATGAATGGTGAAGGGATTATATTATATTAACTACATCTTCTCATATAAGTGTTTTTTAAAGAAACTGTGTCTTTGGTTGTTCTTGTATGTTGTTTAGTTTATTGTTCGAAAGTAAAAAAACCAAAACCCCATCTTGTGTTTCATTTATTTTCACTTATTTTCATTTTTTGTTTTATTCAAGCCTATAAAGGGTTGTTTAATTCACTTCCTCCTTGAGAGAACGACCTAGGTCAGCCACTGTGCTGCACCTAAGTACCTGAAAAACCATTAATCATTTGAGGGTGACCACAACAGTGACTTTAATTGGGACATGTATATATATGACCCCTTACTATCCATTTCATTTAAATATGATGAGACACCCCTTTCTCTCTAATCAACCATTTTTAATAATTTTAATGTCACGTCGTTATGCTGTCAAAATTGCACCACGATTTTTCCAAGCCAAAGTCATTGTGTCGTGAATACCATGCCCATTTATCTATCAGGGGTATTCACCTTTATGAATGTTTACTTATTGATTGTAGAGTTTAATGTATGAATTACACATTCCTTTATCATGGAATAAATTGGGATCTTTAATGATTTCATGTTGTACGATCCATGTGATACACTTATGCATGAAATGAAATGTTTAAGAAGGGTGTGCCCTGATAACGCTCCAAGGCATTGGGTAAAGATTAGTATCATGATATGTCTAGTGAAATGAGGGTTTACTCATGCTAATTCAAGTGCAATGAGGGTTTACTCATTCTCCATGTGCAATGAGCCTTGGCTCATGCTAATACCATGTTAAGTGTTGTCGCCACATTTCCATGTTATGATAATCATGCTATATCACAACTTTATGTTCATGTTTCCTTTATTCTTGATTGATATGTCTATTTATTAACATGTATTGATGCAATTCCTAGCATGCATTATATTTCCTTATATAGAGCCAACATAAATTGCAGTGAGAGGTAAATCACTCTTTATATGGTGAATCAACCTCCGATTCTATACAAGTGCAAGGAGGAGGATGAATCTTTCTTAACACCGTCATCTCAAGAGTGTATATTATGGAACTATGAGCATGTGTATCTGGATCAGATGCTTGAGTCTAAGGAAGAAACTATCCATGAAGACATGCCTATTGTGAGAGAATTCGCTGAAGTGTTTCTCGAGGAATTACTTGGTCTTCCTCCTAGAAGAGATGTTGAATTCTCAATTGACCTTATACCTGGGTAATTGAAAATATCCAAGAATCTGTATAGAAAGGCTGTTGTGGAGCATGAGGATATGAAGAAACAACTACAGGAGAATCTGAATAAATGGTTTATACACCCAAGTGCTTCACCATGGGGTGCACCAGTCCTCTTTTTCAATAAGAAGGATGGATCAATGTGCCTTTGCATCGATTATCACAAGTTTAACAAAATAATGATAAAGAAAAAGTATCTTATACCTATAATCGATGAATTGTTCGATCAGCTACGTGGGGCACTATACTTCTCCAAGGTTGAATTGTAGTTGGGATGTCACCAAGTACGAATGAAGATGGGGGATATTCCCAAGACTACTTTTTGTATAAGGTACGAGAACTATGAATTCATAGTAATGCCTTTTAGACTCACTAATGCTACAGAAATATTCACGGACTTGATGAATAGAGTCTTTAGATATTACCTTGACAAATTTGTGGTAGTCTTTATAGATGATATTCTAATATATTCCAAAACTAAGGGGGAGAATGAGGAGCATCTAAGAACTGTACTAGAGACCTTGCGAAAGGATAAGCTCTATGAAAAGTACAACAAGTGTGAGTTCTAGTTGAAGGAAGTATCATTATTGGGTCATATAATCACAAACAATGGGATATCTATGGATCCTTCCAAGATAACTGCAATTGAGGGATGACCAAGGACAACATTGGTAATGGATATCCGTAGATTCCTGGGGTTAGATGGATATTATTGCTGATTTTTGAGAAATTTCTCATGATTTTCAAACCCTCTTACCAAGATAACTCAGAAGGGATTCAAGTTTTCTTGGAGTGATGAATGCGAAGAGAGATTCAAGGAGTTGAAAAGGAGGCTTATCACTACGCCCGTTCTTACTTTACCCACAAGTGGAGAACTTTTTGTGGTATTCATTGACACTTCAAAGAAGGGCCTGGGTTGTGTGTTGATGTAAAATGACAAAGTCATTTTCTATGCTTCAAGGAAGTTGAAAGTTCATGAGAAAAACTATCCAACACATGATCTAGAGTTGGCTTCAGTGATCTTCGCTTTAAAATTTTTGCAGCATTATCTCTTTGGGGAGAAGTGTGAAATATATACAGACTAAAAAGCCTCAAGTATATATTCACACAAAAAGAGTTGAACATGTGCCAATGAAGATGGTTAGAGATGATCAAATACTATGACTGCTCAATCCATTACCACCCTGGGAAAGAAAACAAGGTGGAGGATGCTCTAAGTATAAAGGACCCATCGATTCTATCACTGATGAGAATTGAAAAGGATCCAATATTCTTATATTTGATAAAGATGGACATGAGAATCATAAATAAGGGAATATAATCAATCCTTTCAAAAATGATTGCTCAACCGTATCTTTTGAAAAGGCTAAAGGATGATCAAAAGGATGATATGGGGATTCAGAAGAAGGTGGAAACTATCAGAAAAGGGAAATCCCCGGAGTTCAATGTCAATGAAGAATGAATTGTGAGATTTTGGTCAAGACTTTGTGTTCTATAAAATACGTAGTTAAAAAGGAAATTTTGGATGATGCGCATAGTTTAAATTTATCCATTCACCCAGGAAACACAATGATGTATCAAGATATCCAAGAGAATTATTGGTGTGATAACATGAACAAGGAGATCGCTGAGTATATATCAAAGTGCCTGGTATTTCAGAAAATGAAGGACGATAGACATAATTCTAAGGGGATGATTCCACCATTACCCATACTAGCATGAAAATGGGAGGACATCACCATGGACTTCGTCACCAGAATTCCAGAGACATCCAAAGGCAACAATGCTATCTTGGTTGTTGTGGATCATCTTACAAAGGCTTCACACTTCATTTCAATTTGGGAGGATTTCTCAGTGGATCAACTAGCACAGATTTATAACAGGGAAGTGGTAAAGCTCCATGGAGTACCACTATCTATTGTATCCAATCGATATCCAAGATTCATCTATAAGTTCTGGAAGAGTCTTCAACATGCTCTAAATACTATGATAAAATTTAGTATGACCTATCACCCTCAAACTGATGGCCAATCAGAGCGGACTATCCAAACACTTGAGGAAATGTTGAGAGAATGCTCAATTAGACTCAAAGGAGGATGGGATCAACATCTCCCTCTAGTTGAGTTATCTTACAATAAAAGTTTCCAATCAAGCATCCAAATGGATCCTGAAAAATCCCTGTATGGGAAGAGGTTCAGAACACCGACATGTTGGGATGAAGCTGGGGATAAAAAAATCCTAGGTCTAGTGATGGTTGAAGAAATGATGGAGATGGTGAAGACCATCCAATAACACATTAAAGCTGCTCAGAGTCGAAAAAAGAGCTATGCTGATAAACATCAACGATACCAAGAGTTTGATGTTGGAGACATGGTATTCCTCCTCATATCACCATGGAAGGGAGTTATGAGATTTGGGAAGAAGGGAAAGCTTAGTCCAAGTTACATCCGCCCTTTTGAGATGTTTGATTACATTGGATCAGTGGCCTATCGACTAGCACTCCCACCAAACCTATCCAAAGTACAAGATGTATTCCATGTGTCACTCTTGAGGAAGTACATACCTGAACCTTCACATGTACTATCTTTAGAGGTATTACAGTTAGAGGATGATATTTCTTATGAGGAGCAGCCAGTGAAGATCTTAGATCGTAGAGAAAAAGTTCTATGAAATAATACAATGCCCCTCGTTAAGGTGTTGTGGTGAAACCACAAGTTTGAAGAATCAACGTGGGAATTAGTGGAAGTGATGAAGCATAGTTACCCTAATCTCTTTTAGTGTGGTAAAAGGAAATTTCGAGGGAAAAATTTCTCAAGGGGGGAATATTGTAATGTCCCAAAATTTTATGAATGAAATTTCCAATTGATCTGATTAAATGTATTATTATGTAAAATGGTTATATAAGAGATATGCACTTCCTTAGTTTTATGTTTTTGGATTTCAAAATATAGTTAATAATTATTACCATTGCTAATATAGCCATTGAACAGTGATGTAACGACCCAATATTTTTTAATGGAAATTACTTTCTTATAAATATTTTATAATCACATGAAATCACAACATAATTAACTACTAAGTGCTATGTGACTCTTAAAACATAAGTTTGTCACTTCTGTGATGTGAATTTCTAAAATCTAACATACACGGTTGCGATTAGTAAGTTATTTGGAGTCCAATAAGGAAAACTTAATTTTTGGTGAATAGTAACCTATCCTTATGAATAGTAACATACCCTTATGAATAGAAATATATCCTAATGAATAGTAATCTTACATGTTATAGTATATGTTTCCCTTGGAATTCAGGGATGACCTCCTGGATGGGAGATTCAAATGTTCCGATCGGTTTCTAGCGGGTTTGTTCGTAGAACCGGAAACATCCAATGATTCCACATCCATTTGGACCTACTTTCCAAAGGTAGGCGCTCATTAGTTTGTGGACTGACGAGGCTTAGGAATTTGCATTGGTCGAGAGGATGAGAGGTCGGACTCATCACACCTTTTTGAGGGGAATTATTGTCTATTCTGGGACTCTCTTTATAGATTTAAGTTATGTTCTTGAATTCTTATTACATTACCAAGTATAAAATGAGCTTTTCCTTCAGTTTTGACAATCAATGATTAAATATGTAAGAAATTTAGAGAATCTTTTATATGTATTCGAGGTTCTTCATCAATAGAGAATTATCTATATCTATTTAGAGATTCTTGGTCAATGATAACCTTCAAAACATTCATATAAAAGTCTCTTGGTCATTATGATGACCAGGCTGGTTTTAAAGCCACTCAGTGGGGCACTTGAAGTTTATTGTCATTCAGAAGGACATGAATTATTTCAGAGTTGGGATCAAACCCATAGATGGGCTACCTACGTATCCTTTGTTTTGGAAAAGGAATCATAACCCATGTAGTTCGAGTAAAGGAGTACGATGTTTATGATTGATGGCTCAAAGAAGGATGTCACAATTACTTTTACACTCTAAGCTCACGTGAGTCATGCTCGGTGTGAGAAACAAGAGGTATTGGTAAAAATTAGACAATTGTTCCATGAAAGATATAATCATAAGAAATGGTTTGGGGCTTATGTATATATGACTGCCCAGATAAATGAAGGTTAGGATTTACTTTAGGGAGAAAATCCAGGAACAGGGTCCATAAAGGTATATGTGCTTCATAGAGATTTGAATAATCTAACTTGGGACTTATTCCTGAAGAGGAAACCCAAATCAGGAGAGGATTGATAACAGAGTTTTACTCCTGAGAAGGAATCCCAGATCAAACGTAAATTAGGACTGGTTAAAGAGAATTTAAGGGACTTGGGGCTTATTCCTGAAAAGGAAGCCCAAGATTATGACTGGGACTTATTCCTGAAAAGGAGACCCAGGTTAATGGATTTATGACTAGGACTTATTACTGAAAAGGAAGCCCAGGTTAAGGATTAAGGTTTGGGGCTTACTCCTGATGAGGATGCCCATATTTGAGACTGGGGCTTACTCCTGAAAAGGAAGCCCAAATTAGAGGATCTGGGGCTTACTCCTAAGAAGGATGCCCAAACATTTAAGGGACTTGGGACTTACTCCTAAATAGGATGCCCAAAATTATGACTAGGACTTATTCTTAAAAAGGAGGCCCAGGTTAAGGGATTTATGACTGAGACTTATTCCTGAAAGGGAATCCCAGGTTAAGGTTATGACTGGGACTTATTCCTGAAAGGGAAGCCCAGGTTAAGGATTAAGGTTTGGGGCTTACTCCTGAGGAGGATGCCCATATTTGAGACTGGGGCTTACTCTTGAAAAGGAAGCCCAAATTAGAGGATCTGGGGCTTACTCCTAATAAGGATGCCCAAACATTCAAGGGACTTGGGGCTTACTCCTGAAAAGGAATCCCAAGATTATGACTGGGACTTATTCCTGAAAAGGAAACCCAGGTTAGGGGACTTGGGGCTTACTACTGAAAAGGAAGCCCAAGATTATGACTGGGACTTATTCCAGAAAAGGAGACCCAGGTTAAGGGATTATCTCATCTTAAAGGATGAGGTTGAATGAATGAACTCTCCATATTTATTGACAAAAAAGATATTTAAATCACTAGGTTTTGAGAGATATTTCACCGAATTCCTTTCAGATAAGGAAGTCAAATCAAGAAATCATGCCATAAATGGATTTGAAGAGTGTCTTGAAGACTGAATCTTGAAAAGGAAAGGTGTAATAGCTTAAGAGGGGTAAAATAGGCAAGATGGGCACCAAAAAGGAAGGGGCGCGCAAGTCTTGGAAGATGGGCAAGTACTGCGGCGGCGCGCAAGTATTGGTCGCGCAGGTATACCTCCGCGACATGGTGGGTACTTGCACGATATTCAACCAGAATTGAAATACTTGAGCGACTCTTTATTAAAGCCTTTAGAATCCTCTTGAGGTTCTTCCAAAAAAGGGACGCGCAAATTCTATCGAAGGAGTAAGGCGGAGTGCAAGTGTGACCACTTCCCTTAAGGGTTGGCCACTCAGGCGCGCAAGTGTTGATGAGTTTCAACACTTAGGCCTTCCTCCCTCTCTTTAGATCTTCCGTTCTAGGTAAGAAATTACCTTACAAGTGTTCCGGAAGCTTTGAGAAGAGACTTTGGCGTCGGGAGCTTCAATCCGAGTTTTTTGGAAAAAGATCCTCCTCAATGGGGGGCCCACAGGGTCTATTTATAGGCAGGAGAAGACCCTGTGCGGTTACCGGGCGGTTATCACTTAGGTCGTGCAAGTCACTTGAGCGACCATAAGGGCGTCGCGCAAGTGGACTTGCGCGACAATGATAGAACTTGCGCGGTGCAGTTGCTTTTGATCATTTGTTCATGCCTTTGTCGATTTTTGATATTTTCTTCAAAGGTTGAATCACTTTGAGCTCAGATATTCCCCTTTTCCGATTTTTAGATTCTGTGACGAAAGGAGCGTCAACAAAAGTCCCCCCTCAGAGTTGGATCCGGAGAGAAATGAGGATTTGACTCTGAGGAAATTGAATACATCCAAAGGAAAAGGGGTCATGCAAGTCTTCCGGGCATAGAGGGCGGCGCGCAAGTGCACATCACGCAGGGATACAACCCTCGGTCGTGCAGGATCCGACGCGCAGGGTCCCGGCCGCGTCTATAAATAGAGGGCCTGACTTCCATACAAGCATCCGGATTTCCGGACTTCATACCTTCGAGCTCTCTCCGCGCAGGTTGCTCTGTTTTCCACTGTTTTCCTTGATGTCGCACTACTGTAAAGGCATTTGTACTAGTGCGGTTTATACTTGCGTGTCAAAAACTAGCGCGACACATGAATACTTGCGCGCCAGTTTTTAGACTTGCGCGCCTTAATGCCTTGGCCATTTTTTCGAAATATTTCACAAATTTTATGAAAAATAAACCCATTTAAGAGTTTAATTTATTCAACTTTTGGGCAGATTCAATGGCTACTAATGGAATTAAAATGTCTGATGAACTGGCTAGAAAGCGGATTGATGACATGATGAACATCATTGGCAATGATTACTATGATATCTGCAACAACATTCTCTCAGATTTGGCTAAGCACTTGAAGAAATATCATCTTAATTTCCCATAGAGCATCTACCTGCCTCTATATGGTCATGGTTGTAGAGACCAGAAGCTTGACGTACATTGACATTACATTACATTTGCGGAATACTTAGTACATAACAAAAACACACACATAAGGATTGTAATAGTTTAGTGTCTTTGGAAACTCGGAATATAATCTTCTAATCCTAGTGAAAGATCTTCAACATCTCCCATAAAGATCTTTTTTTTATACCTAAAACCTTTCTTTATATCCTAGGGAAAAGAAAACATAAAAGGGTGAGCTCACATGCTCAGTAAGGGTAAACAAAAGAAATATCAATCACATCATAAGAACATAACATTTTGAAAATCTTAACCTGCAAAAGAGAGCATAATTTCATAACATGGGATAAATCATGGCAGTGAAATGTAATCACAATAATCATAACATAAAACATGAAACATTGTGTCATACACACATAATCATAGAGAATCATTTCTTGTTAGTCAAGACTCATTTCCAAGACTATCTTAGTGGACAAAGTCCCTTTCTGAACCGAGTCACCCTCGTTTCAGTCCTGTTTCACTAAACCAGTATAACCTACTGTTCCAGCCATGTCTATCTCATGAGATATAAAATCTTTACCCAATGCATTGGAGGGAGATATAGGTCCCACCCATCTCATAATGATACCATTCTTATGTGTGCCACAAAATCATAAATCATACACCATTTCATAACCCATGTAATAAAAATGGGAATCTTAAACATCGTGACATCATAAAACAATTCATATAAGATAAAGGAATTCATAAAAATAATTCCATCGCAACATAATAAAATCAATGTAATAATAGGGATATAAACATAACCCTTTATTATCTTAGATGGAAAATAATTTTGATAAAACACTTGAACTTCATTCTTGAGGAAAATATCCTTTCTACATCAAAAACACTTTCTTTTATTTAACATGTTATAAAATTTTAAACTAAAAGAAGTTGATTAAAAATAAACTTGAAAACTTGTAAAGGAAGCTTCTTGGAAATAAGGTTTTAAAAATCCATTCATGCCGTATAAGTTAAAAAAAACATTCTTCTCGTACTTTTGTCGGAAAAGTCAAAAAGTACCTTGTACGAAAAACGACAAACGATTCCTTTCATATCTTTTACTAAAATCTCACCGAAGGGTAAAATTGGATTTAAAAAATTGTAGGTGGATGGAAATAATATTACATATTGAAGAAACATGGATGTGGATGATAAAATACACCCCAGTAAATACTAAAGTATAAACAATCTCAGATAAAAATGAGATTGTGATATTTCCCTTACCTAAGGTCCGACTTGCTTTGTAAGTGTCTGAACCTCCTGTATAATTATTTAAATAATGTTATTGACTTATTCCAGAATCATATTCATTGTTATGATATCATATATGGTTCACTTATGACTTTATATTACCCGTTCTTTTGTAAATTCCATGTTAAAAAGCGTTTTGGGTAAAATTGTTTCATTTGTCATCCGTGTTTTGACTTGTAATTATTCATATGATTACTTAGATCATGATTACTTAATTCCAGAATATAAAACATTATTTATATATATATATATATATATATATATTTATAATATAAATATATATAATAAATCAGTAAATGGAAAGAAATACACCATTCATGGAGACGGTAGGCCGTACGTACGCATGAAAGCTGTTTTCGTTTCCTTATTGAGTTGAACGGAATTAAGTAGATGACATACATATATATACACATAAATACAGTATCATTATTATGTCATATATTTCATGATTACTTATTATATATACTTTATAATCATTCATGAATGGTTAAAGTGGAGAATGAATCTCATCGCGTCGTGGAGACGGTAGTCCGTACGTACGCACGAGCGATGATATCGTTCTCATGATCGTGAGACTATATTGGAGTGTATGTATACTATTTCAGAATCAATATAACTTTAAAATAATAATATATAGTTATTATTTACACCATTATACCCATCCAAGTAAGGTGGTGGTGGAAAATAGATTTCCCCACGGCGTGGAGACGGTATTCCGTACGTACGCACGCGCAGTGATTTCGTTTTCCGTAGGATGGATAGATGGTGAAATAGGATTGTTTCATACTTATAATAACATATCAGTATATGAGTGATACTGATGTTATTACTTCATAATGAAACAACCGAAGAAGAATAAGTGGAAGAAGAAATAAAGGTGAAAGAATCGGTAATGGAAATTACCTCTTCTTTGAAGCGCCTCTTTGAGACCTCCTCTTAGGGCACTAAAATTGGTCTTTGAGGAAGACCAGAACCTCTAGGATGTTTCTAGGGAAGTGGATAAGAGAATTTTTCAGGGGTTGGCCGAGCTTGAAGGCTCAAGGTTGTGTGAGGAAGAGAGGGAGGAGGTGCCCTTTTATAAGGGAGGAGAGGGGCACCTTTGGAATAACTAAAAATATTATTTTATTATAAAGTCAAGTTCGGTTTTAAATAGCTCCAAATTGATTTATTTCGAGGATAAGGTGGGGATGGGTCTAAACCCTCTCATCCAATAGGATTTAGACAAGTTTATGTTATTATTTTAGCCTTATCAATTAGATTTAACTCTAAGTTAAATAATTTAACTTTTACCATGTCTTTTTGTTTTCTTACACTATATGGTTAATAAACTTAATATATCAAGCCAAAAGAACCCCAAGTTGTTTATTATTAATATATATAATCTTATATAAGTCATTTGGCAGAACCTTAGATTTTTAAGAATAAAATAACAATTAATAATATAATATTTGTTTTAAAAACTATTTTATGTCAATTTTGACACTATTTGGTACATGATTTTTATGAAATTCATAACAGAATTATAAGTTCAAAAAAAGTTACTTAAACCAACAATAACATGTCATATTAACCTATAAAATTAGTGTAAGTCATAAAAAATCTCAAATTACATTTATTTGGGCATTTATAACATCAATTATGTCAATATTTCATTAATAAGACAATTACTGCATCATCTTTGTGTCATAATAAATGATAATTATTTAATCCTTAAAAATTCTTAATAAATTCCTATGATGTACATAATTGTATTATATTTCTGGAGACTATTCAGGTTCGAAGTTTCATGAAGTTTATCACTAGATTAAAATTATTATACTTATAAGATTTAAGAAAGTGACATGTTGTCACATTCATTGGTTTTAATAATAATTAAATTATTTTCATAGAAAAAAGTCCATAAAATGAATCTAATACGACCCTTAGGTTATATGGGTCTACTTTTAGCCATCCAATAGGATTTTTCCAAGTGTTAGGGTAATTTTATAATCTTATATTTACCCTTAATTACCCGATTTACCTTTAACTATAGTAAATAAAATTTACCGTAGTTACTATTCACAATGCCCAAAAATAAAAAGTATCTTATTAACATAATTTGGACCCACTGATTCAAAATATGGAATTCATTTTTCCAAATTCAATACACAAAAGATGCAGAAATTAAATTAAAATTAATCACGTTGTCGAACGAAAACAGGTTTTTCTTTAAAACATTGCAAAAGATTGAATTGATTTAACCTACGAATTCAAGGTAAAATCAATGCTAATGACATACATTATATTAAATGGTAAAAATATATTCTATTTATACTTTTAAACCATTCAATAATATAATTTAACCATATAATATATTATGATGAAAAAAGTTGTTTTTAATTAAAATATAGCGTGTTTTTACTATTCATTAAAATATAAAAGTTATCGGAAAAATATCAAAACCTTATCTAATGTAAATTTTTATATCCTGATTCAAAATAAGAATTTTATTTTGTCAAATTTAACTTATAAACATGTCAAAAACTAGATTTAAAGTGGGTGCGCCATCAAAAGGCGGTAAAACTGCATTTTTTGAAAAATACTTATTTTACCCGAAAAAATTATTTTGTTCTTATACCATGTTCTAGAAAATGTGTAAGATGAATAATAATGTTATAAAATTCAAAAATTTAGTTAACACTATTCATAACGGCTAGTTCATGACAATATTATAATAATATATTGTTGTTTATTAAAACCCAGTATTGCGTACAACACATGCTATCGAGGAAGGTCGCGATTGCGTGTAATGCAATCCAAGTCAGGGTTGCGTGTTGTGAAAGAATCCTTCGTTGTTTCGTATAACAGAATCCAACCATATTTCATTTATACATTGAATATATACATATATACTCAATGTTGCGTAGACTAACTATTATCAAAATTGTGTGTAACACAATCCAAGAATAGTGTTGCGTATACTGCAAGCTAATACCATGTTGCGTATAGCGCAAGACAATCTTGGTGTAGAATACAACACAATAAATTAATGAAATTAAAAGAATATTTTTCATAAACTCTCAGGGTGTTACATTCTACCCCCCTTAAAATGAATTTCTCCCTCGAAATTCGTTGGGGTTATAAATGGTTTACTATTCGAAAGTTTCTTTAATAGAAACCCACATCGTAAAAAGGAATACCAAAACCAATCTTTAAAAACAAAAGTATGAAACGTAACGGTTACCCAAATAAACTAATCACTGGGTTTCCACATAGGTTAAAATATAGATATGGAAGAGAAATCTAATCATCATGTTCTGATGGAGAGTGGTAGAGAACATGGCTATGGAAAATCCAGAAATCACAAATCCATAAATTTGTGATGATCTAAGGTACCATCTGATTCATCAGATATAAGAGCACTAGGACAACATTTTTGGTTTTCAAGATCATTTCCCTAAAGTTTATGAAATTGGAATTAGAAGAAATACTTTCGTGATTTTGGTATAGTCTCACCGTTTGTCGTTCTTTGGACAATTTACACTTCATCTCTTACAGAAATGAAGTTGAATTTGTCATTCGTGATGTGTTAGCAGATCATGTGATAGAATGATGGGTCATTCCATCTATCTCAAACAAAAGGTTAGGAAAGTTATCAAAAAATACATAAGTCCATCTATAGTGAGATTCATCATATAGGGTTCCTAAAATGGACTTATACTTCATATATCATACTGCGTAATATAATAAAACTAGTTTTTACTAAACAGGGACTTCCTGTAGGTCAGTGGTAGGCGATAAAGGCCAGTCGCACTTCGGTTGTGGGTTCGATTCCCACAGCCTTGTCCGACGCGATGGGCTGTCGCCCGCCCTGCAGGTTGTCCTTTTTCTAAAACTATAGTACTATAACATCCCATCAATAATATCGAAAAAACTTCTATCCTTAAACAATACTAACTTATGTCCAACATAATCCATTCCAATCTTTAGGCTTATCCATAATAATTCAGTCCACTCTCATAATATAGTGAAAATGATTACCAGAGATTTAATACCATCGTTGACCCCCATATATCATAAAATATGTCTTGTTGGTCACATTCCAAACATTCAAAGGCCTTAATCATGTACTCTCTTGAATACCCATTGAACCTTAGTGAAAACATGAATGCAGTTAAAAGTTAACACTTTCCACATACCAAAATCCTCAAAATTCTATATACTCAAACCATGATATCACTTAGTCCTTATATCAATCATGAGCTCATGAATACTGTTAAACATTTCATTTTCTCGTTTTCCCTTCATTATGCGCATATCATCTTATTTCCAAAAATATCTCAATCACTTTAAATACCACATTAGACCAATACATAAATATTCCAATACTTTATGATACAACATTATTTTGGAATCCCATTACATAAAAACTTAATCATTCCACCACATCGTTGTCATATTCAACATCGCCAATAGTGATCGCATGTGACTTCCCTTTGTCCTTTGCCTTAATCGGTTTCTGATGTCGATCATCACTAACCCTTGGATTAGGTAATTTATTAGCATAATGCCCCATTTCCTTGCACTTGAAGCATTGAAGTGTTGATGGTGCGTTCTCTGCAGTGTTTGCTTTATTCACATCATTAGAAACCATTTTTCCATTACTTCGACACTCAGCTGCTCGATGACCTTATTTTCCACACTTAAAACATTTTCTAGTCCCCTTAAGACAATCTCCACCATGCTTCTTTCCACACTTTGTGCATAAGGAAACATTCATCTTCTTTTCACCATTATTCTGAGATTTCTCCTTGAACTCCATCTTTCATTTCTTGTCAAAACCATGAGATGGATATGTAACACCAACTTCCATTTCGACCTTGATAGCACAACACACAATTTCTTCATAGCTACTGAAGTCTCTTATAGCTAATGCCCTTCGAAGACATGGTTTTAAGCCACTGAAAAATCGATCAACTTTACTTTCAGGTTGGATGATAATGCCAGATGCATACCTTGCAAGTCTTGTAAAATTCGCTTCGTATATACCAACAGATTCACCATCCTTCTGCTTCAGCTCAAGAAACTCCTTTTCCATCTTTGTTCGAAGAATACGAGGGAAGTACTTACTGAAAAACAAGTTCTTGAACTCGTCCCATTCCATGGACTCAATTTCATCTCTTGGCCTCGTATTCTTGATAAGATTTCACCATTGATCAGCTTCACCTTCCAAACGATATACTGCTAAGATGACTTTATCATGCTCAGAACATTGAAGAACTGAAAATATCTTTTCAGTGTTACTGATCCATTATTCAGCAACAAGTGGATCAGAATACCCACTGAAAGAAGGTGGACGTTTCCTCATGAAGGACTCAATAGAATATTGTTCCCTTCTCTGCTCATTTGGAAGTCCAGAATGATTCATATCTTGTGTAAGTATAGCAATAAGATTTTTCACTCCATCTCCCATAACATTTGTTTGTTCAGGAGGGAAATCATTGCATTGTCCATTGCATTGATAAACACGGTTCCTTCAGGTTCCAGCCATCGTCTAAAACCAAAAAAGAATAGTGTGAGAGGCAAAAATCATGCTAGGGAAAACAACATAATAAAGGGGGAGTACCTTCACTATCTAACATCTTAGGTTTAATTCTATGATCGTTAGTGTAATTCTAGTACTATAACCTATACGTATACTTAACCTTAGGGACATCCCTAGACTTAGACATACCTTAGAAATATCTCTAGGGATCTCACTAACATTTTCGCATCCTAGTTTCCAAAGGTTGACTAAACCTTTCCTCTGATACCAACTGTAGAGACCCGAAGCTTGATGTATATTGACATTACATTACATTTGCAGAATACTTAGTACATAACAAAAACACACACACAAGGATCGTAATAGTTTAGTGTCTTTGGAAACTCGGAATATAATCTTCTAATCCTGGTGAAAGATCTTCAACATCTCCCATAAAGATATTTTTTTTTATACCTAAAACCTTTCTTTATATCCTGGGGAAAAGAAAACATAAAAGGGTGAGCTCAAATGCTCAGTAAGGGTAAACAAAATAAATATCAATCACATCATAATAACATAACATTTTGAAAATCTTAACCTACAAAAGAGAGCATAATTTCATAACATGGGATAAATCATGGCAGTGAAATGTAATCACAATAATCATAACTTAAAACATGAAACATTGTGGCATACACACATAATCATAGAGAATCATTTCTTGTTAGTCAAGACTCATTTCCAAGACTATCTTAGTGGACAAAGTCCCTTTCTGAACCGAGTCACCCTCGTTTCATTCCTGTTTCACTAAACCAGTATAACCTACCGTTCCATCAATGTCTATCTCATGAGATATAAAATCTTTACCCAATGCATTGGAGGGAGATATAGGTCCCACCCATCTCATAATGATACCATTATTATGTGTGCAACAAAATCATAAATCATACATCATTTCATAACCCATGTAATAAAAATGGGAATCTTAAACATCGTGACATCATAAAACAATTCATATAAGATAAAGAAATTTATAAAAATAATTCCATCGCAACATAACCAAATCAATGTAATAATAGGGATAGAAACATAACCCTTTATTATCTTAGATGGAAAATAATTTTGATAAAACACTTGAACTTCATTCTTGAGGAAAATATCCTTTCTACATCAAAAACACTTTCTTTTATTTAACATGTTATAAAATTTTAAACTAAAATAAGTTGATTAAAAATAAACTTGAAAACTTGTAAAGGAAGCTTCTTTGAAATAAAGTTTTAAAAATCCATTCATGCCATATAAGTTAAAAAAAACATTCTTCTCGTACTTTTGTCGGAAAAGTCAAAAAGTACCTCGTACGAAAAATGACAAAAGATTCATTTCATATCTTTTAATAAAATCTCACCGAAGGGTAAAATTGGATTTAAACAATTGTATGTGGATGGAAATAATATTACATTTTGAAGAAACATGGATGTGGATGATAAAATACACCCTAGTAAATACTAAAGTATAAACAATCTCGGATAAAAATGAGATTGTGATATTTTCCTTACTTAAGGTCCAACTTGCTTTGTAAGTGTCCGAACCTCCTGTATAATGATTTAAATAATGTTATTGACTTATTCTAGAATCATATTCATTGTTATGATATCATATATGGTACACTTATGACTTTATATTACCCGTTCTTTTGTAAATTCCATGTTAAAGAGCGTTTTGGGTAAAATTGTTTCATCTGTCGTCCGTGTTTTGACTTGTAATTATTCATATGATTACTTAGATCATGATTACTTAATTCCAGAATATAAAACATGATTTATATATATATATATTCAGAATATACATATATATAATAAATCAGTAAATGGAAAGAAATACACCATTCATGGAGACGGTAGGTCGTACGTACGCATGAACGCTGTTTTCGTTTCCTTATTGAGTTGAACGGAATTAAGTAGATGACATACATATATATAAACATAAATCCAGTATCATTATTATGTCATATATTTCATGATTACTTATTATATATACTTTATAATCATTCATGAATTGTTAAAGTGGAGAATGAATCTCATCGCGTCGTGGAGACGGTAGTCCGTACGTACGCACGAGCGATGATATTGTTCTCATGATCGTGTGACTGTATTGGAGTGTATGTATACTATTTCAGAATCAATATCACTTTAAAATAATAATATATAGTTATTATTTACACCATTATACCCATCCAAGTAAGGTGGTGGTGGAAAATAGATTTCACCACGGCGTGGAGACGGTATTCCGTACGTACGCACGCGCGGTGATTTCGTTTTCCGTAGGATGGATAAATGGTGAAATAGGATTGTTTCATACTTATAATAACATATCAGTATATGAGTGATACTGATGTTATTACTTCATAATGAAACAACCTAAGAAGAAGAAGTTGAAGAAGAAATAAAGGTGAAAGAATCGGTAATGGAAATTACCTCTTCTTTGAAGCGCCTCTTTGAGACCTCCTCTTAGGGCACTAAAATTGGTCTTTGAGGAAGACCAGAACCTCTAGGATGTTTCTAGGGAAGTGGAGAAGAGAATTTTTCAGGGGTTGGCCGATCTTGAAGGCTCAAAGTTGTGTGAGTAAGAGAGGGAGGAGGTGCCCTTTTATAAGGGAGGAGAGGGGCACCTTTGGAATAACTAAAAATATTATTTTATTATAAAGTCAAGTTCGGTTTTAAATAGCTCAAAATTGATTTATTTCGAGGCTAAGGTGGGGATGGGTCGAAATAATCTCATAAAATAGGATTTAGACAAGTTTAGGTTATTATTTTAGCCTTATCAATTAGATTTAACTCTAAGTTAAATAATTTAACTTTTACCGTGTCTTTTTGTTTTCTTACACTATATGGTTAATAAAATTACTATATCAAGCCAAAAGAACCCCAAGTTGTTTATTATTAATATATATAATCTTATCTAAGTCATTTGACTGAACCTTAGATTTTTAGTAATAAAATAACAATTAATAATATAATATTTGTTTTAAAAACTATTTTATGTCAATTTTGACACTATTTGGTACATGATTTTTATGAAATTCATAACAGAATGATAAGTTCGAAAAAAGTTACTTAAAGCAACAATAAGATGTCATATTAACCTATAAAATTAGTGTAAGTCATAACAAATCTCAAATTACATTTATTTGGGCATTTATAACATCAATTATGTCAATATTTCATTAATAAGACAATTACTGCATCATCTTTGTGTCATAATAAATGATAATTATTTAATCCTTAAAAATTCTAAATAAATTCCTATGATGTAGATAATTGTATTAGCTTTCTGGAGACTATTCAGGTTCGAAGTTTCATGAAGTTTATCACTAGATTAAAATTATTATACTTATAATATTTAAGAAAGTGACATGTTGTCACATTCTTTGGTTTTAATAATAATTAAATTATTTTAATGGAAAAAAGTCCATAAAATGAATCTAATCCGACCCTTAGGTTATATGGGTCTACGTTTAGCCATCCAATAGTATTTTTCCAAGTGTTAGGGTAATTTTATAATCTTATATTTACCCTTAATTACCCGATTTACCTTTAACTATAGTAAATAAAATTTACCGTAGTTACTATTCACAATGCCCAAAAATAAAAAGTAGCTTATTAACATAATTTGGACCCACTGATTCCAAATATGGAATCCATTTTTCCAAATTCAATACACAAAAGATGCATAAATTTAATTAAAATTAATCCCATTGTCGAACCTAAACGGGTTTTTCTTTAAAACATTACAAAAGATTGAATTGATTTAACCTACGAATTCAATGTAAAATCAATGCTAATGACATACATTATATTAAATGGTAAAAATATATTCTATTTATACTTTTAAACCATTCAATAATATAATTTAACCACATAAGATATTACGATGAAAAAAGTTGTTTTTAATTAAAATATAGCTTGTTTTTACTATTCATTAAAATATGAAAGTTATCGGAAAAATATCAAAACCTTATCTAATGTAAATTTTTATATCCTGATTCAAAAGAAGAATTTTATTTTGTCAAATTGAACTTATAAACATGTCAAAAACTAGATTTAAAGTGGGTGCGCCAT